>OY282558.1:304116471-305367721 GCA_958295665.1 Tipula vernalis
ATATATATATATATATATATATATATATATATTATATATATATATATATATATATAATATATATATATATATATATATATATATATATATATATATATATATATATATATATATATATATATATATATATATATATATATATATATATATATATATATATATATATATATATATATATATATATATATATATATATATATATATATATATATATATATATATATATATATATATATATATATATATATATATATATGCCCACCAATGCCGACTCAGCGCTGATCTCATACAATATTTTCAATGAAGAATGGGTATCAATCAAAAAATGTTTGTCGTTACATTACGCCGATAAACGTGACCTTCGCACATTGGAACATCAATTAAGTACGTTGTCACAGAGAAATACAACAGTAGACGAATTCTACGCTAATGTAAACCACCAATTATCCTTGATAGTCAATAAAATCAAGACGGAGGATTACACGTTAGAAACAATTAACGTTTTGGTAGAAACGTATCGGAATCGAGCACTGGACGTATTCATCCGTGGAATAAACGGAGATCTGGCCAAGATGTTGATCATCCAAAAACCTGCAACATTACCCGAGGCATACGCATCCTGCTTGGAAATTCAAAACCTGAATTTCAGGAACATGGCCATTCACAAGAGAAATATTAGCAATGTCGTAACTGCCCCGATAAACCAAATTTCGCATAATCATGCACTAGCCAAAAGTAACAACGCATTACCAACCCAATGGAGAAACAAGGCTTACAACATACAACACCAAAACTACAGCAGCCCTTTTGGTAACCAGAACTCGAACAATTTCCAACCACCAAGGCCGAACTACCCTAAGCCGCCAACACCGATGGAAATTGGCCCATCAATACAAACACGGCAGGTGAATTACATCAACCGCCCCACTCCTCAGGATAATATGATGACAAAACGAGAACATTCTCATATCCATGAGCCAAGGAAACAGCAAAGAATCAACCACTTAGAGACACAACTGGAGGAGGAATACTATAATCAATTAGCTTACGACAACACCGAAAACGAGGTATCCAATGACGAGCTGGAAATTGAAGATAATTCTGAAGTAAATTTTATGATGGAAGCCTCTCTAGCGTACCTTACCTAGAGTATCGGCTTAAAAACGGAAACACACTCAAGTTCCTAATCGACACAGGAGCCAATAAGAACTTCATAAAATCAGAATTAGCCGTTAATGCAAAACCAACCGATAACCAATTCCAAATTAGATTAGCAGGAGGTGACATCAAAATCAGTCAAAAAATTAGTGGACCATTTTTTAAAAGCATTGGCATCGACAATACCATCGATTTTTTTATTCTGCCAGGATTAAAATCGTTTGATGGCATCATAGGTGATGACACATTAAAGGAACTAGGGGCACTTATTGATCGGAAACACAATGAATTGATCATCACACCCAACATACACATTCCGTTAAAAGAAAAACCGTCGTGCCAAGTTAATAATATAGAAGTTCGGGATAGTCATCTTTCACCAGACACAAAAAAAATATTGCACACAGTCATCTCGAAATTCACAATGCTCTTTGGACCCGTCAATAATTTCGAAACCATCGATACCGAAGTACGCGCTGAAATCAAAACCACCAATGAAGAGCAGATATACACCAAATCATACCCGTATCCATACAATATGAGGCAAGAAGTGGACAAGCAAATTGCTCAACTCCTCGCAGATGGGATTATACGACCTTCCAAAGGCCCCTATAATTCCCCGATTTGGATTGTGGAAAAGAAATTGGACGCTACACAAATAAAAAAATATCGAATGGTAGTAGACTTCAAGAGGTTGAATTCGGTGACAGTAGCAGATTCCTACCCCATTCCGGATATTTCAAATACAATAGCGAATCTAGGTGATTCCAAATTTTTTACAACTATTGATTTAACGTCAGGATTCCATCAAATCAAAATGAAGGAAGCCGATATTCCAAAGACTTCGTTTTCGACAATGAATGGGAAATTCGAATTTCTAAGACTCCCGTTCGGATTAAAAAATGCACCCGCAATCTTTCAGCGGATGATTAATAATGTACTAAAAGAGTTCATTGGAGAACTATGCTACGTGTACATAGACGATATAATTATCTTCGGAGGGAGAACTGCAGAAGAACATCTAGCCAACGTCGAGAAAGTTTTTTCGAAATTACAGAAAGCCAATTTACGTGTAAATCTCGACAAAACAGAGTTTCTAAAGACAGAAACGGAATTTTTGGGTTATTTAGTAACAAACAAGGGCATCAATCCGGATCAAAAAAAAAGTACAGGCCATTCGAAACATCAAGAAACCCGAGAACTTGAAAGATCTCAAATCTTTCCTAGGACTTGCATCCGATTTATCCGAGATTTTGCACTTATAGCTAAGCCATTAACCAACTTAACGAGAGGAGAAAGTGCGCAAATCAAAGCATCGCAATCCAAGAAAGTGAAGATTAACCTAAACCAGAAAGAGTTAGAAGCATTTCGCAACATCAAAGAGCTCTTGTCTTCAACGGAGATATTGATTTTTCCAAATTTTGATAAGCCGTTTCTGCTAACTACGGATGCTTCTTCACCCGCCATCGGTGCTGTATTATCTCAAGGAGAGATCGGAAAAGACCGGCCAATTACATACATCTCAAGATCCTTGAATAAGACCGAAGAGAATTACGCAGCGAATGAAAAGGAGATGCTAGCCATAATATGGGCACTGGATAGCCTTCGCAACTACTTATATGGGGCCCGCAAAATAAAAATATTGACGGACCATCAACCGCTAACGTTTACGTTGACCAATAGGAACAACAATGCCAAGTTAAAAAGGTGGAAAGCTCGATTAGAGGAATACAACTATGAGCTTATCTACAAACCTGGCCATACCAACAAAGTAGCGGACGCTCTGTCGATACTAGAACTCGAAGCGAACACATTGTCTACCACTGGAACCATTCACAGTGCAGTGGAGGATTCTACCGACTTAGTGCGATACTGTGATGTACCCATCAATGTCTTCAGGAACCAACTGATCTTTCAAAATGGTCAGGACATTTATGTTTATGAAGAGCCGCATCCCGCTTACCACAGACACTACATAAGCAAGCCAGAACTAAATAAAGAAATTTTAAGCAAGATTTTACAGGAACGATTGCATCAACCATCATCAACGGAATCAAAATCCCTGAGGAATATATTCAACTTCTACAAGAAGTATTTAAGGAAAGTTTTTCTATCTTCAAATTATGCCTAACGCAGAGAATTGTTGAAGACATTCGGAATGAAGAAAATAAATTCTCCGTCATAAAGCAGGAACACAAGCGGGCACATAGGAACCACATAGAAAACAGAAAGCAAATTTTGGAACGTTATTATTTTCAAGGATGGCCAGCTTGATCAAAAAATACACGCAAACATGCGATATATGCAACATAAATAAATACGACCGACATCCTTATCGTGTTGCTCTTAAACAAACACCTATTCCAACATATCCTGCAGAAGTTCTTCATATTGACATAATGGAGATCAAAAATGAAAAATTCTTAACGTGTGTGGACAAATTTTCAAAATTTGCAAAATTTTTTCGCATCAAGAAGAAATCAATTTTGCACGTACGAGACAAAGTCATCAAAGCGATACATTACTTCACCGCACCTCGCATACTCGTGATGGATAACGAGAGAAGCTTTGTGAGTCCTGACTACTTAAAAACCTTAGGTATCCAAATCTACCTAACACCTTCACAACGAAGTGAGGTAAATGGGGCGATCGAGCGAGTTCATTCTACCGTACTGGAAATGGTTAGATGCCTCCAGAACGAATACAGGGAACTGTCCACAAAGGAACTCATCAACATTGCGGTGGACCGATACAACGATTCAATACACTCGGTTACCCAACAAAAACCGAACGACATCTTTTTGGACGAATTGAGAGAACCAACTACCAAAATCTAGTAGATTTCAAGACAAAAATTCACGAGGATCTGATTGAAAGACTACGGAAAAATCAAGACGCCACCATTACAAGGGAAAATAGTAAGAGAGTCGACCCAAAAACCTATGAAATAGGCGATACCATCTATACGGCAGTGAAACAAATCCAACGAAAAGATAAGCCGAAATTTCGACAAGAAACAGTGGCACAAGATAACAATGTCACTGTAACAACTACTTCTGGAAGGCGCATCCACAAAACCCAAATTAAAAACCTACAACAATAATTACCCACTATTATCACAATACTTACAACAACCTTTCCCTCTCTTCCTTTCTAGTTCCTGGCTCTGGCGTTTCACTATGCCACTGAGCATCTACGAATACAATACTCCACTCGTAACAATAAAACAAGGAAATGGACGAATAATCCAAGGGAGTTTCAAGTTGATTCATGTCATCAATCTGAAAGATTATGAAGAAATCATGAATCGAATAACGCTATCAATCAACCGCATTCATCAAGACAACATCCTTCAACCGCAATTGATCCATCAAATGAAAGTAATAACACAGCTGATTTCAGAACTAAAAGGTCACTCACGCGCACAAAGATCAATAAACTGGATCGGTAGCGCCTGGAAGTGGATAGCAGGATCACCCGATGCTACTGATTGGGATCAGATAATAACTAGCCAAAACAAGATAATTAGCAAACAACAATCAACAGTACAGAATTAACAAAGGTCTGACAAATACAACTCAACAATTGCTTGCGGAGTACAACAAAATTATGGACCACTTACACGACGAATCAGATGAAAAACTTCACCAAGTCTTGTTTAATCGACTCACCATTCTCAAAGACGAAATATATGAAATAGTCCGAGCTGTCCAGTTAGCCAAAGGAAACATCGTCAATACAAATTTGTTGAGTAAAGGTGAAATTAGTCGTTTAATAATGGAAATTGAAACCCTGCCGTATGCCAACGAGATAGAGGCAATCGAATATGCTGAACCAATGATGATCATGAAGGAATCCACTCTCCTTTACGTCCTCTCAATGCCGAAAACTAGCAGACAGGACTACAATCACATCATCATAAGATCAACCTCCAGTCACAATAAACGCATATACATGGAATTTAACGAACTTCTTCTCAATCAAGATGAGATATTTGGAATTGTCAGAAAATACCACATATTCGGAGAAACGACCATTTGCAATCTAAGCGGTTTAAAGAAAATACTACCGGATCATTGTATCTATCAACTTTTAAAAGGATTAAATGCTAAATGCGAGTACCAGTTCCACAAACAAGAAATCATTGAAACCCTCAATGATCATACCATATTTCTGAGCAACTTCGACGGAAAAATTTCATATAACAACACGAGTCAACACTTAAAAGTAAGTTTTTTGGTGCAATATGCTAACGAAACGGTCCAAATCAACAATTCCACATTCGTAAGTAAGGAAGTGAAGACATTCCAAGTCTTACCATCTGTATTACGCACGAACATCACGGAGAAGGGATTTAAAATAGATCCCGGATACCTACACAACCTATACCTAGGGAACATTGCGCAATACAAGAATTATACAACGAACACAAGGAAGCGGCCGCTATTGACGGAGGGATCATAGTCGTTATTTGTGGCCTGATTGTCATTTTTTTAATACACAGGGCGAGACTCGCTCATCGAAGGGGATTGCTGATCTTCTCAAAACCAACTGTCCAAGAGGAACTTCCCACTCATCAACCTGTAATACAACCTATCCAGTTAAATTTTTGATCCACGGGACGTGGATTTTTAAGAAGGGAGGAGTTAACACCATCAGTAATGTTGAATAAGCACAACGTGCTTAGTTGACACCAATGATAACACCGATTCAGCACAACGTGACTACCGAGACACGCGAAGACCAAATATGCTGATCTACCATAAATATAATGCAATTAATATACCTTTTTCAATTTCTTAGAATAAGAATTTTTTATATTACTTTTTGCAAAGTAAGATAATTTTATTTTTAGATAAAACCATGTAATTTGTAGTATAAAGTTAGTTTAAGTTTGGATTTTAATAAATAAAGTGTTTTTTTTAAACCGAATTCCATTCTAACTCATTAAGTTATATATATATATATATATATATATATATATATATATATATATATATATATATATATATATATATATATATTTATATATATATATATATATATATATATATATATATATATATATATATATATATATATATATATATTTATATATATATATATATATATATATATATATATATATATATATATATATATATATATATATATATATATATATATATATATATATATATATATATTCTAATGTGTAAAATGTACATATAAAACAAAATTCTGCAGTTTTCGATATTATTTTAAGTATTTATTATATTTAATATATATTTATTACTACAAAATAATCTTAACATTTATTAGAATTCATTTTCTTCACTCATAACATTTAATTTAATTTATTTACTTTATTTAATAAATCATAATTAGTAATAGTAATAATTAACACTACTAGTTAGTAATTAACACGGGTTGCAACGAAAATGTTATATTAAACAAATGGCAAATTGGGATCAATATTTCAGTTGCTCGAAGAACTGAAAATACTTTGTATTTGATTTCGTCAAAATTAACCACAATTTTGTGTAGGGTTAGACAATGTCCCAGTAATTAAGAATAATGGTTCGACAAACCTATATTTCCCTAACTGGAGAATTAATTGTTCCCCTATTTCCTCTGTAGTTGCACCAAGAAGGATGAAGCTTTTCTGGGCATCTTGTAAACTAAATCGCACATGCACTTTTTATGATTTTCAACACGAACTTTCGTCGCTGTTGGAAGCCAAATATGTTGGATGAGGTGAAATAAAATGGCTGCTTGACCGTCTGTAAAGAAACAGAAATTTAACCTAACGGTTTCCTTTATTGTGCCCATCTTCTAAATATCTCTTCCGTTGTTACCCTAGATTTATCAAAGTGTTTCGTACTTTATTAGTGTTAATAAAAAATAAAATAAGATAAAACGTAAATTTAAAAAATAATTACATTCAATCGTTGTCATAGCCAATTTAATGTTGTAATCTTATTTGTATTCCAAGTGGTACGTAATATTTAAAAAAAAAAAAAAAAGTTGCCAATGCTCCGGATCTATGTGTATGTACAATAAAGCTTCGAAATCGATGCCTTCATCTAAAAACAGTAAGCAATGTTAAAAACAATAAGAATCTTTCGGCTTTTTATAGACAAAATATATTAAAAATAAGGGCATTCACAACATTTTCGACTTGTAAATCAGAAAAAATGAATAGGGCAATCATTTATAAATATATCTCCCAGAAAAAATAGAAATATTAAAATCCCCCCGTACTTTAACCCGAGGTCAATACAAATGATGGGCCTATTCATTTTTTTCTGATTAACAAGTCGAAAATGTTGTGAATGCCATTATTTTTAATGTATTTTGTCTATAAAAAACCGAAAGAATCTTATTGATTTAATACAGACAAACTTTCGCTTTCAATGTTAAAAACAATGAATAGGTCAAAGAGTCAAAATTGTTTTGTCCTTCGTTAGTTTACCTGCTTGTGATTTCACTATGTTTGATTTAGTTACTTCTCCTTTAGATAGTTCAATTTTGAATAAAAATTGATCCATTAAAGAAGTAAAGAACACAAAAATTCAAATTATATTGCACCTCACTTATTTAAAATAACACCCAATTACCTTATCTTTTTCAATTTTTATTCTAACAAGTTAGTTCACAAGGGTGGCTGGCTATTAAATTAAAACTAAACTAGTCGAATTGTTTTAAAATCAATTTCGACGATCTAACAAGAATAGTTGTGGATAAGACAAAACTTTATAAAACTTACCGTATTGCTTGTCAATTTTACAATAATTTAAAGTCAAATTACTAAATGTTTGTATTTTTCACAAAAATTTGACAAATTTATAAAAAACATTTTCATTTTTATAGTATTATTAAAAAAGGGTTATAGGGTATTATTAAAGGGTAGCTTTAGGCATTAAAATTCTCAGTTCCAGGGGTAATAAATGTGCAGGTGATAACGACATTCAAGCCTCAAAACGTGCTATTACACAGTTTAAAAAAAAATCGTAAATTTTCTTAATTAGTTTTACAAAAATTTTATTAAATCTATTTGTATTTTGCGATAATAAACGTATTTTGAAATAAAATGTAAAAATACCGAAATAAATTTTAAAAAAATGTTGTTAAAATTACAAAAAATAATCTGTAACTAAAAATAATTCCGAAATAATTGGTTTCAAACCAATTTGCAGAAAAAATTGTTAAATTTAGACAAATTTATTACATTGATAAAATTTAAATAAATTTTACAAAAAATTTAACAAAATTGACGATTTTTTATTAAATTCACAATTTCGTTTTGTAAACACTTTAAAAATTTTTTTATGTGCGCGATGTAGCGCTAGCGAAAAAAAAATTAAAAAGTATATGGGATTTTGAATTTTCTTATTTTTTGAATAAGTATTAGGGATTTAATTTGTTTTACTTTAACTATAAATTGTTTACCGATAAAAAAGTTATACTAATAAAATACTACAAATGGACTTACACCACTTTCAAAATAAAATTGGTCCAAATATTGATCCAATCTAAAATTGCCAAAAATTGAACCATCAATTTCCAAAAACTAAATATTTACAATTTTATCAAGCTTTGGTTTACTGTGTAATGTGAATGGACTCTGTGTATTGATAAACGAACCTAAGCGAATCATTGTTAGTCACAATGAGGGTATTTACAACTTCATGCACTGCCACGCAACATTTTATTGTCATCATACCAGACGAATAAATTTTAACAATTTTGATTGGTTTTTTGTTTGTGTTCGTGAGTTGCAATTCGTTCACCGCAAAAATTAACAAGTGCGGAGATCGAGATTTACTTACCAATGCTACGGTTATATCATAGCTAAATTAGCAATGATAAACCAAAATTACAATTGAGGAGTGTCTGATCAAAAGTGGCTATATACATTTTCCAAAATGATATTTTTTTCTTCTATCAGGGCAGAATTTTTTAATTGAAAACCAAAAGGGGCTATTTCCAGCATGGACCAAAAATTCCCAATTTCTCTATGAAAAATATCCCTAAAATTCTTGATTTTGGCCAAAACAAGCTATTTACTAAAAAAAAGTGATCAAAAGTAAGTAGAAAAAAGTAGGATGTAAATAGCCACTTTTGATCAGACACTCCTCAATTGTAGCAACGGTGTAAACGCGACATATGCTTAGTGCAGCCAGGTAAAAGGCATTGCTAAATATCATTAGTGTGAAAGTGACATTTGTAGCATTGCTAGCGGTAGTATAAATAGCATATTTCCTCTTTCGGACTATTTCTCGAATTCAAACACCTTAGTACCAGCTAAGTCAGTGTACCAACGATGTGAGTGCACGGATTTTAGGACGGCGAGTTGTATGAGGCAGTAATTTATTAATGGTGAAATCATAAACATCATGTACAATGTGCATATACTAAGGAACTGTTCACCAAAAGTGCGAATGCTTGTAAACAATTTTTATAAAATTATTATATACTCGTAAATAACACATTTGACAGGAGCATATTTGAAACATTTTTTGACCGTTGAGTGATTATAGGATTCCGTCTGTGTGTGAATTAAATAAATAAAAAGTGATCTTAATAATAATATAAAAAAATTGACGTGTGGCCAACATACGATTTCCGTTTACGAACAGCGAATTATTATTATTATTATATCTTTATTATTAAAGATAATATTTTCCGCAATTAATATTTATAAAAAAAAAAATTAAATTTCAATTTATATTTAAACACATTAAAAATATGTAATTTTCGTAAGGAAATTTCCTTTAAGAAAAAAAGGTAAATACGTACGTTCGTTTCTTGTTTTATTATAAAGTCGCATCACCTTGAATAACAGTGAGTTTTGATTACAAATTTTTAAACGGAACGTTGCAATCTCCTCCATGTCTAGTGTCTACATTACTAACTCTATTGCTTTCACATAAATTGTTCTGTAGATACATTGGAGTTTTTTTTATTTACTATTATATATATATATAAAAGCAAAGTATTGTAATAAATTCTTTGTTTGACACTCATCCAAGAGTCTCTAACATCCATTTAATTGAAATTAGCTTATTTACTCTTCGAATAGATTTAATTCTTCTATTCATTATTAGCTGCAATCTTTTAATTTAATATTTTCTCCACTACTTTAAAATATTTATCAAATTGTAATTTATTGTCGATTGTTACTCCAAGATATTTAATTTGATCCACTCCGGATCCCACAATAAGTTTGTTCATTTTTAACCACACCAGTAATCTATTACGGTGTACACAGAATTTTCAGCTACATATTGCTTAAACCAATTTAATTCTTCATCACGAATTCCTTAGCTTAATAATTTTTTAAGTAATAATTTTCTGTCTATGTTCTCAAATGCTCTTTGAAAATCCAGAAATACTGCTACTACAAATTTTCCATGCTCAATTTGATTTTTCCAATCAACAATACATTTATGGAAAATTCACAGCTGTGATTTTTCCGGAAGCCCGACTGATTTTGGAGCAGAACATTATTAAATTCGACATACTGCATTAATTGATTTTTAACTACTAACTCCAGAACCTTTTCGTAGGCTGGCAACATGTTAATAGGCCGATATTTAGAATATTTTATGGTGCTGGTAATTTTGGGAATTGGAACAATCATGCTTTGTTTCCATGCTTTAGGAACCTGACCGGTCTTAAGTCATGTATTTATAATATGAAGAAAAATATTGCCTGAACATACCGGCAGACAATGGATGAGAACTTTGAAATTTACAAACCCGTTACGTGAATCAGCTTCTTTAATCAAACCACGTAACTCACCCATAGAGATTTCACGAAACTTAAAGATATTCGTAGAATTAATATTAACGTTTCTATATAAGGGATTTATGGTTCTAAATTTCTCACTACCGAATTTAATGGTTAAAGATGAAAAATCTTTTGTTTAATAATTTCTGTTAAACAACGCCACATTTTATTGCTATCTTCCAAACAATTTTGAATTTTACTTTCGATGTATGTGTTATACACGTTTTTAATTTGCTTTGAATAAATATTCCTGCATTTTTTGTATTCATCCCAATCATTGCCCAAATTGGTTAAGGTGGCTTTTTTATATGCTTTATCTCTATTTTGTTGAAGACTTATTAAATCTGCATTAAACCATTGGTTGCTATCGTATACTCTAATAATTTTATTTTCCATTAACTACCTCATAATATTGTTCAAGTTATGTTCGAATTTTTCACATTGTTCATTTAAACCTACTCTCGAAATGTCATTCCAAATAATTTTTTGTATTTGACTACATAGGTTTT
This sequence comes from Tipula vernalis, assembly GCA_958295665.1. Lineage (NCBI taxonomy): Eukaryota > Metazoa > Arthropoda > Insecta > Diptera > Tipulidae > Tipula > Tipula vernalis. The sequence continues at coordinate 304,127,913 of OY282558.1, forward strand.
CTTTGCTGTATTTTGACCAACTTACGACAGATTTTAATTGAACAGTATTTTTTAAAACAATTATATTTTTAATTTCAAGAATATCATGATCACTGATTTTTGGACTAATTACATTTTTTACTTCTGTTACAAAATCTTTAGATATCACTAAATCAATTAATGTCTTAGTCTCCATTATTATACCCAAGACAGACTGTGGTTTAATAAATCCGATTTAGCTAAACAAGTTTAACTTTCTATGCAAAAACAAAGGGATTAGCTAAATCGAGGTTGACACACTGCGGCTAATCTCGAAAAACTCACTAAATCGGTTCTATTAAATCGCAGTGTGTCTTGGGTATTACTCTGGTATGGTGTTTAACAATCTGTTTTAAACTACGTATGTATCTACAACAAGCTTAATAATTTGTTGCTGTATATTTCGTGACAATCATATTATTTCGCTCACTATTAATAAATTGATAAAACGATCTTTCCAAAATATTTAAAAAATCTGCATCACTAGCATTTGGAGAATGGTATAAAACGGCATATATTTAGAGCTAAACACCAATTTCCACTTTCATATCTGTTAAAAATTATTTCCGAATGAATGTTTTTCTTAAGATAAATAATCACACCTCCAGTGTGTCTCAAATGAGAATTACGTCTTAAACATTTATCCAATTAACATTTTTTTCTGATTCTTTAATGTCATATGTAACAAAGGTTTCCAACAATAAAAAAATTTTGGGCTTACCTTTTAACCTTCTAAGCATTTGTTCCACATTTTTCATAAAGACAGGACAGTTTCTATGATTTGTTTGATGATCCACCTTAAACGTTGTTTTCTGTATTTCATTTGCTTTGACACAATTAATGCATTTGAATGAATCACCACTGTTCCATTCCGTAATGTCATGTTCAAGGGCACATTTTTCGCAGCCTCTAACACTTTTACAAAACATTTCAGTGTGGTTGAAACTTTGACATTTAAAGCATCTTCTGAGGTTTAAAACATCATAAATCCTGCATCGCTCCCAGCCAATAATAATCCTTTTTAATTTTATCACTTTTCATATGACTCAATGTCTTACATAATTTTTATATAAATTTTATCGTTGTTTTTCACATTTTCAATCACTTCTACCATAGAATTGGAGTCTGGTTCGTTTTGAATAATAATTTTTTGAATTAATTCATCATTGTCCCATTTATCTTGGCAACCAACCACTTTTATGACAAGATTTTTCTGTTGTGGAATATTTATTTTATACTTCTAGCCAAGAAGCCTTTATCCAGGCATTTCAACCAAATTCCACCACTTGATATTTTGTGCATACTATTAAATTTCATATGACTCTGGTCAATGCATTTTTTCAAATCGGCCCTGGTCAAATCACTAACCGGACCTAATTCTTTTAGTTTCACAATTACAACACACTGATTTAAACCGCTTTTAGAGTATGAATTGCTCTACCCACTAGACAATCACTGCAAGTACAATTAATATTCGATATGTCGTTTGGACCGCTCTCGAAATACTAACACATTTAGAATGGAATCTTTTTTTGGCATATTCCGAAACAGCATATTTTATCTTCAGGTTTAATTATTAATTCGCAAATATAATTTTTTTTTTTTAAATAAATTATTACGAAAAAATAAATATTTTCATTCCACGTTCCCGTTTGTGGGAAAATCTAGACTAATCTAACTCTAATGAGCCAAAAAGTTAACAAAAAATTTCGAATTTTAAAAATAACAAAAATGTATTACTGGAAGGATGAATACGACATTTCTTTTATCGATGTTCTGTAGTCCTGATAACCTTTCATTCGCAACCTTGCAATTACACTACTTACCCAACATAACTTCGTTTTAGTAGGAAAAGTAAAAATATTTCTAATTCTAAAAGATTAATTGATAGGAATTACAATAAGCAGAAAGGATGGCTTCCAAAACCAATCTACCAATCTCATTTAACCTTAATATGCGCCAAAATAAAAATCAAGTAATAATGTAAATATGGCCCCGAAAAATTTTCGTCTTCCTTATCGATGAGAAAATTATAACAAAGTACATACATAAGAAGCCATAATTTATTTATTATTTTTTAGATGCTACCTAGTAGTAAACGTTATTTTAAACATTGACATTTTTTTGAGGCAAGGTTAGTAAAAAATGTACAAAATAATAAACATGTTGGTACAAAATTAATACAAAATTAAAGTGTATCCCACTCCTCGAACGAAAGTTTTCCCGCAAAGCGTCCATTATAGATCACCATACCAACAATTTATCGTACATTTCACAAAGATTTTTCGTGATTTTGAACAAGGTCCTTAACCCTTTGACTCGTACTGTACCGAATTACGTACATAGACCTTAAGCATAGTTTTTGGGATACTATGCACTAATAATATATTTTTTTAAGCGTTATTATATTGGCTCTTACGATAGCTACCGAAAAAGAAGGATATTTGGAGCGAAAAATAATATAAAACGTTAGAATTACCCAGATAGTGACGCAAAATAAAAGGACCCAAAAATCCTTAAAGGTAAATGTTTTAAAAATTAGAATTTAAATTGGATTGTTAGTACCTTATGTTTATGTTTTAAAAAAAAAAATTAGTTTTTGTTAACAATTATGTATGAAAATTGGTCAAAAGTAAGCGTTTTATTATTAAAATTCCATCTAAAAAATCAGTGTACTCAATTGCGTAAAAACTTTGACAATCGTGTAATTTTTATGTCGGTATTTTGGTAGAATAAGGCATCACTGTCTAAAAAACGTACACACTTGCCGAGTTGTACACATTTGTTGAGTTATTAGATGGTTCGAATGAGTTTGAAAATGATAAAAAGTATCCATCTTTTCCAACTTACCAAAATGTACAAATTGTATGAAGAAAACATTATTCGAGGAAGTGATGAATGACGATATACCTGTACATGAAATAGAGGACGTTCAGAGTGAGACTATGATTCTCGAAGATAATGATGTTGTGTTGAATTTATGGATTAATTTTCCAAATATAATGTTACCGAGAAAGCTGATATATAAGACAGAAGACAGAAGTTTGATTTCAGAAAATTTGATATCTATCAATCAATTACCCAATGATACGGAATATGATGTGTCAACTAAAACACCGTTCAGCTATTTTACAAAATTTATTCCTCGAATTGTATGTTAGAATAGCTACGTATATAAACCTGTACGCAGATTAGAAAGAACAAAGTACCAGAATGTTTAAACGCACCAGCCGAGATGGGGACAATGAAGTTATATGATTTTTAATACGAGTATGTTCCGAAGATTGTAAGAGAATTCAATCCAGTTTCGAACTGATGAGCTTATGATTATGAAAAAATCAATCTTCTCATCAGGCCGCGGCGACTGGACTGATTATACCACAATTTACATTCTATATATACAGAATGTGCTGTGCTTTAAGTATTAACGAATCATAACTAATACAGATGAATTCTCTTACAATTTTTCTTCAAAATATTCACACAGCTCTATTTCTGTGTACGTTAATTTTTACTTTATTAATTTTTTGTTGAATATTAATTAATTCATGTAATATCTAATATGCTACCGGTGGTTAGACCATTTTAGTTGTGTTTCGATTAACACGAGAAGTATATTAGTATTTACGAACAGTAATTCAACGAAACCGAGTAATAGACGTAATTCTATTTATTTAATTATTTGATTTTTATTAAAAATCATATAATTAAATAAATAGAATTACGTCTATTAGTCGGTTTCGTTGAATTACTGTTCGTAAATACTAATATACTTCTCGTATTAATCGAAACACAACTAAAATGGTCTAACCACCGGTAGCATATTAGATATTACATGAATTAATTAATATTCAACAAAAAATTAATAAAGTAACAATGAAGTTACTCCAGATAAAAATGTACTGGAGCAAATATTTAGGCATTGAATCGATACCGTCGGTGAAGTCTTGTAACGGTTTTTATCAGCTTCGAACAAGCTTGCATTTAGTAAACAACATGGACATACCAAATGATTGTAGAGACAATTTTTTTAAAATGCCGCCACTAATTAATAGTATCTTAAGTTACACCAGAGAAGGACCTGCTAAAGCAGCTATTCCCATCGACGAGCAAATAATTTCGTTTAGAGGAAACTTAAACGTTAAGCATTAAATAAGACGAAACATAACATATGACGAAATTCACGCTAGAGGGGTAGACTTAATGGTTGATTAAGTTCGATTAGGCAGTTCGCATCTTCAGCTGGAATTCTTGCATCCGGATTTCCACCCACATTTTAATCTCCAATTAGACCGCAATTACCGAGTCTTTTTGGGTTTTCCTTTAAATGGCACGGCACTCTGCTGCCCAGGTTAAAGCATTTTCTATTTTTCAAATATTTACAATAAATTATAAAAAGTAATTTTGAAAAATATTTTTTTTTTACGAAAAAAATAAGTTTGATTGACTCGAAAGTCATAGCCAACTAATCACATCCACAATGGATATCGTTGAAATTATAAAGAAGTTCGTTTTTTTGTCTATTTTGTATGATTAATATTAACATAGTTATGCACTTTATCTTTGTATGTACAATAAAGATTCTTTTCACCTTTTTCTCTAGATTTAAGTTAAAATGCTAGTAGGCTTAGTGAAAAAATTAACACCTCAGTGACCAGATCAGATTTTCCAGATAAATAAGGGAGATTACGTTTTTTGACATTTCTTGACATTATTTCGACTTTAACTTCAATGTTGTCCGTCTAATTTATAACGACTAAACATGTATTTTCCGGAATCAATTAATCTGATTTTTATTTTTTCGGACATTGATAAAATAATGAAATTAGATTTGGCTACTTTGAACGGTTACAACGGCCTAACAAAAACTCGAAAAACCATGCTAGCATTTATTTTAATTAATATCTTACCCTGTTCCACCCCGTTTATTATATCAGTTTCGAAAAACCTCAATATTAGATATTTTCTTAATTCTTTTTTTATCAAAAACTTAAAAGCTCTGTTAATATTTTCATCATGAAGAAATAAAAACACAACCAAAATGCTTGTAAATTCCATAAATGCAGCTAGTTATCTCCATCTTTTCTTTGTTAGGTTTTGTTGATAGCTACTTCAAATTTTTAGTTAAACGTGTTTAGGGATTCTAATTTATCGATAAAATATATATATATATTATTTTGTTTGGTTTTATCAATAAATTGAAATCCCTAAACGAGTTTATTCAAAAAAAAAAAAAACGAAATTGAAATTGAATAAAATTTTGGTACATACATAAATACGAATTTATTCATTAAGTATGTAAATCGAATTTATTCAATAAGAATGTCTATGAAAATAGTTTATAAATTACAAAAAAAAACATATTTACCACTTTTAACGACTCTCTCAGAAGGGCAAGGACAACGGTTAGACGCGAAAGGTTTTTGTTTATTCTATATGAGGGTTACAGAACATGTTGCCACACAACTTCAAAACAGTATCATTTTTTCATCATCATTTTTTAATTCATCATCATTTTGAAATTTAATTTTTCTTCTGACCATAGTTATTTTGTACAATAAATAAAAAGTTGAATCTTGTTTTCCATTTCATTTACTGCTAGACCATTAATAAAGTTGAGATTAATGTATTCTATTCAAACCCACATTAATTTTTTGATTCGGTTCATAATTGGATTCTTAAATTTATAATTAGCAATTAACTAAATTCGTACGAACGATACTGTAGCAACAAATCATAATGAAATATGGTATTACATAAAAAAGATAAATTTCGCAGTGACCACATAACTAATAAATTACATTTTTCTTGTATTTCATTTCAGGTAACAATACATAAATTCTAGTTCAAAAATAATATTCCAGAAATACGTAATGTAAGAGTATGTATCAAATTGACTGCCGAGGTGGGGATAATTATAATGCAATTATAAACAGTTTTAGTGAGTAAAATACTTTCTTTTAAATTTTACTAATCTTATAAACATTCTACCAATAACTGTGTGCTATTCTGATTTATTCAAATTTAATATTAAGGGTGTACATATATGTATCCTGCATCTGAATATCTATATTTTAAAAACATTAAAATGATCATTCATAGCTAATTTGATTAAAAAAGTTTTATATAAAAACTTATATGTACACTTAAGCTACTTTAACATATTTGAAGCTGTAAGATAAATAGGAATAAATTGCAACATAATCTAAAATGTATTAAGCTACTATTATAAACGCAAAATGTTCTGGTACTTCAACATAAGCGGTTTTAGGTATTCAAATATTTTATTCATCAATAACAAAAAAAAAATTTTTTATCATAATAATTAAAAAAGAACTTCAAATTTCATTATTTTCTCCTTCTTGTATATCAGGATCAGGGAGGCGTATATCATTATTTGTTTTTAATGAATAATAAAATTGTCGGACTTCAGTATCCAACAATTCGATTAAATCTAAAAGATCTTCTTGTTTTGCTAGATTTATTGGCTGTGGTCCATTATAGGCATTCTGAAGTTTCGACAATTCGTAGCATTCATGACCCCGACGTTTGATATTCAAGTGTTTAAAGGGTTCGGCATTATCCAATGTGTTTTGGTATTGGTGTTCAAATTACACTCAAATTCACCTGAAACACATTAAAGCACCAGAAAAACATAGAAGCTGCATAAATTCATTAAATAAATCGTATTAGCGTAGTATTTATATAATGTTTACTATACGTACCTAATCATAATTTATCCAAAGATCGTTTAATTGAAATAATAAGTTATTATCCATGTATCCCGATTATTGTTTCCGTTTATTTATCTAAAATTATAAGAAAATAATTTAGTATTTAAGAGAATATTGTAATTTAATGTCAATACATACTACATTCTTGTTTCATTTTTTTTATACTCGTTAAATGACAGATGTAGATATATTCTAACCTTTTTTTTGTATAATTTATTGCGAACAATACCCCATCCGTGCTTAAAGAGAGAACTATAATTCGATAATCTGCAATAATTTTCGATATGATGACAATGTATTTTGACGTGCATATCCATTTTTCATTCGCTCACAAAACTTCCATCAGGCTAGAAGTATCTCCGTTGTTATACCAAAGTAACCAAGAAGATTTGTATAAGTGAAACAATATTAATAAAATTTATATTACAAATTGTGAAATCTACATGTATGTACTACATTTTTATTCGAATTCCGGAACTAGCACAGTAAAAACTAAAACAACCTAACAATTGGGTCACGCTGAATTCCTTCGTAAATCGAAGCCACCTCACTTCCCGCCAATTGAATTTATTACCGCCATCATCAATTTTGCGCCATATAAATTTTTCTTTTGAAAGTTTCGCGAAATCCTTAAAGGAATTGTAACGGAGGTCAGAAGATGGCAGACGACCTTCCGCTAGCTTATGTATCCTGCTTGCCAAATAAATACGTGGCCATATTGATCCCGAGATCAGGCGGTAGAGGTAACTTTGGTCGTGGGGTTGTATTTATCTGTTATGCGAGCAAGTGCTTGGTCACTAAAGAAGCAAAAAAATGCATGCTTTCCATCGCCAACACATCAATCCACTTCACAATCTCCATCAAACATCAACATTTTAGCAAACCATAATCCGGAAATAAAATTCAATATTTATCATTTTTAACAATTTGAATGGACATTAATTTATTAGCAAAATTTAAATAGAATAATAATAAAAAAATATACAAGCAGTCAAGCACTAACACGATTCTTTAACTGATCATAGCCTAACGGATCACGACATTATTTCCGTTAGCACTAGGACACTTATTTAGTTATTTGGTTACCTGATGACTACTTAGCTGAGGTGATCCGATGAAAGCGCTTCCAGGAAACAACCTGAACAAGTCTCTGCATGTAGCACCTAAAACAAAACGCACTAAAATTTTGAATCAATTTCACAGAACTTAATTTGAATTTAACGGATAGTAAATATTTTAATAAATAATAAATACAAAAAAAAATATAGGCTTATTTTCTTCTGTAACCACCCTGTTGCGGTACAAAACCGTAACTCTGCAGCACATAAGATATTATCTGCCTGCCAAACCGTTGACTTTGGGTACTCTGGAACTTTCGACACGCGGTTGAATTTAAGCGACCGCCAAATTATTCCTGACCTGGTTTAATTTTCTGGTTTTTTTATTCTTTATTGAATAAAGCTTTCAACACGATTGTGTCCAAATGCACACTTAATCTTCCTTTTAATTTTTGTTTTTATTTGCACTGTACGGTTTTGTATTTTGTATTTGATTTAAAAAAAAAAAAAATCGCCTTCAATGCACATTTAATTTATTTAATACGCGACTAAATCAAGATATAGTTTTGATTTTCACTTTTCGATTTTGTATTTTATTTTTTTAACTGAAGTTGTAAAAATGATCGCCTTCGGTGTACATGTAATTTTTTTATTTTCCTTGTTTGATTTGGATTTTAGTCTTATCCAGTCTCAAATTCTATAAACGACTGTCCAGCAAAAAAAAAAAAATACTTTTTATCAACGAAGAGGGGAATGCAAGCAATAAGTATTCGTTGAGATAAGTAACATCCTTATGCCGGATGTTACAGAATTGGAAACCATTTCAATCACCTGGAATGGTTTACTTCAGGAACTAAACATTTGTGATCAATTTACTCAATATTTGGCAGCTCTTGAGTGCATAAATGGAACATTGCAGCCACATGACTATTTTTATTTTGAGCCGAACATGAGTCGCTGTAAAAATATAACATTTCTTGTATTATTTCTTATATTGGACGTCATATGTTTAATTAGGCAAGATGCAATTTCGTTACCACCACGAGAAGCAATTACTTCGTGTCACATAAAACAAAATGCTTCCGATGTTGTGCAATTGTGGATTAATTTGACAATCCACAGAATGTCCACAGTTGTCTTTTATAAAAAGACACTGACGTCAATAAAAATGGGATGGCCAAGCATTGCTGCAAATCGAAAGCAAACACTTGAACGTTATTGTCTAATTGTGCCAATGCCTTATCCCTCCTTTTACTTTCATATGCAGCTTTTACATCTGCATGATGTCTGCTCCGTTCCGACTGTAGAAATGTGTTATCCTCTTCAGTGATTGCATAGTTTATTTATTTATTTTTTTTTGTTTCACATTTGTTGCAAACATCTAACTTAGGTGATTTGAACTTCAATTTCATCTTTTGGAATATCTTACTATAAGTTGAGATTGAAACTAGATTTGTGTATTTTTTAACATATAAGTCTTACATTCGTGATATATTGTAATAACCTTGGAGGTATTTTTGTGAAGTATGGCTCCCTGAATAATGGCTTTCATAAGCCGGGAAGCTGTTAATATGATCTTTTATATTATCAATTTTTTCTCCACAAAGTTTATTTTAAGATGCACCTTTTCTGCGTTGATCTGGAATAATTCTATTTTTTTTTTTTTTTTTTTTGAATCGCAGTTTTTATAAACTGATCGGATTCATCAAAAACACATTTAAAGCTTTTTGCACAAAATGGGACTTTTGTTGTCTCAGTATTCAAATTGTATCCATAAGTGTAATCACGTTTTCTTAAATTTTTTTTACCTGAATTTTACCTTTCAGATTTTTTTGTTGTTGCCAGTAGCTGTCGTGTATTTCTTTAAGTACATCAGAGTCAATTCTTTGGCAATTCTTTTTGAAAGGTCCGAGTTCCTTAAATTTTCCTTCTTCAATTTTTTTTCCTGAACCTGTTGTATATGCCTGTCCTAAGTTTCGCTTTCTTTTAAGTATTTTTTGTGGTTCTTTTTTAGTCGAATGCTCTGAAGATTCATCTGTAATGTTTGTTTCCTGTAGTGTCTCAATTCCATTTGTCACCAAATTTGCAATCATATGTTTTTGGGGAATTGACTATATCTTCAATATTAGTATTATTAGACCTATTTTCTGGAACGTAATGAGGATTAATAATGCTATCATCTGAAGAATAATCCATCACTTCATGTGGCATCATCGCTACTAGTATAAAAATTAGTTTTATTTAGACAACAAATATTAGGAGTACACAATATAATTACGTTTACTTGATGATTGAAGATCACTGCTCCCTGGCAATACAAGTTCTGAAATTATAAATTAATTATTTTTGTACAAAATATGTCACGTGATCCACTTTAACATTATTCAAATTTTGAGTTAAATCAGCTACCTCAACTTGTTTAGAATTGTTACCTGCACTCATTAAAATACAAACAATATTATAAGCATTATTTTAAACTGAAATGGTGCGGCTACGTTACCATCGTTTTTTTCAGTTTTCGGACTGTCAACGTATTAAGAAAAAAAGTCACAAACGCCAAAAGTCGAAAAATGCGTTAGGAGCATTTTATGAGTCTGCAAACAAATATCTATTTTTCTGCTTTTTTAATAAGCCAAATATCCTTCATTAAGTGCCATAAAATCACGTTATTTAGTATTCTAGTTTCATTTTAAGACATGGCAAACAAAAACAAAAAAATGGAAATTACTCAAAACTACAAAAAGGTACATGTGACTTTTTTTCTTAGCACGGCAGTGATAATAATTATTGTAATAACTCAGCACAATGTTCAAAATATAAAAGTTTCAGCAACACTAAATGCTAAAAATAAACTAGCCTATTTACTTGCATCGTTCTAAGCAGCACACATTGGAGTAGCTTATTTCTACGTAAAATAGCGGTATTTTTATATACATAATGTGATAGTAGCTTAAATAGACATAAGCTACTATAAAATATTGAAAATATTTGAGAACATAAAAATAAATATTTGGTATAAAAGCCTAATTCGATGTAAGTTTAGCAAAACGAACAGTTTGTACTTTATGTAGTAGACTATGCCTACATAAGCTACTATAAAAAATTATAAATCAGTATTTCTCCCATCATTAAATGTACATAAGCTACTCTAAATATTTGATTTGCATATAAGCATATTTTGTAGAACAGCTTATTTGTAGATAAGTTCCTTTAACTTAAGCAAATATGAAAATTTCTGTAATAGCCAAAATAATGTTTTCATATCTCGGCTTGCATGCGCGATAGAGAGGTAGGAGTTTGAGCAAAATATAAGCTTGTGTTTATATCTCAAAAAATCCATTTTTCCCTTAAGTCGACATAAGCTACTTCAACTTATTGCCACATAAAAATATACGATGAAAATTGACCATGAACCACATAAAAGAAAGAGCTTAAACATCGCTTTTATTCTAGCGTCTAATCTAAATATAGGTAGAAGCGAATAAATTTTATTGATTGTTATTTGAAGTGAATAAAATATATCCACAATTCCACACGCGAACTTTAAATGCTTTATTCAATAACAAACTACAATGCAAAAATAATACGCGGGTAAGGATGGTAGTATAAAGTTATATTTAATTGTAATGAGATTTTTGGTAGGACGGTATTTCGATTAGTATATTAATAGTTTATATGGCATTTTTATTAGGCTAGAAAAAATCATAATGTGAATATTTACTGTAACAATTTCGCACAATTCATCATGTTATTCGTCTGAATCTCTTAATCAAACACTAGAGTATTCTATCATTCTAATAAAATCAGTAACGTCAAAAAAATAGGAAAAATGCTTTCTTTTGTGCTTCATTGGCCCACTTTTCTGGTAGAAAAAAGAATTTTGCTCAATTTTTAACTTTCGAATTTCTGTGATTTTGTATACCATCCCCCTTACGAATTCTTGCGTATCATTTAGAAAGTCGCAAAGAAGCCTCATAATACTATAAGCAAATGGATCAATCCAATGTCACTACATAAATAGTCATGAAATCAGTCTAAAATTCTAATCATTAATATAAAAAGCAGAATAAAAAATATTTAGCTATTTTTCTCTGAAATGTAAACAAAATCATATGGGATTTTAAAAAGCATTATTTTGTGTTGTCTTTATTTTCAATTTAAATGAAAATTTGTATTTATAAATATAAATAATTTTAAATTAAATATATCAAATTACAGCTTGTACACAATTTTAATTGAAATTAAACAAAGTATAATTCATAATTTTGCATTTTAGTAAATTGAGTTTTATTCTCAAACATCGTCAGGCTATTTGTTTTTTTAAATATCATTTCGTAGATTACTAGATTAGTTTTATTACTTTACCAAGGCTACTACATAAATAGCCGTGATTTGTAATAAAACTATTCTAGTAATCTATGAAATGAAATTTAAAACAAAACATGAAGCCGATGTTTGAAAATAAAAATCAATTTTCTAAAATGCAAAATTATGAATTAAATTTTTATTAATTTCAATTAAAATTGTGTACAAGCTGTAATTCGATATATTTAATTTAAAATTATTTATATTTATAAATAAAAATTTTCATTTAAATTGAAAATATAAACAACACAAAATAATGCATTTTAAAATCCCATATGATTTTGTTTACATTTCATAGAAAATATAAATATTTATTCCCCTAACAAAACAATTTGTTTTGTCACGGTTTTTTATGTAGTGGCATTGATCAATCTAATTTTTCACAATACTTAAATCGAAGGAAGTATAGTGGGGTGAAGTTTTTTTTTTGCTTTTGCCTTATCTTTTTCCATTTTTTATGATTGATGATTATTATTTCAACGGTGGTGTTTATTTACACTGAAAGAGACTTAAGGGTATACATATTCAAAATATGCTTTAACAGATCCTTTAATAATGTGTGTGTATGCGTGCACACTATATGCAAAATGTCGCATTAATTGTATTTAGAAAATTTCTACCAACGTTTCGTCTTTGAAGTTATTAAATACACATACTTTAAATGAGTTTATAGTATTTAAGTAAATATATACCTCAATAGGCTTACGTAAAAAAATTGACTGAAAATAATTTCGTTTTTAAGCTTCAGAATACCACATAGAACAGGGCAAAGTTTGGTTAATGTTAGCCGACTAAACAAAAACATAATATATTTAAATTTATTTACACCTGAATAACTGATTCGGTTATTTTTTGATTGATCTTATTAAATGTGAACACGACTGTTTAAATTTAAACGATTGATGGAACTTACAATTAATTTTTGTGACGTAGGACTTTGAGATGAAATCCAAAAAATATGTAGTGAAAACCGCTATAACTCTTAATGTAATGATTAAATCTTACAACGACGATGACAATCATAATAGAGATTTTTCTTATATTTTTATTTTGTTATTATGTACAGAACTTAATTATTTAATTTATTACATTAGGATAGATTAAATATTAATATTATTATATTATTTCCAGTGCATTATTTGTACTATACATACAAATATTTAAAAAATTAATAATTCAAAAAATAAATAAGAACAATCAATAATTATTAATGAAACATTTGTGGAATATGAAAAAAATTTAGAAAAAACCAACTAAATAAAATAATAGAACTAAATATGTATAATCTCTCGATTAAATAGAGTGAATAATTTCTTTAGTTTTACAAAATAAGAAATTATTAACATAATTATTCATAGTTTGATATTGCTTGAATTAATGGATTATCTGAAAAGCTGTACGATATTATCTTTACTTAAGTTACTTCTCCGGATCAAAGGATACAGAATAACAATATATTTTTCCGCTTTTTTAATGACGTAATCAATATGATTTTTGAATAATAGCTTGTTATCGAGCATCATACCAAGGTATTTTTCTTCATTATACCAAGTAATCTGATAGTTCCTTAAGTTTAGTGGACCCTGTGGAATGCATTGATTCTTATTTTCATTAATTATAATTTTCCATTTTAAAAAATATTTGGTAATAACATCTTAACTGATTTTCAACCTATTTTCAATGATCGCTGGATCTTTGCTTGTCGTAAGTAGCGCTATGTCATCAGCAAACTGAGCCAGAATATTGTTTGGTGCTGAAGGAATATCTGCTGTGTAAATGTTGTACAATGCGGGGGACTAAGATTACATTGTATTTTTTGGAACTTCCAAGTATTAAGGAATCACTTTTTCTTTTGTAGTTATTTGGTTTCATACCACTCCATGTTGGTAATAACACAACTGTATAAAAAATAAAAATAAATTTAATTTTATTCTTCAATGCGATCTGATCTGTACTCTAAGAAAGCAAAAATCGAACTGTCATAATAGAGGTTAATACCGGTGTTAGCAGTACACATTATAATCTAATACCCTAGACAGACTGTAGTTTAATAAATCCGATTTAGCTAAACTAGTTTTAAGTATTCTATGCAAAAACAAAGGGATTAGCTAAATCGAGGTTCACACACTGCGATTAATCTCGAAAAATTCACTAAATTGGTTTTATTAAATCGCAGTCTGTCAACGGTATAAGAAATAAACAAAACGTTCGCAAATACCATATATACAATCGCCACTTTATCATTCCCTGTTCTTCTGCCTTTTCTGGAACAATAGGCTTGTTCGATTCGGGTTGGTATTGTCTGTCTCTGAACGGAAATTTCAAAGGCAATTTTAAAAGTTCACAAATGTTTACCCCTGCCTTTCAAATTTGAGGGTTCCCCTTAGCCCGGATCGCTCATTTTTTTAGATCGATTGATATCTGAAACGTCCATATCGGTTAACATCTCACAGAATTATTAACCTCAAAAGACCACCGAATCACAGAATTATAGCATTATTCTATTATTATTTTAGGAAGGGGAAGTGGGCTGTTACGCAACGTAACGATCGGACTCCTTACCCCTTAAAAACATATAATCAACAATATTGTACGGTACACAGTTTTTAAAATATATTGATTTCCCTTAACACACATTTGTATTACGTGCCTTCAGCTATAATGCATCTACCATAAAAACGGATCACATAGAAGTAGTCCTACTTAAAAAACAACAAATCATTGCGGATTATAAATTTTTTAGTATTATGCTCATGTACGTACCTAAAATATGATTTACAGAGTTTAGAATTTTTATTTGTCGGAACCGTAATCCATGCTATAAATTTATTTTTATTTTGTCTTTTTAAATATAAAAAAGTGCTTATGGGATTTAATCTGTTATATGTAAAATACATTCACATGTCGATGTCACATTAATATTATCGGGATTCTATACACAAATCTTGAAAATATGATGAATATTAAACATCCCTATAACTTAAAAGCTATATAGTGTTCTAAAAAGTGTTTGCTAATAATTTTGAACTTTGAATAAAAGACGCTTTTGTCTAAAAGTAAAACAAAATCAGCTTCACATTTTTTACTTAATTGAAATGAACTTATGTAGGGCTAGAGCCACGTATATGCGGGGCTAGGAAAGACAACGTCGGAAAATCGATATATCTCTAAAAATATTGTTGCGCTTTTCCCCATTTCCACCAGTTCGAATCATTGCTTAATTTTATTTACACAAACCAATTCATTTACAGGACACAAAAATTAACACAATAAAAATTTCAAATTCTAAAATTTATTCACAAAATCACTAAAATTCACTAAATACACTTTTCCGCTATTCGCGAGTGGATCACAGTGGTAGTGTTCTGTGAAACCTATTATGCTGTAAATCTGGCAAAAATACTCCTCTCTTATAATACACTAAGTGTGATTGCTTTTACGTTATGTAAACCATTAACTCAATTAGCAAAAAAAAAAAATATTTGGAGGACAAAAAATTAGTAATTAATCTATTATGGATGTTGTTTAGGAATCATTCGACTCGAAGCAGCTCTCAACGAATACTCTGTAGATTCTGTTCATCCGTGACGAAGACATAAAAGAGCTCACAATACGTATCACCTCGGACCTGCAAATAAGTAAACTCAAAAAAACAAAAAAAAACAGAATATTAGCGGCGTAGTGGAATAATTTCTAAATTACACACCAGAAAAAAAATATTTATAAAAGCATAAATTAATATAATTTATAAAAGCATAAATTATGTATATGCTACTTGGAATTGCCCGTTGACTCTATGTGAATTCGCCTGATTCATATATCACGTTCCGTTGTATTATCTATTGGTAAATTCGCCGATCCAGTACGTATGTACCTCGTTGACTTTACGTGACTTCAGTGGATTCATACATATGTCGCATCCCGTTGTATTATGTATTGATAAATTCGGCGTTCCAATATGTATTTACCTGCTACAATTTACAATGACGCTCGTTCGACTTCCCGGGGAAAATGTATTTCTGGCAGAGATTATCCTGTGGACAGATCGCTGCTTAGGTACCCTGTAATATAGTGGTTTGTCTTCCTGTTGGAATGTCCAACTACTGAAACTACAATACCGTAATAAATACAGTACAAATGAAAATCACATGACAAGTGATCGTACCGTTAGGTCCTAATTATAATCTTATACCGTGGATTTTAGTACCAAATACCACGGGTATCCACACTACACAATAACATTGTTTTTATACTGGCGATTCTACACTGTGAATTTTATTTGGATTCTTCCCACTACACTGCACCCGCTGAAAAAAAAACTTTGCGATAATTACAATTATTGCTGAGTAAAAAGAAATTTTTAAGTATTACAAATCATTTTTAAAGAATGTGGTGCCCGGTAAAAATTGGCGGAGTGTTATTTACAATTAATTGTTGCTTATAGGAAACCATGCTGAGTACCTTTGAAGGTGATTTGAAATTAAGAGTTTACAACAATGCTTGGTGAATTCCAATAAACTTAATGTTAATACTACATGATGCAGTTTATGTTCTATTTTTACGCTGAGTAATTTTCAAAGTGTATGGATATTAAGATGTCACAATAGCTCCTATAGTAAATTCCAGTATACTTAATGTTAATACAACTTGAGCATTATGTTTTCTATCTTTACAATGTTGAATAATTTTCAAAATGGTTTTTATATACAGATTTTACAAACCATTCGTAAATTCCAATAAATCCAATATTAATATGCTGCAACTTGGATAGTATAGGTATATGCTACCATAAACCAACAGATCATACGTGATAGTAACTACAAATGTACAGTTAAAAGAGCTTCCGTTACAGTTTCGTTATTTAGATATATAGTATTTTGGGTTCTTGACATACACATATGTATACAATAGATATATTTGGATTATTTAATATACAGTATATTTTTGAAAGTGGTACCATTTTAGTATGAGTTTAGATGGTACTAAATTAATCAAAAATTTTTTTTTTGCAAGTACTTTTAGAGTAGGAGGTTTAAAAAAATAAATATACCTTATTCCTGTAGAGATCACAACAATCTCCAGAAAAATGTTCTGTGCGCCATTTCGAAGGGGAAGGTTCAGCATTTGCCTTAGCGAATATAAATATAAGGATATACACGAGGTAGTTTGGCCTATACATTGCTTGGAAGTTAAAAAATATATATTTTTACCATTATTTATATCTTAAATGCGCGTAAAATCAGAAAATTTCGCAAAATATGCCAACATCCATCCATTTTTCTTATAGAAGAGTTCGTTTAAATGATTAGATTGAAATAAGCTATGTGTAGAGAAAAAATAACTTAATACCAAAATAGAAAGTGCGTATCTCCACATAATAAAACATGTAAAATCCGAAATTTCATTTCATACACCTCTGGAGGTGTTTGTTTTTCAGTTAGAGAACACAAAGATATCCAACACACATACATACATGCAGACATATTCCATATTTCATAATTTGGACGTGAATTTGTATATATCTAAGATGGCCATTTCCGTTAAAATCTCGAGTTGTACAATTTTGGATGGACGCGCGCACCTAAAATATGAACCGTAGAAGGTGCGGCCACCCTTATATTAAAAAGTTCGGTAAACCATTTTGAACATGAAATGTTAATTTAAACAGTGAGTACAAATTTCCGGGCTATGGCCTAATTTGGCCAGTAGATTGGTTTAAAGTTTAAAAACTGACATTTTTATCAGTTACGTTTACTAGACTCTGTAAAATTAGGAGATGATGGAAAATTTGAAAATTTTATTTGGAAATTAACCATTTAACGGTCGAACATACCAGTATTGGTACTATCCTTTACTAAATTGGTTGAACTTTACTTGTTTAATTAAATACGAAGAAAAATAAGAATTTTGTATGCAATCAATGAAACAAAAAATTATAAAACTGTTTGTTTTGATCAATAAAAATCAGTACAATTTTAAAAGGAAAGAGAAATCTCTACACTTTCTAATGTGTCTAAAAGAGATAGACGTTCATAAATAATTTTTGATTTTGGTCTTGTTAGCTTTGCGATACTTTAAAATCAAATTTAAAAATAAACAAATTACCACTTATTGTTTTCGATGACGGGATACAAAATTATATCAAACAAATAATAAAGACAAAAACAAAAATTGCATAAAGTTGTGTATGTGTTTGTGCATCATTTCATTTTTATTTGTATAATTTTGTATCCCGTCATCAAAAACAATAAGTGGTAATTTGTTTATTTTTAAATTTGATTTTAAAGTATCGCAAAGCTAACAAGACCAAAATCAAAAATTATTTATGAATGTCTATCTCTTTTAAACACATTACAGAGTGTAAAGATTTCTCTTTCCTTTAAAAATTGAACTGATTTTTATTGATCAAAACAAAGAGTTGGGTACTACAAACAGTTTTGTAATTTTTTTGTTTCATTGATTGCATACAAAATTCTTTTCTTTTTTTCTAAATCCTAATAATTACATCAATAAATGCAAATTAGTGGAATTTATTGCCTTATGGGTTATTTTGTCTTGGCACAACATAAAAAAACCTGTTCGGTTATATCTGAGTCTCTTTTGGGTCATTTAATCTCTTTTTGGTAAGCCTGAAACACAACACAATAATTTTAGGTTTCTAAATTTTCATTCTGAGTTCTAAAAATCAAAATATACAAACAATCAATACATTTCAAATTTATGGTTTTCATCTAAATAAGGTATTTGTCATAGAAAAATATTTCATGGGTTTATTTGACATTTTCTAAGATTTCATTAATGCGGATTGAAAATTAATCTTCGGATTAATAGTTGTTTTCCTTTTACGAACGACGATAATCAAGAAAATTAATCGGCGGATTTTTTTTTATCCTCTGTTTTATGTTCTGTTTTTTTATGTATAAATCAGAAAATAAAAAAATTGTTGCTGTCAATTTTGATTTTTTATCGTTTCAAAGTTATTGTGAGCAATACGAATTTCGAATACTGCGAGTTACTCGACTCATGAAATAAATTATGTATAAATTATTTTCAAGAGATTGAGTTTTATTAAATTAACTAAAAAAATTATTTCAACGATTTGAAAATTATTTGTGATATTTATGATTTTTTTTCTGTGGAATGCCTCAATTCCACTGTGAATCAAAGTTTGCCAGTAAAAATAACTTGAGATAAAAATATAAAATCGGTGGTTGTGTGAACGAGACACACAACGGATTTAGTCAAGTTTTTACTTACAAAAAATGTGGATCTGGGTTAGTGCACTGAGGTCGAAATTAAAATAAGTATCAAATCGAGAACATTTTATGGCAGTCCAACTAATACATTTACATAAATATTGTGTAACGATGAAAAATATTTCTCGTACACGCTGATAATTTTAATTGTATGGCATTTTTATGGGAAAGAGTTTTTTTTAATTTTGTATTTTACGGACGGAAATAATTTGAATAAAATAATTCTGATATGAGTATTAATAATAATTAATTTTTTCGATTATTTTGAATCGTAAAAATACTCGAATTAACATTAATTCATAATTATTTTATATAATTCTTGGTTATGTTTTTGTTTGCTGTCAAGATATATCCATAAAATTTGCTATAAAAAAACAATAACAAAATACTTTATCTTTGTCTCTCTGATGGATTATTTTTTTTTGTCTTCTTCCAACCTCATTTAAATGAAAATTTTATTTTTAAATATAAACAATTTGAAATTAAATATATTGAAGCGGCTATGGTACACAATTTTAATTGAAATTAATAAAATTTTAATAAACAATTTTGCATTTTAGTAAATTGTTTTTTATTCTCAAACATTGTCAGGTTTCGCGTTTTTTTTTGATAAATTTCATTTCGTAGATTACTCGATTAGTTTTATTATAAATCACGGCTATTCATGTAGTAGCATTGGTAAAGTAATAAAACTAATCTAGTAATCTACGAAATTAAATTTTTTTAAAAAGCACGAAGCCTGACGATGTTTGACAATAAAAATCAATTTACTAAAATGCAAAATTGCTTTTGATCATTGGTTGATCAGAATGTACGACCAAGCCTAAACTAGACTCCCTGATGACGCCGGGCCCTCCGTACGCCCGTTACATATAACAAGACCCGAAGGAAAAGAAAGATACGTTAGTATTAAACACTCGACCCGGTTCCAGACACCTAAGTAGTCGATAGTTAGTATATTTTTTGTTAGCATAATATTTTATTTGTTGGCAATTGTTAATCACAAGATAACACATTCTCCTTATCAGCGTTCCTCATTGGTGTCGCAAGTTTTCTGAAAACCTGTAAAGGATTTTTTTTGATATCGGTGGATAGGGTTGGGGGAGGGCGAGATTTCGTTCCATCATCATGTTAACATGCGGTCTCCCAAATTTGTACTAACCATGGCAAATGTTGCTTGACGTTGTTATTGAAGTCGTTGCGTCTCTCTCGCTCCAAAAAAAAAATTAAAAATTATTAAAATTAAAGGACGACAAAAACAAGTCTCTCCTTTTTGAGGATACACTATATATATATAACATAAATACATAATAACATAAATATATAAAAAATAACTGTCATTTACATACCACTTTCCTGGAAAGTTAATCTGTGTCCTCACAAGCAATCGTTTAAAAATTTCTCTCGTAAATAGTTTATTTATAGGATTTCTGAACCATTTATGTTTGGAGATTGATAAACTCGATGGAAAGATATACTTAAGACTTGATGGACCAAGCGTTTTGTTCTGCTATAATAGTCTCACTCAAAATTTTCCGCACAATTTATTATTGTGTAAGTACCGAATTCTTAATTAACACGTAAAACCAATGGTTGGTTTAAAAAAAAAAAATTAAAAGATCGTAATTTGAAACAACAAATAAACTAAATTACTTTTTTGACTTTTGTCTGTAAACATATCGTTTTGCAGATTTTGAGCAGTTTTTTGTAAATATTGAGTAGATTATCTTTAAAATTCAAAATCTTTTTATTAGGAAAGTAGTAATTAGTGACTAAAGCAAGGCACCATATTGCACAAAATTCTTGGGTTTTGCTTGGAGGGTGTAGGAGATATTACATGGAATTTGCTTGAGACTGGACCAATATAAAAAATAAAATAAAAAGTTTAAGTCGATTTAGATTGTTTTTGAAGGAACATTTAATTACAAAGGGGAGAAGAAGTTGTTTAGAGTCAGAAATTCAGTTTCGATCTGTGAGCCTGGTGAAAAATAAATCACTTTTCAATCATCTGATCAGCCTATAGCGGTTGAACTGTCAACTTATTACCCTGATAATCAACCATGTACTTATAGTATTAGAGAATTTTACATTACCCTTTAAAAACTTTCAACAATTTCAACTTTATTGTTCACAGATCGAAACTGTATTGCAGACTCCCAACAGTTTCTCCTCTTCGTAAGATCATAAAAATATTTTTAATTGGAAGCTTTTTCAGTCCAATGAAATTGTTTTATTATTATAATTTTTTAAAATAATTATTGTGTCAAGTAAAAAAAATTAAGATTTAATTCATTTACTAAATAAATTGAACAGCTGTTAAACAGAAAGTAGAAAATTTATTGTGTATAAAATTTATCCAGTTTTGAAGGCTTATTAAAATTTATAGAATTGGTCGTCTTTACAGAATTTATAAAATTTAAATAACTTACTGGATTTTTAAGCTATATGAAAAATATAGAAATAATAGAATTTTTAGAATTTATGGAGTTTTTAAACTACATAAGTCAAACTTGAGTTTGCAAAATTTATAGAACAGATATACTTGAGACAATCTATAGAATCTATAAAATTTAAAGAATTTATAAAATATATAGAATTTGGAGAATTTATAGAATTCGTGGAGTTTAAAAAATTGATAAAATTTATAGAATTTATAATATTTATAGTCTTTGTGTTATAAAATTTATGAAATCTGTAAAATTTATAAAGTTTATAAGATTTTCAAGATAGAATTTTTCAAATTTATAAAATTTATAAGAACTACAGAATTTATGGGATTTGAAGAATTTAAAAAATTTACTGAATATTTAAACTTTATTTAAAATATAGAATATAAAATTCATAGGATTATTATTCTAATAATTTCATAGGAAATTATGAAATTATTACAATAAGTAAAATTTGAGGTTGTAAAATTTATAGAAAGGACAGATTTGAAACAATTTATAGAACTTATAGAATTACAAAATTTAAAGAATTTTTATTATTCTTAAAATTTATGGAATTTACAAATTATGTAGAATTTTTAAAATTTATAAAATTTGTAGAATTTAAGAAAATTTATAGAATTTAAGAAACTTACTGAATTTGAAGAATTATAGAATTTAAAGAATTTATATAATTTTGACAAATTCTATAAGCTTTGTAAATCCTATAAATACCATAAATTCTACTAATTCTATAAAGTTTAAAAATTCATCAAGTTCCCCAAATTCTCCAGATCCTATAAATTCTGCAAATTCGATACATTTTATAAATTTTTTAATTTATCAGAGTTTATTGAATTTATAGTTTATAGAAAATAAAGAATTTATAGTATTTTAAGAATTTAGAAAATTTATAGGATTTATAAAAGTTAGCAAATTTGAAGTGTAAGTATAATTTTGGGAATTTATTGTAGAATTTAAAAAAATTAGACGATTTATAGAATTGACAAAATTGATAAATTTGATTTATTGAATTTAAATAATTTCGCTTTTACCTTAAATAGAATTTATTGAATTTAGATAATTTTTAGAATTTACATGTATAGAAATTAAAGATTTATAAAATTTATAGAATTTATGAAATTTTTCAAAAAGGTAAATTTGTAGAATTTAAGGAATATACAAAATTTATAGAATTCATAGAACTTACAAAACTTACCAAATTTAAATAATTTAAAGAATTGACTGAATTTATAAAATTTAGAGGGGTTTATTAGATTTTTAAGATTTATGGAATTTCTCGGATTTATAAGAACTACAGAATTTATGGAATTTGAAGAATTTATCCTACGAGTTTCGACTTTATAAAGTGCTGTGGGTTCACGCGGACCCTTTAATTAAACACACACTCTAATTCACACGATTTTTATTATGTTGTACACAACGTTTTAATGTTTCCGTGATACACAATTTATTATTAGTTAAGACTATAATTTTTATTTTCTAATTTAATTTTATTAATATAGTAAATATTCGAAAAACACAACTTTGATGAATCTATTTTTTATAAAAGTTGCCTTTTCCAAATAAAAGTGGCGTTTTTCAAATTATGGTTGTTAATTTTATATTAACAAATTTCGATAGCTATAGGGATTCACAATATTTACAATTTGTAATTAATATGTTAATACAGGTAACCCTCGATTAACGCGGTATATTGGTTCTTCAAAACTAGCGCGTAAAACGAAACCGCGTTATTCGGGACATGAATCTCACTTGAAACCGCAACGTCAGGCCACGACTTCTTCCAACAGCCATTTAGAGTTGATGGTTTCAATTCTTTAATAGAATGCGCAATGAATGAAATGCATTTTATCAGCGTGTAACTCTTCCATACATCGCTAACAGTCAGTTCGGAATTGGCATCTAATTTGTCTAGAATGAATTCAAATGTTTTACGTATGAAATTTGCTATACTAATATTACTTTAATTGCTTTATTTTTATTCAGATAAAACATTATAGATAACAAAACCAAATAACTAATATAAAAGAAAATAACAATGTACAATTAAAAAGTAAACATATATAAATTATTGTTAAATAATTTGATTTAAAAATATTATTGTAAAGAATTTTTCCTCTAAATCCAAGTTTGTTTCAGCATAATCCACCCCTATATTGAAAGCCTTTATTACTTCGTCGATGTCATGAGAACTTTCTTCAATTGAATCCGAAATTTGCCCATTTACTTCTGAAATATTATCATCATTTACATCAACCGTTGTTCCAATAGTTTCATTGGATCCATCAGCCCAGCCCAAAATTTCATCATCAGTCAAATTTTCTTGCGGTAAAAGTCGACGATAAAGTTGTGCAAGTGGTATATTATCTTCCTCTTCATAAAGTTCGAGGCCCTCATCATAAATTTCATTGTTGGAAGCAAATAATTTTTTAAATCCTTGTACAATAACAGAAGGTTTCACTTCATCCCAAGCAGTTGTTATCATAAATATAACGTATTTAAAGTAACTTGTTTTAGTTTATCACTTGTAGAATCACCAGACATTGCTAATAAATTACACATTAATTTTTTTCTATATGCCAGTTTCGTAGACTTAATGGTATTTTGGTTCAATGGCTGAAGAATAGAAGTAGTATTACTTGGCAAAAACATAACAGAAATAGCACCATCAGCTGTTATAAGTTCTTGTTCCGACAAATGACATGTTGCGTTATCTAGTAGTAGCACTACAAAACTATTAAAAAACCATTCTTTAAACAAAATTCTAGTTTGCCATGCATTTTTAGATGACCGATAATGTTTTTTTGGTAACACAACATTTTTAAAGGCCCTAGGATTTTTTGTTTTACCAATGATCATTAATGGTAATCTATGCTCGCCATTAGCATTAACACAAGGCATAACGGTAATTCTTTCCTTAGAGTTTTTTCGTCCTGGAGCATTTCTTTCATGTTGTGCCACTAATGTTTTGCTGTTTAAATTCTTGATAACTAAACCGGTTTCATCAGCGTTATAAATCTGCTCTGGAAGCAAATTTTCTATTCTTATTTTTTCAACAAATTTGTTATTGTATAAAGGTATTTGTAACTCAGCAGCGGATAGTTGTTCTCAACAAATTTTTAAAGTTCTAATTGAATATCGTTTTCTAAAGTTTTGAACCCAACCTACACTAACTTCAAACCTTTTTTCTAGGCATAAATTCGAGTGAATATTCAAAGCCTTGATTTGTAGTGCTTCGTTGTTTAAAACATTGTGTTTAATACTTTCATTGAGAAATCATGTATACAACTCTCGTTCAACCTCTGGAAAGACTGCTTTTGAAATTCTCTTCACTTTCTTTGGATTCATTTTCGTGTTTTCTACAAAATCTTCAATTTTTTGCTTATTTTGTATTATTCTACAGATAGAGCTTTTGTTGATACTATAGATCTTGCACAAATCCTTGATTTTCTCTCCCTTTGCTATTTTCTCAAGAATAGAGCATTTTTTACGAAGAGTTAAGTTTGGTTTTCGTTCGCTCATTATAAAAGGGTGACGTAAAAATGTTGATACGCGATAAAATTTTGCAATTCAGCACAGAAAACTCAACAATATTATAATAGTTGTCTGTTGCAAATAAATTTTAATAAATGAATCTAAAAAGAGTTGCGTTCACAAAGGTTGCTTTATACGAAAAGTTGCATTTTTCAAAGTTGCGTTTTTCGAAAATTTACTGCAATTTGCCAGCTGCAATTCAATATATTTGGATATTTATGTATAGTGGGATTGGTACCGGATATTCCGTTCCTTTTTTTACATGCAATTTTTGATTTACTCCCGCTAAAGATGTTTTCACATCAAAAACAATAAAACACTCCAGAGTGTTTGTTAGAAATTTGGCAATTTCCGAAGTAATCGTAATTTCAATTTTCAAATAAAAATAAATATCATGATAAGAAAGTGATAATGTCGTGTCACTTCAACTTTAAATTGATATTTTCTTAGTCGACTGAAGTGAAAATATAAGAGAATGCGACATAAAACGATGTTGGTCACTTCAAGCGATGATGATCGCATCGACCGACTAAGAGAATACCAAAATTTGATTTTCGGTACAAGTGACAAGTGACACGGCTAAGGGAATAGGGTGTTTGTTTTATTATACAAAGTCTTTTAGAGTAATATTAGTCCACAAATAAACAACAAAAATGTTTATTAATCATTAAATATGTTTTTATTGTCTCAACAGATTCAAAACTGTTGTTGAGTAATGAAATCTTATTGGCATCGATTTTTCCATAAAAATTCATTGTAGTTCACCAAAGCTAGTATCTAAGAGTATAATAAAAGCTGATCATTTATAGTAAATATTTTGTACAAATAGAATATTATTTAACTAAGCCAACAGTAATTTAGCTGAGCAACAAAAATTATTCAATTTTGTCTTCTGATGCAGTAAGAATGAAAGAATTCAACTGACGAAATAGAGAAAATGTCAACAACCAAAGGATCGTATCAAGTAGCTGCTTTAGAATCTAGTAATATTTTATGATATAATGAAAAATTACAAAATTCTTTACTGTAAATATACAAATGAAAAGTTCTATTTAATCTAAATAATATCAGTATATTTTGAAATCAATTTTGGATTATACTCATAGGTGATATGGTTACATTGAACTTTCTTGTAAAAAGCACACAGGGCTTTATAATTTTGCTAATATTTTCGGTTTCATTACCATAAGTTTAAAGCCCCCGTGTCTCGCCTGATAGATGCAATGTGGATCAGTAGATATGTCCTTCACTTACATTTAAATTTGACGTCCTATTGTATTTATTGGTAAATCAATTTTTTTTAACGTCAAATTTTAATTTTTAATTCAATTCTTCAGTGAAAATTTGATATAAAAAATATTTAGCTCTACCTATTTATATGGAGCAGCTATCAGGAGCTACTTTTTAAATACCGGGGTGGCGAATAAAAAAACGCACTAATCATTACAGTACAAGCATATTACACAATAAAATGTCGTTTTAATTCTGGGACGCCGATTTTTCTATGGTAACAGAAATAAAGCCTGGTTTCCATTATGAAACATTTATTGACAATATTTTTTACTGAATAAAAGCATAAAAGTCGCAAATTTCATTGGAATGATACAGATCATTTTTTGCTGTTAATTTTTTTTGAAAAATTGCATTGAAAAATTGTAATATTTTTCCAGTACCGAAAAAATATACTTCGCTTCATATATTTGGCAGTAAATTTTGTCAGTATACTATAAAAATGTCAGTATACTATTTTTTTTTTTTTTTTTTTTTTTTTTTTTTTTTCCTTTATTTAATATTACAACTGATTTACAAATCATTTAGTAATTTATCTTTCTTAAATGAAGATTCACATTTGACGGGCAGTAGCCAAATGGTTACTCCCGTTTGAATTTACATAGTAATTATTTTTCTCTATCCGAATTAAATACAACTGCCCAATTCCAAAGGTTTCTGCCTTTGAAGTCTTCTTACTGCATTGGTGGTATCCAACAAACTTCGTATGTCTGCATTTTGGTGCCGAGATATCCGCTGAATGTGTTTCTTCGCATGATTTTGTATTTCTTCACTTACATATTCCATGTTTAAGTCCCTATGGAGGTTATCATTTCTAATGTACCATGGTGCGTTTACAATGCCACGCAGCACTTTGTTTTGAAAACATTGAATCATTTGTACATTTGTCTTCTTGGTACAACCCCAAAGTTGAATACCGTAGGTCCATATTGGTTTAAGTATTTGCTGATATAATAGCAATTTGTTATGTATTGTAAGCTCAGAGTTTCTACCTATTAGCCAATACATTTTCCTATATTTAATGTTCAATTCTTCTTTTTTCTTTTTAACATGCTCTTTCCATCTAAGCTTGCAATCGAGAGTCATGCCGAGGTATTTGGCTGTATTTGCATTTGGAACCGGCCTTGAATTAAGTTTCACAGGAATCCAGTTAGCTTTCTGGTTCGTGAAGTTTACGTGAACCGACTTTGCTTCGTTTAGGCTAATGCGCCATTTCTTTGTCCAACTACTCACTGTGTCGGTTGCTTTTTGAAGTTTGGTCGTTGCTTCTGATATACACTTTCCAGTCGCCAGAATAGCTGTATCGTCTGCAAATGTTGCTATGGTGGCACCTTCTGTATTTGGCATATCTCTGGTGTACAGGATGTACAATATAGGACCCAGTACGCTACCCTGTGGTATGCCTGCTGATATTCTCTTTAGTTCAGAGTACTCTCGGTTATATTTTACACGGAAATGTCGGTCTGCGATATAAGATTTAAGAATTTGATAGAATTGCTTTGGTAGATCTCGATGCAATTTAAATTCAAGTCCTTTGTGCCAAACTTTGTCGAAAGCTTGTGCTACATCTAAGAAGATGCTGGAGCATATCTTCTTATTCTCAAGTGAGTCTTCGATTATATCCGTTATTCTGTGAACTTGTTCTATCGTAGAGTGACTTTCTCTAAATCCAAATTGGTGTGGTGGAATCAAATTTCTCTCTTCTATTATTGGCTTGAGTCTCTTGAGCAGTAATTTTTCAAATAATTTTGAAATTACAGGAAGTAGTGAAATCGGTCTGTACGACTTTTTATCGTTCGCTGGTTTGCCTGGTTTGGGGATCATAATTACTTCAGCAACCTTCCATTGCCGTGGGACATATTTTAGTCTGAAGACAGCATTGATAATTTGATCCAATTTTCGTAGTCCCTTCTCGGGAATGGCTTTTACGACTTGTCCAGTAATTAAATCATATCCTGGAGCTTTTTTTGCGTTCAAATTACACTTGATCTCATTTTTTAATTCCTGTAATGTTACACATCGAATATTATATTCATCAATTTTGCTAATTGTTATTATGTTTTCATCTGCTGTTTGCCTAGGTAGCGGTTGAAAGGTGTCTTCCAAGTGAGCTGCAAATAAAATAGCTTTTTGCTTGTCACTTTTGGCCCAGGTTCCTTCCCCATTTTTAATAGGTGGCACATGCATTTTAGTTCTTTTTAATCCCTTTGTTGCTTTCCAAAGAGAGTAATCAGTATCTTTATGTTCGGTGAGACCATTTAAGTACTTGTTGATAGTTTCATTCTTAATCTCTTTTATAAGTTGTTTTAGTTTATTACATAGAAAATTGAGGATTTTTTTGTTTTCCGGGGCGCGTGTCCTTTGCCAGGTTTTTCTTGCCTTCCGTTTCTCTCTAACTAACTCCCTGACCTCAATAGGATAATTTTGATTCCTACGGGATTCGGTGTGACTAGCAGGAGAACTTTCCCATGCTGCTTGTTGAATAGTACTGTTAAATACCTCTAGTTCGTCTTCCAACTGTACCGGTGTCTTAATCGGCACTCGTAGATTTGTTTGCATTTCAATTAGTTCTTGGAATAGGTCCCAGTTAGTTCTATTATTTGTTAATTTAGGCAGGTTATCCTTATTAATTATCATTGTGCTGAGTGTCATGATAACAGGTGTATGATCGGAATATATCCCTTCGCTGTTTTCGATGTACATGTAATCCTCGAAGATCCCTTTCGTTACATAAAAATCAATGAGATCTGGTATTTTATTTATATCAGCAGGCCAGTATGTCGGTTTACCTCCAGAGTGGAACTCGCAGTTATTTATTCGTCCGGCTTCGAATAGCTCTTTTCCTTTATGGGTTGTAAGTCTTGATCCCCAATAGGTGTTTTTTGCATTAAAGTCACCACCAATAATAAAATTGGATCCTAGTGATCTAAAGAGTCTATTATAATCTTCTTTGTTTAGATTATAGCGTGGAGGGCAGTAGATAGAGGAAATACTGTATTCATTATTATTGTTAGTTTCAACTTTTATGGTTTTAACTTGCATACTTTCCTCTTCTATACTAGGTTCTTCATAGTGTTTGAGACTCTTTTTCACTATTACTGTTGATCCTCCTCTGGGTTTTCCTCCTGGGTGAACAGCATGGTAACATTCATAATCACGTATTTTAATAAATGATGTTTTTGTCAAATGGCTCTCCGATATAAGGCAGATATCTATTTTTTCTAAATTTAGAAAAATTTCTAGCTCTGGAACCTGTTGCGCTAGTCCGTTCGCGTTCCAGGTGACAATTCTTAGTGATCTGCTCATTTTAGTATATGAGGGCTGTTGCCTCGTTCAAGGTTTGATGCATATCTAGACGCTTATATAAAGCTTCTAGACCACGTTCTTGCTTTGCTAGCCTTATATTTATGGCTTCTATGCTTCGACAAATCCTTTCAAGGGGATTATCATTCGTAGCATTAGATGATTGCTGTACAATTTGTGAGTAACTTTTCCGCTCTGTACCAATACCTGGTGGTTTTGGCTCCGCTTGGGTTTTAGTTGGTTTCTCTTCTCTGGTAACCCTAGGGTTTTGAGGAAACTGATGCGTTTTGTTTCTTAGTCTTTGAAGTTCTTTGGCTACTTCACAGCCTCTATAATTTGCAGGATGATGCCCTTTACAGTTTATACATCTTGCAGGGGTGTTTCTACTTTCTGTACACTCTTTCGCGTTGTGTTTTCCAGCACATTTTACGCATCTTGGCTCCCGTCTGCAATATTTTTGCGTGTGATTGAAACCTTGGCATTTTTTGCATTGAGGTATTAGCCTCGTGTTTTTCTTAAGCGGTTCTATTTTAACCCTCATGTTGAGAATTGCTTTGATGTTGAAGATGTTTTCAACTTTCTCCTTTTTGTTAAACGTAAGCATGAAGAGTGGAAGCCCCCTTTTTTTGACTTGATTGTTCTCACCTCTCTCTCGTTTTAGGATGTTTACTGCATCTTCTATTTGCAGATCTCTTGCCTTTAGGTCCTCAATTATGTCCTCCTTCGTACACGTTGGATGAAGGCCTCTGGCCATAACCTTAATTGCGCGTTCGTTTTTATCTTCGTATGTGAACCATTCTTTACCTTCCGCATTGAGCTTTGTTGCTAGAGCTCTATATGTGTCGGAATCTGGTGTATTGATTTTCCACACGTTATTGTTTAGTGACACTACTCTATATTCCTTAGCTGTCACTGATTTCATTATAGATTGTATACTTGCAAATTCTGTTATGCCGATTACATTAATTGGCGGAGGAGCCTTTTCTTTCGGTACAACCTTTTGTTGCTGTTGCTGGTGAGTTGGTTTGGTATTAGTATCACCAGTTACTAATACATTAGCTTGCGAATGATCTCCAACTTCAGGCGAGAATTCTGCTTTTCGTTTTTTGGTAGGTCTTTTCTTCCTTTTCAGTACCCAATCTGTTTCTCTCATGAGATCCTCTTCATCAGTATGGAACTCATTGTTATAACTAGTGTGAGTACTTGTTTCATTATAACAAGTTAGCGGGTTTTCAGAAATCTCCATTGGTTTGGGCTTCTTCAATTCTTC
This sequence comes from Tipula vernalis, assembly GCA_958295665.1. NCBI lineage: Eukaryota > Metazoa > Arthropoda > Insecta > Diptera > Tipulidae > Tipula > Tipula vernalis. The sequence continues at coordinate 304,159,191 of OY282558.1, forward strand.
ATTTTCTTTTTTCAGCTTTTCAATTTCGCTTCTTAATTGCGTTAAAAGTACCTCTACTTCACTGAGTTTTCGACAGAGTTCAGCGTTTTCGTCTTTCTGCTGATTTGCAGAGTTAGTATGATTGTTTGGTGATCTTAACAACATTGAACTTCTTTCGAATGGGTTTAGCAATGATTGGCTCACCCCAGAATCCATTGAGCCAGCCTCGTAAGAGGGTGGATTAGCCAACTGGGTAGTTGGTTTACCACCTGGGGTATTGTTTCCTTTTTGCGTTGAACTCATTGCTTTAAAACTGGTTATGTATCAACTACCAACCTAACCAGTACAAGTTGGTAGTGGGTCATTGAAGAGAACATCATTTGCTATGTTCTCGGTAGTCGGTTATTCCGCCGTATCTCGGTCGCCAGAGCCTCGTTAGTTAATTAGCAGGAAGTACCACGTGCAGGTGAGGTTGGCATTTGGGCTAGTATAATAAGACCATCTAAACCGGCGCCCCTTACCCCCCGTCAGTATACTATAATAATTTTTTCAGTACTGTAAAACTGAAAAAGTGTTTTTTTTTCTCTCACACAGCACGTGAATATACATTTTTATCCTATTTTGTTTATACTGTCAGTAAATATTTCATAATGGAAATCAGGCTTAACCCTTTGTTGTTGTTAAAAATTGTTGTAAGCTAGTAAAACGAAGAGAAATGAAAATTAGTTAAACAAAATTAGATAAAATATTGAAAAACTCATACTAATGTAATGTGTGGTTGAATTCAAGTTTAAATTTATCTTGGGTTAATTTAACTTAGGACGTGTTCGAAGTTTGTAATAATTTTGTTTTTGTATAAGAATTATTTTGACAGGAGTGAAATAATTTTCTTTTCCATATCTTGTAATAAGTTTTATTTGTACTATTTTTTTTTAGAAATAAATTAACGTAATACGGCTTAATTATTGTTATTGCGCGCTTTTGTTTATGGATATTATTACATAAGTGTCATATTTACAACACGTAGTGGCTGTGATAATTTGGTTGCATACAAAATAATGTCATAATTATTACAGCTGGAATAATTATCACATATTTCGAAAACATCCTTCCTTAGTTTAATCGTGTCGAATAGTGTTTTTTTGATTTGGAACTGTTTGTCTTCGAATATTACATTAGCGAGTACGTTTGGTGAGTTTAGAAAGTCGTGTTTCAAATATTTTTGTTTTGGAAATTCACCTCTGTAGTGATTTGCTTGAGAGTTTGGATATTAATTATTACTATTAGTTTTATCTTTATTTAGATTGCTTTAGATTCCTTTTAAATTGTATCTATTATCTATAAGGGATAAAACGCTTTGAGACTTGTGTCTTATATGTTTTTGTTCAATAATTAATTAAATAAATCTAAAAAAAAATCTCCACGCGCAAACACAACGACACGAGTTCAGCCTTCAAAAATTATATTTTTGATATTGAGTTTGGATTTCTGTTAGTTATCAGCTACTGGAAAAGTTCCACGGTTCAATCCATCCTTGTGAACCGATCGTTTTACGATCTGGGTACGGAAATGGCAGAAGATACTCGAAATTACAGGAAGAATAGTCGAAGTACCAGATTATGGAACCCCAAATTTTATTAAATCTACCTAGAACGTTGTGGAAAATCCTTATATATAAATAAGTTTCGTTTTATTTCGATTTGTTTGGATGCATCCCACTACTGTTCCTGATTCTGCAAAATTCAGTTTGTTTTGTTCTTTTTTTATATTTGTTATTAGTGTGTCCTCTTGAAACGAAATTATTAAACGATATTGACTTTACTGTTTTTATTGTAAGTTTTCGAGTAAACCAAATTGCGAGAAAATCGAAAAAAATGGGAACATGAAAAAAAACCTTTTACAATTTATAATCGTATATTTCGGTTTTAACCTCTCGAAAAAAGTTAGACACATTTAGTTTAACTTTTTTTTGGGGGGGGGAGATGAGGAGGGGATTAAGTTTTTAGTTATTATCATACAAGGATTATTTTTAAATACGATAAGGATATTTTATTTTCGGTTGAAAATTGATTGAGGATATTTGATATTATTCTATAATATATTGTATAATGAATAATTAAAACTTGTTATTGGTTCTTTTTGTACATAAAATAAGAATGTATTAATTGTAGATCAATAAATTAAGTAGTATTAAGTACAATAAATTAGTAGAGGTTGAACGCTTTCCACACTAAATGTATACGTAAATACACGCGCGAAATAATAAAAAGGTTTGAAAATTCTTAAAATTTTAACATAGTGTTAAATTCTATAATAGTGAGAGCATAAACTTAAGAAAAGTCAAAACTCTGTCTGTAACTTAACAATAGCTGCATTTCTTGACGTTTGATCTGATCCAGTTCAAATCATGTTTCATGAAACAACAAAGAAATGAAAAGAGCTACTCGGAACAAAATTTTGATCGAAAAACCAAAATTTATTCAATTTTTTGTTGATTTTAATGTAAACTTTGATCTGATCCGGATCACTGTGCGTCAAGAAATGTGGCTAATATAACAATGAAAATTAAATTTCATTTTAATATTATTATTGATGTAGGGACTAAATATTTTACTTTAAATTAAATATTGCTATTTATAGTTATTAGTATTACTGTAATTACAAAAAAAAAAATACGAGGTAAGCGTTTATCATGCGCCTAAATGTGTGAAAATACTACTTCAAATTATTTAAAATTGTTATGAGTTGTAGTAAGCCATGAAATTTAAACTGCATAGAATAAGTATAGGTTTTGCACTCCAAACTCAACCGTTTACAAATCAGGTTCACCAATTTACAATTCAAATTCATCTTTATTCAAAACATATTCATCCTTTTCCAAATTAAATTCATCTTTATTCAAAAACAATTTATCCTTTTCCAAAGCAAATTCGCCTTTATGCAAATCAAATTCAGCTTTATCCAAAATATATTCATCCTTTTCCAAATCAAATTCAACCGTAGACGATATGAGTGTAGTAGTATCAAAACCGATTCTTTTCCATTTTTTTTTATTTTTGGGAAAACGAAAAAAACGTTTTCCAAAACGATTAATTAATATACTTATTGAATAATTGCTTTTAGATAAAAAAAAACGTTGTTTGTAGTTATTTCTTAAACAAAGAAATTAAAAAATTATGATATATTAGGAGAAAACCTATTTTAAATAGTGGATATGTTGCGGTTTGAAACAACTCTTAGGAAATATCTGCTTTTGATGCATCACTACATGGAAGTGGCACATTGTGTTGCAATTCTCAAAATTTCGTAAAAAAATCAAATTTAACAGCTTGTATAATATTTATTTATTTAAAAATATTAAAATAAAATCACATTTCAATTAATTCATAAGAAATAAATAATAAAACATAAAAATTCATATATTGTTAATCTAAAGTGTTAACAAAAAATTCAATTAAATATAACTATCTTAAATTAGTAACACAGTATGTTTCAATTTAAAAGGAAATTTAAACTCTTAAATCAACATCCTCAATGAATGTCTCACACGCATTCTCATCACATAAGTTTAACTCATTTTCCGATGAATCGCCATCTACCAAGTTCTTATAAAATAATAAGGATTCATGAGATTTCCAATTATCTCCAAAATGTTTCATTAACAAATTGTTTATGTCCTTCAACTTGGCCGAATTAATCGCTCTTCCATTACTTAGCTTATCAGGAAGAATTTCTGGAATATTTTTGCCTTTTTTTAGAATTGAGCATGCTCTGCATAAGTCTGAGCGATAAGCGATTTCTCCACGTACGAAAATCCCTCGCTGTAATCTATTTATAATGAAACGCTTCGATTTATTGAATTCAAAGTGCCAGTTTCCCGTTGTTTTGTAGTACAGTGATGAATGATTTTTCCAGTCGTATATTGGACAATCTTGGCTTCCCAAGGAAATCACCGTGCCATACTCCGAATATATTTCCCGGTAGTCGTTGGGTCTAATAATGGTATTTTTTGTTTTAGTGCGTTTTTCAAGCAGTGCAAATACTCGATCCGGCGGAATATAGGAATGCCCTGGCACGGGGAAAATAATTTGGATTTCATTAATATTACTGGGCGCATTATTTTTAAGCCAATAAGAGCACATGGCTATTATCGCACTGTTTTTATTTTGCGCTCCGCACCCATCGCAAATCAGTCTTATTGAATTTAAATGAACCGCAAAAATTGTATTATTGAGCCGATTGAAAACAGCAGAAGATATCTCATTGCACCCTTTTGGCCTTTGCTCTTCAGTCCATAAGTACAGGAATATATTTTCCTTATTTAAAGGTGCTCTTGAAGACCCTTGCACAATAGAAAAACTGTACAAATTAAGTTGGCGACTAAAATACGCTGCTTGGTCAGGAAGTTTTGGCAAAGGCATATTTTTCTGACAATCAAATGAAAATGTTATCATATTATGCGATTGTTCCTTTGCTAAATTATAAAATGCCTTTGCTCTTAAACTATGAACCCTCTTGGCGGTCATTAAGTTCAATTTTTCTTCTGGGTCCTGGCTGAATTTTATTTTTTCGGTATACATTAAGCATTGCGAGCATTGATCGGTCGATGGTGTTTTAAAACTAATATTAAAATTATAACGTACGATGTTTTGGAAAAACCACTTCTTAACCGGAGTGTCCACGTGAATGTCATTATACATTTTCCACATCCGATGGATAGACAAATCCCCTGAGAGGTATTGCCTAGCTGATGTTTTGGATCGGCAATAGTGAACGTCATGTACGTTGAAGCGTTTTATAAATTGCTTTACGGCCTCTTTTTTAGGTGCAAATAACGTATGTTTTCTGCTTCCTCCCCGATTTTCTTTTGGCATTGTGCCCGACTCAAAAAACCGTTTGGTAATTCCATTAATACGTTGTAATCCCACACGTAAAATATTTTTAAAGGCCAGTAAACATACACGAACTAACAACCCTTTCCTGTTCTTCACATAATATTTGGTAACAAATTTTTTTCCAGTTCCACCAGTTCTCCGATCAGTTCTAACCGGTACGCTTGTTTTTGTATGCCCCAAAATAAAAGCATCTTGCGCAGCCTTATTATCACATGAATAAAACTGTTTATGAAAAGCGAAACAATCTTGACCCATTAATTTAACACAATGATACGATTTTCCTTTTTTGTGGTTACATGATGGTACTTTAGGCAAGCCTTTTGCTTTATATCTACAGAACAATCGAATTATTGATAGTAAGTTGTCTATAAGTACGGTGTAATTATCACGGATCTTACCTGGCTAACTTAGCTTTGGTGGATTTCTATTCGCTTATATTTTGTGCCCTTTTTCTCGGATGCTCCAAATTTTCTTTGACTTTGCATTTATCCATCGGATAATGTATAATGTTTACTAAAATGACGGGATTTTCTAATAATTATGGTAAATTCTATTAAAATTAAATAAAACATTAACTACTTACGGTATACACACTATTCACTTTAAAATTATTTTTAGGACTAAATTTCCCTCCAAAAAATGTGTCAAAACTTTAAATTGGAAATGTTTCTTTTTGATGCATCAGCGTTTTTGTATGTGTTTCACTATAGGAAAAGATACAGTTTGTTGCAAAATTGTCTTATTATGAGAAGTGTTCTGTTTTGATACAACGGTTGATTGGAAAAGATTGGATTTTGAAGCAATTGTTGTTTTTTGATTGCAAATTTAGTACGCAAATATTGTGGTTTAATGCATTTTGAACTTGGAGAACTGTAGAGTTTTGGTTGTAGAATAATTCGTCATCATTAGTTGAAAAAAAAAAAAATGGAAAAGAGTCGGTTTTGATACTACTACACTCATATAAAACCAACATAATTTATTTAATTTAATAAATTTACTGTAATTAAACTTTAGGTACAACATAACAAGTTAATATATTGTACATATATAATAAATAACCTTTTACTATAATATGGGACTAAAATTCACCTTAAAATTCGACCTATAATTTATTATAAACTTCACCGTCGCAAAATTCACTGTAGAATGGATCCCAAATTGATCCAAATTCAACTTAAAATTCATTCCCAAATTTACCATATAATGTCTTGTTAACTAAAAATGCACCTTTAAATTTTCCTTAAAACTTCGGTGCGTTGTAACTTGATCGTATAACAAAGCCTTAAAGTTCATTATAAAATTCAAACCAAAATCAGTCCAAATGCTCTATCAAATTCATCATAAATTTACTTTAAAATTCTTCTTAAAATTACGACAAATTAATTCTGAAATTCACTCAGGTCAACCAATTCAACCTACAACTCACTATAAAATTAACCTTAAAATTTTACTTAAAATTCACCCTAAAATATACGCTTTAATTCAACCTATCCAAGAAATCACTCTAAAATTCACTGGAAAACCCTCTCTAAAACTAACGCTGAACTTCACTCTAAAATTAACCCTAAGTGTCAGGAATTTAGAAAGCGAAAAGTCTTAGAAGCTTAAATAAGGATTTTATGAAATTTAAGATTTCTGGAGTTTGGAATATTTATTATTGCGGATTTGCGAAGGCAAATATGGAAAATGGGAGTTTAAAGATATAAATCTATAAACTTAGAAATTCGTCAAATTTAAGAATGCTGATATTTAGAGAATTTTTATAACATTTTTGAAATGTAGAATTTTTATTAGGAATTAGATATTTAGAGTGCCAGGCCAGTTTAGGTTCCCTCCCAATTACCAGTACAAACAATTAAGTTTTTACTGGTTCATCACTGAATTTCGAAATAATCTCAAAAATATTGGTCACAAAGAATCTCAAAAAGTCTAAATAAGAATTATCAGAGAGTCAAAGGACTTCAGATCAAAAAATATTTTAGCTAACCGAAAAAAATTCGTTTTTAAATAAATCGTCGCCTTAGGATTATTCTTGTCTATGTCCATTTTGTCTATGTAGGAGAAAACCGCATTTGAAGTTCTATCAAAGAATTAAAGGCGTTTGAAGCTTGTCTATGTCAACAATATTTTATCTACAGTGCTGGGGAAAAAAAAATTGGGCAAACATATTTTATTACAAATTGGAGTTTTTTTTGCTAAAATTACAAAACTTTCGAAAGAAATTGACTTAATGTTTTATTTTAAATACATTTATGACTCATTTAAAAAAAATAAAAAAATAAAAATACCTACAATTTAGGGGGCAAAATCGATCCATGCTAAAATATTCAAAATATCCCATTTGGCACTGGGGGCGTGGAAGTAATGAAATAAAATAAACACTTTTTTTTTTGTATTTTATTGGTATGTGGAAATTCTACGGCGGTACAACTCCGCAACTGATGTGTAAAAAAATTGGTCAAGCAATTAGTTTATTTTACGCCTACCGTTCTTGGTTATAATTAGGGTGCAGATGTTTTATTGCCTGCAAGTATTTTATTGAGTATGAGTAGTGCATATTTTGTAAGATTATGTTATTCTGTAGGTGATCCTAGTCAAGAAAGAACAAAGAATAAAATGGGAAAAGTTAGTGAGCAGTGTAAAAGCAATATGTTGATTTTGGAGCGAGAAAATTTAACCACACGTGAAATAGCAGAAAGATTAAACATTCCTAAAAGTACTGTCGCGTGGAATATTAAAAAAATGCGAGAGACAGGCAGTACACAAAAAAAAAAGAAACGCCCTGAAGGCCCAGGTAACTGGTGTTACCTTCCAGTGGGAGATCATTTTTTAATGTTACAATGTCGTCGGAACCGTTTTAAAACTTCATCGGATATAAGAGGGGATCTTTAGCGAGAACGAAAAAACAAATTTCTGCCAGATTAGTGAGAAAAAGACTTGTTAAAGCTGGTTTGAGAGCACTTAAACCAGTCCAAAAGCCGAGTTCGGTGTAAAGCCAGTGTACCAGCTCCGGCTTCAGACCCCATCTATGACCAATGGCGTTCCTACAGGAGTACAAAGCAATAGTAGCTTTGTTTATTCTCTCCAACATGTTGGGCTTCCAACTAAGCTTACTGGCCAAGATAATGCCCAGATATCTAGCTCTGTCAGTAAAAGCAAGTCTCGTGCCATTTAAGGTAGGAGGGACAACTACCGGGATTTTGTATTTCTTAGTGAAGAGTACCAGCTCTGTCTTGGGCGGGTTAATACCAAGTCCACATTTGCAACCCCATTTCGTAACGATGGTAAGCGCATTCTGCATTACGTCTACAATCGTGCCCAGGAATTTCTCGGTAACAGCTAAAGCATATGCGTAATTGATAACTTCAATACTCTTTCTCTCCAATGCTAGTAGTAACCCGTTTACCACTATATTACAGAGAAGAGGGGACAGAACCCCCCCCCCCCCTGCGGGGTTCCCCTAGTTACTCGCCTCTTGATGGTAGAGTCCCCCAACTTCGAGCTAGCAATCCTGTTTCCCAGCATATAATTGATTAACCCTATCAGAGGAACGTCCACCTCCAAAAATGACAATCCCTCCTTGATTGCCTCCGCTTTCACATTATTAAAGGCGCCCTCTATATCCAGGAAGGCCACCAAACAGAATTCCTTCGAATTAATCGATTTCTCAATCGTACACACCAAGGCGTGCATCCGGACCAGCCGAGTTAAATGGTTTAAAACCCCTCAGTGCCCCTAGGATCCGTTTCCTGGTTACGATATCCTCTGAGAACACTGACAGTGATTCCTGATTATTCCTACGCACCAACAGGTCTTCAAAGCGCCCTGGGAAGTGTGTCTCGAAGAGAAGCTCCAGAGATTCTCCACTAGAAGCTGTTCAAGATCCATCCGCTTTTTTCAAAAAACTCGGACTAGCTTTACTTTTGGAAAGAATCTTCCTAAGGCGGAATCAACCTAATCAACGTATTTTGAATATTTTGGCATTTTTCGGCTTTTCCCCCTGAATTGCGGTAAATTTTTTTTTTTTTTTTTCAAAAAATTAAAAGTTTTCGAAAGATTCAAAAGTTTTGTAATTTTAGCAAAAGAAGACTCCAATTTGGAAAAAAATATGTTTGCCCAATTTTTTTTCCCAGCACTGTATATCCACGTAATTCGAAAAAAAAAATTATTTAGTATTTTGCCCATCAACCAATGTTAACGTAGAAACAATATAATATAAAGCAAAATTATAAACTTTGTTTTTTAAAACATAAAAACATAATAAAATCCATTAAATAAAATAAAAAAGTAAATTAAATAAATTTCATTAGATTGAAATAATATTACGAAATTTAAGAATTAGTTATTCCCCTTTTTATGTTTTTGCTTGGCTTCTTCTCCCACATTAATCGTGCTCCTAGTTGCCCGCTGTTTGATCTGAATTGGCTGTGCAAGCCTTGTGTTCTTAGTTTTTCGTTGTTTAACTTGAGTTGGCTGTATATCGTTATTAGATGAGGAATCTTCATTGCAATTTTTAATTACGTTTAAATAAACTTATCGCTATGTTTACGAGCGAGATGAATGTAGAATGCAATACTTTTCATGTGATCGAAGGAGTGAGATCAAACAATATTATCATTCATTTTATCCCTACTAACTAAAAAGTCGTTAAATTTTCCTAAAAAAAAAAAAAATGATGCATTAAAAATATATTATGTACTCGTCTCTCTTTTGATCAGGTAAAACTAAAGTTTCCGCTATAATTATGCGATACGAATGTAGAATGATATAGCACGGATATAGGCAAAAGCATACGATAAAGAATCAAACAACATTTGGTACACAGGTTTTCTATGGAGATAGATAAAGAAGCCGGATTTCACGAATATAGACAAAACAAAGTATAACAAACGAAAAAATTATAGGAAATAGATAGCCAAAGTTCGATGGGAAATTTGAATTCTTCGTGATCGTTTTACCCTAGCTGCGTATATAACTCAATTTGACCAAAAATTGGACATAGACAAGAATAATCCTAAGACAACGAAATCTTAACAATATTTTTAATTTCAATACCTGCCACAAGAGTCGAATTGATAAGAAAATACACGAAAAAAAAACACCGAAAAATAAAACACCAAAATGTATAGCCTTCAGTTGATCTCTTCGCTAGCAATAACTCCACTGCCTTCTTATAGTAGTCTAGAGATTTCTCATCCGCATAATCAGTCAGTTTAACCTAATTCCGCTGTCAATCCCTATCTCGCCAAATCGGAGCAGGTCCGGGTTTTCATTCAGGATTAATTGGTAGCTGGTGGCTAATTTCCTTTCCACCTTCCTCTAATTGGCGGGCGTAAAAGTACCATCGTCCTGTGACCGATCCATCACTGCCACAAGACCGAAAGACCGCATGACGGTCCTTTTTCCGATCTTATGACTTTCCTCCTGAAATCTAATTCTTTTCATCTGTGAGCCTTCTGACGAGCATACTGACTTTAGTTCGGTGATTTTGTTTGCTCAACCCAAGCGTTATACCCTAGACAGACTGTGGTTTAATAAATCCGATTTAGCTAAACTAGTTTAAGTATTTTAAGCAATAACAAAGGGATTAGCTAGGTCGAGGTGTTACACTGCGACTAACCTCGAAAATTTAGCAGAATCTGGTCGATTATTGGCACGGTAGGAGTAACACCTTAACCCAGCCCAGCGATTTGTTTAAGGTTGACTACTTTAGCGCCGTGTTTTAGTCTAGAAACCAATAGAATGGTAGTCTAGAGACTATAGTTACAGCGGTCACCAAGTGGAGGTAACATGACCACTTGCAGAAGTTATAAGATATGAACCTGACAGCACAATATTTTTAATTTCAATACCTGCCACAAGAGTCGAATTGACAAGAAAATACACGAAAAAAAAACACCGAAAAATAAAACACCAAAATGTATAGCCTTCAGTTGATCTCTTCGCTAGCAATAACTCCACTGCCTTCTTATAGTAGTCCAGAGATTTCTCATCCGCATAATCAGTCAGTTTAACCTAATTCCGCTGTCAATCCCTATCTCGCCAAATCGGAGCAGGTCCGGGTTTTCATTCAGGATTAATTGGTAGCTGGTGGCTAATTTCCTTTCCACCTTCCTCTAATTGGCGGGCGTAAAAGTACCATCGTCCTGTGACCGATCCATCACTGCCACAAGACCGAAAGACCGCATGACGGTCCTTTTTCCGATCTTATGACTTTCCTCCTGAAATGTAATTCTTTTCATCTGTGAGCCTTCTGACGAGCATACTGACTTTAGTTCGGTGATTTTGTTTGCTCAACCCAAGCGTTATACCCTAGACAGACTGTGGTTTAATAAATCCGATTTAGCTAAACTAGTTTAAGTATTTTAAGCAATAACAAAGGGATTAGCTAGGTCGAGGTGTTACACTGCGACTAATCTCGAAAATTTAGCAGAATCTGGTCGATTATTGGCACGGTAGGAGTAACATCTTAACCCAGCCCAGCGATTTGTTTAAGGTTGACTACTTTAGCGCCGTGTTTTAGTCTAGAAACCAATAGAATGGTAGTCTAGAGACTATAGTTACAGCGGTCACCAAGTGGAGGTAACATGACCACTTGCAGAAGTTATAAGATATGAACCTGACAGCATGCGACAACTTGAATCAAAACTAGTGATATACCATATTTAACGGTTAATTATGCGGATTTTTTTTTCATTAGATAGAGTTACACCTGTGTTGAAATATATATATATATATATATATATATATATATATATATATATATATATATATATATATATATATATATATATATATGCGAATCGACAGGTACGTCATTTAGCGGCGCTACTATCGACTCACATCAGTTTTCATTTTGAATAGTGCAGCGCCTACTAAGTATTAATATTTTGCCAAAATAAACGATAATATTAGGCGTATTCGGTTGGACTGAAGAGTACAATTCTTCACTTCAGCTAATTGAGTTACTCTTCACTTAATTGAGCTACTGAAGAGAAGAGACTGTTCGATTGGTATTCTTCACTTCAGATAAATGTCAAAAAATGAATCATTTTTAAATTGGCTTGTGTTGAAGCAGTGTCACATAATTTTGAACCGAATAAAATATTTTAAATACATACTCGCATAATGGAAAATTCTGCTGAAAAAAAAAAATTATTAAGTGAAGTTTTAATGGTAATTTGTAAATTGTATATTATTATGTTTTGTTCCTATTATAATAGAATTTGTCTAATTCAGGTTCTACAAGATACCAGTTACTGGAAACTTACGGGAGCTTCATCGTCCAGCTCTAGTGATAGTGAAGAAGAAATTACACCACTTCACAGGGTGATAGATTATTATGAAAAAACCGTACAGGCATATACTGATGACGAATTTAAATCAAATTTTCGTTTAGAAAAATCTTCGTTTAATAATCTAATGGGTAAGACTTGTTTGTTAAGTCATTCCATAGAAACGTAACTTTGTATGTTTTTATTTTGTATATAGAGTTTTTGCTGCCAATATTAATTCAACTTGGTACAACACACACTGGAGGACAGGCGATTCCCGCTGAAAAAAAGTCCTAATGACTATTTATTATTTGTCTAATCAGGATAGTTTTAGGCAGGTTGCAAATTTATTTAATATGTCCGATAGCTCAGCTCACAATTATAAGTAATATTATCGATTTATTATATACTCATTCGCCGAAATTTATTAAATGGCTAACAGAAGAGCAAGCCAATGTCAATGAGCATTTTTTGTTTTAATAAAGGGGCTTACGGAACGTTTTGGGGTGCATTGATGGATCCCACATTACGATACCTAACGTCGGAAAGGATAACGACTATATTAATAGAAAAGGATATTCCAGTATACTACTGCAAAGCTTTGTAAATTACAATATGGAATTTATTGATGTTCACTGTGGCGAGCCGGGGTCAATGCATGACTCAAGATTATTGAGAAAGTCTGGCTTATACCAGGCTGTTCGAGAAAATCCTTCCTGCATGTACGGATATTTTCTGCTCGGTGACTCGGCATATATGTGCCAGGATTGGCTAGTACCGTCTTTCAAAGACAATGGCGCTTTAACATCAGAACAACTTCGGTTTAATTATATCCATTCATCACTAAGAGTAGAAAAAGTGGAAAACGCGTTTGGCATGCTAAAGGGAAGGTTTCGCAGATTATGAGAATTCCAGAATGTAAGCCGATCATTTATAATAAAGGCCACAGTGAGCGCAATTGTCCTCCATAATATATGTATGGCACACACGACGAAATCGAGTTTCCAAATGAGAACGAAAATCAGGCGCACCATATTGAAACTGCTGAAGATACCTCTACAGCAACAAATAGAAGGCTGCAAGCTTTTTTTCAACTTTTCCCAAACAGTAATTAACTCGATTAATACTATTTAAAATTAATGTTTATTGATCCAAATACATAAAATTTTTAAATAAAACTTGGTTTCAAATATATTTTAATAAAATTTTAAAAACTAGAAACCACCTTAAAATTAGTTAACACTAAACTAGTTAATACTTAAAATTATATTTTATTAACCAACTCCTTCATAATTTCAACTTTTTGTCTTTCAATACTAATAATTTCCTCCTCCCTCTTCTCCTTCTTTTCTAGACGTTCGATTTTCAATTTATAATACTGATCTTTCGCACTTAGTCGCTTTCTTTTTGTGGTTTTTTTAGGGGTGGGTTCCGAATTTTCCGCTAAATTTAAATCAGGAATCGTTTCGACTGAAGGTGTGGAAAGACCAATGGACACACTTTTCCCACTGTCAGCGTTACTGTCCTTTTGCCCTAATATTTCATCCATTGGGTTGAAAAATTCAAAACGAACTGGCCTACGTCCCGATTTATGTTTATTAACTTTTACCGCTTTGTACGTGCGTTGAAAATTGTTCCATTTATTTGAGCACTCCTTAGTTGATTTCTGAAAATACCAATATTTATAATTATGTTATTTTATACTTAAAAATTAAAATGCATTTTTACTCACCATTACATTAAGCGCATGTAATTGAGTAGATATAATGGCCCAGGCATGCTTCCGCTGTTTCACATTATTGAAAGTTTCCTTAAATTCATCGTATGTCGCAATGAGCTGTAACGTTTCATTTTTGGTCCAAGTGGAAGATTTTGCTGTAAAAATTATCTGCCTATTATGATCCGGAATAATCTAATATGCATTTCATATCTAAATATACATAAGATAAATAAAAGCAAATTTACCTGGGACATCTGCGTTTGATAGATCGGTTTCTCCTCCGACGTACTCAATTAAATTATCATAATCATCAAAATTATTATTATTATTATCCATTTTAGAAAAAATATTATCGATTTATTATTAATAATTATTTTTTGAGTTCGCAAATTCACAACCAAAACAAGTCGCACAAATCACAACACGAAAATAAAAACAAACGAATATAAAAACAAATGAAAACAAAGAAATTCAAAAAAGAAAAACAAATAACTCATCTGAAGTAACAGACGAGCAATCTCTTCAGTTAATTCAGTTGCTCAATTTTTAACAGAAGTGAAGAGTTGTCAATCGAACAGTCTCTTCACTTTTGTTACTTCAGATAGAGCTACTACTTCAGTTAATTCACACCAATCGAATACGCTTATTGTAGAGACAGGTTTTTAGGCATCTCAACTCAAGCAAAGCGCTAGAGCGAGAGAGATGCCTTATATCCTTGCTGTTGATATCTGTTAACAAATAGTAATTCGAAAAGTACTCATCCGATTTTCATGAAACAAGACAGACTAATATACCTTGATCAAATAAGAAAAACGTGGTACGGCTAAGATCTCTATAATGTTGCTTATTTTATAAAATGCCTTTGATTGTGAACAAAATAGTATGCGAAAAGTACTATTCCCGTCTCCAAAACTAGTTCACCTCGAGGCTACGCCTCTCGGTAAACTAAAGTTCTTTCGACAGGAATGGAATACTTTCCGCCTCGGTATGTAATTTACTATTCCCCGTTACCCAAATGAGTTTGTATTGAGCTTACCAATATAACATAGCATACTCGTACATAAAATAATAGTTTTCAAAAACGGGCTCACTATACGTTTTTTACCTGTATTCAAAAAGTTTTTAAAAAAACTTGTAACGTAGGTAATTGGCCACTTTCGAAGTTGATCAATTTTAGGAAAGGAAGTCAAATTTCTAATATTTTATTTCAGATTCACAGTATAATCTTGGACAGTTCGCAGAAATAACCTTGAAAGTTCTCGAAATTCTTTCTTCTTTCGGAGCACGCGTTTGTAGGACGAACTCATTATCCAAAATAGGATTGTTGAAGACTAAACTAGACCTTTATTTCTTCCCTTTTTTTCTCGAAAAAGCTGGGTTGTTGTTGTATATATGCGTAACGATACCTAAACGAAGCAATTCCCAGATTGATCCAGGAAGTTTCTCGAGCACCAGTACGGATACAAACATAAGTTTATAGGACTAAAAATCGAAAGATCATGTTCCAAACAGCCGAATATAAAATGTACTAGATCATTTTTTAGTTTTAAATTTTACAGTTTTTTATTTTAGGGTATTGCAACCTGACAGCAGGTGCTGTCAAAAGATTCAGAATTACACTAACTCAATTTGTATCGGCCTGCATATATTTATGGTTAAAGAAAATATGAAAAATTAATCAAATAAAACTGTTCAATTTCATTATTCTTTATTACAAAAAAAAGTTACGTTAACATGATGGCATCATACACATAATCGTTGAGGGGTTGTACGATTTTTTTTAATTTCATTCAAACCATAATCTTATATTGTAACAACTTTGTTGAAGAAAGAAAACCGAAAAACAAACTTCAAAATTCGGAATCACAAGCAATTAATTATACAATAGCAGACGGACAAGTAATAAACTTTGGCTTTGGTCATAAGGATATGTGCTGTGTGTGTATTTTTTTAGATAACGAATCGCAAAAAGTTAAATTAAATGAAATCAAATAAAAACTTTTGTCGATATATTGCTGAGTTGCTGACGAAACTAAACCAAATATAATATACTCAATCAAGAGTGTTCGATATTAAATGAGGATTCAAAACGGATTTTTGGAAAATTTAATTGCTTAAATAAAAGAAATAAAAGAAAGAAAAGAAAATCAATAAAAATGTTTATTTATAATCATATAGAAATATTTGTAAGTATTTATATAACCTCGTAATATGTGAAAATTGCCTGCGTCATTATATTCGGAGAAATACAATATTTTGACGTAAATCTACGTATATTTTGAAAACTCATTGAACATTTTTACAAATTTTGATTACTATTCACATTTCTGTTATTAATGTGTAAAATCAGGCATAGTTTATGAAATTAATTAAATAGATTTTGTGTGATTTATGTATACAAATACAACACACATGAAATATTTTTAATTATACGTTTATAAGCTGATTTTAATTAAATTACAACTATGTCTTTATTTAATATTGTAAAGTTGTAATGAATTTTTGAAAGTTAGACATTTGAGATGGATGATATATGTAAATATTATAATTGGGATGGGTGATATATGAAAAATTATAATTATTATTTACAAATCAAAACTGTGTCTTTTATCGCAGAATTATGATATACGACACTTCTATTATATTTTTAAAAGACCCCAACCCTAACCATTAATATTCTAATCGTATTTATTTACTTAGGTTTACACAATTTGTGAGTTTGAAAACCATATTGGTGGAGCAACTACACTCAGAGAACAAGCAACTTGTTTTTTACTTAACGGCTATAGTAATTCGGAAATTGTTAATTTAACGTATTACTTTCTTTTACTATAGTAAAATAAAGTATAGTAATCATGAAAATTTTGGACCTTGAGATTTTTAGAGATTTATCTGTTTTGAGGTCCCCTGAGTCCGAAAAAGTGAGTTTCGAAATGGTGTCTGTCTGTCTGTCTGTCAGTCTGTCAGTCTGTCAGTCTGTCAGTCTGTCAGTCTGTCAGTCTGTCAGTCTGTCAGTCTGTCAGTCTGTCAGTCTGTCAGTCTGTCAGTCTGTCAGTCTGTCAGTCTGTCTGTGTCCTCTCCACAGCCCATATGGTTTAACCAATCGAACTGAAACTTCAGATTTAAGCTTTTTTGTTAAATTGGGAGGTCCCAGTGAATTTTATTCCAAATCGGTTAACCGGTAGTGGCCACTCCCTTGGTCCAGAAAATTTATTTTGCAAATATCTTAAAAAGTATAAGATTTCCAAAAAACTACTAAAAACAAAATGTTTCTAAAAATTAAAAACAAATAAAACTAAAAAAAAAAAAAATTAAAAAAAAAAAAAAATTAAAACACAAAAAATTTAAAAATTTAAAAATTTAAAAAAAAGTTATAAAAAAAAATAAAATTTCTCGAAATTCTCTGTTCGTAAAAGAAAGTCGTGTGTTGGCCACACCTCAATTTTTTTTTTATAAAAATTACTTTTACAAAGCACATATAATTTAAGTAAAATTGACTTGCGCCAGGTTAAAAAAGCAAAATTTGACTGGTAAAATCTATTATAAGTAATCCAGTAAAATCGTCTACAGCTTGAAATAATTTTAGCTTACACAAACGTTAACTTTAAAAATGTAAGGAGTAATATTTACTTAAGCATTTAGTGAAAATGACAATTAACTATGCGGTTGATAAAATTACATAAGCAATATTTTATTGTACTTAAATTGAACATATAACCGTCTGTGTATTCGAACCGATTTCTTTATTCCGTATTAAGCCGTGGTTGTGATGAAACAAAATTAATTAACGTGCAGGTGGAAAAATTAAAGATAGATTTATAAAAAAAATTTAAAGATCTTAAATTTTCAGTTAATAGTAGATAAGTTTATTGTATAAAATCGAATTTAATTATCATCGATTGATTGGATTCAAAATCAAGCAATATCTGCGAAATTGGCTTTTACTTATTTCGAAATATTGTAGGTTTGTTTTTCGTGTAGTACTGATTTTAATTATAGTATTCCTGTGAGTTTTTGGATTAATTGGTTTTCGTTTAATATGATATGTTAAATAAAATATTATTTTTTGTGGAATCGTGTAGCCTAATTTTAGCAAAATGGGAAGAAACAACCAAGATGAGATTTCAAGAAATAAAAATAATAATGAGCCAGCATTCATCGGAATATTCGAAAACTGGCCACTTTACAAGCGTGCGCTTATGCTCCTGAATTGGTACAAATACTTATTTGAGTATATATTCTATTGCAAATTTCTAGTTAAATATTTATTTTAATTAAGATAAAAATTGATTTTCAAGCAGCATCACAACCATTTATTTAAAGTGGGACGAGTTTTTACGGAAAATACCTGACATTATACAAACTAACATTAAACGTACTGAAGACAAGAAAACAAATTTAGAAATAACTAAAACCTTACTTCAGGTAGATAAAAATCAATATTTATTATACAATCGAGTTTGGTAATGTCGTGTTCCATTGACACAAAAGATCTAGGCAAAAAAAACTGAACTGAATATAGATGAGTGCCCTGTATTATTGCAGGTCCAGAATGAGGAGGGTTTCAGTCGTATGGGAGTACAAGCTGCCAACTGTTTCTCCAAGATATCTAGAGTGACCAGGGCATTTTCCGTTTGGTATGGATCATAGTAAAATTCAAATTTCAAAGTAGGCATAATACGGAAAACAATAAATTCTGCAGTTTGCTTCATTTACACCTAATCAAATTTATCATTTCAATTTATCACTGAAGGGGAATCGCGCCCAAGATCAAGAAATATTACCGGTCGATTTACCAAATAGAGCAAATTTCTGTAGGTTACTCTTAAGTAAGAAGGAACTTAATCCTTCATATGTATTTGTCAGTCATCGATTGACAGAGAAATCGACATTCACGAGGGATGGAGTAATAAATGTCCACGCGCTTTACTTTAGTGTTAATGTTTGGTGTGGTATAATTGGAAACAATTTTTTCGGGTCAAGTTTACTACCTGAAAGATTGAACTCACAAATCTATCTTCAATTTTTTAATGAAACAGCTCCAACTAAGCAAAATTCAGTTCCACTCACGATGAGAAATACTTTCTTGAATCAACAAGATGGAGCTCCTGCACACTATGGAAGACAAGTTCGAAATTGGTTTGCTATAAATTATTCGTTGCAGCAGACCTACCTTGGCGGCCTGGATCTCCAGATTTAACACCATTACATTTTCATGTATGAAGATATTTGAAAGGAAGTATCTACAGATATAGAAGAACATACAATAAATTTGTTACATAACAACTTATGAATTTTTGGTTTTTTTCAACAAGGATAACATTGAAATGTTATTATCTCAAAAATTATGCATGATTAGATAAAAATCGATGAAACATTTTTTTAGTAAATCGTCTGTTAAATTTAAATTTGAAAAAAGAAAGAAAAATATTAAGTGATTAATGATTTTTTTTATTGTTCGCCAATTTTTTCCAATTCCAATGTTTTCTTTACGAAAAATACTGTTTGATATTCCTACTTATGGAAAATAGAAGAAAGAAGAACTCTGTATCGAAATGTATACAAAAAAAAATCGTCAGGCTCACCCAGACAAGTTCGCGGAGGAAGTGAAACTTCTTTAGTCGTAAATGTTTATTGCCCTTGTCGTCCACATGGTCGTTGTCCTTGTTCTTGTCGCTGCCTTCCCATTTCTATCGCGCAGGCTGGATTTCATCAAAATCGGATAAGAAATGGCCAAGTTCCTTTCTAATTGGCCATATTCCAAAACTTTATCTAAAAACAATTTTAGAATGAAATTTCTATCGAACATTCTGAATTTAAAGAAGTAATTTAAAGAAATGGCCAAGTTCCTGCCTAATTGGCCATATTCCAGATCTTGATCTAAAAACCATTTTAAAATCCCATTTCCATCGTACATGTTGAATTTCATCAAAATTGGTTAAGATACATAGAAATAAAGTTTTACTCGATACGTTGCCCCTTCATTTATCGTACGTAATGCTTGTCTCTTATTTCCCTTTAAATGTCACCAAAAATTTGAAATAGCTATGTAACTAAAGAAGTTTCACTTCAAAAAGTAGGCGAATTACGATACAAATTCAAGACGCAGAAGGTATGTATGTGTGCATTTTATTATACATTGAGTATTTGTTTTCTGTATTAAAATTGTTTTTGTACGATAGTGCAGTAACCTACGCTTTTGATGATGATTTTTGAATTGAAATTTTATAAGAAAAGGATGCTATGCACATTCATTGCACAAAGAACAACGATTTTTCAATTACCACATGATTTGTGATGAAAACCCAAATGTTTCAATTATATTGTGAACGTTTCAGTTATTAGTTTTTTTTTTATCTCTACAAGTTTGTTATTTTTTATGTTGCTAGAAAAAATGGCGTGTATAACTCGTGTGAAAACGTATAATTGCAATACTCAAGTGATTGCAGCCCCAAATTTCACTTTCGTATTGCAAGGACTCGTTTTCTTCATTTGTTACATAATATACTATTAGGCAAGCAGTAAATGTACTAAACATTTTGATTTGCGTTTCATTTTTCATTTCAAAAATTTCAAACAAATACATCGCTAAAGAAGTTTCACTTCAAAATATTCAGTTGGTTATAGTGGTTCATTTTCGGCCATATGAGTAGTAGTTTTTTTTTCACGACATTGACCCAGCTACAAGCCCTACTCGTTTGGACTCGTCCCTATGGGACACCCTCTATAAATTAAACACTAATCTTAATCATTCTAAATCTAGTTTCCCGTCAAAATTCTTTCCTTATTAAAAATCAGCCGTGTCGGTTTATGTTTCAGGTTGGGTGACAACTTGTGATTGCCAACACTTTGTTCATGATGAACTAACTATCTGTGTATTTTTCTCTGTGGCCTACCACATGTTTTGCTGAAGGCCAATGGTAAAGGTCTTCCAAACGTTGAAAAGATTCGAAGAATTCATATGAATCAATACAAGCCTCAAACCGTTGAAACTGATAATCTTTATACTCGTATTATGTACATCGTACATTGTGTAAATATTCGGTTTGAAATAGAATAAATAATTTTGTGGTTTTGAAACAATTTCAGTGCTTTTAAAATATAATAGAATGAAAAAAGCTTTTTACGTTACATTAAAATTTGTTCTCGAGTAAAAATAAAGATGGATTTATCAGAGATTTAATTTACTTACTTTGTTTACAGAAAATTTATAAAAAATGTACTGTCTACGAAAATATATTTTCACTTTTGTTCTATCCAGAAGACCCAAAATGTGAGTTCAAATACGTTCTCGTTAATTTTGTTACACATATTATGCTTTATACGTATGTATGATACATTTTATATATTTCCAGTTTTTTTTTAGTCCATTTTCACTACACCATTTTTTGAAGATACATACTAATTAAATAGAAAACGTTGCCGTTTGAACTAAGGGATACGCAAAGTAATTTAAAACGGTTAAGTTATTGGGCAAACAAGATTTTACTTTGCTGACTAAAGTGTTATTCTTTAGAGTATTATGAATATTAATTTTTTTACCATTTTACCGCAAGAAGTATTTAAATAAAATTTTTAACATTCCTAGCAAATATTAAGAGTGCGGTTTATTTACACAGAAACAGACAACTAATTTGTGATTTTTTATGTTTTCTTTATACACAGCGTTATACCCTAGACAGACTGTGGTTTAATAAATCCGATTTATCTAAACTAGTTTAAGTATTATATGGAAAAACAAAGGAATTAGCTAAATCGAAGTTGACACACTGCGACTAATCTTGAAAAATTCACTAAATCGGTTTTATTAAATCGCGCAGTGTGTCTAGGGTATTATACTCTGGTACTAACTATGTTTCTTTTATTCTAAGCAATTTTAATGTTGCTTCTTTTGAAATTAATGCTAAGTTTAACGTCGTAAAATGTGTGATTAATAAACAACGTAATCACAAATATACGGGTACGTACTATAGAAATAATGAAACTTGTAAGTAAATTAATGTGTAATCGATGTTATAGTAAAATATAATAACTAATAAGCAGCGGAACCATCTGAAAGCGTTTGCAACTGATTCTAATGCTTTAGTTCAGTAAGGAACGGAGGTCGACGAATAGTACATATAGTAATTTTAAAAATTTTTGAATTCCAAAATGGGTGGTCTGAAAAATGAATGTCCAGTTTGTGCAAAACAGTTTATTAAAACTAAAAACTAATATTTTTTTACGTAACACGATGAAAGGTTTAATAATATCTAATTACAAAATTTCCTCTTTTATTACAGGTAATTAATTATCAATATTGACGACAATGAAAACAGCATCGGCAAGACGAACTTTAGGTTGCTTGGGGCAAGTATGTTAAATATAATTAGTCGGTTTTTTATTTGATAAATATTTTAATAAATAACAAAATATAATTCATCTAGTAATTTATCTACATATGTATATTAAATGTTCTTAACTGTTTGTGGAGTATAACCCATTGGTTAGCTCCAAGTTGCTTACTTTAATATTCTAATCGAAGCCGTTTTACTGGGTTTGTGTTGATCACCATACAATGCAAATCAGGATTTTGGTATTGACTGAGGCGCTGCTCGTGTTTCTATTCGTATTCCATTTTTAGATCCTTATGAAGTTTATTGTTGTTTATGTACCACGGTGCGTTAACCATGATATGCAAGATTTAATTTTGAAAGGTTTGAATTACTTTTATGTTAATTTTCTTAGTATAGCACCATAGCTGTACACGATACGTCCATACAGGTCTCTTATATCTACCGATATAAGAGCAGTTTATTATGTTATGTTAGCTCAAAGTTTCTTCCTCCACTATATTTTTTTTTATTTAATGTTTAACCCTTCTTCTTATCTTTAAAATGCTGTTTTCACTTCAGTTTAGCAACAAGGGCCATTCCTAAATTTATTGCCGTGTTTGCATGTGGAACTGGTTGCAAATTCACTAAAACACATACTGTCTTCTCCCGTATAAAAGAACCGGTCCTTCTATTCAACTTTTTTGAAATTTGACCATTTTAAAAACATGTCAAATTATTTCGAATAGAAGGACCTTGAAATAAAGAGATCGGTCCTTTAAATAAATCATAATAAAAAAATAAAAAAATTTGAATGTATAAAATCATTTATTAAATTAAAATCACAGCATATCACATACACTCCTGGACAAAATTAACGCATATTTTTGTTTTGTAATAAAAAAAAATCCCGCTGGTCAATTTCAATACTACTAGTGTCAAATGATAGCACATTTATATTTTTATCAGAAACCGCCTTTAATAAATTCTACTGCAAGGAAATCAATTAAAATTTTCAAAAATGCTTCATCAAAAGTGCATTCTGCTTGAAATCCAACGCAACGATCGGCTTTTGTTCCATTGCATATCAATTATTTGTAAATGCAGTACTATTAGTTTTTGTAAATGTGTTCTAAAGCAAACACCTAAAATAAGATCCATTGTAATATGGCATCCTTTCGTGAGCTGTATCAGGAAGATTGTACTCAAGTACAAATCGCACGAAAATTAGTAGTGAACCAGTCTTCGGTTTCACGAATACTTATAAAAGAAAGCTCGGACAAGGACGTAAAAGGTGCACAACCGAGCATGACGACCGATTTTTAAAAATTAATTCGTTTACGTGACCGAAAGAGTACTTCTACTCAACTAAAAAATGAGTTACTTAGTGCGCACCAAGTGAATGTTAGTGCCAGAACAATTAAACGAAGATTAAAAGAAGTGAACCTAACTCCAAAACGGCCCGTAAAAGTTCCACGGCTTCTTATATATGTGGGCTTCTTAGGTTATGACAGTTTTGTGTTAATGCATGATAACACTCCAGTCCACGTAGCTGCAACGGTACGACAATATCTCCAAGATATCGATATTAAGTGGCCACCAATGAGTCCCGATCTTAATCAGATCGAATACGTATGGGACATTCTAAAACGCCACATTAGAGGTAGAAATCCCGCGCCAGATTCGCTAGCACAGCTGAAAGTTGCAGCGGAAGAAGAGTGGAATCTCATCCCACAAGAAATGATACAAAGCCTTCTACTTAGTAAGCGCAGAAGGATGGAACCTGTAATAAGTGCATGGGGGGAAAATACTCATTACTAAATTAATCAAACTAAATTGTAATAAAGCTAATTTTAATGTTTATAAACCGCTTTTAAAAATTTAAAAAAAAATAGTTCGACACATTTTAACATTATGCAATGAAAAATACCCGCTATAATTCCATAACGACACATTTGTGCCTCTTTTGAGAAAAGTATAAATTTGGGATCATTTGATACCAATTCCACTGAACTTGACCAGCGGAATTTTTTTTTATTACAAAAAAAAATGTGGATTAATTTTGTCCAGGAGTGTATACTTTAAATATTTCAGTCTTAAAATTAACAAAAAAAAAAAAAAATTATATTTTCACAGGTGCCTTATAATTTTTTAAGGCCAAAATAACCTTCGCTATTGGCAAGCGTTATGTTTTTTATGGCGGATTCAACATCATATTTTATAACCACAATCTTTACTCATTCCGAATCCAGTTCAGTTATATGAATATTCCATTTTTCTAATACGCTTTTATTTATATTCCCGTTTGTGTAATTTTACCATTTTCAATTTTTTCTTTATCAAGTTTTAAAATCATAAGAATTGCAACATATAACGTACTTTACATATTTGAAAAAGCTCGTTTTACCTCTTGAAGGCCAATACCATTCCGCTGGATCCTCTTAAAAAAAACATGTACTACTCAAGATATTATCGTAGAATTCGACCCACTCATTCGATTCAAATTTGGGTGATAAAATATGTTTGAGCGGTTCATGAAGGTCATCTACAGTAAAGTTTTCTTAAGATCCAATACTACAAATTTAAAATGATTTTGTGACATCTGCTGGAGTTCGTTTTTTGACCCACTCAAGAACCGTTTCGGACACCCAAAGGTACGATGGAATCTTCGGGTTACCATTTTTTGTTTGCAGATTAGTGTCTTCCAGTGCTTTGGCAATGTACTGATCGTACTTTGTAGAATAAAATGCTTGGAAGCTTCTGTTATGTGCCACATCCAAAGGTTGCAGAATGCCCGTTAAGTTAGGTGGAATTAAAATTATGAATATATTATATTTTTTGAAGCGTTTGGATTTCTCCAACGAAATATGTGCACCGTAGCTGTCAATGAACAATAGGGTTGGTTTACGATAAAAAGAAGATTCCGTTCGTTTTACCAAGATCGTTAATAAACTCTTCTAAAATATTAATAATCCACATTCCTGTTTTGTTCACATTTACTAAGCATCCCTGATGTACGTTCGGTTTATTTTTTAAATTAGAAAATAGTAAATGCGGTGCATAAAATTTTCCTTCCATAGTGATGGCGAACGTGGCAGTGAATCTTTTGTGTGAAGATGATGCTTTTCGTAAGAGTATGTTCCGTTGACCCTTGGTTGTTATAGTAGATTTATGCTCCGACTCGAAATATCGCGGTACTTGATCGAAATTTATTATGTTTGATGGTAGAATTTTTTTTGTTCATTAATTACAATCAAACACTTGTTGATGAAATTTAATCACTTGATTCACAACGTCTTCAGGTAAAACCTTATTCGAAGTTTGCCGACGAGACACAAGACGATATCGACCTTTAAATCTGTAACACCATTCAGGCGATGACACGAATTTATGGTGAGATTTATCAGATTTGGCTTCAAGAATTTCATTAGCAATGGCATCCGCTTTCAAACAAATATATTTGTCATTCACACGTAATCCCTTACTATTTCGATCCAAAATCCACTCGTATAATTTTTTTTCCAATTCAGCAAACTCTTCAGGCCTTCCACCACCTGGCAATCTTCTTGGTTTATTTATGTACACTCCTCTATTATTCAAATTTTTTTAAATTCTTCTTTTTGTTTGAACCACCGCTTCAGATTTGTGACCGGCACTGATGCTTCTTTCGAAAGACAGTCAAAACCTTTGCCTCTGACGTTCGGTTCATATTTATTGATAAGTTCCAATTTTTGCTTGATTGTATAAGATTTCCATTGCTTGTTTTTCATTCTGAAAGTAAATTCACATATTATAAATAAAAGTGTCTGTATACGAATTAATTTAAATATATGTAGTTAATTAGAAACCTCGTGGTTTGACTTATTTTGTACATTGCGATTTTTTGGACACAGTTTTTGCAATGAAAAACAATCATAAGCGGAATTAGCAATAAATAAAACATTTGTGGAACACAATTACCTTTTATTACAGTTTTAAGCTTAAAATAATTTGTGTGTAACACTACACGACCCGTCGACTTCTTTAACTTGGTTAAGAGATCGAAATGTTATTTATTATTTAGGGTCAAACATGATAGAATTAATAAAATCAAATATACAGGGTGGGCTAAATAATTTTTTTTTTTTTAAGAATGCAATAAAACAAAAAGTTCTCAATATTTTTTCAAATTTATTTTTTCATTGTAAAGAACAATCCTTCCGATTAACTATGGAATACTATTTCATTCATATGACTGCCTCGGCTGGCCTTGACGTACCCCATATGGTCGGTCCAATTTTTGAGCACATTTTCGATGGTATGCGGCATTATGTCTTCAATGGCAATGCGAATATTGTTCTTGAGAGCGTCAATCGTTGCTGGTTTATCGGCGTAACACTTATCTTTGACGGCACCGCAAAGATAATAGCCGCCAAGATGGAAATGCGCCTTAACCGAAAAAATGATTTTTTTGCCAAGATTTTCGAAGTAATGTTTCAATATTTCCCAGCGTTGTTCAAGCGAATACACAACCATTTTCGTTCAGCGGAAGGATAAAACTAACTTTCTGTCAAATCAAAAGTAACATAACCCTTACCATACCCAAAATAACCGCTAGTTCAAAAAAAAAAAAGTTAGATGGCCCACCCAATAGTAGGGTTGTGTCAAAGAATAGTTTTGGGAAGTAACAAGTAAGGCAGGCAGCACAACAAAATAAAGAGAAAATTGTTACAAAAATGGGTAAATGATTAAATTATTATTAAAATGTAAATTGTATTTTCTTTTGCTATTACAATTTTTTAAAGATTGATTAAATCGTTTCAATAAAGGGACCGGTCCTTTTATTCGAATAAAGGGACTAGCGGTCCTTCTGTTTGATTAAAGAGACGGAGGAAGATAGTAGTTTTATACGGCGGAAGGCAGTAGTTTTGTTGAGTTGGAGGCGCCATTTCTTTGTCCAACTACTCAATGAATTAGTGGCATTTGTAATTTACTATAAGTGACTCCGCTATCTTGTAGTACCATCCGCAAATATTGCAATACTTGTTCCTTTTGTGCTTGGTATTATATTACAGTGGAATAAATTGGCGGTCTCTGGCAATTAGTTTTATATAGGTTCGACTATACATACTGCAAAGCATAAAGCAATAAATCTTATTCCACTACAATGTATTAGAAATTGGCCATTTCTTAGGTTATCTACATATAGTTTCTTATGAATTCATTATCTTCGCAAGACGAGTTTCACTCTTTTTCATAGCTTCATTTTTCGCATTACCATATACCAATATCGCCAATAACATTTAGATATTCGGAAATCATGTAACGATTAAATCGCTACAATGACGCGCAAGGTGGCCACCCCTGATTTAAAATAGAATCGGTTTGTTTTAATTGACGATGGTATGGAAAACGGGAGTCGATGAAAGATTTTGAAATGGTGAGGTCCTATGGATAGTTAAAAATAATATATACAAAAATAAAAATTAAAAGAATTGTTTTGTGCAAATATAAAAATAAAATTTTGGTAATAATAAGCTATATATAATCTTAGTGTGATATAAAAAAATAAATATAAAGTTTTAGGAAAATTTACAAATAAATAAAGAAAATGTAATTAAAATAAATCCTAAATATAAATAATAGGTATGTACAATTTTAACAATTAAGTTTAGATTAATAAATTTTAAATTTAAGTTTTAAGATTATCCTAGAATAATTTAGACATAAACAATAAATAAACTGTTACGTGATTAGTGAGTGATAACCGTGTGATCGAACGATTTTTTTTTCGACCTCAAGGAGGTTGAGTTCAATGTGCTTGAAAATAACGAATGTCAGTGCATAGTTTTTTTTGATGGTTTTTTTTTCTAAATTTAAATAACGGTGTCATTAACTAAAATTACCTAATTTTTATAATAATATTAAGTTTAATAATAAGTTACCAGTTAATAAAAACAATAAGAAAATAATCATAACAATAAATGGATTAATTTATGTTAATAAGTGCCTCATTTAATGAAAGAATAAACTCTCTATGTACATAATAATTTTTCATTCATATGTTAATCCATACGCAAATTCCTAAATAAAAATAAAAACCATTTGTGAATAAGTCATGATATTCATTCTTCATTGTGGTGTATAGTATTGTTCAAAATTATTTTTGAGATCAACTGATACTGTAATCCACGCAGTTAATCTAGATTGTGTTCCGAACTGTATATACAATCCATATCATCTTTACCATCGATCGTACTGTTTACAATTATGTATGCGGTTAAATATTATCCAGTAAAATGAAATATAATGGCGCAGCAGTATGCAGTAACATCAATAAATCTCAGCTGATAACCTAATAATCGTCGTCATCATTATAGACACATCATCAACAATCAAACCAGGTTTTCTCTTAATTATTATCATAAATTGTTATTATTATTACTATTAAACTCTTTATTATTACTTTAATTAATTAACCCTAAAGGTTCGAATGGTGGTGGTAGTTAAGTTTTTAATTTTAAATTCAAATTTATTTCGGTGCACCAAAATAACTTAGGCTAATCATTATATTCTTATTTTCTCTGATTGTAAATTTTCTTTATTTCTGTAATTTATTTATAATTATTATTTTTTTTTTCTAAGAACTTATAAAAAAATTCTCTTATGATTTAATTAAAAGTTGGACTTGCAATCGATTCAATTTCTTTCAATTATTATTATTAATTATTATTTAAGACCACCATGAGATAGGTGTTTGTCAAGATAGGATGTGACCATGATGGGTAGTTGCGTGTTAGGTAAGTAGGGGTATCTGTGTGTGCTGAATTTTTATTTTTCTATCCTTATTATTCCTTTGGCGGCTATGCAAGATGTAACTATGCTTCATTCTCCACCCACCCATCCGATGAGCTTTAGCCAAGCTAAAATAGTCCGCCTTTGAAGCCTATAGTTATTTAAATAAACAAACAATTCTGATAACGATGTGGGCAAATCATGGCATCAAATAAATTATATTTTCTTGGTGGCCCCCTCGCCTACCATCGAATCGTTACAATCATCCATATTAAATTGGCTAAATTTAATTATGTATTTATTAAGCTATTAAAAGGTATGTAATTTATAACACGTACATAACAAATACCATTTATTAGCTTTATTTTGATGTCATTTTTGATTTTAGTTTCAAGTTAGAATTGGAAATTCCAGTACTAAGTATTTTCCTAATTTACCATTTACTAAACCATAGAATTTTCCTAATTTACCATTTACTAAACCATAGAATAACCTCGATTTAAACAGTGCAAAATAACTAATTCTTAAGACTGCTAAAGGACATGATGAAGAACAGGAAATATAAAATTTTCGAGTAACAGCACATGCGTAATTGAGGAGGAAAATAATACGAAAGCCAACACATGGAAGTGTTCACGGTACTTGAACTTAGAGATGAGTTCAATTTTAAAACAATCAACGCAACAAGTTTTGTGAAATTTGCTGACTCTTAATGTAATATATTGTGTTAAAGTGAATGATAATTAGATAACTGTATTTAGAATAGTGTCATTAATTGTCTAATATGTCAACTGAAAAAAAGTGTTTGTAATGTATATATGTGCGATAAGGTTATTAGCTGCAGCTGTGCAGCTTCTGAACATATCTCAATCCTTTTTCCGCAATCTAATACTATTGGTAATTTTCTTCTATGTACTCGTAAACTACTTTTCTCTCGAATTTGTAAAGTAAAAGAATCGACAATACTGTTTAGTTAAAATTCCATAAAATGTATTCCATTACATTTTTCAAATAGTTTAATTTCATATACAATTATCAATTTCGTTCATTCGATTGTTTGGAAAAATACAGAACATACGTATATGTAACTAGAATGTCTTGTTGTCCCAAAAACGCGTGTAACTAGGCGCCGTGCGAGTATTAATGTGTCCTATACGCCATTTGTAAAATTGTTTAGAAATCGAAATTTTAACATTTAATGAAAATCTATTTGCTTTCCCGGAAAAATTTGTAGTTGATGATAATTTTAATTATTTGACTAACCATTTCTATAATTAAAATCAATTAAAAAATATTGATATAGTGTTATCCCTTGAAGAAGAAAAAATATTTACGGAAGAGAGGCAAAAATGGATATAGGACACATCCCATATATTTGTAAAAAATAATTTTTTTTCGTTTTCGGTAATTCTAAATTTCTATGGAAACATACAATTTTTTATTTCAAATAATGTTAAAATAATACATTAACAAAATATAAATAAAATATTAAAAAACATTTCAACATTTATAAAGATCTATCAAAAATATAAAATAAGTATCCCGAATACGGTAATGTCAACTCAGACTATAGATTTCAGTACTTAATTTTTTTTATAAGTAGGTAAGATTATGCTCTTACTATTGATGGCTGTCCGGCAATTTTAATATAGCCCTGCAAAACTGGACATCTTCAATAGCTGGCATAAAGCATATCATTGACTCGATGTCCTTGCTTTTTTCTTTTGAAATTACTCCAGGGGAATTCAGCATTGGTACTAAAGGAAGTCTTATTAGATTTGGCTTGATTTTTCGATTGCGTCCGAACATCAGTGGGATTGTATCATACTGTTCGGTGCCCTGATAATTTTTTTTAAATTTAATTGAAAGTAAATCCGAGTAATTATAAAAATCATTTGCGTGCATCTGCATCAATCTTAAATGAACTTTGTCATAGTCCATTGCCCTTAAATGCCGCAAAAGAGAGACAGGACTATGATATTCTATGTGTTTCAGATGCCTTTCAATTACACTGTGCCCTGCGTCGACTTCTTGTACCCGGAAATGACCTGGTACAGAAAAACGTTGAATTATTGTGTGCACGTGATTATTTTCACAAAATTTCAACCACGCTAGTGATGTGATACGATTCCGATTCTGCGGGACACAAGAATCAAACCACAGAATAATTTTTCTCGTCGTTGGAATATCTTTCACAACAGCATTCAAAATTTTTATTAACGCGCTGGCGATGTCATTACCTTGTACGTCCGCTTTGGCTCTCATACCAAATGGAACAGTATGTTACGCCGTTTAAATGACAATATCCAGTTAAATTGTACAAATTCAGCTTTCTTTTATAAAAAAAAATTTCCCTTTGGCAGATTAAAAACATTTTGTAGATCGTAAGAAATAATTACCACAGTTAAATCGAGTTGGGCTAACTCCTTATTTGCCTTTTTGCGTTTTTTGGCACTCAGCCTCTTGTACTCGGTATTAAAGATTTTTCTATAGGTATGATATTTAATATTATCTAATCCATTTTCCGATTTGAACATTTTAAACATTTTTTTAATAGAAAGACCAGCTTTGAGATATTGCCTCTGTGTATCAGCTCTCAAATAATGGGAATCGATGCAAGGAAACGATTCAATATGACCTCGAATTATTTTGATAAGTTCATTACTCACTGTTTTCTTCGTACGCTTCCCATTTATGGATGGTTTTGGTACCCCAGTGGCCGGATCAAAATTATTTTTAAAAAATAATAGATTGTTCGCTGAGATATGGACAATGTGGTTAGAAAAAATGATCGACATACTCTCAGCTGCTGTTTGCCATGTTGCAGGAAATAATTGAACGAATTTTGTTTTCGTGATGTTTCGGAAGTCGTTCTCTTTCGTTTAATAGGGGTACCAGAGTTACATATTTTGTAAAAACTATTTTTTTTTCCACATCAGACAATACCCAGAAATCACTGTGGATTTGTTTTCTGAATGATTCCGTAAAGCTTGTTGTACAGTTATTTGGACAGGCTTTATCACATACCGGCGTTTTCACACATTTTGCAGGAACTGTTTTTCCTTTCATATTTATATACTCTTTCCCTGTCTGACGTTTTCTTGATAAGATCTGATTTTTCCAATTAATTTTGCTAACTTTGCGTTTACGAGTTGGAGTTCCAGTATCTTACTAAGGTGCGTCGGAGACACAACTACTCAGATGGTTAATTTTCATTCCGTTAAAGAATTTTTTTTTTCTGTAGTTCTACACATCGGAGACTTGCAGCACATTTGCCTGCTAGGTAAAGAAGGTGGGCATAGTTCTTGTCTCCAACTACAGAAAACTTGGAGTGCTGCTAATATTTAAACCACAGTGAGGATGCATGAAATATGGTATACAAATATGGAAGATGTCTATTTAACTATGTGAATACTATAATCCGAGGGAATGTGAGGCGTTACTATGAAATTTAATTAAGCATAAATTAATTAATATAAAATTAATGAGCACAACGCCATGTTCTATTTTTCTATTGTGGTCAAGTTAATAGACCACGTGCTCACCGCCCTCCCTGTTGACAATCCAATGCACCTGAATTTGGGATTGCCCCTATAGTATAATACGTTAGTCCATGCTATTAATATATTTATTTACACATAGTGATATCCTGCAAGGCTAAGCTCATAAATTACGCAATTCATTTTAAATTATGTATAGAATAAAAACTTTAGATGATGAAATCTTGAATGCAAACGGACAAAATAAAATATTTGAATAAATAAAACAGGTGAATTTCAGAAATCTTAACATATAATTATTGATGTAATTAATAAAGGAAAATTGCTTAAACTTAATATGAATAAAAATAAATAAATATGTATATATCCATAAACATTAATATAAATATAATTTGTATGATTAAAAACATTAATATAAATATAATTTGGATGAGAAAAAAAAAGGTTAATAGTAAATATTAAATATTAAATATTTGTCTTAATTCGGATCCGCGGTCCATAAGTTATAGGGTGATAACATTATTTAGTATAAATAGATAGATATATAATTTGAATAAATAAATAAATATAATATAAATATAAATAAATAAATAAATAGTTAATAATAATAGTGGTCTAACCACGTAAAACAAAAACTTATCTTCATTTATGATGCGATGGTGATGATACAGAAATGGCGGCTTAATTACGCTTGCGCCATGATGACTTTGATTTTTCCGGGTTGTTAAATTGATAAAAATCTTAATGGAGGATCTTC
Organism: Tipula vernalis; assembly: GCA_958295665.1. Taxonomy (NCBI): domain Eukaryota; kingdom Metazoa; phylum Arthropoda; class Insecta; order Diptera; family Tipulidae; genus Tipula; species Tipula vernalis. Next base: position 304,192,402 of record OY282558.1, read on the forward strand.
GTTTGGTTTATATTTCACCCAGGTAACACAAACTTTAATGTACTAATGGTGTATGTAATTAAATGTGGTTCAATCCAATTTGGGAAACCAAAGTTTAAAAGAAAGTGTCGCGGAAATCTTTTTTTTTTCCTTTTTCGTTTCTTGCCCGTAACTGGCAGCCTATTTTCGCCCGCTTATACACTTGCGTTTTACTGTGGCTTTATTGAAACTATAACAAGAAAGGAAACAAATGTCCATAAAAAAAAATCGAACTCACATACAATAGCACAAGTACAAGAAAATATAAAGGAGAAAATTAATAAAATACCTTAGTTTTTCTTTTTAATTTCCGCGACGATAATAACAAAAATGTATGTACAAATTTCACGTATGAGGTACATACACACTAAACAAACAAAATTACGATAATTTCTTTAAATTTGTTTCTTTGTTTTATTGTCACTAACTAGCACACAACAAAAAAAAACAATTCACCTATGGCGGCTGTCTCGTAATTGCTCACGTTTTATTTATGAATTTTTTTTTTTTTTTAGTAATGACACACTTTACTGGTTCACTGTATATGTACCATCTACTGCTTGTATGAAAAATGAAATGACAGATTGCACTTTGATGTTTTATTTGCAATTTTATTTTATTTTCTTCTTGTTGTGAGAGGGGAAAGAAACAATAACAAAACGACACGATCGTCATCACCATCTATCATATTACAAGTAAATTATTCAATTATATCAATAATTACTATGTTCACTGGCGGTGTCATTTATGGCAAAAATAAAAAAAAAAACAATGCCGCATTTATGAATCCGAATTCTGCATGATAAGACCACATCAACCATATAAAATTAGGAAAAATGAAAATTTAACCATAAGTGTACTGTCACAGCCCAACAGGAACATCTCAAATGTTACAGAGTCGTCTCCAAATATAGTTAAAATAGAGCTGGAGGTTTTATTAGTATCATCGCTTGAGTTCAGAACGTCAGCTACTATTCTGAAAACATAATTCGAATCAACGTAATGTAAAAGAAAAATTTGTTTGTTTTAACTTTGTATTAATATAATATGTATAAATATTTTAACTTATTTACCGTTCAACACTCGGTTGCATCGATCGGACTGGTGATGATCCATCGCTAAATATTATTAATTTAATTTATTAGTAATATTAAAATAAATTACAGTTAGGAATTACCTTAATAAACTCATTATTAATTTTTTTTTATCGATGTGCGAGCGCCGAGAGATTTACGAAAACTAAATATTTTGACTAAAGCGACATCCTTATATAGTTTCGGTAAATAACGTATTTTTGCATTGGATATGGGACAAAAGCAAAAAAACAACAGTTTAGTGAATTAAAAATGTTGAGTCCTATATCCAATTTTATATGGATATAGTACATTTTAGAAAAAATTGTTTTTTAAAAGTGTTTGTTCTATATCCATATATTTGGGATATGGGACATTTAATAATAAAAGTACATTCATATGAAAGTGTTATGGAAACTTGTACTATTTCACAGTAAAATGAGTTATAGGACAATTAAACACAAAGTATCATGAAAAAAAAAAACATTTTTGGTCTAGTAGGACAAACAAATAAAAATCTAACTATACTAGATAGGACAATTCTGATTAAAGATTCTGAAAGAGCGCGGTATATAGGACACTTTAATACTCGCACGGCGTAAGGGTTAGAAGGTACGTGAAAAATAGGGAATTTTCTCAGTACAGTTTTTTCAACTTTGGTCCGGCATTACACTTGCTACTTGTATATTCTCCTTTGTTCATGCATAGCGTGAATTGAGGTAAGGTGTGAGTTTTTAATAAAACTATTTAACAGATAAAATAACGTGTTTAAAGTTCACCGTCAAAAACCTATTGAATTTGTTATTTTACATTTAAACTACGTGTAGATATATTTAATTCCACCCAATAAAACCGACACCAAACAAGATAATATTTAATTATAGCGTCTTTAATTAAGTTACATCAATAATTTAATTAATTTTCAGTTTCCACAAAAATACAAATATTTCCAGACTTAAAAAGTAATGTATACACACAATACACATACATATTACACGTGTTTCTATGTTGCCTAGAAAACACTTACATACTGATATAAGTTTTGTAAAAGTATGTACGTACTCAAAGAGAATGAAAATTTGGGGATTTTTTTTTTTTTTCGTTTTCCACATTAAAAAAACATGAACCTCTTTTTAAATATAAGCATAATACATCAAACATCTATTATATGCATAATCTGTGTGTTGTGGTGGTTTGGTTTTAAAGTTAAATTGTTAAAAATTTGCCAGAATTTTTATATTATTATGTCATAGTATAATAATTATTAGTTTCTTTGAAGATGAATCTATTTAGAGAGATACCATAAAATTTTGAAATTACAATAAAAAAATACGAAATTAATTTGTTTGGTTTAGTTAAATGAACTCCGTCTTTTGACAAGCAATTAATTAAAGTATTTAAGAAACAAAACCAAATTAAATTTTATTAAATAGAATCGAATATTAGTTAACAGCGTTAAACGTGTTTTTTAATAACGCGAGCTGAATTTATTTGTTTAATGTTATAGGCGATAAATTATTTTATTGGAGTTATATAATTTTATTGTCAACGTTTTTTGATTGAATCAAATTTGTATTATTGTATTTTGCAAAGTGTCACGTTTTATATAAAGGAAATTTTAAACGCCTAAAACATTTCCTAATGATTCAACAATTATTTAACTGTAGCAAGATATTTAATGTCATAAAGTCACATTTAATTCCCTTTTGGGACTTCGACCAAACATATTTTTTTTGTTTTGTTTTGTTTTGTTAATATAGTCACACAAAATGGGCAGGTTCCTACAAAATTGTCCTCCAATAATTAGATTTTCGACGTTGTGACGGAAATGTTAAATTAAATCACACTCAGACAATAATAAATTCTTCTAAATTCGTTCAATTTAATTTTGTACGAACGTGTAGTCTGTAGGAATATAATACAATATTAAAGTAATAAAAGTTGGATTTTTGTCATCGACACATTTGGGTCACTGTGTGGCACTAAGGACTCGATTTCTGACATTAATTAGTAATTAATTGAAATTTACGATGGCGATGTTAAAGAGCGCACAAATATTTTTTGCTTGAAAGGAAGGTGAAAAATAATTAAATTAAAGGAATCTAAACAAAAATATGTTGTTTCGTTTATATTCCAGTTCATATTGCTAGATACATAATAAGAATGTAGATTTTTGGGACATACTCAGTGTCATTCTACTCTCAGGATTCAAAATACCCTTTACAAATTAATAGTTTCTAAGGCTGCAAAATGAACTTTCCTTCGACTGATAAATTATCTATGACCTCCTGTTGGAGTGACTGTTATCGCCCAAAGTTGATATATTAGAGACAACTACTTTTTAAAAATTCAAATATCTCTAGTTATTGAGAGGAACATCAAATTTTCACAATTTTGTATCGTAAAAGACAAAATACATTTTACCAGATTTCATGGTTTCTGGTTTCATGGTTTATTTGTTATTTAGCGAATTTCTCGAGCAGTGCGTCAACCCAAATTGTTGCTACCCGCGTTTTATTTCACAGATCGAGTTTAGCTAAATCGGATTTATTATACATAAAACAAAATAAAATCATACGTAATTCTAACAGTAAAACAATTAAATAAAATAAAATGAAACATAATATTAGATGATCCAATAAAACATTAATAAATTTCTTACTAGTTTAGACGGTTAAATCTGTATCTTAAAAGAAATGTCATGATCTTCACCTTTACCTAAGCGGAAACATATTGTATAATCAGGTGAACTAGTGGCCAAAATGTTTTATAAAACTATTCTGCCACGCTACAGAAAAAAAGTCACATGTGAACTTTTTGGAGTTTTGAGTAATTTCAATTTTTCTGTTCATCGTCATCACCGATCGTAATCAGATGATGAAAAATCCCTTAAGAATCCGCCCCTTGCATTCGAACCCAGTACCTCCCGATCAAAACGCCGCAAATTTAACCACTAAGCTGTTTGGTCTGTACTAATGGTGCTATGACACTGACTAGTTTTCAAGTGCTATAAGTTGCTGTAAAAACAATAAAGCGAATAAGAGTCATAAACTAATTATATTGTAGACAATACTTGTTAAAGTTAAAGTACATAAAAGCCGTGTTTCCCATGAGAACTGGGGGTCAATTCTCGTTCTATGAAAAAACCTAATGAAAAAAAAGTTTTCATTTTGATTCCATCAAGTCTTTTTCATTTATAACATTTCACACAACGACAATAAGCGATTCTCGATGTCCAAATGAAAAAGAATCGTGAGAAAAACGCTGAATAAGTTATTTCTATAGTAAGCTACACTGTAAACACATATTTTTTCGAGTTTCATGTATATTTCCGCTAGCTGATACAACAATTGGTTTAAATATTAGCTAAATAAATGATAAAGTAGATTTAGTTAATCAGTTTTTGTCATTGGCTGTCAAAATATAAAGTAAATTATAAAATTTACCAAATTATTTTTAAAACTTAACTAAATTAATTATTTGGAGGCTTTTCTTAAATATACGGAATAGTTTTTAATAGATTTACTTATTAGTTAAGTTTAAAGTGAATCATATTATAGTTTCAATGCACATTTAATGGTAAAAATACAAATTTAGTTTTTATAGAATTTTATTTCCATATTTATGATGTTCTCACCGCCAAAATGGTCGGTGAGAAAGTTTTATTCATATGAAAAGATTTTGACGTCATTTTTCTCCTTCTCATGGAACATGAATCGGAAATGTGTATTTCTCACTGAAAAAACTTTTCATTGTACTTTTCATAGAACGAGAATTGACCCCCTTCACTAGAACTCGATAAACTTTAAATTACTTTTATTCTATGTAAACCGAAAAAAAAAAATTAATACATAAAGCAATAAATAATTACAATTATTGCTTATTTTTTAGTTACACTTGATAAACCCATGAGTTTATCGAGTGTAGTCGCGTGTAATGAAGTCACCCAGAAATAAGAAAATATTAATGAAATAAATGATGCTGGAAATTTTTGAACTTAAAATGTGTATTTATGTTAAATACACTACATATTGCCGCTTTATGAATTTATTTTTTTGTTGGTTTTCATAGAATAAAAGTAATTTAAAGTTTATCGAGTTCTAGTGCAGTTCTCATGAAAAACGCAGCTAAAAGCAAAACGGCCAAATATGTATCTGTCAAAAATTAAAATAAAATTGAAATATTTTTTATAGAACTGCTCGATTTAAACTGCTACAAAATGGAACAATAAAATTTTAGATCTAGTTTTCACGAATTTATTTGAATTTTTTGCGCTATATTGTATACGCTCACTCTTATAAATATTTTGTATAGTATACATTATTTGGCCTTTTCTATTTTGTATTTTTAATTATTAGAAAAATGCGAAAAACTAGCCAGTGTCATACCACCATAAATAACGTGATTTTATGACATTTAATGAAGGATATTTGGCTTTTTAAAAAAGCAGAAGATTAGGTATTTCTTTGCAGAATCCAAATACGCCCGTAACGCATTTTTCGACTTTTGGCATTTGTGACTTTTTTCTTAGCACGGTAGTATAGCTGATATAACTACAATCATCAACAAAATGCTTTCAACTGTTAGCTATTTGGTTTTCCAATCATTCATTGTGTAATCTTAGCCACCCATTCAAATAATTGTGTCATATTTCGAGTAAATTTGTTCATATTATTGGGGTAAAATTATCGTAATTTTTGATTTTGTAAGTTTTCCACCTAATGCAAAAACTCTTTTGGGAGATAAATGTATGTATGTCCCAATAAAGGACATATTATTTGGTTTGCCTGAATACGCTTCGGTGCATTCTTGTTTAATCAATATGACCATATTACTACCATTGAGCAATTTTGGTTCTGAGCTCCACTCCCATCGTAAATCAAAAATTATTATTTTAATATTTTTGAATGTATTTAACGTTCAGGCGAACCTTGAACAAATGCAAAATTATCCAACTTATCCTGACGACTAAAATGTACTGCATCGTCAGGCAATTTTTGGCTTTGAGGTACGGGTGGTGCATTGGTAAATCTTCTATTTAGTTTTCTTCTTGATTTTTCACGATCCTTCTTGCTGTAATAAATACATCGTTTTCATTTGGTTCTATTGTAAATGCTGTATCATCGAGATCCATAGCAACTCTTACGTCAATCGTTGCATCATTACTAATTAATGTTGGTATTAACTCCATTGTCAAACGAACTTCTTTTTTTTCTACAACTCGACCAAATTACAGAATTTTCAAAGATTTTGGGAAATCGACTTTTAATCTACTCTTTTATGGTTTTTGCCCTATTTGTATGCTACATTACAAGTCCGGCTTTCGAAAAATAACGCCGAAAGTAATAATTAGGTTTATATAGACAAAGCACCTACATAAAGCCATCAGCAACAGGCCAATTTTAAAAGAAGCTTTATTTAAGGAGATACATTTTACGATTTCCTATAAGAACCCATGTAAAATGGAACATTTTTGGTACCAGCAAATATTTTTAGGTTTATTTAAATCAAGTATAACATACTTTAAAACCAGTAACTTAAATTAAGCAATTTGATTAATATAATTAAGATAAAATTGTACAAATTTACTTTTTCTTTTTATGTCTATGTGAAAAATACAGTATAAAATTATAAATACTTACTATTTATCAAAGAGTTTAAAATACAATACACTAGAAATAAACAAACTATGCATAACCACTCTTTAACAACAATAAAAACTAAATGGTTTATTTACGTAAAAGAAAAAAAGATTGTAGATTGTAAACTAAAGAGGAGAATTTAGTTTAACCTCTTTGTTATTTATCGACATTTTTTTATTATAAAAAAAAAAAAAAAAATAGAGGTGTGGCCAACACACGACTTTCTTTTACGAATAGAGAATTTTGAGAAATTTTATTTTTTATTATAACTTTTTTTTTAAATTTTTTTTTTTTTAAATTTTATATTTTATTTGTTTTTAATTTTTGGAAACATTTTGAATTAAGTAGTTTTTTGTAAACCTTATAATTTTTAAGATATTTGCAAAACAAATTTTCTGGACCAAGGGAGTGGCCACTTCCGGTTAGCCGATTTGCAGTAAAATTCACTGGGACCTCCCAATTTATCAAAAAAGCTTAAATCTGAAGTTTCAGTTCGATTGGTTAAACCAGAACCATCTTGATATGAATAGAGCCGGCATGTAAAAAATGAACTTAAAATAAAGGACATAGAAGCACTAAAAAATAATTTATTTTCATAGAGTTTGTATAAAAAAACGCGATTTCGATTGACGAAAAAATATGAATTAAAAATTAAACCTAGATAAATAATTTCTTCTGAAATCACTAATAAACAACTCAATGACTAACTCATTTAAAGTACAGATTCTCAAGCTTCCCCATTTTCCAGATATAATCAAAAGAAAATAAGGGAATTAAATTAAAAATCGTTCTACAACAACAACAATATGTATTAAAAAGAGAATATTATATTTAATGACGTCATCACTTATTCACAACTAAAATCAATGTTAAAAAAAAAACAATACTTTGAACAGCCAAAATTAAAATAAATCAAAGAGAGTCAAAGAGAAAAAATTATAATAATATGCATTGAGCGCGAAGAAATCAAAAAAATCAAATCAACCCAGATTGTTATGCATCACAAATAAACGACATAACCAACAAACATTAACTGTAATATAAATGCCTTATTTATTTCTCAAGTATTAAAAATTTTATTGTATTTAAATTAAGACACAGCTGAAAATAAATACAACATGATTAATATTTGGCATCGATTTTTATTCCCAAAAATAATTGACCAATTCAAAATAAGTTTTTGTTTAGAATATTTGAAATGTCATAACATTTGAGAGCGGTATATAAAATAAAATAGCTCTTACTTATTATTCCCATTCCTAGATGTCACTTAACACACAAATAAAAACAACAGGGATTCGAACTGAGTAAACGATTTCAAAGAAAACTTTTTACGTAAAATTAACATAATTTATTTCATAGCAATGGTTTAATTTTAGTAAATTTATAAAAAAAATTATATTAAATTAATTATTATTACAATTTAGTTATTATAATAGAGAAAAGCCACCAAAAATATGTTAAACCGAATCAAAAATCAGACCGATTTTAGAATCCGACCGCTTCGATCACCTATTTGATTTTTTTATATGTTTTTAATTGTAGGCGACATCTATGGTTAAAACAAAATGTCGTTAATAAAGCATTGCCACATGATACGAATCTGTATCGAATCTGTAAAGCGATGCTTTTAGAAGGAGACTAAAAAGAGATGGTTATAATTGTTTATAAATATTATGTTATGACGTATTTTACAACAACAACATTCCATAAAAGTTTAGCAATAGTTTATATTCCAAGAGGATTTTCACTAAGAAATAAACATTTTCATGATTCGATTTTTCAATCAAATAAAATTACATGTTTTATGAACATTTTCGTATAAAAATAATGTAAAAGCTCATAATTCTTATAGACTAAAAATGTAAATGAAAACAATCGTTTTCCCATATAGTTTCATAGTAAAGAAAAAATTGTATGTACTTTATTTTAAGCTTAGTAAAAAATACAGTCAATGTGGAGGCTCTTATTTATAGAGTAGGCTCTGGTTAAACCATCTGGACTGTAGAGAGGACACAGACAGACTGACAGATAGACATCATTTCGAAACCCACTTTTTCGGACTCAAGGGACCTCAAAACAAATAAATCTCTAAAAATATCAAGGTCCAAAATTTTCATGATTACTATACTTTATTTTACTAGAGTAAAAGAAAGTAACATGAGCGAAATGTGATACGTCATGGATAAAGACGTGTTTGTAAATAAAGGCGTTTTAGTAAAACATTGATTAAATATCTATAAACAAGATTTTATTAATTGATTTTCAAATCACATATTTATCAATTATTCTTCTTGATAACGTAGACATCAAAATTAATTTTTGTAAATTAAACAATTTTTATTTGGTTAAGGGCTCTTTTTATTTCTTTATTAATTAATTAAAGCTTTAGCTTTCGAAACCTATTCGAGTTCATTTATAACCCTTTTGAAAATGAACTCGAATAGGGTTCGAAAGCTAAAGCTTTAATTAATTAAAAAAAAAATAAAAAGAGCCCTAAACCAAATGAAAATTGTTTAATTTATAAATATTAATTGGCTCATAAAAATAAAACACTCATTTTTGTAAGATATTTCATTTAAGAAAAACGAAATTAAAAAAACATAAGTTTTCATATGATTTGGATATTTCTATGCCCCTTATATTAAGCTCGAATTTGATACTGATGGCTTGTTAGTCTAGGTGCTTTGCTATATGATTTGTTCAACTGTTTAATTAGTCCAAGGTAATAATTTTCTTGCCTAAATATAAAAATAAATTTGAACAATTATTTACTTTTTTTTTTTTTTGGTTTTTAATCTATGCAAACGCAATCTGTTTTGGAGCTCAAGGCACCCCCAACTCTTTCGCAGTTTACTTGGCTTATGGATTCTGCACTCTCAACAGGGGGTCATAGATGTGTTCAATTATTTACTTATTGTATCACAGAAAAGTATATCATTCCGAGACCATCGGTAAAACTAAAAATATAAAAAATACAGGTGAGGTGTAAAAAATATAATTTAAAGAATAAACAGAGAATTACATTTCTCAAATCTATCAAGGTTGCTGTAATCCTTTCCGAAAAACTGGCGAAAAAGGACGCATAGGGAATGATTTAAGAAAATTGTCAAAATATTTCAGAAGTCTATTTCATAATATCTATGAAAATTCTGTAATTTATTCGAGGTGTAGAAAAAAGGAAGTTCGTTTGACAATGCACTTAATAATGAATCAATATTAAGTAATGATGCAATGAATGACATTACATTAGAACCAAATGATTATGAATCATTACCAGAGAGAGACAAATGATGAATTACCAATCCAATTACTATCCCAAAGAGAAATTGATTTAGAGGAAATATTGACCGAGTTAAAAATATTATTCTATATATTCCAGTGATCCACTGCGAATACGAATTCTTACTGTGGTTCCGTCAACTTGTAGTGTGAGAGAAATCGCCGAAAAATTAAAAACGTTGCGACGAATGGCAAAGAAAGGAAAGGAGCTTAATGAATTACGTGGGGCTTAGGCAGAAACAACAGCTAAATAGAATAGCTAAACAGAAGTATCAGTTGTAAAAAATACGGTAGACTTTTATGTCAGTAATCTCAACATTAGGAGGATAATGGCTGTAAAAAAAGATGCAATTTCTATTAAAATTGATGGGAAGCGGAAATTGATGCAAAAGAGAGTTTAGCTTCTAGATTTAGAAAGGACTATGTACACACTATAAAGAATGTTATCCTGATTCAAAACTTGGATTTATTAAACTTTCGAAATTGCCTACGAAATATTAAGTGTATTGCTTTCAACGAAAATGAGTTAGGTATTTTATTTGGTTAACGGCTGGTCAAAGCAACAGCAAAAATTAACCAAATTTTGGTCTAATTTTTTTTTGGTGTATTTTCTTGTAAATTCGACTCTTGTGGCAGGTATTAAAACTAAAAATTTGATTAAGATTTGTTTAACCACTAAGTTTTTTTGGGTTAGCTAAACTATTTTTTGGTCTATCTAGTACGATTGTTGTTGTAATTTTTTTATTTTTGGTGAAAGCAATACAACTATTGTATACTAGCAGGAGCATCTGTAGAATTTGAAAAGTAGATTGTTTTATAATAAAACAACTAAAGTTATTTTTAAAATAATTTTAATTGAAAAAAAATTTTCCTTATACTCGTTGTAACAATATTTAAAAAAAAATTTAAAAATTTTTTTTTTTTTTTTTTAGAAGATCGATTTCGGATTGACTCCTTCTTCGGTTCTTTTTTAACAACTATTCCTGGAATAGTTGTTAAAAAAGAACCGAAGAAGGAGTCAATCCGAAATCGATCTTCTAAAAAAAAAAAAAAAAAAAAAAAAATTTTTAATTTTTTTTTTTTAAATATTGTTACTATAAGGAAATTTTTTTTTCAATTAAAATTATTTTAAAAATAACTTAAGTTGTTTTATTATAAATTTATAAGTGACAAAATATACACAAGCAAAATGGATATACACCATTATAACTCATATAGTAGATTGTTATTTAAACACATGTAAAAGTTGACTTGATCGTCAAAATTTCAATAATTACTTGATTCAGCTTCTGGAAAATATGTGAATTTTTAACGTAGAATTCAGTGTTTGGAGTGGAACTGACAGGTCCACATTGGAAACAAAAACAGTTTCTATCAATGATTCTGTTGAAAAATTATACGGTAAACTACATATTCTTAAAACACATTCCTTTATTGCTGAGAAACAATGAAAGTACTTAGAGAGAAAAAGGAGAATGGGTTATTTGATTTTTCAGAAAATTATGCCTTCGTGGTACAGGACGCTTCACAAGCTTTTCATTTTCATGCTACAAAAATGATGTATTACAGCAAGAAGGACCATGAAAGATCAAGAAGAATACTAAACAGAAGATTTACTAATGCACCACCAGTACCTAAAATATAATACAAAAAAATCATGCTTTTCACACATATATTGTCAAATATATGACATGTACTGTCAAATAAGGCTTTATTGAAAAAATTATTCGGAAATTTTCTTATCATTCGATTAAATAAAACAAAATCTTAAATAAAGACCTTTAAAATATAAAAATACTTAAAAAGAAATGCTTACTAATTGATACATAAAGTATAATACGTTATTATTGCAATTTAAAAAATCATTTCGTCGGTTCTATGGAACCTAAAGTATATCGTGGGCTTATTTTTTCCGTTAATATCTGTAGTATATTGTTAAAAAAAAACGTCACGTTTCTTGAAAGATACATTCACCCGTTAATCTGAGCATAACGAAAAAAAATCGTAAAAAATCGCACATTTTTAAGTTTTTTTTACTTTGCATGAGGTTGTAATTTGTCTAATGTACATTAATATTTTCATATTTAGGCTGTTTTCGAATCGAATGCTTATTTGCAGAACCTAACTTATTCAAATAAGTATACATATCCTACGCAGTGTGTAGCGATTTTGGTCGCAATTTGAGGAGTGAGTTGAGAATTACCGGAAGGCAATAGTATTGGAAAATTGTATTAACTGTAATTAATTTATTAATTGTATTGGCGCTTGGATTAACACTAGCTCAAAATCACTAATTCACTTTTTATATTTTTCACATTATCCCTCTTATTCGATGTTAAACAAAAAACTTTTTGCCATGTTAAACAAGAAACATTAAAAATCGAACATTTGACAGTGCCAAATGGGCGTTTTTTTTAGTCTTTTGTTTAACATGATGCATATAAGAGAGATAAAATGACACGAAAAAGAAGGATATAAAATATAATGTGGAAAATATAAGAAGTAAATTAAGAGCCAACCAGCGAACATTTAAGAAATTTAACAGAACTTGACGAAAGTTTTTTCTTACGGAAAATTTGACAGGTTGGCCAGCGAAACTGCAACACAACTTGTCAATTACTTTGATGGTGACGGTAGCTAGTATTAATATTTTTAAAAGTTTGTGTAGAATTTTGAATTGGCGATGGATGGCATTGAAGGAACTTCGAAAATTATTTCAATTATTAAAAAGCCTTAAATTCTTAAAGGACATAAACATAAATAATAAAAGACACAGATCTTGTTACAAATTATAAAGTCTTTAATAATTTGATGTTACAATTTATAAAGTCTTTAATAATTCGGTTTTCAATTTGCCTACATGAACATAAATAAATAATTTTGAATTTAAGCTTAAAATGTACAATGAGCTCCCACAAGAAGATTTGCACAAAGGGCAATTTGGATTTTTGGCATTTCTTTCAGTTTTGCGCGATAGTGTTCGCTCTGTTAGGTTGACACTTCAATTTAACGAAACTGAACGAAAATTTCTTAAAGGTCCGCTGGGCAGTAACGTGTTAACTCCATATACCGCACTGTTACGTTAAATTTCTTAAATGTTGGCTGGTTCTCTCTTTAGTTATTTTGACATGTCTCGGTTACAACAACCATATATAGAAAAACATGTATTCCTCATGTTAAAAGGTAGGGAAATATAACTCAAGGCGAGCAGAAGCAACAAAAAGTTGAACCGATTTCACCCGCTTAGCTTATTTTTGATACTTACCATCATGAGAAACACACTAATACAATAAAAATATTTGACGGCACACATAAGCAAAATGTATATTATACGCTGTGTATATATACAAAATTCTCAATCCTCATTTTGCGACCAAAATCGATACCCAGGACTTTTTTTGAGGATTTTTTTCGGTTTTCCATACAAAACCGGTTTTGAAACAAAATATTTTTGGATTTTTTTTTCAACCTAAATTTTGGTGGTTTCTTGGATTTTTTCACCAACACAAACAAAAATGAATAATAAAACAACTCAGGGACATCATTTTTTTTAATAAAGCGACCTTTTTTTGTTGAAAGAACAAAAATGAAATGGAAAAAAAACGCATTCATATAAAAGTTTTGAAAAAAAAAAAAAAAAATCCGCTTCGATTGGGAATTTATTTTGGGTTGTGCTAAGGGTTTAGTTTGAAGTTAGCTTGAGTTATTGTGAGTTGAGTTTATGTACGAATGTACAATAGATTTTTGAGTTAAGTTGACATGAGAATTGAGTTGGACGTTCCTCAGACCATAATACCATTTGTTCTGCAATAATGACGCGATAAAATTACCATACTTCAACCTTTCTTAAATCATGGTAGTAAAACTTGTAACCTATCTATGTTGTATTTCTCCTCATCCGTGATATTCTTTTCCACTGATGTTTCCATTGTATTATGTCACGAGCAAAGATTTTTCTTTTTCTTGGTAAATTTGTTTTAAAACTGGTCTTTGTTTCAATTTTCGACGAACTGTATTTTTGCTATTTAGGACAAGCCTTTGCACTGTCGAAATGCTGGCTTTAACTGCGCTTTGTGCCTTAATTTTCCAAAAGAAAACGCTGGATTTGATGCGTTCCTTATGCGTGTATTCTCGATTTTGGGATCCGTAGCCAGCAGGGTCAGAGAGGTAGTTGTTTATTGCAGTTTTGCTACACCCAAGTTTTTGTGCTAATGAACGACTGGTAAGACCCATATATTTAAACGGTTCAATTTTGCTACGTCCTTCAGATGTGAAGTGTTTTCCTTTGGCCATTTTTATATTTATTTTTAAATACCACTTCAAAAATATTGCACTTTTATTTAATACAAAAAGGTTAAAGAAAATGTGTTTTCACTTTGGTATTTAAATGTATTATTTCAATTGGCCTTAAGCTAATGAACTTTGCAAAAGGAAAAAACAAAATCATGACCTAACGGTATTTGAATTAAAAACAAAATTGTTATCCGATTTATTATAGCTCAATGTGAACTTTTGTAGATTGTACAAAAAAAACAAAAATTCAGATATGGCAATAAAAGCAAGAATATCCGTCAAAACTACTTGCCCTTAAGCTGGTGAAAAGGAGTGTATTTAAAATAAAAGCATATTACCTTTCATTTGAGCCCTCTAAAAATTTGGATTTTTAAGAAAAATGACAAAAAAACAGAAAACGGTGGTGGCCCAGTTCCAAAGAATATAGGCTATGTGCTTCGGTTTCATTTCAAATGTTTAGAAAGTTTCCAAAGCGTTGTTAAATTATTACGCTAACATTAATTGTATAAATTGGATTCAAACTAAATAAATTTTGAAAATATTGTTATTTTCTTACTATATAAAACTTAATTGAAGATTTGTTTTGGAAAAAATTTTAATTTTCTTTTTAATTTAAATCAGAAAATTATATTATTGAAATAATTATATCTTAAAAATAAAACAATATTAGTATTGCTGTCTGTATTTCACATGCGAAAATAAAAAAAAAACTCAAAGCCGTTTAGCATTGGTTACCGGTGTGCAAGGATGACAGGAAATTGTGTAGTAGTGTCTTAATTGTTTTCATATTGTAGTTAATAAAAATTTAATGAGGTTTCCCTTTTTAACGGGGCACTTTACTTTAAATTTGTTTGGGATGTTTTATTTTTGGGAATATGTAACGGCCTGTCTTTTGCGTTACAAGTTTGCACAGCGCTGACTTACATCTATGACGCAATTTTGTGTAATGTATCAAACTGGTTCGAATTATTTCTGATTTTTGATGATTTTTTTTTTAGATAATTTTGAAAAAAAAAAGAAATGTTTTTTTTGGGGAGTTGAGTTTAATAAGCTGATCAGAAAGGTCGATTTTTTTTTTATTGATTATAAATTAATTACCTAAATTCGGGTTTTTTTTAAGTTAAGTTCTTATAAATGAGAAACATTTTTGTGATTTAGCTAAAATATATGAATTTGAAATTAATGGCTATAAAAATCATATCATAAATGTTCATGTTAAGAATTATATTAATTAAGTTAATTCTATTAATTAAGAAAACAAACTTTAAATTTATACGTGAATTTAACCAAAATAATGAATCAAAAACCAAACTTAATAAATAATAGTGTAAAAAGTGATTAAAGTTTATAAAAGAAACTAGTGTTAAAAAAAAAATAAATAAAAACTGTAAATAATATATGAATTAATTTAAATGTATAGTGGTTAATTGTTATTTGCTAAAAAAAAAAAAAAAAAAAATTAATAAATTATAACATAAATGGTAAAAAAAAATGACCATGTGATGTGATCAGGCGACATTCAAGTACATTCATGAGTGTTTAATTTACTGTAATATTTACTGGTGATTAAAAACATTACAAAGTTACGGTACTCATACATATATCGACTATTAAAAATCTTAATCTAGTGCCAAAAATATTACAGCCTAATAATCAACCTAACTATTATTATTTCTATAAAAATAAAACTACCAATAATAATAATAAATCAATAATAAATAAACTAAAAGTGTAGTGACTAGGAATGATTAAAAAAAAAACAATTCATTAACATCTTTTCATTCTATAATGGTGCCTACAGTTTGTCGATATGTCACAAAAGTGTTCGGTTGTCACTAATTTCTACCGATCAATTTCATGGCGGGTAACGTACAAATTTACTTTGTATGCAATTGAATACAATTATATTCTCCAGTACGGACAAACCGTTAAATTAAAGACAACCATATATAAACATATATGTACAAAATTGCCGTTGAAATTAAAAAAAAAATAACGCAACATACAATAACGAAGGATGCAACAACACATCATGCAACATACATCACAAACACAGCTAAGTTTAACGTTTCAATCATTATTTTTTTTTTTCTTAATTAAAAATATGTATATAATAAATAAATAAATAACCACTACAATTATTAAAATAAATAATTAAAAATTGAATTATGACGTAATATAAAAATAATAATTAATTATTTTCTAAGTATTTAATTTGTAATCTATTGGTAATTAAGGATAGGGTTAGCTTAGGGTGTAGTTTTATTAGTATTATAAATATTTGTCTTTCTTTTTCTTAAATTTTGGTTATGGTTGTTACGGAATGAATTCCGTTAAATTTAAAAACAAAAATTAAAATTTTTTAAATAAATTACATATTTATGTTTTTGTAATGCTAAATTACATTTATGGATTTGCTAATTAACGAAAAAGAATGAGATAAAAGAGAAACGCAAGGCAGACATGTAGGGGCTCAGGTAGGTACAGCTTTGCATCACAGTTCATTGTAAGGAAATACGTATACCCTATAGTTGATGGCTCCTTTCAAATCCATATCATATTAGTTCCAGTACGGTCAGGCTCAATTTAATCATATCGTAAATACTTTTCCATTTAACTCCGTTTTATATAACATCACTGTGGTCTAGCAAGATTGATGTCACGCCTTGAAATCCCCACGCCCATCACTCCTGAGCTTCAGTTGCGCGAGAATATGACCGCTCAAGGCGGGACTCAGTAAACAAAATTTTTTCTGAAAACAAAAAGACGTTTACAAGTGCCATCATGGTCTGATTAAAAAGTAATCAAATCATGATGGAATAACCTACGTCCACACAATTTTTGTTACAAATATATGTCACTTATCTAAAAATATTATGTACTCCTTATTATTTATTTTCCTTTTTATGTCGTGCTACAAGTTGTATGTAAGATAGTATCTTGATTACGGCTATTTACCAAAACAACTAAATTATACAGTAAATATGTATGTAAGTCTATATTTTCGTTGCTTGTACATGTTTATCCGTCCGTATGGTAATTCTAGATATAACATCGTTGATAACAAAAAAAAAAAAAAAGATTTGGTTAGAGGTTATTTTAATCATGTCGTAACATTATTATATCCTTTTACAAATAATGACCATTTCATTATTACTATTATAGTTCATATTACCATAATCATTATTGCAAAAACAAATAATTTTCAATCATTTCTTTTTTCTTATATTGAAACTAAATATAGAAATTGCTCTTTAGCATGAGCTATATGGTGTTTGTTTAATAGCAATAGATGTACAAACATATCTATATTGTTATAACGCAAAAATCAATATCGAAAATAAACTTGATTGAAAATGAAATAGTTTTTTTGTATATAAATACACATTCGCATAAGGTTGATTTACCTTACCTAATATGTATATATGTTGTACATAACATTAATGTCCTTTTTGGGTCATTTTTTGATTTTTATGGCAAACGAAAGTTCCGTTTTATATATTGAGTATATATTTTATTTAGAAACGATGTATTATGTAATCAATATCACGCGATGGTCATAATACATCTAATAGAAGTACGAGAATAGAGTGGAAACTGTTGAGTACAACTTCATATATGTAGCACTGCCTTTTTCCAATAAAAAGATTTTATTCACTTGACTTAGATTCAAAGTATGTCAAATGTATGCTTAGAAGAGCATCAAATTCAATAAATCGGAAAATTACATAAAGTTCTAAACGATTATGATTATTCTTTGATTAAAAATCAATCATGTTTTCCGAAAGATGTCAGCACCAATGTAAAAAGAATAAACTAGTACTTTTTTGTCACTAGTGTTTGAAATATAAAAATAGAAAAGAACAAAAAATTAGGTAATTTCTATTTTCTAATTTGTAAGTAGTTTATTTTTCTGTAGAATAAAACCATATTTACTAAAAATAGGTAGATAACTATAAAGCGGCCGGTCGCCTTACATCTATGTAGGCAATGTTCGTAGCATTCTATTATAAATAACGTTGCCCGCTTGAGCTCTATGCAATTTTTGTAGGCGAAATTAATTCATTTTCAATATGAATTAAGTCCTTGACATCAAATTTTTTGAACTTCATTTTCACGACTTCATTTTCACGAATAAATGCTAAAAAAATCTTATTAGAATACAAAAGCTTCTAATTGAAAATATATGATTTCAGTGAAAGACTATTTAATATCGCGATTTATATTCAAACGGGCATATAAGCTCATGACTTTTCCACCCCCCTTCCATTAATTCATTATATAGTTAAAAATTTCGTACAAATTATTGTTAACAATTTGATTGATTGATTGATTGATTGCGATATACGATCAAGAGCAAGTCTCCCGTATTATAAATGCGAATACCACACCACTTATACACCCATGTTACACATAAACACGACACCATTCTTCATGAAGCCAAACATATAGCAATATTATTCATCCCTTTAAAGAAACGCGCCACATCGATAACCACATAAGTCTAATAATTGTGATATCCGCCCCTGGCCAGACCGCCGTCGTACACCTTTTTACATATAACAAGATCGAGAGGGATGGGAAAGGAATGTTAGCAACAAAGAACTCAACCCGGTTCCAGACACCTAAGGATAAGTTAGTAATAATATTTTTTTTAGTAATTTATCACAAGACATATTACAATTTAAAGTTCATCCTACTGCTCCAACCTGTAAGAAGACACAATGACAACACGAATTTCCTGGTGCCGGAAACTCTTTTTTCTGAAAAGCTGTAAACACTTATTATTATTCCCTCCATTTTGTTTGACCATCGGCGGTTATGAGGGGGGGGGGGGGGAATTTCGTTCCATCATTATGTTCCCATGCGGTCACCAAATTTGTACTAACTGTAGCTAGTGTTGCTTGACGTTGTTGTTGAAAATCGTTGGGTCTCTGCTGTCTCTGCTATATTTTTTTTTCTTGAGAAAATATAAATGGATTCCAATCTGATTGGAATATAATTTCTATTATAATTATTGTGTTTTGCTCTACCTGTGTTGCTTACGAGCACTATTAATTATACATAAAAAGAAACATAGCAATCCGATTCAAATTTGACATTTAAATTCAAAACAATAACAAGTTGTAATGCAATATTTCTTACAGGTGCTAAATACACGAATTTTGAGTATAATGGATTGATAAAATGACAATTTAGATACAATAATGTAATATAAATGTTTCTTATTGAAAAATCATGATTTTAATTGATTACGACAGTGCAAAATATTTTAAGCTAAGTTTTTTTTAGTTTACTATATGTACATAGTTTTTGTTTTGTTTCAGGATGAATGTTTCTGGACAGGTTGGATGAATAAAATGGGAGCGGTACTTAATCCCTCATTTCATAATCTCAGCTTCAAAATCTCCTATTTTCTTTAAAAATCTTCTAATTACAAAATCTCCTAATTACAAAACCTCCTAATTACAAAATCACAAAATTATAAAATCTCCTAATTACAAAATCTCCTAAAATCTCCTAAAATTTGTGAACATGCACATACAAAGTATTTTTTCCTGTAATGTAATAGTTAATTTTCCGAAAAAATTTCGATCACGTTAACATTGAAATACGACATTTACGTTTAGTATATGAAAAAACAAAATTCAATTTGTATCGAAATATGCATTGTAGATTTTGCTCATAATAAATTTCGCTTTTGAATATTTTTTAAATCGTTTTCTGGTTCCATTATACATATATACGAGTATATATATATATATATATATATATATATATATATATATATATATATATATATATATATATATATATATATATATATATAATTATATATATATGGTACATATTGTACATAAGTAAGTAATTTAATTAAGGTAACAATAAGATTTTTGAAATGATATATTTAATTTATAGCTATGAATATATCTATCGTAACCTCCAACAAAGGAAATGAAAAATTGTTCGTGGATGGATTTGGTACCATTTGTCTTTGAGAACGAAAACGACATACTATATAATTGGGTGTGCTGTACAAAAAAGAAAAATTCGTGTAAAGGACGGATTGTAACAAAACTGGTGGATAATAAATACAAAATTAATTAACCATCACCCGAACATTCACATGCTCCCATAACGGAGGAAAAATGTATATCTGAAATAAACTCTTATATTAAAACAAATGCACAAAACACAGATCTGCCACCATTAGTTTTAATCAGAAATTCAATTGTGCATACACATAATATTTCACGTGCCAATTTACCTACTAAACAGGCACAAAACATAAAGATTCATCGCGCACATATGCCGGCAAGATAAATAAGCCAGATAATCTTCGAAATATTAATATTCCTGAAGACACTAAATATCTCGAAGGGGAATTATTTGTTCTTAGCGAGGATTATTTTGATGAAGAGAAAATTATAATTTTGGGAACTAATTCTTCGCTAAAACTCCTTGGAGAATCTAATTGTTGGATTATGGATGGGACATTTGATGTAGTTCCATTCATTATGCGACAACTATTTTCTATTCACGCGAGTATTGAAGGAGAAATAGTTCCCTTAATATTTTGTCTAATGAGCAAAAAATCAAGGAAAGTGTACGATCAAGTATTTTTCAATATTTGTAAAATTGCTTTGGAGTACGAAATAATTTTGAAACCAACCAGAATTATTTGTGATTTCGAGAAAGCCATTTTTTCTTCAGCAAAAATTTTTTTCCCGAGACTTCGTTCAAAGCCTGTCTTTTTCATTTTGGCCAGATTATATGGAGAAAGGTCCAAAAAGAAAAATTAGCGGCTAAATATGGAAATTCCGAATCCTTCTTATTATTCGGAGATAGAAGAAAATTGTGATGATGAAGACGCGAAAAAAATTGGGATATGGTTTAAACAAAAATTATATAGGACAATTTAACGTGCAACCCAAATATAAGCCCGAATTTTGGGCAGTGGATCCAACAGAAAGCGGAGTAGAAAGCTTCCCTAGAACACAGAATAGTGTCGAGGCATGGCTTCGTCGCCTAAAATTAGTTGTAGGGAAACGGCACGCTGGGGTATATAAGCTAATAAAAGATTTAGCTAAAGAACTGAATTGTGGTAAAATCGAATGTTGAAGAAGGTTAAGAACGGTGACAAATTTCCAAGGAAAAGAAAATTAATTGAAAAAAATAAAAAGATTAATAAGAAAACGACATAAACTTGGAAACATTGAGTTTTTGAAACGAATTGCTCATAATCTAATGTTGAATTGAAACATAAATTTTTACTCAACAAGTTCCCGGGATAACCACCGTGTGGCGCTCCTATCTTTCCGATTTGAGTTCTGTTTTTTTGTTAAGTTGGTACATCTGTTGTTGATATTCCCTCTAAATCTTAGCGTCATAGCTTGACATTTGCAAAAGTTGCGTAGTCAACTCTGTGCAAAATCCACGAGTTTTCTGCCCACAATTCTGGTCTCTTTCGGCGAATTGCTTCACGCAAATGTCTCATAACGCCCAAATAATACTCTTTGTTTACGGTCTGGCCTTCTGGCAAAAATTCATGATGCACTACACCGTTGTAAACCATTAAAACCGTGAGTATTGCCTTCTTTTTTGACTGAAAACGACGTGGTTGTTTTTTTGGTGAACGCCATTCACTTGCCTTATGTCTGGATTGCGTGTCGTACTCATAAACCCACGTCTCGTCTCCAGTAATGATCCTTTTGATGAATGTGGGATCGGATTCAGCCTCGCAAATCATGGCTAAAATTTTAAATAATTTCTAAAATTGTAAATAATTTCTAAAATTGTAAATAATCGCCAACACACACAGAGATAGATGTACTCTTGACTACGTAACTTTTGCAAATGTCAAGCTATGACGCTAAGATTTAGAGGGAATATCAACAACAGATGTACCAACTTAACAAAAAAAACAGACCAAATCAAATCGGAACGATGGGGCCGCTACACGGTGGTTATTCCGGGAACTTGTTGATCAAGGTAGTATATTGAATTTTTGTTTTATATTTTTGCTTTTAGATATTTTTATTTATTTACTTTTTTTAAACGACGTTTTATGAGATTACTATGTACTAATCGCTTCGTAAACATTACTGACATGTACACTATACATGTGATATGAAAATGTACATTTAAATCAATTAGGGTTAGTGATGTCGCCGTATACAACGTACATCTTACACACACACACAGACGAATACATACACACACACATACATAATCACATACACACACATATACAAACACAATCACTTTTCTCCTAATTACAAAATCTCGCATAAAATTTTCCCCGTAAATATGAAATCGCTCGATTTCATATATTTACTGGGAAAATTTTATGCGAGATTTTGTAATTAGGAGATTTTGTAATTAGGAGATTTTGTAATTAGGAGATTTTGTAATTAAGAAATTTTGTAATAGAGATTTTGTAAAAAAGATTTTGTAATGCGAAATTTCGTACCCAACCCGAATAAAATAAATAAATAAATAAAATAAGCATATATTTTGCTTGTAATACACAGACATGAACATATGTATGTAAAGTAGATTCCAGTTAATTAGGATACTTTAAAATAGTAGGTCTATCTTAATAGTATTATGTCACTGGCTTGAATAAAGTGTAGTAAAAGCATAGATCTAAAAATACTATAGATTTGTAACAAAGGTTTTTCCCATAGAATATCTTCTATTTCAAGCGTAGATAGTTGAAGGATCGAAATGTATGGGTACAGTGGTTGTGCGTAGTTTCGTGGAGCGTAAAAATTATCAACGAAAACAAAGCAATTAAAAAAAATTTATGAAAAATGTAGTGTATAATCAGAAAATGTCGTAACAATACTCCGAACAAATTACCTGGAATTTCTTTTCATCGATAAGTTTTATTGTGGTTTATATATGTAAAACGAAATTAAAATTATGATGTAAATATTGTAATTTGTGTTGTTAAAAAAGTGCACTTTTAATTCAAATTTATTACATATGTAATTATCAAACATTATCAAAAAAACAAATATTGTTGTTGTTGGGTTCTTACGATTTGTATACAATTATTTTTACCAGGTCTGCACTAAAAGGGTAACATAATAAACGTAAAGAATTTAAAATTAATTATAAGTGTATTTGCATCTAAAATAAAAATGTTTTTTAAACTTTAATTGTTTTATTTAAAGTAACCAACTTTATTTTAAACCATTGAATAATATTCTAAATGCGGCCCTAATATATTGTTACGGTTTTGCCTTGTCACTCAAGGTTCGTATCACTGGATTGTGAATAATACAAAATCAATTTAATTTATCTCCAACGAATTTATTTATTTCACAAAATTTATTACAACACAGTTTATCAATAAAAATTCACAAAATCACTTTATATAAATTATTCTCAAATTTTACTAATCAATTTTACTTTTTATTTTATACTAAAACACTTTTTAAATCACTTTTTAGTTCCTTTTAATCTTTACACTATCACTTACCCAATATTACTAATCCAATTCGACTTCGTTCGCCTTTTTATATTCACAAACAAAACTTGTAGAAAGCATATGACTTTTCCAGTTTGAATAGCGTAGAAACATTTAGAACAATTTTATCATGGAAAAATCCATTTTAGTACAGTTAAACAATGAGCTATTAATTTTAACTTATTCTATTACACACTAGGTGTTACCGTTACAATATTTTAGCCTTTCTCTTTATCACACAGAATTTTCGATGTTTGGCGTTCGCTTATTTCAGCTCTATTTGTTTAACTCTATGAGTAAAACCACCCCCCCCCCCCCCACAACCCCACCTCCATGAGTAAGCAATGGGTGACTAGGCAGAAATAGTGAGGTAAAAAGAGACAACATTCTATTGATTAAACAAACTAGGAAAATTAATTACAAAAATGACTAATT
Organism: Tipula vernalis; assembly: GCA_958295665.1. Classification (NCBI taxonomy): domain Eukaryota; kingdom Metazoa; phylum Arthropoda; class Insecta; order Diptera; family Tipulidae; genus Tipula; species Tipula vernalis. The sequence goes on from OY282558.1 coordinate 304,216,623, forward strand.
GAAGATACGAAATTATATTTTTTACAATCGTAAAATGTGTGGAATTGGCGTGGAATTAGACATTCTTTCCGAATAAAATCTCCTACTGACGAAAAAAAAAAAATTTAAAACAAACTATTGAATTGTTGATCTGTCAACAAAAAGTATACAACAAACGCTGGAAAGTACTGTAGCATGATTTTTTTTTTGTTAGAAAAGTGTCTAGTGCTGTTAAAATGAGCTATTGATTTTTGCTTTATATTATGTATACACTCATTCGTTCGATAATTTGATATAATTATTATTTCTCTTTTTTTCGCGATACCAGCGCTTAAAAGTCACAAAAAAGCCAGTTGCATAATACCAAAATCTAAAAACAAAAATGCAAACTTTTGAAAGAATCCAAATGAAATCCAAATAGGACAAAATCCAAACATCGAAAAGCCAACTGGGATGAATTTCAAAATTATTTATATACACATATCTTTGTATGTTCAAATCTTCGATCTCAGTAGGTTTTTAGACATAAAGCAATTTCTTAAAAATGCAAATAATCTGTCTGATTAATGTACATATATTTATGCAAGTGATTATCTATAGTATATTGTATAATTAGGAGGAAAAGTACTGCATTCCCGGACGATAGTGGAAATTGGGGGACGAGGCGATAGCCGAGTCCGGCAACCACGGGAGTCCGGGAATGCACTTTTCCTCCGAATTGTACATACTATTTTTTCTCCGATCGGACTTTAAAACGAATATAAACCCAAAATAATTTTTAGTATTATTCGTTAATTATCATATTAAGAAATCAAAATAAAGTAAAAAATCGAAAATAACATAAAATTATTGCTTAGTTAGCTACGACATTATAAGACATAAATACTTTTTTTCTCCGATCGTAGGAAAAAATATATCTTTCCGTTGTTTTTTCGAAACGAAAAGCTCATGATTCCAGTATGTTGTATTTGTTGCTAAGCAACAAGTAATAATAGTACGAGAATATTTTTTCTGGCCTAGGCCGGGAATATGTCGTGGCTAACTAAGCAATAATTTTATGTTATTTTAGATTTTTTACTTTGTTTTGATTTCTTAATATGATAATTAACGAATAATACTAAAAATTATTTTGGGTTTATATTCGTTTTAAAGTCCGATCGAAGGAAAAATAGTATGTACAATTCGGAGGAAAAGTGCACTCCCGGACTCCCGTGGTTGCCGGACTCGGCTATCGCCTCGTCCGCCAATTTTCACTATCGTTCGGGAATGCAGTACTTTTCCTCCTAATTATACAATATACTATTGTGTTTTTTTTTTCAAAAGTTGTCGTAGTTAATATTCCTGGCCTAGGCCAGAAAAAATATTCTCGTACTATTATTACTTGTTGCTTAGCAACAAATACAACATACTGGAATCATGAGCTTTTCGTTTCGAAAAAACAACGGAAAGATATATTTTTTCCTACGATCGGAGAAAAAATAAATTGTTATTTAAAAAAAAAAAAAACTACTGTTTTTCTTGTACTATAAATCTTTTATTTTATTGCACATTTCGTGTTATAGAAGTTAGTCGATAAACGTTTATGTACATTTAATTATCGAAGTGAGAATTCAATTTTTTAAAATGATTGCGGTTTTAAAACTTAAATCGATTAAAGAGAACGAGAAACTATTTATCGACAGGTTTTCGATCAACATTACGGGCAGTTTAATGTTTTAAGAAGCAGAACTTTTCGTTCTTAATGTTAAACAATTTGACGGGGAACGTTTAATTATGTTGGGCACCAAAAAATCAATCAACTTGTTAAAATTCACTAATAAAAATTCGGGGAAAATTAATGCTGAATGAAATAAGCTTAGCAGCAGATAGAAACGTGAAATTAGATTGCGTGATGTAGACAGTCAATAGAATATGGTGCCCAGGGCTGGCAGTACACTATTTTTAGAAAACTAAAATATATAATACAATAGTAAAGTAATAATTAGTAAAATATCTAAAAGTCAGAAATTATTGACAAAATAACTTAAAAAATACTAATAATGTTAAATTAAATGGACGGAGTTGGTAGCTTCCTTGATCATAAACGATCAATATTGGAAACTCCCTATCATAAAGTTAGATAATAGTTAATGTTTGTTGTTGGGTACAAGATACGAAAGAAGGGAAAAAATAAAAAATTAATTTACAAAATAGCGTATTCAATTTATCATAATTCATTAAACTAAAACTAAACAAAGATTCAATGTCATTAATGTTAACCCTTGTGTCTATGCATCTTTTTTCTTACTTTAATCAATTAAGGGTTACCCGGGTAACCTTATCAGATTTATACGAATATCACTTAAAAATGTAACTATTTTCTCCAATTTTATTTTGAAATTCTTTTTGGTTCTGGATTTTGTGTTTGTGGAAAGAAAATAAAGACATCTTTTGTTGCATTCGCGAAATTCCTATTCGACAAACACTGGTTTTCCAAATGGATAATACATTCATCTCCCTCTGATCTCTTTCTCTCGGAATCATTGATTGTTGTCGTTGTTTTCGCTTTTCTATACGAAACACATTATTAGTTGTGTATTGTTTCATTTTCTGCAATTATTACCGTTATAAAATAGTAGAAAGGTTTTGAAAAATTTTAGTTTTTAATTTGTGGTGTACAATCAAATACGTTATGTGTTCTAATTCAATTTCAAAAGTAATTTTATTTAGTGATTTATTATAATGGAAAATTTTCGTGAAGTGAGTAGTGCTGAATATAGAATGATGACATAAGAGCAGCAACAAGAATATATACAGCAGTTGCTCGCTGCATGCGATAGTGAAAACGAGGAAAATGCGATGGATTTCGAAAATAATGGCTCAGATGATGAATGGATACCAATCGACTCGGACGTGGGAGATGTGATTGAAGCTCGTCATGCAGAGGTTGAAGACGAAGAAGATGATAATGAATACCTCGAGCAAAATAACGGGAATGATATAAATGCAGGTGATAGAAAAAATCAATTCAAATTCAATTTTAGTTGGAAAAGATAAAACTGAATGGCGTACTAACTTCAGTGGTACTAAAAAAGTATTAAAACACAATATTTTGCGTTCGAAATCTCGGGCCGTAGCGGGAACAAAAATTTTGTCAGTCCGGGATACGTTCAAACGAATATTTTCAAATGAAATGTGTTTTATTATAATAAGAGAAACCAACCAAAGAGTTGATTTCGTATTAACGGAATATAATCGAAAAAATCCATTAAAGCCAGCAAAAACATGGAAGCCGTTAATAATACAGTAAGATATTCTAATTAGGCGTAAGATATTCTAATTCAGAACATTCAAAGGAAATGTGGAAAACTGATTCCTACCCATTATTTCGAGGAGCTAGCATGTCACTGAACCGGTTTTGGCAATTAAATCGGTTTTTTAAGGTTTGATAATGTAAATAGCAGACAAGAACGTTTGGAAAAGGATAAAGTAGCTGCAGTTTCAGATAAATTCATTATGCTAAATGCAAACTTACGTTCAGATTACCAAGCCAGTGATTCAGTAACTGTGGATGAGCAGTTATTCCCCTTCAGAGGAAGAACGCGTTTTACCCAATATATGCTTGCAAAACCAGTAAAATAGAAGATAAAAGTTTTGTGGGTTTGTGATTCAAGGAGTTCTTATCCTCTTACAGGGCAAATGTATACCGGCAAATCTTCTTCGGGTAGAAAAGTAAACTAGGGAGAAAGGGTCGTGAAAGACTTGTGTTACCAATTCAAAGGATCTGGAAGAAGGAATGTAGTGACTGATAATTATTACATTGCCCTTAGGTCGGCTTTTGATGTCGGCTTTTAATGTTTGTTTGTTTCAATTGTTGGTATGGTAAAAAATTACAAGCCTTTTTTACCTAAAGAAGTGCTTCCATCTAATTCGCGGCTGGAGATGCTATCGGTATTTGGATTTAGTTCATATAATATTACCTTGTTCGTATTTGCCTAAAAAAACAAAGCCGTTATATTTTTGTCAACGATGCACCATTGTAATTCATCGTCGGGCTCACTCAATAAACCAGATATTATACATTATTATAATAGTACTAAGGGAGGAGTCGAAAAAATGGACAAGTTGGTGTTGCATTACACGGTAAAAAGGAAAACCCAATGATGGGCCATTTTTTTCAATATAGTTGACATTTCAGCGCCAATGCTCAATCTCAGGCCACGAAGAATTTTTCCAGAAGACCTTGGAAAACAGTTGGCGATGCCCTCCATTTACAGTAGATCAAGCACTCCAAATTGTATCAGAGGATTTTCAACAAAATCGGGGATAGAGTGTATGTTAGGAAAACCAATTCCTAATCAGCGGTTAGAAACGCCAACCCCTCTTAGATATGCTTCGGGTCGAATTGCACTTGTAGGAGGTTGGGTTATCTGCAAAAATTCAACACCCAAGAGAAAACGGAAAACTCATAAAGCTGTACGATGTGCAACCTTCCCATTTGTGATGAACACTCTGTTGTTACAACAAAATGTGCTTATTCCGAATAAATATATTTTTTGTTTTTTTTTTTATTTAAAATTTTTGTTATTTTGATTGTTATTGAAATGTTATTGAATTTTAGAAACCGGTTTTTTATTTGTATAAGAAATAAATTCCATTTTCTTCTATTTTGCCTAAGGTTACCCGGGTAGCCCGTAATTGACTTAAAGGTGTTATTTATTAAACGTTAAACATCCGAAGTACCGAAATTGGGACGATTATTTTTAAAATCAAAATATGTTTCCAATTAAATGATTTTGGCATTCCTAGGCCCTAGGGCCAAAATTCCATTTATAAAATAGAAATTGTATCGATTAAAGTCGAAAAGGTTATACGGGTAACCCACCATAGACCTAAAGGTCAACCAAATCTTCATTTCATTTAAAAATTTGGACGTAACAGTAATTTTTTTGATGTTTAGAGGCAACTTATTAAAAATTACTGGTACTGCAGATAGATAAAATTTTCTGAAATGGTCTTTCTTGAGAATGCGATATTCGTAATTATTCAAAGTTCTTAAATTATATCTCGTAATTTTTACTCTGCGATTACCACTACGAAGAAAGAACATTTTTAATACCTTAAAAAACATATAAATATCTTAACGGTAAAATCTTTAGTGATTTATATACTAAACGCAAAGCAGAAGTTAAACGCGGTTTCTTTAAAATAATACGAATGGATGAGTTTTGCACAACTAGCAGCGGTTGAAGATGAAGAGATGACGAATAAATACCACACCAAATAACTACTGTATATTGTAGGTTGGACTGCGTTTGCTATGTCAAGTGACTCAGTTAGTACAACACCATTGGTATCTATTATTTCAGAAATTGGTTGAAATGATTTCTGCTTACCAACAATTTCATCCAATATATGTATTGATCTTTTATGGTTGCTTTATCTAACTTAATTTATAATAAAATCAGAAAACAAAAATCCACTGAAATAATGATAAAAAATCCAATTTTATGACAATGCACCTTATGTTCACTAATAACCACAAATTTTACAATTTTTTACAGCTTTCATTTTAAAAATATTTTATAAAGAACTTTCAGCATTGAATTACTCGTAAATTTAAAGATTATGTAAACAGAAAAACGAGAAAAATTCAAAATATTTTGGGGATTTCGAATACGCCTGTTTCTGGTTTATTTTTATATTTATATTGGCCAAGACAAACATAAAAGTATTCAACTTTGATCTATTTTCCAATTTTCATTTTTTTGTTGAACGGTTGTCTTGTTTATCAATTTCCTTCAATATTTCCAATTAGTTAAACATTTTCAAATCAATCGAGGCAGTTTATTATTATTTTTTTGTATAGAGGGTAGATATTATATAATATCGGCGAAAATCAATAAGTTTATGTTGATTTTTTCTGGATAAACAAAAAAAGTCAATATTTTATGTGAGTCGCTTGCAAAAAAATAAAAAAAAATACCGGAATCACCTTATTTTAAAAATCAAATCTGTTAAACTAATTACAAACATATTGCTATTAATTTTTGATTGTGTTTTAAATTCTAACAAGTTTTATTTTAATTTCAGAAATGTCGACTACGCTTCCTTAAACGAGTTGCTCAGCATCTGATTGGGGCTTTTTCCAACGTTTAACGACCTTCTCACTAGTGGTATTGAAAGACACGTTCCATTGGTTAAAAAACAACCCGCCTTTCGGGAACCTTGGTACAACAATAGGTTGTTAAATTTGGAGAAACGCCGCAATAGATTCCAGAGTCCAATTTTATCACGACTTTGATTAAGTTCGCAAAGATTTTAAAAGTTTAAATTGGTTTTTATGTAACCAATACGTTGTGCGAATCGAGAAGGAATTGACATCAAATCTAAAGGGGTTCTGGAGTTGTATGAATGGTAAGAGAAAAGTGGTTGGTTTTCCTTCTCCTATGTATTACCAGAACTCCGTCGCTAGTCAACCCTCGGAGATCTGTAATTTATTTGCTAGCTTTTTTGCTTCATTAAACGAACCAGCCACGATGTCCCCTACCATGTCTTCAAGCGCTCACAGTTTCGTGGACTTTAATTATTTTAAATTTACTAAGCAGGAAGTTCGTGGTTTCTTGCTTAATCTTTATGTTAAAAAGGACGTTTCTTGCTTAATCTTGATGTTAAAGGCGGGTAGATGAAACGAAGTAAGTAACTATCCGGGGATTTCCATTATTTCCGTCGTACCCCAGCTATTTGACTCTAAGGTACACAGGGTTTTCCACAGTATGGTTTACCATACTAAATCATTAATTTCTTCTGCTCAGCACTGGTTTTATCCAGGCAGATCCACAGTGACTAATCTGTTTTCTTTTTGTGGCAAATTATTTAGCAGTTTAAACTCCAGACAGCAACTGGACATTGTTTATACTGATTTTGTGAAACCTTTCGATAAGATCGACCACTCGCTCCTGATCACCAAATTAAAGAACTTGAATTGTCAGTTCATCCCAATTGAATGGTTGCGTTCTTACCTTTCCGGCCGCTGGCAATACGTTAGGATTTTTAATTTTAGTTCCTAGCTATTTCGCGCGACATCTGCCGTATCTCAAGGAACTCGTATCAGTATCAATGCCCTTTATTATTTACATTGTTTATCAATGATATTATTAACTGCTTTGATTTTGCCGACTGGCTACTGTTTGCCGATGGTATGAAAATTTTCGCCCGTGAACCTACAAGCTGATTTGGACAGATTTTGTAGTTGGTCCATTAGCAATAGACTGGGTCTCAACGTGAGTAAGTGTAAGGCTCTTTCATTTTATCGTATCCGGTCAGCTCTTTTTCATCAATATCGTCTGTATAAAGAGTATTTTGGCAGAGTGGAGTTTATATCGTTTATAGTGGGTATAATTTTATCAGCTGATCACACCTTTACCAGACATGTTAACACCAATATACCTAAGGCATACATTATGTTGAACTTTATCGACCCGATTACTCTAACATCACTGTACGGTTCTTTTTTTCGTTCTATTTATTTACTATGCATCGCCGGTGTGTTCACCTTCTTATCACTGTCACTCGGATAGAATAGAAAGTTTTCAGAAGCAGTTGGTTTTATACGCACTTCGATGTCTAACTTCTGCACGGTATGTTGAATATGTCCTACCAAGATCGCTCTAACCTGCTGAACCTGCACTGGTTAGATGGTCGACGTGTTGTGGCATCGGCATTGTTCATTTGCAATATTTCAGTTCTCGAATCGATTGTACTGAGCTGCTTTCACGCTTAAATCTTTGCGCTCCTTACGGGATGGGCCGTTCCTCGTCAACCAGGTATCAACAAATTACGGTCTTTCGGAACCCCTTTTGAGAGCATCGCGAGAGTTTAATTCAGCGTGTAGTGTTTCTGATTTCAATATGTCTAGAGAGTCGTTTAAGAAAGCTTTATTTAAATTTGTATGTAATAAAAACAAAATAGTCGCCGTTTTCTATCTATATTTTAGTCCCTTTTGTTGTGTTTTTTAACATGTTTGTATATGCCGATTGTTATCACTGTAGGCTATACATGATATAAATAAATAAATAAAAACTTAAATATTTATTTTCACCCATATCCATACTCCAACTAGCGAGCAATCAAATGGAAAATTAAAAAGAAGAATGCATATTACAAAACATAATCTAAAATTCTAAAATTTTACCACCCATAAAAATTAATTCATCCCTTAAATAAAATAAAAAAGAAATATCGCTTTTTATAGAGGATTCACCGAATAGTAATAAAATTTATTCTAGAAAAAGGATCAAAAAATAAATAAATAAATGAAACAAGATTTAAATAAATACAATTACCAAATGAAAAAAAAACGTTAAAATTGTAATAATTAACTAAAGTTTTTTTTTTGTTACCCCAGAAACGCAGAAGTTTTTTGGGACCAGTTGAAGTGTACCCTTTGGATAGAAATTTAAATTTCATTTGGGATTTATAATTTTTTCAGATTATTGTTGAGAAGTTGGGTTTTACAGATTTATGCTTTTTGTGTTGTCGTTTAGATTAACAATATTATTAATTGTATGTTATTCACAACAATATGTGAATTTTTAATTAATTGTGTTTCAAGATTCCTGTAATATTAGTCTTTTGTTTTCGTCGAAATCTGTTATTTATAAGATTTACTGGTTTGGTTAACGAATTTGTTTTGAAGCGGACTAAACTTATAGACAATTAACAATTATTGTTTCATTATAGGGAACTGTCAAATAATATTGCGTTTGGAAACGCGTTTTGAAGTAAAAACTTAGATTATTAAAGTCAAAATGTAGCATATTTAATTATAAAAGTAATGGATTTTATTGACGACTTGCACTGTGTGCCTAACGGAAGGAATTAAACCAAGAATATTATTTACACATACTTTAAGCAGTTATATATCGATACCTTAAAGCACACAAGTGCTATATCCATTTATATATTTATTTATTTATTTATTTATTATATTTACAAACATTTTGTTTTAGGTAACCATACTTATTCCAATCTATTTTGAGCACGAAAAAAATTAAAAAAATTTACAGCTTTAGAATTACAGGATGCCCCACCCACAGTTCAGCCATCAAAACTCATTAAAATTTTCACAATAAGGTTTTATTTTTGCATTTTGAAGGTTTTTAAAAATGAATTTTGGTTATAAACCTTCAAATGGTACGAAGCCTTCAGCCCAGATTGAAGCGTTTTCGATTTTTCAAATATACATATATAGAACAAATTATAAAAAATAATTTTAAAAGTATTTATTTTACGAAAATAAATTAGTTCGATAGTGAGTTTGTGGTAAATACAAAATAAAGATATCAGAAAGGTATTCTTTATCATTTATAGTGCAGTTTTCTGGTTCTACAGTCTTTTAGAACACTATTTCCGAGAACATTGAGTGAAAATGTAAAAGGGCATTGAATGAAAATTCAAAATCGAATTTAGAGGTATTGTTGCGGAAATTCAAAATATGAACATATCACTTGTGCGCTCTGGGGTGTCGATATATTGTCCAAATAATTTTCCAACAAAATCTACTACTTTGTGACGGGCACTTGTCATTCTCCGTTACCAAATATACCTAATCCGCAATACCGAACTATACAAAGAAAACTTCAACCCAAACTTGAAGATATTTACAATGTCCGCGTGCAAATAAAATTACATTTACTTCATTCAGTTGTTATCAAATTTGGCTGAGCATATACGAGTACATCAACAAATTTCATACACAAAAAATAAATGACCGTAAATTGTCTTTTTCATATCGGCACATGACCCATAAATTCCAATTTCATTTCTGTTTATTTTCGAATCTATTTGTACACAATAAAATTGGACACTCAGCTTTCCGTAAATAAACATAAAAACACTTTTCCTTACTCCAAATTGTTCATCAATTTACCAACAATATTTACAAACGAGGTAAATTCACTGATTCGGTGAATAAGCAGAACAAATTTTTGTTTTGTAATATGGGTTAACAGTTAATCTAACGTGTCCAACTTTGCAATAATGCACCTTTTACTATAACCAACAGAAATATTGGAAGGGGGAATAATGTAATTTGCTTTACGAAAAAATTGTATAAAAACTTCGACAATTTTTTGTTGAAAAAAGAAAAAAAAGTGAGTATCAGTCAGACAAGACTGATCAGTCTTTCGGACTAAAAATTATTTTTTATTTATTTTATCAACAAGAGAAAAATGCGTAAATATGACCTCTCCCTAAATACTAACACCAGGACAGCTAGAGGCAGCAAGGGAGCATATGGTGTTAACCACCATTACTGCCTCTCTGTCAACAACGTCCGCCAGTCTTAACTAAATCTAACACATATTAGGGACCAAAAGCCGATAACAACCTCGCGCCCTACGCTTTAGATATCAATGTAGACCGCAAACCGAGGTTGGTTGTCAGAGGTTCCGACATACGGTCGATTACGTCGGCTAAGGCTCAGGAGCTTGGGATGGGCTTTCCGGAACATGAGTAAAAGGAAAAAAAACTATCAGCCACACTACCCACCTAAACTGTACTATACTCACCTCAACTCATTCTCATTTATTTTTATTTTATGCGTTCATAACTAATTGCGAAACACTTGTTGCGAAACATTTGTTTTTCACTTTATGGCACTAATTATTCATTAGGAATTATTTTATTCGTTAGACCGTTGATTGAATACATTAACCCTTTGGGTCATGATGTACTCATTTGTATACATCATTTTACAAACAGTGTAGTTCTTAGAATTTTCCCAACACCGTTTGCTTTTTCAGTGTATTTTGATCAGTATTGTTTTTAGTATGTTTTACCTCGTTTTTATACAGAACTATTGTGGTAATATTAGTAATAATGACAGTTTGTATTCATAGAGGTTAGGTGATTGTTGCATATCGTTTTTGCTCCATATAAAATATTGTTTTTTAGTACTAAAAAACGGTTAAAATAATTAAAAAAAATATTATTATAAATTTAAAGTGTTTAATTTGCGTAAACCAAGTAGTAAGTAAGTTTATTTATTATTTTAATTGACTAAATCTTGCTGTAATTGTGTGTTCTCAAATGAATACATTTTGATTCAAAGGTTGTGTGTACAAATAAATACATTAATAAATTTGTTCTTATTTGTAGACATTCCTACTGAACTGTTGTAATTTTATGCTAACATAATTTTATAATTATATAGAAATGAGTGATAAAGAAGCACTTAAGCGAATATTGGCTAAAAATAAAAAAGCCAAACTTACACTAGACGAAGCTGCTCTTTTGATAAATGCAAGTGATTCTGAACTTGATTTATCTGAGGACGAAGAGGTTTCTGTTACCAGGAACTATTTGGAGGATATCCTTAACGAAAAAAACGAAAATGATTTAGTCAACGTAAATAAAGAAAAACCGAGCGATTTATTCGATGAAATAATGATGCAAGGTGCAGTTGTAGCAGAATGTTCCAATGAGGAGGAAGAATTGTCAAAGGAAAATGCTACGCTATTAGCAATGGGCACCGGCGAAAGCGCTGAAATAGTTATTGACGATAATATTCAGTTTGAATTTATTGATGAAAGCCGAAAATTTCAAACAACCGATAAATCGAAAATTGCATGGACGAGAAGGAATATCGAGCCAAGCCGTTTTTTATTTGAACATGAGCTCTCCGAAGATGAATTGGTAACCTCTCCATATGTCATTTTTATGAAATACATTCCTCAAGAGATGTTTTCAAGTATGGCTTTCTTTACCAATCTTTATGCTCAGCAACAAAATGCAGCTAATTTTCGGCCAACGACATCAAACGAATTATTAAAATTTGTTGGTATTCAAATTTTAATGGGTACTCTAAAAATGACACGAATTCGTATGTATTTTAATAAATACATATCTATTCAAACAGTTATACAAGCTATGTCACACGAGCGGTTTTCCCAACATCGTAATACGATTCATTTCGTAAATAATTTATATGTACCCGATGATAATCAAGACAAGTTTTTCAAAACTCGACCGTTAATTAATTTTATCCGTAAAAGATGCGCAGAGCATACTGTCGAAGAGAATATTTCCGTGGATGAACAAATTATTCCATTTAAAGGCCATCTAAGTATAAAACAGTACATTAAAGGGAAACCCTGTCCTTGGGGTATTAAGGTATGTATAGCATATTTGGTACTTTTACCTAAATATCATTTAAATTTAATATTTTATTTCAATTTCAGGTATTTTTATTATGCGGTAAGAGCGGATTACCTTACGATTTTATAATTTATCAAGGCTCAACAACCGAATTAAACAAAGTTTCTGTGCAGCGGTTTGGATATGGAGCGGCAATCGTTTTACAACTAGCTGAGAGGATCAAAACTACGGGGCATGTCTTATGTTTCGATAATTATTTTAGCTCCTACCAATTATTTGAATGTTTGACTCAGCTTCAGATAAACGCTATTGGAACGGTTCGTGTCAATAGATTTCGGAACCCGCCTCACATCGATGACAAAACTTTGAAAAAGCAAGGACGTGGATCTTCAGACCCAAATAACAAGCAAAGATGGAAAAGTGAGTGTGATCAAGTGGCAAGACAACAAAGCAGTTTATTTAGCTTCAAATATTGTTGGAATCGGAGAAGAAGCAATGGTACGACGATACGATAAACTCAAATCAATATACGTTCAAATAAAACAACCACAAATCGTTAAAATTTATAATATGGGAATGGGTGGAGTCGATTTGTTTGATCAACTTTTAAGTTACTATCGCTTTTTTCATAAATCAAGAAAATGGACATTACGGGTGATCGCGCATTTTATTGATTTTGCAGTTGTATCAAGCTGGATTGAATATAAAATAGCCCATAAACATATCGGCACTCCTTCGAAAGATATTATGGATTTACTTAATTTTCGGCTTTATTTGTCACTCTGTTTGACTACTATTAATCAGAGCATTACCCGAAAAAGAGGAAGACCATTATCTAAACCTAACAATAATTCTTGCCACAGCGAACCTTCAAAAAAAACTGAACAGAAATTCGGCCTATTGACGAAATCCGATATGATGACACACGGCATCTTCCACTGCGGAGTGAGTCAGTAAGTCGCTGTAAATATTCAAAATGTACAGGAAAGAGTAGAGTTTATTGTTGCAAATGTAATGTGCATCTTTGTTTTAGTAAAGACAATAATTGCTTTTACAACTTCCACAGCAAATACGAAGAAGAAATATAATTCAATATAACTTCGCCAAACCAAAGTTCCCATTCCTTAATAATTCCCGAAAGACTGAATTGAAATTATTAATTTATTAATTATAATTATTATTTTATAATTTTACATTATAATTATTTTGTAGTTTTATAATATTATTTTCATTTGTGATAACGAATTATTTATGTAACTTTCATTGAATTGAAATAAATATTTTATTTTTAAGAATTTTTTTCTTTTTTTTTGTAACATTTGAACCGATTTGTTCTCATTTGAGCACATGTCCTAATCCTGGCCTACTGGCTCAAACAAAAATTTTTTTTTTCAGAATCGGCATTGTGACGTCTAATACAATAAAAAAATGTACAGTAGGATTTTTTATCACTGCTAGAATTAAATCATGACCGAAAGGGTTAAGATAATATCACCGAGATTTTCGCCGCTACGATCGAGTAATGTCTCCACTGTCGTTTATAATAGAGAAAAAAAATGTAGAAACTAGTTTAGCTCTTCTAGCACGTTATAAACTGCAAAATTATGTTTTTTATTATAATATTTGTATTAGTATTAGTGAAAATTGGTGTAACTTTTCGTCTTCATGGTTTTGTTTTAATTTTTTCGTTTTTTTTATATTTTTGCTTACGAAATGTTCCACAATTTAATTACTAGATAAAAGTTCATTGACCGACATCAAAACATAAACAAACCTAAATTTAATAATGTACACAATAATTCAATTGTGTGTGGTTTTGAAAAGAAAATTTGATTGGGAATTTTTTTTTTTCAGCTATCCATTAGGATTTGATAAAGAGCTAGTTTAAAATGGGAGTAGACTTTATTTTCATTTACATTTTTGGCTGCTTTTGGGTTTTGTGTGGTTTTGATTGTTAACCAAGGATTTTTACGAGTAAAGTTTATTGACCTATGTCAACCTATGTACATATATAAATAAAAATAAAAACAAACATAAATTTTTTACAAATCAATTTTTTAAGGAAATTGAAATTGGTTTTAATTTATTTATTTTATCAATGGTAATACAGGGTGTCCGGGTTTGGGATGCTGATCCGTCATGGGGTGATTCCTTGGTTCATTCTGAGAAACAAATCGTATGTGGAGGGGGGATCCATTTTTGATATCCTTTGAGATACAGGGTGTTTAAAAAATTTGGTTCAGAAAAAAAGTACACCCAAATATTAAACTGTAACTTCCAAAATATTTATCGGAGAGCAACCAACTTAGTCTTATTTGGTTGGTAATTGTATAGGCTATTATTAAGGTTTAAGTGGTTATCTTGTATCTGCATCCGTTTGAGAGCTATGGTGATTTAAAGTAAAAAAAAAATATTTGTTTTTTATAAAATCGAGTTTTTCTCAAAAAAAAACCGTTGTAATTTTTTCTTTTGTTGATTTAATTTTAATTTGTCATGATCTCCTCTACAATCCCTCAATACAAAGTTTGGGTCGAGGAGTTATAAAAGGTGCTCAAAATGTCCTCCTTGTGATTGAATACATGCTAATATTCGTTTAAGTATGCCTTTGGTTATTTCAATTCTTGGTAATTCTTCCCTTATCTGTTGTGCTGCTGTGTGTATTCGTTGTATAAGTTCTTCTTTTGTTTCAATTTCTTTGGAGTATACAAGCGCCTTCATCCTTCCCCATACATAAAAACCAATACCGTAAGATCGGGGGATCTTGCAGGCCAATGAATTGGACCATTTCTTCCAATCCAATTATTTGGATAATTTTCGTTAAAAAAATTCCTAACATTATTATGGTAGTGACAAGGTGCACCATCATGTTGGTATGTATGCGAGAATCTACTTAAAATGGGAACATCATCAAAAAGGAGTGGCAAATCGTTTTAGGTGGTAATATGAATGATCCAATTAATTTAACGCCAATTAGACCAGCCCATACGTTTACACTGAATCGGTGCTGAAATGATATTTGTTTTTTTCGAATGAGGATTTTCAGCAGCCCACGTGTGTAGATTGTGAAAGTTTGTTATGCCATCTCTTGTGAATTGAGATTCATCCGTCCATAGGATACATTTCACAAAACTTGCATTGTCCAAATTCCTTTCCATCAACAAATTACAAAACTCTAATCTTGTAGTGCGGTCTATCGGTAATAGTTGTTGAACGGGTGTTGTATGGTATGGATGAAGATTCTCCTTGTGCAATACTTGATGAATTCGATAGCGAGAGACGTTTAATTGTAAAGCGAGCCTCCTTATGCTAATAGAAGGATTTGCTGTTACATTACGGATTATACCTTCGTCGACATCCAAATGGTTTGGTGAGGCTGAATGGGGCTCCGCCCGGGTATTCGATCTTGTTACGATATTTAGCAGTCTCCTATGAATATTTATAAATACTTTTGCGTCAGGAATGCGACGTGTTGGAAATCTGAGTTGATATTCATTGCGAGCTCGTGCTGCATTACCATCGCAAAATCCGTAAACAAAATGGATATCAATGTACTCCTCACCTGAGAACTGTGCCATTATAATATTCATTTTATTAAATTAATTAAAATTTTGATTCACAACACTAATACAACACTAGATAATATCTCGAAACTAATGACTGAATCTGAAAATATTTAGTTTTTGTTTTTTCAACATTTAAACAAATGAGTTGATAATCATCGCCTACTGTTTTACAGATCAAAATAAAATTGGTAAAATATTAACACTTTAACATCTCATTAGATTGAGAATAAACGGAATACGAAGAAAACTATGGCACGTGGGCTTGGAAGTGTAAACCCTTCTTTTAATAAAAATTTATAAAAGCTTGGTGACCTGTAGTGAAATTTCAGAAATAGATCTTTTTCTTCTGAAGTCCATTTTGAGTTTACCGTATGCATCGTTTGAACCTTTACAAATGTTTTTACACTTCCACTTCTTCCTTCCATTATTTTATTGAGAATACATTCGATGTCGTTTTTTAAAATTTCGTTAGGTTTTAATTTTTTTTTTCGGGGTGAACGTAATAATAGTTCAGTAAGAATTTCATACTGATCGGTTTGTAGAAAGTTGGTAGAAGTAGATATATCTAGAATTTCTGGTATAGGAAACTGAGATTCATGTACGTATGTATGTATGTTATTTGCTGACGATAACTCTTTAAATGGATTTCTATATGTTTTGGGCATATTTTCTTTATAAACTGCAAGCGATTCGTTATTGTCGTTACTAACATGATCACTTACATTTTCATTGTTTTGACATACATTAATTTTACAATGTAAAATTTCCGTTTCACTACTTAAATAATTTTTTGGTACCTATGGCATTAAAACTAAGCCTTGTTTTAAATTCACTTTTATTTATAAATTTTGGTTCGAAATGATCGGCACACAAATAAACTTTTTTTTTTCGAACATGCATATAGCGACTTGTTACCAAAATTTATTATCGTCTATCATCTTGAGGAATCAAAAACCTTGGAATCCCATGTGATTTTTTGTTTAAACAATTCAAATATGAACAATATGCCATTGCCATAATAAAAATAAAATAACGATTAACTTTTAAATTTTATGTATTTCTACTTCCGATAAATGAACTGATGAAAACAAAAATCGATTTAGTAACAATATCAAAAATAATAACTGTGTTTTTGTTAACACTTACAAAGAAAACAGAACACAAGTAAACGAAATCAGCTTGTTCGCAAAGGATAAAACATTTATATCTATTGTGATAGAAAGAGGAAACCATCCGACGACTTATTGAATTATTATAAAGAATATTGTTTTAGTGTTGGTCATTAAAAAGCAAATCAAAATAGAAAAATTGTGTGTTCTTTTCTAGCTACATCATTATAATGCAACCCTATCTCAGTTCTTCTTTAACCTTACATGAATTGTACAAGCTCTTCTTTAACCATGTGAAATACGAAATAAAAAATTGATGTTGTTGTTGTTTATCACAGTAATACTATCTCTATATGTTCAATCAACGGTTAGACTTAATTACATTGTGATATGAATTATTGTTTATTTATAGTCAAACTGTAATATTATTAAGAAGTTTTTTATTAGTCACTATATTATCTGGTTTTTAACATTTAGTTCATATTATTCATAATTCGTGTTATTTATTTGTTCATTTCAGTTTATAATATTTTAACGTTATTTTTCATATTGATATCTTCACAAAATATGACGCTTTATGGCCAAAAAAAATACCGGGTGATTTTTTTAACCTGATACACTAAAATATCTCAGAAAATAAGCACTACGAAAAAAATAGTAAAAATCAAAATTTAATTATTCCGTGGGGGAAATACATTAGTGTTAAAATTAGTATCAACCCCTCCTCCTTGTAGATGGGGGGGGGGTAACTTTGAAACTAAAATATGAACCTCTATTTTTTTATTGCAGATTCGGATGCTACGGCTAAAAATACGTAGGATTTGACTAAAACATTTTTTCGATTCATGATATATGGCGCTGTAATTGGCGATATTCTTTTTCGATTTCTCCTACTGAGAACCTACACAAACGATTCTGCAATACGTCTGCAAAAGAAATACCACAGTTTCATTGTAGATACTCGAAATTGGTCGTCAAAAATTTATTCATTTTGTAAATTTCGAATAACTGGGAAAAGGGTGCTTGATTTACGATGAGTCCCCTCGCCTCATCGAACTTATTATAAATGATTTTATTATTAAGTAACGTATGTTTTTATTAAATTATGAAATTAATTATAAATTATTAAATTATTATGATTTTGTAACCAAAATTTATTTTTTTTCTTTTTTTATTTTTATTTTGGGAAGACAATAGATCACGATACAATAATCTCGATCTGTACAGTATAACCGAAGAAACACAATGAGAGTTAAATTATCGATAAGGATACTATATGATTACTATCATACCACCTGATATTGTTATACAAAATTTAAATATTTATCCAAAACAAACTTGGAACGACTGCCAGCCGTAACATGGCCTAAGCTAAAAATATTGTTTTCGACGACGTTCCTCATATCAAGTTGCAATTGACAACTCACATTTTTGGTGCTTTAGCCCCATTCGAAATTGAACTACATTTGAGCAATGAGCTCACACTTCTTACAATTCAAGCGACAAGCAAGATCTTAGTTATCATGGCAAGCAGCATCTTACCTGACTGAGCTGCAGGAATCATGCCGCCGCTACCATAAAGCAAGTAAGATAATTTCTATGTAATCAGTGGGAACTGGCCTGCAGCCAAACCCCACTTGTTACAACTTTGCCAACACATATTGTAAATTGTCGTTTTCTAATATTTGGTTGATCATTTTAAAAGTGTAAAAAAATGGTTTAAAATTGGGTAAATTTGATATTAAATTAGGTACCACAGTATATTATATTATATCCAAATGGCCACTAACAATAGTACTAGGAATACACGGGAGTTTCACAGCCCTCTCGAAGTCCTTGGGTACCAATGCTACCGTTTTTCAAGGAGAAGTACATGCTATAGAACTTTGCGCTAGGATTATCATAGCAAAAGGCCTAAACGATGCAAAGATTTATATTGTATCAGACAGCCAATCGGCCTTAAAGGCTCTTAGGTCTTGTACCGTTGAGTCAAGGCTAGTATGGGATTGTCTGAAGGTTATTAAACATCGGCAGGCTCAAATAAGGTAAAACTTATGTAGGTGCCAGGTCATACTGGAATCGAAGGAAATGAGGCAGCTGATCGCCTCGCCCGTGAGGGTTCTGCCTCTCCATTTATTGGACCAGAATCCTTCTGCGGCGTTACTAAGGGACACCTTAGAGCAGCGGAAAAACGTTGAGAGGATTTTCAAAAGTCTTCCTACTGGCGCAGAATTCCAGGTTTTCGACAGGCGAAGAAATTTATATCACCTTCGTCTGTCAGGGTTAAGGAGTGTCTTGAACTTAGGAAATCTGAGTGAGGCTGCTTACTGACTTCATCACAGGTCATGTCCCCTTAAGATATCACCTTAAGAAGATGGCTCTAAGTACGACAAATGGATGCCGCTTCTGCGATCTGGAAGCGGAATCAGCGGAACATGTTCTGGGCCAATGATCAGCCATTTTCAAGCAAAAACTGCAACATCTAGGAGGGAGAACAATGAGCCGGGATAGTATGTATCTTTTACCGGCCGGTAATATTATCAGATTCATTAAGAGCCTGAATATTGACTGGACGGATAATTAAGCAGGGTCCAGCACAATTGATCTTTTTGGTCGCAGTGCGAGGTGGCTTATCGCCCATATGGCCCTTCAATTAATAATAATGATAATAGTACCAAAAAATAATTGAATTATATTAAACGATGAAGGCCCTTCCTAAAACCAATATTTATTGACTTATTTGCCACCATCTTAAGGGGTTATATACAGTTGTAACGGGCGAAATGATGATATTTCCTCGATTTTATTTCGGCAGCATAATAAACTATTAATTAAAAACTGTTAACAACATCGATTAGTACAAGTTTTTGGGGTTCTTGTTATATTTTCTTCGTCGAAAAATATTTGAAAATAGCGGAACTACAGCTGTATTCCAGGAGCGTCTTTTTTTGGGCACCATACTTGCAGTAGACATGCTAACTCGAGAATGGTTCATCTGAAATTAGAATTTCAAAAATATTTCGTTAGTAAACTGTATTTTCTAGTCGCTTAACCAAGAATTTTTTAAAATGGCGACAGTATTATCAAAAAGATTATTTTTTCAAGGTGTTAAATTTTCGTTTTTTTTCTCTAAAAAATGGAATTTCCTTTAGTTAGCGACTAGCTATTATCATAATAAATAAGTAGTTTAAATTTGGTGTTGATCGGATTGATTGTTTTTTAGTAATCGTGTCCACCCCACCGCACAGGTACTTTCAAAAAAATACTCCTTATAACCTTAAAAATTCAAATTTATGAAATACTCCAAAGCCTCGGAGCTGCGTCGCAAAACGACGCAACTCGAAATGCTATTTTTTTATTTCATTTCGCAAATATTGTATTTTTCAGTGATCTAGAAGTAAACCAGGCGGTTTAAAATAAAACAATCAAGTTATTTTATTCATTGTGGTTTATTTATTCAACCATTGAAAAACATATAATAAACGCGAATTCCTTTTTTAAAAATAATAAAAATATTTCCAAACTAAATATCAGTCGATTTCAATAAGATGAACTTTATAGCGCGATCTAATGTTTTCAAAAACTGCCTTCTGAGTCTATTTCAAAACACTTGACGTCAGCTGGTGGCGTCTTTTCTTTAGGCTGCCTCTTAATAAAGCTATTCAAAGTACTCTGTTTAGCAGCCTTATTTTCTCTAAATACATTTTGTTATAGCAGCTGATGCTAGTTTTAACTTCCGTGCAACTCTTGAACTTTGTTATTCATCTGGATCTTCATTAATAAAGATTTCTAGTCCTTTAGAAGTTAGTTCAACCGCTGATTTCATCATTCGCATAATTGGCATTTAAAAGTTGAGTAAACGTTCATCGTAGGAAGTACGACTTAAAAGTAAAAATAACTCCTTGATTCATGGGTTGAAGAATTGACGTTGTATTAGGTGGCATAAACAGAAATTTAACATTTTCGTTTACTATATGTCGTCTAAATATGTTGGATGCCCTGGAGCGTTGTCGATTAACACCAATATTTTAAAATTAAAATTTTGGGTTTCACAATAATTTCTCCAACTCGGTATTGCATAATTTCTCCCCCATTCTAAAAAAAGAGCTTCAGTGACTCAAGCCTTTTTGTTGGCGCGCCATTATACGGGAAGTTTTTTTTTACCGATGCCCTTCAAAGCTCTCGGGTTTTCTGACTGATACACCAAAAGTGGCTTTAGCTTACAATCGCCATTAGCGATGCCTCCTAGAAGTAGTATTACGCGGTCTTTGCTTGCTTTAAATCCAGGAGAAGCGGATTCTTCTTTCGAAATATATGTTCTTTTTGGAAGACGTTTCCAGAATAGACCAGATTCATCGATGTTAAAGATCTGTTTCGAGGTATATCTGCCATCTAGCACCACAGCTTTAAAAATTTTGTGGAATTCTTCTGCAACCTTATGATCTGCACTAGCTGCTTCTCCTTTCAAATGAATATTGTGTAGATTACCGCGAATTTTGAAGCGTTCGAACTAACCACCACTAGCATTAAACACCTCTTTGAAAACTCCACTTCTTATTGGCACAGATTCTTGAAGATTCTCAAAAATTTGTTTAGCTTTGGCCTGAATTTTACTGAGCGGCTTGCTTTTCTGTGTTTGCTGTTCAATCCAGATTAAAAGAGGAGACTCCATTTTAACTAAAAGCGAACTTCTTGTTATTATGGTGTGTTTATTTTATACCCCTGTTGTAACTTCAGATAATTCTTTAATTTGTTTTGCATCCCAATTGGAAATGCTACGCACTGTTGAAGAGGCTACGTTTAACGTTCTTTCAATCTGAGCAGGTTTCTCTCCTGCTTGGTAGCGTTGTAACATCTAGTTTTAATGCCGGCGGTAATACCTTTTTAATTTTTTTTGTAGATTTTTTCGAAATGTATGGTTCTGTTCTTCCACGCTCCATAATTAAAATCGAATTAAATTCACAGTCTAATCATAATAAAATAAGTTAATAATACGAAAAGTAAAATTAATATTTACTCATGTAAATTAATACTTAACCACAGAATTTCTGCAAATAAATTTAAGATCGATATCTAATAATGAAATAAACCAACGCGTACGAAAATAACAACCCAAATGAAAAAAAAAATCCCACACACCACAACGGATTACAACAAAAACAGTATTTGAGGGGATTCCCATTTTTATATTTTACTGTGTACGTTTCCTTATAACATATATGTATATATGTATGTGTATATATACATAAACTGTTTTGCCTCTTCTTCATGAAGATACATATGAAAAAAAAAATCGCGTTGCGTCGAAAAAAGTGATGCAACTCAAAGTTATGGTATTAAACCTTTTAGTGACGCAAGTCAAACCGTCGCAAATCGAATCAATGCAACTCGAGGCTTTGGTGTAATTAAAATAATATTACAAAAATTAAAGGATAAGATGATAGGTTATTTTTTGCCAAAAGGCAGTGGCGAATAACCTTAACAATAAAATAAATTTTAAATAAAATATAAACTATCAAAAAACAAAAAAATATTAATTTTATTTTATTTTTTAAACATAAAGTCAATATTTTTATTTTTCAAACAACCAACCCTTAATCAAATTTATAAGCACGCGTAATATTTGAGGCAAGCGATCGAAAAATGTGGAGGCCGATACTAAGAAGTACCTGCGATAAGTTTCACTAATAAATCCAGGAACAGAAAGGAAGTTTCTGTAATTATTACGAATGTCGTAAATAGTACTTAATATCTGAATTCGGGCCTACTTCTAGCAAAAAATAATTTTACAACTTTAAATACATGTAGGTGTTGCAATATTAAAATTTTACAAGCCACAAAAATTGGCCACGATCACGATTATTCTTCAAAAACATAACACGAACAATGTATTTTTGTAAAATATATAAAGGCTCCAATATATTCATATAAATCCCACCCCAACAAGGTAATCCATATGACTTGTCATCTCCCGTTACCACATCCTCAGAATTGTTTTCAGTTACTTGTTTTGACAGGAATAAGCAAAAATTGATTTAAAAACGGGAAAAAAAATTTAAATTTTTATGTTTTATGGATTTTTCGAGTTAAGCCACAGGGTGAAAAAGATGTGAAATCACATATTCGTTGAATTTTATCATTTTTATGTTTTGGATGTGTATTGTGTACCATTAGTTAAACAAAAGAAATAATGGAAAATAATTTGTTGTTGTTGTCTCTTAAGATACAGGGTGTCAAATATTAAAAAATGTTATGCACTTGGTATAGTATTTATTGCTATAGAAAAATAAACCAATTACCTGAAAATTATAAAATTCGGCTCGTTTTAAAGATAAATGAATAGGGAATAATTACTGTAATTAGAAAAATGATTATAATTATAAAAATTTAAAATTATAAAAATGGTACCATCTTTTATTTCTTGTTTTTCAAAATGGCCGCCGAAACATTCTATTTCAATTGTCTCAAAACTGCATATCTTTTTCCTCATTTAGTTCTATTAAACATACTAGAAAATCAGCGCAACATCTTGTTTCGTTTTCTTGCAAAATACGTTTTTTTGTTTTGTATTTTTTTTTTATTTATTTTTCAAAAAGAATTTTATTTTTTATACAGAAAAATTCAGCTTCCAATGATACTGTTAAAGTTAGCCGAAAGTTGCCAGCCGAAAGTGAAAAGTCGATAATGCAAATTGTGTTAGTCCAGCTGAAAGTAAAAAAAACAAATGATAATGTAGATTGTCTAATCCCAGCCGAAAGTTTCCAGCCGAAAATAAAAAATTTCGTAGTTATCAGCCGAAAGTAAATAGGATTCTTGGATTTAAATAAAAATTTTTGTAAATAGTGTTACGTGTAAAACTTTGCTTCGTAGAAAATATCGGAAAATCAGAAGAATATACAAAATTGGAATAAAATCAGCCTCTAATCTAGAGTGTATATCTGAAGTTGAATCGTTTTTATGTGATTTGTCAATAGCAATCAAATGAAAGAATTCTGTTCAAGTTTCCCGTGGGAAATCTCGGAAAATTCGATTTTCCAAAAATTATTAGAAAATTTGTATGAAATCAGCCTCTAGAGTGTTATGTCTGGAGATGGATTGCATTTATGTGATTTGTCAATAACTATCGCAGGAAAAAAATTCAGTTCAAGTTTCCCGTGGGAAATCTCGGAAAATTCAAAAAAGTTTCCAGCCGAAAGTAAGAAATGGAATCAATGCAATCCATCTCCAGACATATAACACTCTAGAGGCTGATTTTATATAAATTCTAATAATTTTTGGAAAATCGAATTTTCCGGGATTTCCCACGGGAAACTTGAACTGAATTTTTTTCCTGCGATAGCTATGGACAAATCACATCAATGCTATCCATCTCCAGACATAATACTCTAGAGGCTGATTTTATACAAATTTTCTAGTAGTTTTTGGAAAATCGAATTTTCCGAGATTTCCCAAGGGAAATTTGAACTGAATTTTTTTCCTGCGATAGCTAGTGAGTAATCACATCAATTGAACCCATCTACAGACATAACATTCTAGAGGCTGATTTATTTTCGTCTGAAATGTCAATAACATAATCTGCATTATCGACTTTTTACTTTCGGCTGGAAACTTTCGGCTAACTTTAACAGGGTCAATTTTTTCATTATTTCAAGTTTAAGGATGTTAATCTTTCCCGAATACTTATCACTGCAGATGATTTCCCGAAATTCGGAAAAAGCTGCTTAACATATAGTGTTACTTCTCACTTTTAACATTATACGTTCCTTAGTTATTTTATCGTTGAACGTTACAGCTATTTGATTAATATATCCACTGCCATTTGGCCCACTTCGCTTGAACATTATTGTTTTCATAAAATTGACTTTACATTTTCCATTTCAAACATGAATGTTTCACTTAACTTTTTTATTATTTCTGTTTGGTCAGTGACGTTGCCAGGGATTCCAGAAACTAAAATATCATTCTCGATATTTTTCTGCTTTATGGAATTAAGTTCAATAGTGAGGGACTCCACTACACTGTTTGTTTTTGTTATTTCCACTTCCAGCTGGCAAACTCTCTGTTTAGTTATTCCAATTTTTTGTTTAATTTCTGCAACAGTTGATATTGCTGACATTAGATCGGAATTTATGGAGTTTGATTTGGATAAAAGGTTATTTAGATTCATTTTCAGCGAGTTAAATATTTGTGGGTTTTATACTGCAGATTATAAACCGTACCTACACCTCTTATGACAAATAATAAAATTAATTAGTTGTACAGCAAGAGGCACTTTATAATAATTTTTGCAATGATAGCAATTGTCTTTTAGATTATATACATATCTTGCAGTTTAATAATTCATTGTTTTTATATTTATTATTGTTATTAATTTATTAAACTTTAACTGAATTGTTTAAATAACTACTTTGTATTTCTTCTAATATCACATAAAGCACTATATCGACTTATTAATATTTTAATTTAATTTTTAAATTCATCAATTTGCAATTTTAAAAAAATTATGATAATCTGCAAATTTTTTTTACTTAAACGTGGCCGTCGAAAATTGCTTTTTGAATTTTCTCCCATCTGCATCTGTAAAACATACTAAAAAATAAGCGCAACATCTCATTTCGATTTCTTGCAAAGTACATTTAAGTATGACAAACTACAAATCTTTTGTATCTCAAAATGAAATTGAACAAAAACTGATAACATATTTTATTACAAAATAAAGACAAACATTTAAAAATATTCACACTATTTGAATATTTCTTAAAATTTGAGTGACCTTCCTTTGATGAAGGAATGACTGCGTGAAAATCGCGTGAACCTACTGGTTTGCTGGATGTATTTGGTGAACGTGAATTGAGGTTTTTGCCCATGTGAATAATTCTTCTGCATTGGTTATGATACCATCATATTCGTTGGTGAGACTGGCTCTGGACGCCATTCTTTTGATAGTATCTCCTACTCCATCGCGCGGTCCCTTTCCACGTGCTGTTACGTGAAAATGCCATTCACAATCGACGCCGAAATCCTCTTTGTGCTTAGATATATTCATAAAATTTTTGTTATTTTTATAATGTGTGACTGCACCATAAGTAATATAATAAATTTTAGATAAATCAGGAGTTTTAGTTTTCAAAAACTTCATCAACTTTTCGATGAACAAGTAAACTGCTATAGTGCCATGGTGAAGACAATCTGTTATTATAATGAAGCTATAGTGCAGCAAATTTTCTCCTACTTTTTTGTAAATTACAAATGGATGAATAGTCGCTTGTTTGTTGTTCCAATGAAATCCTTGTGCTGCATTTTGCATTATAAATGCATAATTTTCTGCAAAGTCTCAAGAAACGAGTATCTCCGTAGGAGGTTTCATACTCAATTTTTTGTTTTTTATGAAGCTAGATTGTTGTGGTGAAATGAAGCAATGAGAAATCAAATTTTTCAGCTTAGTTAAGTAATAATTCAAAAATTCATCTACTGATTTCGAATACTTTGAAACCCACTGACTGAACGATAACTCAGTATCCTCGCAATCATTGTCACATAATATGGCAGATAATATAGATAAAATTCAGTCGTGGTATTGCGATATCTTTTTATTGGTAACAGTCTCCATCTTGGTTCCATAAATATTTAATGTTACATTCTGATGTATTATACATACACAAACTGTATGCATTACGCTGCTGCCTGGTTGCACACAGTGTTTAGGACGGAGCAGAGAAAATTTGGAAAACCAATTTTTTTTTTTTGACTCATCATCCTAATATTTCATTTCAACGTAGTCCTCATAGCACTCCTTTAATGTGCACATCATTAAACGTTTTTATACTTTAATATTTTCAATAGTTAGGCAATCGTGTTTTCCAGGCATTACACGACTGACATCATCACCGTTATAATAATCTAGCACTGCTTGCTTGAATTCATCACTTATACGTTTTCTAGCTTTTGGTATCGGCAGCTGTTCGCACCATATGTTGAGTAGTATTGAGTTTTTTCAGCAGCTGTATCTTATCACAATTTTTCTCCAATTGTTTAAACTTGCTTTTCATTTGATTCATGAATTCATCATAAAGATGGGCCTTCTTCTACAGCAGGGAGAATCGCAAGGAGTTCGATTCTAGGTACCCAAAATGTTAATGATAATGGAACTACGTCAGCTAAATATTTATGTGACTTTCGACATCTACTTTATATTTTATTAAAAATATTTGCACAAAAAGCAAGCTCAATCATGCAGCAAGCTTAAATGATATTGGTCAAAATTCGAACAAAATTCGAAAACAAAATGTTTCGATTTTCGATATTCACCAAGGGCGTTCATATTTTATTACTATTTTTATGTCATAACGGTAAATTGTGTCATACGTCGGTTAATTGTGACATACGAATTGAAAAACATAAAATTTTGTATTGTAAAACAATAAAAATATGTATTACATACTAGCTAAAATACCTGGCAATGCTCGGCGGTACAAGTTAAATTTTTAGTTGTTGTGTCACCAGACAAGCAGTAATTTTAGTGATAACAAAAGGTTTTATTTATATTTATATGTACATCTAACATGGCGCTTGTGCGCTCGAATATATTTACTGATATTTCAGATATGTATGTAAACAGAGCTTGTCTAAAACCTCAAGCCTCAGCATAACACAAAAATTTCAATTTAATAAACTTACAACATAATAAAACGATATAAGGTACAAAACAGTACATTTGAAAACGACATATAGTGTACAAAACAGTTATGGTAATACATCTATTTACGTGCTGTTGTAACGAAATTAATTAATAGAGAGTACCAACTTATCCTCCAACGATAAGGAGGCCATGATAACGTTATCAGACCACGAGTTCAGAGGTCCGGTGTAGTATCAATGGCGTTCTAAGCTTAGGCTTGGGCGTGGGGTTTCCGGACATAAATTCGTGATAATTTGACCGCATAGAGGACAAGGACTAGTGACAGATAAAGGTTGCTCCCCAGGTAGTTGCGGGAGAGAAAATAAAATAATAAACCGGCTATATCCGTTCGGGATGTACCACACCACCCCTCTCAACCCCACACAGTCTACTGACGAGGCTTCCTTACCATCGCTAGCCTACCGGGTGTGCCTATAAGGCCGCAACGAAATACCAATGCCGTTAAAAGATGGAAGGGCGCCTACCCACCAGACCATGTGTTGATCGAGCGAGGTGAGCTCATTGGAGCGTAAGCGACCATCCCTAAATGGCCAACGCAGGTGCTATGCCGACCTCCGGACGTAGTCTTGCCGAAGACCGACATGGCCAAAGGCAATTGGATAATGGAAATAATAAATAATAATAAAGTGTACTGGTATCCTTCGCCGTTAGTCTCACAGCAGCACTCCCTGAGCTCCACCATGAGACGCGTGGTTGTTTAAGATAGTAATAACTTTTCTATAAACGATGAGGGACCTCACAAGAAGAAAACTGAAGTTGGAATGAAGAGGGCTATGGGATGTACAACTGAGCGCCGATGCGAGGAACCGCCTAAATCAACAACACAGGGTGAAAATGGCTGGTATCTCCGTCTCCCCGCTCAGGGCACAAGGAACAACGAGGAGAAACGGTCCAGCGCAGTCACGATGCATCAGCGGAATTCGCTGGAGCGCCCTCCCGGATGTCGTCGGACCCAAAATTTTACTAAGAACAATATTTGGTAAACACCACGGAATGGTGGAGGTTTTTTTGTTTTGTTGTTCTTGAAAATGAATTCTCGGAAATGTACTACGTAGCTCGTACATACTGCTAAAACCTTTACCGACCCTCAAGTTCAATATGCCGACAGATAGTTTTTTGGGTAACACGCAGTATCGATTTTACCGACACACATAAACTTTTATATTCACTGGTGAGCGTACGACACGAAGGTTCGATATGCCGACGGATAGCTCTCGGGGTAACCCCATATCGATTATATCTGTGCACAAAAATTAACTTATTTTCACTTCAGTATTGGTACTATGGTTCTTGTACCTAATAGTCTTTCACACTTGCACTAGACTTATGTACCTATTTTATATTTTGTTTATTTTATTGTATCGTACTTCACGGTACACCTCCCATTTTATTCCAATCCAAAACTAACCTCCTTTTTTTCAAAAAAATTGCCAAACCTTCTTGTGTTTTCCCAAAACTTTGCCGATCCTTCGGCTACTCGAACTCGTTGGAAAAGTGGAATTTTTCCAACAATGTAATGTCGACAATGTGTTGTCGTGTTTTGAAATATGCTGTTTTGTCATTCGGCTGAGAAATAAGTCGTTTGATGGTGATCATTATCTGGATAAGTACTGCACGGTTCTTCTTAGAATCTCGCTGTTACTTAATACATATTGTTTTCTGTTCAGAGAGTTTTTATATGTATACGGAATAATACTTTGACGGTATATAAACTTGTTAAAGATCGAACAAACTTTATTAATTTTCTTTCGTCAAGTAGCAGAGTAACGATGATGTTAGTTCCTACCCTTTGTAGCACTAAGATTGTTGATTGTTTGGCTTTAAATTATATTAGGAAAGTAACCAAAGGCATTGCTCCAAATGAGAAGATAGGAGTGGTTAGCTACTTTTATTAGTGGGCCTATTTCTAGGTCATGAAGTCTTGCTAGTTACATCCCTCAGAGCTGATTCACAATGCTTTATGTGAGGGTCGTCTAGAAGGCGACGATCTTTCTATTCACCTCGTAAGCAGCTGCCCGGCCTTTGATCAATGTAACTCTCTGTCTACTCTACAGGACGAACTGGTAACTAACGAATTTGGTTACGAACTGGGCTTCTGAGTTCGTCTGGATTTTGCAATTAAAAACCATGTGTACTTTTACTTCACTTTATTTAGCTCTACTATTATACACTTTGATATTCGCTGTTACTTTACCTATTTAAATCTGTCCGCTTGCCACTAATGGGGGCTATGACAACAGATTTATTTCACTTGTTACACGATAAAGTGTTAAATAAGTAACCATTTGGGCTACAAATCGCGCTTGCAATTAAGGGTAGAGTTCGCTTTTTACATTATGGGTCTTTTTGGGATGTTGAGTAACCTCATTGGGCGCCAACTAACTTCAACAATACTAAGAAATCGATTGGGTGCTAGTTAAATAGTAGTAGCCAGCATGTAGCAGCAAGTACAATTTAACTTGTAATAACAGAGTGACCGCGTTCATGCAGCCGATTGACAGAGTTTGGATGCGCTTTGGATATTATCATGTATGAACATTTGTTGATACTTCCCTATTGCTTTCGAATTTTACAGTTCTGGATCTCTTACATTTTAACGTATAACGTTTGTTTATTTAAAACTGATTTTCTACGCTGTAGCATTTCACCTCTAGGAGAAAATCAGAAATCTCGTCAAATATATTCGAGTGGTCCGTTTTCATCGCTACATGACAAAAAACGTCAAATGAAACCAGATATAAACAAAAAGCTACAAAGTTCAAAAAATTGTACCATTCACAAACGGAAGGATTTAAGCTTTACGGACCAGTTATGTATTTTTTAATAATTTTGATATTGTATTTGACGTGTTTGGATTGAAATACTGGTCGACTACTGTATACACGGGGCAATTCTTTTACTCGTACTAATTTCTTTTTCCTGAAGGCTTTGACCATCCATAAGAACTGGAACTTTATTTTAAAAAGGAACATTTAATCGAATTCGATGACCATTTATCAGCGCTGAACTGTAGCTTAAATTCTTAATCTTTGTGAATCTTCAATAACAATTAAAATTGTTGTATAAAAAACGTGGAACATACGATAGAAAAACAATTAAAAAATTAACTACCAGCTATTACAAATTGAAGTAAATCTTCGAAACTGATTTATCCTCCTAAACGACCAACCGATTTGTCCTCCTAAATAATTGTTACTGTACAATTTTGAAAAGAGCAATGGTGTTAAAAATGATTAAAGTGTTTGAAAAAATAATAAATCAAGCGGTGGATGATTATTTATGACGATGCTCTTTTTATAATCCCACCCTCCTTTCCTTTGAAAATGATATGTATTGTTGCGTTTCCGGGTGGAGACATATTAAGGATTAAATTCGTAAGCGTTATAAAACCAAAAACATATTAAGCTGGAACAAACAAACAGTCCTCCTTTTCAAAATTTCTACCAAAAAGTTAAAACTTCCCGAATAAAAACTTTTTGATGCTATCCTTACTCTGGAACTGGGACTGCTGTCGGGAACACAGATCAGTTATTATAAAACTAAATTATTTTAATGTTGATTTTGCAATTTACTCAAATACTTCATTTTCTTCTTTCTTTTAGGTAATTAGTGGTAATGAAAATAAACTCTACAGGACGAACTGGGAACTTGCCTTGCCTTAGGTAATTATAAATTTAAATGAAACAAATACAATCAAGTTTAAAATTAGTAAACCATAACTCAAGCTTCTAGTGATATAATCTTCGCTTTTAGGTCTATTCTACAATAAAGGTTTTATTGAATAATTTTGATCCAACCATAAAACAATAAAAGTCGCTTTAGAATACTCACGCGAATACGTTACGTTCCATAAATTAGCTAAGCTAAACAAAATCTTGGTTATGTTTCCTGTATAAACAATAAACTCATCAACATTGGCATTTTGAATAAAATAATCATACAAGGTGCATAAATCCGTGAAATCTCAACTAATTCTAACATGTCGATCAAACGAGACCGATGAGATCTAATGAATAAAGGTCAAAAAATAGACGAATTTGTTTTTCATCTTTTGAGTTGCTTCGAAAATCAAACGTTTAAGTAATTTAAAAGTCGGGACTCAAGGCACAACATATAAGCAAAAGACCACTGCTATGGATTATAAAACATGGCAGCGAGAGCTAAAGATAACGTGAACTAAACTTAACAAAACGTGACACACACTAAAGGGTAGATAAAGAAGTTCAATTACTGTAAATATCCTCCAAAACTGGTAGTATCCTTAAAGTTGGTGAGACAAAACTTCCCTAAAAAAATCGTTTCAGAGTCATTTTATAAACAACACTATACATCTGGGACGAGATATGCCAAACAAACATAGAAAACTCTGATTCGGGTAAATTGGACACTCATCTTCCAAAAAGTAAACGTAAAATTTGTAATAGTTCAAACACCCCGAAAATCATAAATTTGGGCACAAAAGAATGATCAAACCAGATGGCGTGGGCACGCATCGAAAAAGGGTTATATTGTTAAAATCGTTTATAACTTTGAACTTGATTTGTGCGAGAAAAAGACTTGATAAAGCTGGTTTGCGACCACCTAAAACAGTCTATATAACCCAGAGTGCTCAATATGAGTCAAAGAGAAACGTTTGCTGTAGGCCGAATCAAAATTCAAGCTGCATGTTGGAGAAGGTAGAATACTCGCACGGAGAGAACCCGTAAGAGGCTTACCAATGAATATATTTTAAAAATTACACCGAAAACTGAAGGAGTTATGGCCTGAATGTACTTGTCCTAAATAACGAGTTTCCAAGTCCTAAATAATAAATGTAAGCCCTCTGTGTTAGAGCTTTTAAGCAAGGCTTGCTGATTTATTTTCCAACAGGACACACTCTATAGTATGCCTATAGATACCTCGTCCTTTCCTTCTGCAGGGTTCGCTAATTGAATATTCAAATACTGTTAGAGATTTAGGCTTAGTTATTAATAAAACTTTTACTTGGGGTGACCATTTAGTTACTATTAGTAAGAGGGTCTTTGGTATGCTTAGTTGTTTGTATAAAGTGGTTGGATTTTCTGATAGTCAGTTTAGGAAAAAATTATTTTCGTCTTATCTTTTTCCTCATTTTATTTACGGTGACATAGTTTTATTCGGTATGCTTCAGGAAAATATGAATGTTCTCCAAAGATGTTTCAATGCTTGTACCAGGTTTATTTTTGGTATTAGGAAGTTCGATCATATTTCTACCTACTCTAGCCTTGTTTTAGAATGTAGTTTATCTATTTTTTACGAATTTCGCGTTTGTCTTTTTATTTTTAAACTTCTCAAAGCTAAGGAGCCTTATTATCTATATAGGAAATTAATTTTTAGTAGGTTTCATTCCTCTAATTTCCGCCTAATTCCGGCTAAAAATTGTTGTAGGTGGTGGTTTGGAATTCAATTCTATTGGAAATTAAGACATTAGGATCGGCAAAATTATTTAGGTCAAAATTTTTGGAGTGGCGTGATTGATGGCCAATACGTACTTTTTTAATTTATTTTTATTAACTATGTTATTTTTGTTAATTTTTAATATTATTTCACCTCGTGCTGTACATTTTATTGTAAATGAGCTACTGCTCAAAATAGAATGTGTAAGCACGAGGTGGAAATTGTTTGAAAAAATTTAAGAGGTTTTTATGCCTAATGGAAGCAACTTCATTTTTTTTTTTTTTGTTTCTATTGCTTTGTTTCCATGTGTGCTTTTCCTTTTAATACTAAATTATTTATAAAATACTATAAATAAATAAACAACAATAATTGATTAAAAAACTATTTTTCGTTCTTATCTCTACAATTAAAGGTAAAAAATTACTGCGCAGATAAAAATATCGATTTGTTGGCTGGGCCCCGTATAGCCCAGACTTAAACCCAATAGCAAGAAGGCGCCTAGATTCAATTCAAACCTTAAAAAGTTTGTTGATGAACATTTGGGAATCCATGCCTTCTGTGACTTTCCATCTGCGATCAAACAAAATGTTAATATTAAAGATAGAATTTCTATAAACGGATAAAAAACAAAAAATTAAGAAAAAGGGTTTAGTTTATTCCATTACTTTAGCACCAATCAGCGTATTTTGAATATTTTGATATTGTAATAAAATATGTTTGACCAATTACATTGACATTGTTTATGTTGAGTACCGTTCAGTGTTGTGTGTATGTGTATCTATTCGTATTGATTATATTAATGATATTTCGCTATATATACATAACATTTTGATCGTTTTGAAGTTGTTCGGTAGACTTTATCAACAAAAACAAATAAAACCGTTTCATCTGCGTGTGATTGTGTGTTGCTCTGTTCTGTATAATTTTAAATGTTCGACAAATATGAATTTCTCTCTCAAGTTTAATTTTGAATTGTTTGTATTTTCGCTTGTGTTTATAGTCAAGCCGGTTTCGGGTTTTATTTTAATACCTATCTCACCGCAACATTTTTGTAATTTTTGCGTAATCGTACGCGCATTTATTTTTATTTTTAAACGTAATATTAAAACGACTCGCTACTATACATTTTCTGCTTTATTTATTAAAATTTTCCTTTGTAATTTATTGAAATTGATTTGTGTTCAAGTATATCATGGATAGTTCTTTCAGAGTTTTGATTCAAAATATTCGTAGCTTAAGGGAAAATTTTGATGCGTTCAGCTTGTTTGTAGCGAGTTTTACTAATTTTCCTGATTTGATCTTTGTATCCGAAATTTGGATTTATTCAAATGAATGTTCAGAGTTTAATTTGCCAGGGTATAATTTTCGAGCGTGCTGTAATGATAATTATCGGTCGGGTGGTGTCGGTGTTTTTATAAGTAAAAATTTGATAAATTTCACGTATCAACATTGCAATTGGAATTCAGCGGATCTTCTTGTTTTAAATATTCAGCTAGCTAAACGAAACTTTACCTTTATTTGTTTATATCGTTTTCATAATGGTAACATCATTTCATTTTGTGATGATTTGGAACGGTTGCTGTGTTCACTTAATAACAAAAATATTGTTATCTTAGGGGATATTAATATCAACCTTTTAAATACTAGTGAATCCTTCAACTACCAAACAATGCTTGCATTCTATGGTTTTGTCAGTCTTGTAAATGAGCCAACAAGGTTGAAGACATGTTTGGATCACGTTTTTGTGAAAAATGAAAATCTATTCAAATTTGATATTTGTAACCTGCCCATGCATTTTTCTGACCACAATTTGATCAAAGTTAATATTTCTTCCTCATCCATCAGGCAACCAGTTTCTGTTAATACTTCGAATCAATCAAGAATTTGTTACGATAAACTCAATAATTTTCTAAAGTTTGAATGTTGGGATTCTGTTTATAGCGAAAGGATTTGCAGTTTAGCTTTCGCAAAATTTTTGTTTATACTTAACTCGCATATTGCCGCATCAAAATTCATTATTGCTCCTCCTAAAATAAATAAGTTAAAGCCATGGATGAGTCCTAATCTATTATTTAAAATTAACAAATTAAAAAAATTTTCTCGTAAACTAAGGTGTCATCCAAATAATATTAAATTAGCAAAATTTGTTAAAAAACTTTCGGGAAATATTAAAGCGGATGTAAAAATCGTCAAAAATAATTATTACAAAAGCAAATTTGATTGGGCTAGTAAGAATTCAAAGCACACATGGAAAATAATTGATGAAGTTTTAGGACGTAATCGGATGTATAAACAAATACAACAAATTTATCAAGCCGATACTAATAGCATTCTCACGTCCCCAAAATCGATCTCTGATGAATTCTGCAAATATTTCGTAAAAGTTTCGCAAGGATCAACCTCCAATTTTAATGTAATTACTAGTGATGGTACTTCAATTGAATTTAAAAAGTATATTTATGGAGCTGATAGAAACTACAGTTCATCTTGTTTCTTTGAGCCTATATCTTCTTCGGAAATCCTATTTGAGATAAAACAATTAGATAACAAAGGGTCAAAGGGCTTTGACGGCATTAATAATTTTTTAGTTAAAATATGTTCATGGTATTTGGTGGATGTTCTGCAA
This sequence comes from Tipula vernalis, assembly GCA_958295665.1. Classification (NCBI taxonomy): domain Eukaryota; kingdom Metazoa; phylum Arthropoda; class Insecta; order Diptera; family Tipulidae; genus Tipula; species Tipula vernalis. The sequence goes on from OY282558.1 coordinate 304,252,152, forward strand.
TACCTATATAATCTTAGCTTGAACAGCGGTCAATTTCCAGATGATTTAAAAATAGCTGTTGTGATCCCGATTTTTAAGAAGGGTGATGAATTACAACCAAATAATTACAGGCCGATTTCGCTTCTAAGCACTTTCTCCAAGATTTTTGAGAAACTAGTTAAGCATCGGTTAATTTGTTATTTGGATAAGATTAAATTTTTAAATAAAAATCAATTTGGGTTTACTGCCGGTAAATCAACTGAAGAAGCTCTTTTGCACTGCTTGAGTGAGATTTATAAACATATTAATGATACTCGGAGACCCATAGCTTTTTTTGTCGATATCGCAAAGGCGTTTGACACTGTTAACCATGGAATGCTTTTATTGAAGTTAGCTAAAATTGGTATTAGAGGTAACATTTTTGATTGGTTTGCAAGTTATATTGAAAATCGTCGTCAGGTGGTAAAAATAGGTGAGGCAACTAGCTGCGAAGGTTTAATAAGTTGTGGCGTTCCTCAAGGATCAGTTCTGGGGCCTTTATTATTTTTAATCTACTTTAATTCGATCTTCGGTATTGATCTATTAGAACACGCCACAGCCTTTCCTGATGATCTGGCTTTGAGCTATGGTACGAATAGCGATGTCGACACAAAATTAATGCTTGAAAACGACTTAATCAAACTAAGTAAATGGTTTTATCATCATTGGCTCGCTATAAGCGTTAAATCAAAAGTTATGCTATTTGGGAAGAATATCACTAATTCTTCGGTATACCATTTAAAATACCATGTCCATCCCTGTGATATAATCATTTGCTCGTCTCAGTGTTTTGCACTTGAATTTGTTAACGAGTTTAGATATTTGTTTTTAACAGTGGATGCTCAACTAAATTGGAAGTCTCATCTCAATGTCACTAGGAAAAACGTACTTGGTGCTATACATAAATTCTATAATCTTAAGAAATTATGCCCAAACAGTACTCTGCGGAAACTATATCACGCTATAGTTGAATCAATAATAATGTATGGAATATCCAGTTGGGGTGGCACTTATTTTAGTAACATTGAAGGTCTATATATTGCCCAGAAAAGGATTATTAAATTAATATACCACCTTCCTCAAACAACACCATCAATTCATATGTTTCGACAACTAAATTTGCTACCACTTAGATATCTTTACATATACAAAGTCTTGAAAATGTTTTTTATCCGTAGTAACAGTTTTCACAATCGGATTACACAGGTGTATAATACAAGAAATCCAAATTACTATAATGCTGATTTCCGTTGCAATTGTGAGAAGTTTAGAAGATTTTATCTTTATATGGCACCGTATTTTTTTCATATTTTACCTAAAGATATAAAAATTCTAACGATTGGACGTAAACATAAATTTGAGAGGGACGTTCGAAATTGGCTGCTCAACATAGAAAATGTTGAAAGATTCTTCTGAAATTAACATTATATAGCTTCGGATAATTTCACCAATTAAAGCTGTTATCGTAAATTTAAAGGCAACTAATTGTAATTATTATTTTTTCCATATATACATATACAAATAAGAAAACTATTGTGTAATATATATTTAACTCAATGTGTCCAAAGTTTTTATAGAATAGCATGTTTAAGTTGTTTATTTGCTCCACCACAGATTTTCATCTAAACGGAGCTTTACTTTGTTCAACTATAATATGTTAATTAGTTTATAATTTGTTTGTATTATTATTAAGTTATAAGTTGAAATAAAGAAATAAATAAATAAATAAAAATAAATAAATTCTTTTTGCACAGCACCGTATATCGTTAATTAAAATTTTGTACAACACCTTTCATGTGGTTAAAGGGAACTATTCATATAGGTATAGGTGTATTTATTTCGATTTTCTGCAGCAAAATTTAAAATTCAATTAATTTTTGTAAATGAAAACATTTTTTTTATGGTAGAAATAATTCATTATCACTCTCAACCAATATCAATTTTGTTTTGTAACTTATTCAAAACCATATAGAAAAACATTCTGTTTATATTTCGATCAAAATATTTCACAATCAAATTATTTTTCAAAAATTCTGCATACAAAACCAAAAATTGCTGTATGTGTATGTATGTTGCAAAAATGAAAAATAAACACAATTTGAATTGTGAAATGGTAAACCAAGCTGACAAAAACTTGAAAATTAATTTTTGAGTTTGCCTGGTTTGTTGTATAGATTTTTTTTCCCCATAGTATCGACAATATACAAATTTTTCACATTTACCACACCAATATAAATTAAAAAAAAAAAAAACTCGGAAAAGTTTATTAAACATGTTCACATAAATAAAGTTATGCAATGAACTGAGTTTTATAAAATTTACATGGTATGTTATTAAAAAGTTTTGTGCACGAAGTCGAAGTATATGTAATTTTTTGATTGAATTTAAAACTTGTGAAAAACTCAACTGGAATAAATAGCAAATAAAATTATTTAATCTGGTTGAAATGAAATAAAGTGGATATGAAAATATTAAAAGTTTATTTATACTAATAAATTATAATCAATTTAAAATTATTGACTTTTCTTCTGTGCAGTCAAGATTCGACATTTTTTTTTGAATTAATTTTATTTCGAATTTAACATATCAAATATGTAGGTTTACAAAAGAAAATTTTGTTTAACATATTGGTCAGTGTTAGCTAAGCACTATACAATAACAAGGTCAATCTTAAATTACTATTAAGTATTACAATTATTTAAACTAAAATAATATTTGGATATATTGCAGTAGAAAATAGTGTAAAAACTTTAAATAAAAATAAAAAAACACCGTATTCTTCACATTAAGCCTAAACTTAACCTAATTAAAATGACTAGAGACTATTTACTAAAATCTATCAATTACCTGTTGATATTGCATTTATAAGCGAATTTTCAGATATTAAACATGAACGCTTAAATTTTTCAGAACAACGGCTCAGAAGGTCATCCAACATTTCAACACCACTCATTTTATGGACTTCTCTTGTCCTGTGCCAATACGGTAAATTATTATTTTTTTTTTTTTTTTTATTTATGATAACAATAAATTTTTTTTTACAAAGTAACTAGTAATTTTTGACTAACAGCGTTTGACTCTGACAATATAATAATAAAGCACTCATATGTGTTCTTTACATAAAGTGTTGTTTTGGTTGATGTTGCATTGTGCGGACTATTCAGGCAACAAAGGTTTTAGTCTTTTGAGTCTTCTTATTATACCCTCTTGATGAAGTAGTCTTGCAGCTTCGATGTTAGGGTGATGATGGAGCCTCTCCTGGTGTTTTTGAGCACATTTCTTTATTTCACTTGCGACTGTGTCTATTCCGAGATCTCTATGAAGGTCACTATTACGAGTGTACCAAGGGGCATTTACAATTCCTCTGAGAACTTTATTTTGGAATCTTTGAATTGTCTGTTGATTGCTGATTTTGGTGCATCCCCATAGTTGAATACCATATGTCCAGACCGGCTTGAGTACTTGTTTATAAATCACAAGTTTATTATGAATGGATAACTGAGAGTTTCTTCCAATTAACCAGTACATTTTTCTATATTTTAACTGAAGCTCTTCTGCTTTCTTTTTCACGTGTATTTTCCACTTTAACTTTGCATCAAGGTTCATACCAAGGTATTTTGCTTGATTCGCATGTGGTACAGAGATATTATTGAGAGTCACAGCTAGTGGTTCTATTGATCTATTAGTGAAGTTAATGTGAGTAGACTTCGATTCATTCATTTTAATTCTCCACTTAGCTAGCCAATCTTGTATATTATTTACGGCTATTTGTAGTTTGAATGTGACTTCACCGATTGTGTCACCAACAGCTAGAATTGCAGTGTCATCTGCAAACGTGGCGATAGTTGTATTGCTCGTCTGCGGTATGTCGCTAGTAAAAATTACGAAAAGGAAAGGCCCTAAGCCACTCCCCTGCGGGACTCCTGCTTTAGCTTCTTTAATACTGGAGTAAACTCCTTCCTGTTTAACTCTAAAATATCTCCTTTTCAGGTATGACTTTAGCAGTTCGCAAAACTCAAATGGCAGAGTTTTCTCCAATTTAAATATTAAACCATCTAGCCAGACTTTGTCAAATGTCTGCGCTATGTGAAGAAATATGGCTAAACAAATCTTTTTTTCCTCTAAGGATTTTTCTATTATATATGTTATTCTATGGACTTGGTCGATTGTGGAGTGTTCCTCTCTAAATCCAAAATGATGGGACGGAACAGCTCCTGATTTTACAACTTCTGGTTTAATTCGTTTTAATAACAATCTCTCAAATAGTTTTGACACAGTTGGAAGAAGTGATATTGGCCTGTACGAGGCCAGTTCAGTTAGTGGCTTACCTGGCTTAGGTATCATTATCACTTCCGCAAATGTCCAAGATAGAGGGACATAACGGAGTCTGAAGGAAGCATTAACTATGTCCGATATCTTTTTAATAGCTTTATTAGGCAGTTGTTTTAGAATCTCTCCAGTTATCAGGTCATATCCTGGTGATTTTTTAAGTACTACATGGTTCTTTATTACTTATTTTACTTCTTTAGCATTAGTTAATGCAATTTCCTGTCTCAGGATAGTTGTTTGGTTTTCGAACAGTATATCCTGTTGGTTAAGTGTTGTTAAATTAGGCTGAAATGTACGCTCGAGATGATCCGCGAATTTTTCTGCTTTTTGTTCTTTGCTTTTAGCCAGATGACCATTATTTGTTCTTATTGGTGGTATATGCATAACTGGCCTTTTCAAATATTTGGTTGCTTTCCACAATGAATAATCACTACTTTTATCATAGGTGAGAGATTGTAGGTATGAATTTATTGATTTATTTTTAAATTCCCGTATTTCTCTACGTATTCGTTGTGTTAAATTATTTAATCTATTTTTGACGGTTTTGTCTCGTGTACGTTGCCACTCCCTACGGGTACTTCTCTTCTCTATAACTAGTGATTTAATTTCCATTGGATAGCATTTGCCAGCTATTTTTTTGTTTGTTGTGTTAGTACTTTTCCACGCCGCTACCTGTATGTCCTTGACGAGCTTCTCCACCTCCTGTTCTAATGTTTCTTCTGATGAAAGTTGAATGTTTAAAATGATGCTATTGTTTAGTTTATTCCTGAACTTTTTCCAATCAGTATATTTATTTGTTAACATTGGCTGTTTATCATTAGTAATTATTGTATCACTTATTATCATTAAAATAGAGGAGTGGTCAGATGTGGAGTCCAATCCTTCCTGCACTTGTATATAATCAACCGGGATTTTTCTTGTTATAAAGAAGTCAATTAGGTCTGGTATTTTATTTTGATCACTGGGCCAATAAGTTGGTTTTCCAGTAGAATGCCAGTTGCAGTTGTATTTAATTATTGCTTGATGAAGCTCTTTCCCTTTAGTTGTGGTTAGTCTTGATCCCCAGTCAGTATGTTTAGCGTTGAAGTCACCCCCGACTACAAATTTTTCAACGAGCTGCTTGAAGAACTGAGTATAAGCATTCTCTTTGATGTTATATCTAGGTGGGCAATATATTGCGGATACCACTAACTTGTGGTTGCGGGTATTAATGCTAACGCTAATTGCTTGTATTTCATCACTTTCAAGTTTTTGTTGCAGATGGTATTTAATATCTTTTTTTATAATCACGGCACTGCCCCCTCGTACATTATTATTAGGATGAACTGCTGAGTGAACTTCGTAGCCGCGGATTTTTATATGACTTTGAGTAGTAAGGTGTGTTTCAGATAATAAACATATATCTATTTTTTCTAAATCAAGAAATAGTTGTATTTCATTTTGTCGTTGCAATATACCATTGCAGTTCCATGCAAGAATTTTGAAATTATTTGCCATGTTTTTCGAGTAGAGTGAGCCTTTGTAGGATTGATATAAGGGCTTTTTCTTGCTTTTCTTCTTGTGAACTAAGTCTATCAAGAATATCTTGTAGTATTTTATTAGTTTGGTTATTATTTGAATCATTTAATAAAAGAGAACTATGTTGTCTTCTCGAACTTCCAGTAGATAGTACATCAGCAAATGTTACATTTGGATTAGTTCTTGATGGCTGGATTAATGTTTGGTGTGGCCTTAAATTTGTAGGTATTCTTGTTGAGGCTGAGTTAAATTCTGGCCTGGTAATTATTAAAGTTTCCCTTGTTTTGTTGCGAATTTTTTGCAGCTCTTTTATAACAACGCAACCTCTGTAGTTGGCTGGGTGTGTCTCTCCACAGTTGACACATTTTGGTGGGTGTCTTTTGGTTTCGTACATTCAGCCGTACGGTATTTTCCTACACATTTCACGCATCTGGGCTCCTTATTACAAAAGTTTTGTGTGTGTCCGTAGACTTGGCACTTTTTGCACGGGGGGATCAGTTTACATTTTTTAACTGCTTCTATTTGCACTTTCATATAGAGTATTTCGCTGATTGCATAAATATTTTTAATGTCTTCTGTTCTTTCAAAAGACAACATATATAATGGAAGAGGTGTTTTGTCACCTCTTTTTAGCAGCTGTGTAACTTCTTTAATTTTGTATTTTTTCTCCAAAAGATACTCTTTTATCTCTTCTGGTTTGCATGAAGCGTGTAGCTTCCTAGCAATGACTTTGGTTTGCCTTGTCTGCTTATCTTCGTAGGAATACCATGCTGTCTTTTCTTCGTTAAGAGCTCCTGTTAACTTTCTGTAGCTATCACCGTCTGTGACATTTATTTTGATATCACCACTATTTAACGCTGTAGCTTGAAACTTTATATGATTGTTGTCCATGATGTTTCTAATACTCTGATAATTATTGCAATTAGATATTATTACTGGAGGTGGCCGTGGCACTTTTTTCTTCAGTTGTACATTCTTACTTCCGGTTGGGAGTTCATTACTTGATCGTTTCTGTTCCGACGGAACCTGAGCTTTATCCTCCTGTTGCACGTGCCTACTTCCGGTTGGAAGCTGGTCAACTTGTGCCGACCGACCCAAAACTTTAACTGAGGGCTCACCGTTCTGTCCATTTTTTCCCCCTACTACATGACCGTCAAAGGGTTAGCTACAATGCTTCCTTTATTAGTATACTTTTGGTTTATTTGGGAAGATGCTGAGTGCTTACAATAGCTTTGTACAAATTGATTTTTGTGGTGAACGTGTCCGAAAAGGGAAATTAAAAAGAAACGAAAGACAAAACGAGATAGAAAAAAAAACAACGGTTGAAAAAGATAGGAAGAAAAAAAAAAGATTGGGTAGTAAGTGTTTGATCACAGATTAAAAAGGGTTAGAGAATTAAAAATTTAAAAATAGCGGATTAAACATTAAAATTTCTAAATTAAAAATACTAAAAAAGCAAAAATAAAACTTCGTTTTTGTTATAGCCTTAAATAAATAGTTTGTAATACATAGTTCTAAAATATTCATAGTTGTAATTATAAGTTCAAATATAATAGGAATAGTATTAGTGTAATTATAAAGAAATAACTTGTACAAACATTAAGCTTCGAGTGAAAATTACAAAAATTAAATAAGTGAATGTGATAAGTTGTATTACCCAGTGAGTGCAAATGAAGTATACATATTAACAATTAAAAAAAAAAAATATGGTTCGACCTTAAAAATCACTGATATAATTTAAACATAAAAAAAAAACAATGGCGTAGGATTAGTGGAATTTGGGGAAAATATTGAAAAAAATTAACTGAAATTTTTATAAAACAAGTTTATCACCTAATTGTTTAAGTTGAAACAAACACTGAAAAATAAAATAAAAATCATTTAACAAATACAAATATAATATAAATTAGTAATAAATAACTATAAACATAACTAATATAATTTGAAGTAAACTAAATATAAACACTAATAACATAAATTAATCTAATACCATGCAAAAATAGTGAGTGTGCTACGTCACTGCACAACAAAAAATTTGGAAATCAAAAATCAGTTTATTTGGTAACAGTCGTGGAATAAAATTCTCGAACCTTGTGCCATTGGATACCGTACTGGTTAACTGCATTCAACATATCAACACGTCATCAAAATTACCATCGATATGGACATGCGTTGTTATTAAGATAAGAATTTATTATTTTATTATTATCTAATTATATAATTTTTTTTTATTATTAATTAATATTAAATTGGTGGAGGTTAGCTTATAGTTTTTTTTTGTTAGTTAATTTTTTTTTCTTACGAGTGCACTTAGGGGATAGTATTTAGTTTTTCTTCTCAAATAAGATGATTTATGGTATATTTTTGCTATTTTAGTTGTAATTTTTTTTTTTCTTTTTTTGATATAAATCTGTAAAAACCAACATTATTACCTTCTATTTTTTTTTCATTAAACCCGGTAAAATTTTATTTTATTTTGTTTTTTTTTTGTTCCGATCGTCTGTCATGATATTGAAAAATCAGAGTATGGAGTGAAATTAAAATAAAGAGGAGGATAGTCGAGAATGTAGGTATAAGAGAAGGTGGGTAGATCATGAGTGTTGTGTTTTGTTCTTGCTAATCCTATTCGTTCCGCGGTCTAATACTGACACACGCAACTTCCGGAAAACCCCACCCCATTTCCCTGAGCCCTAGCTGGATAAAACCGACCGCCCGGAAGCTCTGTTTGTGTATTCTGTTTAACTTACTAACTAGTTTAGTAACGTTACAAACTGATTGTTTCGAATCGGGTGAAATCTGTGGTGATTTACTCATCTTACGTTTCTTATTTTTTTTTGTTACGGTTCAGAATCCATCCCGTTTCTCTATTGAGTTAGAGGGTGAATTTGCCAGCTGATTAGCTGGGTTACCACCTGGGGTACAATTTCCTGAATCCGTTGTACTCATTGTTTATTTTACTGGTCATAAAGCATCTACCACTCTGACCAGTACGAGTTGGGAGTGGGTCTGGTTTGAGAAGATAATTTACTAAATTCTCGGTAGTCAGTTATACCGCCGCGTCTCGTTCGTCAGAGCCTCGTTAGTTATCTAGCAGGGTGCACCACGTGCAGGTGAGGATGACATTTGGACTATTTGTAAACCAATTACTTAAGCCCCCTTTCCCACCCCGGTAAATTATTTATCATTTTTAAAGTCTTATTTTGAAATATTTATAACTTAAAACGATGTGAGATCCATATATCGATGTGCTTTCCATATAGTTGTAACCTTGTTTCTAATGTTAAGTTTAGATTTCCTATTCAGCAAAGGGTAAAGAGTACGAACACATGTTGTACATTTTACGATAGCATAGTCGATGTGGTTCTTAAATGTTAATTTCGCATCGTAGATGAGCCCGAAATATGTTAAACTAGTACTCCAGTTTAATTATTTAAATCTAGGGTACGGTGCGGTAGATTCCGGCGAAGCCTTTTCCGTGTAAGAAATTCTACACTGTGTTTTGGCCGTATTTATTTGTATCTTCCATCTGGTATAATATTCCATCAAAGTATTAAAATAGTGTTGAAGCCTAATTACAATTTCATTTGGATTAGGGTTAACTGCCAGAACAGCAGTGTCATCAGCAAACATTGATAATACTACGTTGCTGCTTATGGTAATATCTGCCGCGTGAAAATGTTATATAGTGTAGGGCTAAGTACTTCACCTTGGGGCATACTCGTACCAGCGAAAGTTTCTACAATTTTGCTGAAAACAGAACCAACCTTAACTGTGAAAGATCGGTTACTAAGATAGCACTGTATAAGTTTAACAATGTCACATATCGAGACACATCATTCCCACCAGATGTTTTATTTATAAATTCTTTTCTGATTATATTTGTTATCCTAGCTTAAGTTGATGCCAGGTAGAGTGCTGGTATCTAAAGCCAAATTGTTCATTTGGTAATATAAAATTTCTGTCTAAATGGGCGTGTTTAATCTATCAAGAATAAGTTTCTCAAATATTTTTGATAGTGAGTTTAGTAAATTAATAGGCCTGTAGTTCTCAGGTTTTTGATGATATTTGGCTGCTTTAGGTATTGGAATTACCACTGAATGTTTCCATGAAGAAGGAAAGTATCCTAGCTTAAAACAATATTATTATACAATATTGTTAAGTAAATAATTCCTTTCCGTGGTAACCTTTTAAGAATGCGGTTGTTAATTTTATCAATGCCAGAAGCTTTTTTGTTTGTTTAGCCTTTTAATTATATTTTCGATTTCTCTTGGCAAGATAATATGTGTATTGGCCAGTGAAGACAATAAATTATTAATTTCTAACTCCACCGGGGATGAATCATTTATAGTTATACTACAATTTTTCTGAAATTCATCAGCTAGAGCATTTGCTTTCTCTAGTGATGTAATTAGGATACTACCATTTTGTTGCAATACTGTGAAACCTTTATTTTTGTTTTTGATAGAGTTGTGAACACTCCAAAGTCGTTTTGAAGGTTTGATACCTGACACATATTCAAGATAGTCATTCCATTTATCATTTCTAAACTTGAAAATTTTAGATCTGACCAAGTGTGTAAAATAATTAAGATGTCTCTTCATATTAACATTTCTACTACGCCGCCATGCACGGCGCACAGTATTTCTAATATTTATAATTTTTTTGATCTCATCAGGAATAACATACTGAAATTTATATGGGACTACTTTGGGAACATACAGCGCCTCAGCTTCTTTTAACAAGCTAGTTATAAATGCGACCATTTCATTAATTTGATCAGTATTATTGACATGTTTGCAATTATTTAATTGAGCTAAGCTAATTTTGGAATTAATATGATTTTTGAAAGAGACCCAGTTAGCATTACTATAATCATATAAATAATGTTCAGGAATATGTTGAGTAGTCTCATGAAAAATCTCAAGTGGGAGGCAAGTTGACTATCTACGTAAAGTGGAGAGGTAGGATGAATACCATTTGTCAACATTATGTCGAGAGTTGAAGGAGCTTTCCTAGTAGAATTTGGTACATATGTATAAATAGAGGGATATTTTAGCTCAAATCCAATCTGTGTTTCATTTCACACAACAAATTTCCAGCACGATTGGCTTTAACGCAATTTCATGAACGGTGCCTATACTGTTCAAGTCACCACATACAAAGTAGCTCCCACTAAAGGAGATTAGTAATCGAATATCAGATTTAAACTTACATTGATTATCTACAATATTATTAAGGGCGTTAAATCCCGGGAAATAAGCAGCTATTATACAGATTTAAGAACTTTCTAGTTTAACACTAATTCCAATCGATTCAATAATTTTAGTTGGCAAGGCTCTCATATGTTCATGATGTATATTTTTGCTGATTAAAATGGCAACACCTCCATATGAATTTCCAATATGGTCCATTCTGTATATGCTGAAATTTGGATGAATAAAAGGTGATTCAGCATTCAGCCAAGTCTCGCTTATACATGTAATATCCACCGACTCATCTAAAACATAGTTAAAAAATTCAATGTACTTATTTTGAATACTTTGTGCATTCCATGCTTAACTTATTAAACTGTTTATCCATATTGTTTTAGTGTGTATACAATACATATTTACAAAATATATTAGTAATGAATATAATTTGATCCATCTTGTTTTTAGCTGCGGAAAGATTCTGGAAGATTTCTTTGGTTATATTAATTATTTCTGGATTAGAAAGTATCTCCAATTCCTCTGTATTTGGTCTGATGTCACCTTTAGAAGCACTATAACTAAAAGTAGGTTGATTGCTTGATGGTAAAAATTTCGCCATATATTGGTTATTTGATGCTGACGTTGAGGGAAGTTTAGAAAATTCTGCCCCTTTTAAACTAAAATTAAGTCTTTTTTGATGTACAGGCTGTGTTCCTTGATTGGAAGGTAGAAACCTGTGTCGCTGAGTCAATTCTCTTCTATTTGTTAAATACGAAATTCTCTTTGGACACATTTTGTAAGCAGCAGTATGCTTACCAGAGCAATTTGCGCATTTAATAGTTGAATCAATTACAGGTGTGGCAGTATTAGAATTATTGGTGTTAGCACAATTTGAAATTAGATGATTACCCTGACACATTGCACATGTTAACAGAGCTTTGCACTCCCTTTAGATATGACCAGGTTCGTTACATTTAAAACATTTAATTGGATGTGGACATTCTTTAGTGCTAGGTATCTCCCCACATCGATCACATTTTGAAAGTAGGTGACAATGCGTTGTACCGCGTCCGAATTGTTGGCAATTGTGACATTGTGTTACATTTGTTGATTTATTAAAATATTGCCATCTAACAGCTAATACTTACCAATTAAGTACTTTTCAAATGGAGGTCGTAATCCAACACTTTCACAAAAGATTTTCAAGTTTTGATTGGCTCTGATAAATTGTTTGTTTTTTATAAATTAAAAAATATTAATAAAATTGCTGTTGTTTTTTTGGGGTAACGTGCTTCACTGTATATTGATTTCAACACACAACCTATATACGATTTGATTATGTGATTCGGATTCAAATAGTCTTATCGGTTCGGCTAATTCAGTCTGGGATCCTAAAAAATTTGTAGCATTATCCGAATAAATGTGGTTGCATAACCCGCGACAGCCTACAAAGCGGCGCAGTGATGAAATAAATGATTGAGTGATAACATCCTAAGCCACTTCAATATGCACTGCCTTCGACGCCAAGCACACAAATATTGCCAAATATCCCTTAGTCAATCCGTTTCTTTTTAAAATGTGACATAAATTAAACGGACCACAATAATCGATCCCAACCACTGAAAATGACCTTGAAGGTTTTACTCTATGGTCAGGCAATTCACCCATATATTGATGACTTGTGTTCGATTTCACTCTGAAACAGATGACACAATTGTGTACCACATTTCGACATAACTTCCTTCCCTGGAGTATCCCTGGTGTTCGTCACGAACTAGAAGTTTACAAAACGCGTGAGAACCAGGCAAAAGCAATTGGTGCTTTGATTCATATTTTAATCTACCCCCAACTCGCATGCATCCCTCTTTGTCCAAAAACAGTCTCAAGGAACTCAATTTTCTTTTGATATTCACAAACTGATTTTATTAAACCAGTTTGGGCAAATGTGGTTCACTAAACAAATGGTTGATGTCGTTAACGCCGATACTCCAATTACTCCCTGAATAAACTTTTGAAACCCTTTTCCAACTTTACAATTATTCATAAACCGCAGACATACCGCTGTTTTTTTATTATTTTGGTGAAAGAAGAATTCCTTTCAAAAATTATCCAACCTAATTTGCAAATTAGACACACCTTACTTTCGTTAAGTTCTGTTTCTCCCACATTAACATGACGACCTTCAGAACTTGGCCATTTTGCTATAACCATATAAAGGAAATCAAGTCGACTCGGAGAGTTTTTTATGCGAAACAATCTAACCAAGGAATCAGTCCAATAATTAATTGCATCAAAGCGAATACCCATTGAGAATATAATTTTTATCCATTACTTGAGCTAACATTCTAACCGTCTAGGAATTTATTATGTATTTGCTAGAATATGAAGTAAATCGAAGAACAGGGAAAGTTGTTAGTTAGTAGATTAATGTGGGATCCGATATATTCACTTATTAGAAAAAAGTATCTTCAGCGATTCATTTCTATTGAACTGTCTTAATAACTAAATAAATCCTCGCGAAATTATTTCATTTAAAGAAAAATTGATGCTTTGGTTTTAATTTACAATGAAAATTAATTAAATTCGCCATTGAAAAATTTTCTGCAGAATTAATTCCCGCGAACTTCTTAATTTTTATAATTAATTGATTAAATTGGAACTAGCCTTTTCTATATGGTTTAGAAAATTCAAATTTGTTTGTGATATAATTTATCCCATAAATTATAACAATTTATAAATTTTTTCTACTTATCGGCAGGGATATATTAGGTAAAAAAAATTATGGAATTGCAAAGATAAAATAAAATCATATGAAAATAACAAAAATTCCAAATGACTAATTTCATCTCCATATCATATTAAATAAATCCAAAACCTACTAAATACACACACAGAATACACAATAAATACAAAGGTATTTACAATTGATCAAACTCCCAATGCAAAATTATTCTCAAGCAACTGATTTCATTATAAGTCGAGTTACACGATTGAACGGCAAAGGAACGAAACAATGACTTCGAGAGCACCGAAATTCCTGTTGCTATAGGTCGCGTAAATAAATTACAAGCGAGCCATAGACAACCTTCCTCGAAGTATTGGAATCACTCGAGATTATTTGAAGAAATATGTTGTTGGTTTGAAGAATTTTGAGGTGATTAACTTCATTCTGGGTTATTTGAAATTTTCGAGGCTTTCAAATCATTTTTTGAGTTGCATGATGTGTACAATACATATGGATGGGATTATGCAGATTTAAACGCTGTTAGAGATTATTCAAAATTATAATTATGCTTAGAAGCACACAGTTCATGGACCAACCCACCTTTCACAAGATTATCTTAATATTTTCGAGATATTTGGGTATTTTACAGATATTTGAGATTATCCGGATTAGAATATCTTTAACTAGAGTCACATTCAGTTATTTGGCGCTTATTCCACGGTTGTTTCCAGATTATTCCAGATACTTTCAAGTTTTATTCCAAATTAATTATTCGATAATATTTCCGGGTTTTATTAGGTTTACAAGTAGAAACTCGCCTTTTTTTGATCAAATTCAACGTTATTGAAAAGGTACTTGTTACAAAGATTATTAATCGGAATATTCGCCATTACTCTCTATAGTTTTCTTGGTGGTTTCGAAGCAAAATAGTCAACGAGCCATTTTCGTACATCTTCAACTTTCGTGAACGGCTACTCTTTCAAATATGAGGACATCGATTTGAATAAGTGGTAGAGGGTAGAGAGGGAGTCAAGTCTGGAGGATGCGCCGCATGCTGTACAACTTCCCAGCCTAAAGAGAAGATGAGTTCCTGGGTTAATGTGCTGTATGGACGAGCGTTGTCATGCAGCAATATCACTGTTGTGGAGCAATCATCGTCATGAAGTGTTGTAGTCACCCATCTGAAATCATTAATTTGATTAGAAAATATTATGTAAATATAATTTAATGTATGCTTATCTTAGTAGGTTATGTTTTGTTTATTTTGTCATCTATAAATAATGTATATAATTGTAATAGATTTAAATACGATTTGCTGACCATCTACATAAAATATCATGAGTTGAGTTGCTCACCAAGGGTTGAATCCCGACTATCTATTTATATCAATAAACAATTTGTGTCCGTAATAAAATTTAAAATAACCGCGATTTTAAGTTATATGATTTGCGCATCCAGCCAATCAGTGAGTGACACATCATAGTTAATTATGGATCAAATCAGATCGAAGTATTTTTATAATTAGTAGTTTGTGAAAATTAATTTTGTAAAAAATAAGGTAGTCAAATTAAATACTTGTTGCAAGACGGATCTAAAAATAAAGAAAATTATAGTTACCTAAAATTACCTAAATACCTTACCTAATAAAAGTGAAAATTTTTCAACCAAATAAATTAAACCATTGCTGTGGAAATAAAACATTTTATTTATTCCAACATCAACAAGCAAATACAGTTCACCATTATCGCGTAAACAATCACCCTCCTCCAGAGCATAACTTAATTTGATCAATTAGGCCTGATAACGTTCAGTTATAACAGTTTGACCAGGTTCCAGTAGATCGTAGTAAATGACTCCTTTCCCATCACACCAGACACACAATAACACTTTCTTAGCATGAATATTCATTTTTGCAACTGATGTTGATGGCTGGCCTGGATTAACCAAAGCTTTTCTGCGTTTAAGTCGTACAAAATCAACTTTTCGTCACCATTAATGATTTTGTGCAAAACATTTTCAGAAAGCAAATTCAAACCGATGTCAACCCTTCGGTTTTGGTTTTCCTGGGTCAGTTTATGAGGAATCCATTTTCCTTCCTTCTGTAACTTCTCCATTGCATGCAATCTAAGTGATATTGCTTGGTCAGTAACTCCAAATTGTTTTGCAAGCTCATTTTCAATTTGACACGGATTTTGATCCAGTAAAACTTTTCAGTTTTCATCTTCAAATTTTTTTACTTCACCTGAAAGTGGATCGTCCCGAAGACTAAAATTGCCATCAAGAAATCTTACAAACCACTTTTTTACTGTTGAATGACTCACAGAATGTTCACCAAAAGTCAAATTAATCAATTCCGTAGCTCGAGCAGCATTTTTCTTATTTGAAAACAGAGAATAGAATGCAATGGCGTAAATGTTGTCCATTGACATATATCGCTTGAAATTGCTGCACACGGAATTACATGTACACATACTATGTCATAAAAATAGCAATGACTGAGCTACAAATATCCAAAATGGCGGGCGCTTTGAACGCGTTCAAGAATGATTCTACTACAACTGTCTTCAGAAACGAGTTTCTCCTGGCACACCTAATAAATGTGATGTTAACGAGTATTTTCGACGTCCATCTTTCCGCAACTGTAGGCAAAGGAAAAAAAAGCAAAACAATATTAAATTTGTAATATTCACTCTTCCTTTATTCCTTTAGGCTACTATTAAGCCTGATTTCCATTACGAAAGTATTTTGATCAGTAAAAATAAAGCGAGATAAAAATATAGATTTACTTGAGGTGTGAGAGGGAAATTTTTTTTTCAGTACTGAAAACAATTGTTTTTACTGTACTATGTAACCCTAATTTACTGGTGAATAACCATAATTTACTGAAGAAAAATATGAATCGAAGTATATTTTTTCAGTATTTTACAATAA
Organism: Tipula vernalis; assembly: GCA_958295665.1. Classification (NCBI taxonomy): domain Eukaryota; kingdom Metazoa; phylum Arthropoda; class Insecta; order Diptera; family Tipulidae; genus Tipula; species Tipula vernalis. Next base: position 304,268,862 of record OY282558.1, read on the forward strand.
ATCTACATAAAGATTGTCTAAGGATAGAAAATTTTTCTCGCACACTGAAGCAAATACTATACAAAAAATTAAGTTTACCCCACTTCGATATTTTCGAGTGTGAAAGTAACGTTTGGATAAAAACCCGCCAAATAAATTTAATATACGTACAGAAAGTTTTGTGACTTACATATCGCACACGTAGAACAAAAGTGACACAAGTCAAAAAAACGGCATTTTTGAGGAGAAGAAAAAACGCTTTTACGGAATTAACTGGTGTTTTTTAAAAATTAAATTAGCTTAGGAAATAAACAAACTACATTGAAATTAACTACAATTCGCTTTTTGCCATAACTTAAATCTGTATTTTTTAAGTTAATACGGGATTGGTGTTTACCTGGGCTACAGTTATGCTGTATTATTTTAAGTTGCATCACCTTTCAAAAAGATTTCAATAAAAATATTGCAGTTGTGACACTTTTGGTGTCTAGTTCTCATTAGAAATTATATAAACATTTGGAGTTGCGATAGAAGTTTATGTAGAATAATTCTGAATAAAATAGCAGAAATCTTTATAAAATAAATGAAAAAAAAAAATTATTTATAGCTTAATTCAATTACTAAAGATTAGCCGTAATTTCAAAATACATCAAAAAAGAAAAATAACACAAGGGATAATTCATAAAACAGGTACTTTCCAAAAGTATCATTAAAATAAACCAAACAAAAAAAGTCTTTACTCCCTAAAGCTGGATCGAGCTTATTTTACAATTCAAGAATTTCTTTAAAAATCGAATCGTAATTAATTCTAGGAATAGTATTTTTATTAAAAAGATCTTGTGTATCCCTTTTTTTATGAGCAGGTAATGAAATTTTATTTGTGTATGCAGGAACTAATCTTAATGCGTTGTTTACGCTTTCTCCAGACATATTCCTCCTTATATTTCGTACGTTGACTTTATTGTAGGTTGATTCTGCGTACGAAGTTTTATAGTAAAAAAGTAGTGAATCTTTCTTTTCAACTCGGAGAACCTTTATGTCGTGCCACTTTACCTGTTTTCTGTCGGAGTTAATAGTAAAATTATTCCCCCGCTTTTCTTGAAGCGTTTTCAAATCGTAAAAATATTCATAACTTAGCTCATGAACACGATATGGATTACCATTTTTTTTTTGCTGTTCGAATAAGTGTAGCATACTGCTGTGGTACATAGATCGGACTTGATTTTACATATCGTTTTACCTGCTTTTCTATTACGCTATGTACATTGTCGCCTTCATTTTGTGAATGTCCGCGTATTAGAAATTTGTGTGTTATGCTTCGAATTTTGAAAGTATTAACCGCGTAAGAGTAAGCTGAGAGTAAATATTTATTATTTTTGCTGCCCACAACAATTGTCAGAGTAAAATATTATATCGAGGTTTGCGTTTTTTGCATTTTCAGCCACCACTTTGAGATATCGTAGGACACAACTTCCGATTTCCGTCGCACCACGTTTACCCTCTGTTTCATTCCAAAAGTAGCACTCTACGTTTTTGACATTCAAATCGCTGATTGTAAAATTATAGCAGTTTATTTTGCTTTTTGTAGTAAAAACGAGGAAATTTGCCCTCTAGGCAATGGCATAACTGCTTGCAAATCGTATACAGCAACATGTGCGCTATTAGGATTTTTTTTGTCATTTTCCTTTTCCGCCCGGGACAAATTTTTCTCTTTCTGGTGAAATGTATAGTTTTCTAGTAATATTTTTTCCCCTCCTCATCAGCAGTTTTAAAAGACTCACACAGATCGCACTGATCTTTTTTTTGGTACATAGAAAGATATGTTGTACTCTTCTCTAAATATACGATTAAACATACTCACATGTACAAATGAAAGGCTCTGTTCCTCACGTTGCTGCTTATACGCACGATATAGATCTGCAATACTTTTGGTACTTTCAATAAACTCTCTCGTGGTTTGGGCTCTTAAATAATGAGATTCTATCCTTGGAATTCCATTTATGAAATTTTTAACACTTTGTTTAAGTTCGGGGTCGATTTTAAATTGTTTTCCGTGCTTTCCCCTCATTTCGCTCTTCAGGGTTCCTGTGTCGCTTTTCTTTGAAAATGATGTCCGTATAGGTCGGTCATTGATGTCCAGAGTTGCTTTAAAAAAATTCTTGCAAACTCGTATGCGTGTGTCATCTAAGTCGAAAAAGAAGGCTGAATTCAAATTACAAAATTCATTGGTGGAGGAATATCGATATTTTGGCTTTATTTGATCGGTGTGCCTTAATATGTATTCTCTCTGACTCTGAAGGTCTGCTAACTTCCAATAGTTATTGAATATTCTTTAACGGAAGGCAGCATTAATTTTGCTAGTACAGCTTAACCTACATTTATCTCCACATCCAGGCCGTATTTTTCTCGCGGGAAAACCTTTCTTTGATTTTGAGGTAGAAACGTAAGCTTCCCCAGAATTTCTTAATAGTTTTGTCTTTTTGCTAATCCAATTGTCAACCTGTCGTTTCATTTTTCGTCCTTTTTTGGCCACATTTTCAATTTCATGTTCATTTTCAATTTCAGAAGCAAGTTCGTACTGATTTGTATTTTCAGAACTGTCTGTTGAAATTGATTTACTATCTATAAAATCTGGATCCTCATCAGAATCATCTATAATATCACTTTCATTGCTGTGTGTAGGTGACTCAAAATCTATTTGTTTATTTGATTTAGTAAATCGTACCTTTGTGACATCAACAGAGTTATGTATAACAGTATAAACACTACCGGAGTCATTTTCAGGCAGGTTTCCAGTCTCAACTCGTATCGCGTATACGCTTCTAGGATAGGGTTGAAAATAATATTTATCAATTGCTGATGAACACTCATTAAATGATAAAATACTATCTCCGTGACTGTTATCTGAGAAAACACATTCGGAAATTCCTTCCGTCTCTAACACCAGCGTATTCAGTTGAGTGTTAGCTTCAGGCACATTAGCACGTAAATCATTTGCAACTTGAGTAGCGTGTGAACATCCTGGCTCATTTCTATTAAAGGTTTCAAACCTTGAAGTCGAATTCATACTTTGTACTTCCAAAATATTTAGATGTTGATTCTCTGCGTTAATATTTGTTGTTGGATTTTCATTATTTTTTAACGCTGATGTTGCCATTTTTGTACCATTAGACTTGCACGATGCGACGAATTCATGATTATCCTGCTAGTAGGCCTATAAATAAATTAGCCAAATTATTTCGACAAAAGTGACACAACTCGAATTATCTTAAAAATAGAAGCTCAACTGAAGTTTTTCAAAAATTTTAGTAATCAACATACCCGCATTTTTGTAATCTAAAATGTGTCAATTTAAAATCTAAACGTTTTAAAGTCAGTGAAACCGAGTAAAGTAAAAATATCCTTTAACATCAAGAGTGACATAATTCAAAATGCGTAATATTGATCGTACGAAAATGACTTAACAAATAATAATTCAACTAATTTTACTTACCTTTTCCGACAAAAATGACACAACTCGAATTACAACAAATTGCGGGTTACACTTCATTCAACAAAAATGAATTAACTCGAAAAATATAATTAATTTTTTCTGTCAGTTTAAGCACTAAAATGACACAACTTGAAATATGACGGTTTTGTACTTAAATCAACAAGTATTCGTTTGAAGTTTTAATTACAACTGAAGTTGTGACTCTTTTGTTCCAAGTGTTTAAAACGCCTTTTAATCTTGAAAAGTTACACAAATACCACGTGTCGGAAAAAAGAAATTATTAATTTCTCAATTATGGCGAATGAGAGTAAAATGTATGATGAATCTGAATATGCTATTAACGGGAATAACCGATTTTTTTAGTTGTGTCATTTTTGTTCTACATGTGCGATATATATTAAGTAAATTATTAATTATTAAATATTAAATTATTATTTATATTAATAACCTACTTAGCCATATTGTAATGAACAAAATTTATTGGTTATGTTAACAAAAATCTGTCAAAATATAACCATACAATTTTGCTATAAAAAAAATTACCGTCTTTATCACTCTAATGGAATTTTTGATTATCTTAACTCCTCCTGTTTTTTTCAGTAAAATATACAAGTCAGTAAATTTTTCTCAGGGAAATCAAGCTTTTAGCGCTTTATCCACAGGAAAACGAAAAATCATATTTACGAAAAAGTTGGCACATTTTAGCGTTTTTTCATATTGCCTTACCCATTACCCAACCTAAACCGAAAAACTAATTTTGTTTAAACTTTAATGTCAAAATACGTATTGTACCAGAGCCTTCTAGAGTATAGAGGCATAATCAAGATGATGTATTTTTTAGAAGCTTTTTTAGTGGTTTAACTTTTCACCGATTTCCATAGGAATCCATAGTAAAAATGGTTTTTTTTAGCTTCAAGTTTTTCAATGAGAAAAGCTAAAATATTATGAAATGTTTTTATAAAAGTTTTCTACATATCTTAAACAATAATTTACAAGAATGTTATATTGGTATTAAGTAAATAGTAGTTGCAGAAATATTAAAACTAAATTATTTTTAAAATAGTTTTATCGAACTTTCATTTTGAAAAATACATCAAAGTTGGCTCTGACGAATTAAAATAATACTTGCTAAATATATCTTTAGTTTTACTAGTGTACGTAAGATGTCTAAAATGTTAACAGAAAAATACGAAAAAAAGTTATTTAATCACAAAATTATCATACTTTCCTATATTTTGTGAATTTGTTTTGCTTTTCATACAATTTTTGAACTTGAAATTTCCCCAGGTGGTAATTTTTGGTACAATTTTACCAAATTTTTACGGCCATCACTGCCATCTATGTAATGTATATTGACCTAATGACCAAACGAATTATAGTAAGCTTTTTTTTCAATTTGACCAGAATGCTGTTGTTCAAAATTTTTTATTAAATTTTGGTTTAAATAAATCAATTATTACAAGAAAATGAAAACGATTTACTTAAATGACATTCATATGTGTTGAAATTCAAACATTTATGGAAGTATTTTTGAAATTATAATTAAGAATTTGTAACGTTTTCATTTAATACTTTATCTTAGCAAAAAAAGTGATTTCGCATATGTTTTGTGTGTTTTACTATGAAAAGTTTGGTTTTTTCCTCGTTTCTAATTCCCGTATAAAAGCTTGGTTTTTTAGACTATGGCTTTGTATAATCAAGGTTGCTTTGATTGTACTAGGTATCGATTTCTGTATGTTAAATTTTATTTAAATTTGTTTAAAAAATTACAATAACTTGTTAATAATGATAATAAAAAAAAAGAAAATTGTTTTGTGTTCTGTTCTATATTACCATCGCCTTCGAAAATTTCATAGAGAATACCATAATTTGATGAAGCAACTAGAATTATACCCACCAAAGTTCTATCAGTACTTTAGGATGAATAAAACAGAATTTGAGTTTGTTCTGCAAAAAATTCATCAAATAATTACGCCGCGAAGGTCAAATTTTAGAAAAGATAAAATTTCCTCTGAAGAAAAATTGGTCATTACGTTAAGGTTAATATTACACAGTTAATACAATGTTGGATTTAATTTAGCGTATATACATTTATTTACATTAGATTCTTGGCGACAGGAGCTAGTATCACTGATTTGCCACTATGTTTCCTTATGGGAGTAACAACCGTAAAACGATGCATTGTTCAAATAATAATAGCGATCAATCAAAAACTAAAGAGCATTATGTTACTAAAACCAACAAATTCAAATTGGCAACATATAACAGAAGATTTTTATAGACGTTGAAACTTCCCAAATTGCCTCGGTGCCGTTGATGGCAAACACATATAAATGTTTTGTCCCGGTAATAGTGGAAGTCTATATTATAATTATAAAAAAACTTTTTCGATCGGTTTGATGGCAGTGGTAGATGCCCAATATAATTGTATAATGGTCAACATTGGATCGTATGGTTCCAACAGCGATTTTGCTGTATTTTCAAATTGTAATTTTGGCAAAGCATGGATAAAGAACCCTAAGCTCCTAAATGTTTCGAAAGACGAATGCCTGCCAGGCACTAATAGTTTGCCCGTGCCTCAAGTTTTAGTTGGCGATGAACGATTTGGACTTAAATTGAATTTGCTGACACCTTATCCAGGTCAAAAACTCTCAATAAAACAGCGGTTATTGATTTGTTTCTGGTCAATTTGTTGCTGAATATTGAACCCATTCGTCAATTCAGCGAGCGATGTAAGGAAAGTCGTCATTTGATATGACTGAGCTTGTATTTGTGGAGTTGGTTCTGAAATAATTTCAATTGCTTTTAGTATTTTATTGATTAATACGTCATTGTTGATATCATTTTTCCTCTTTCGAGCGAATGAACTTCTAGGCGGTTCGGATCCCGAACCGCTTGGTACGGTTTTTTCATTTTTGTAGTAGTACCTAAAAGAATCCCTGAAATTCGTCCATTTTTTTTTTGGCACACATCAACTGAATTTTAATTAATAAAATAGTATTTGTTTGACTTTAAGTATACTTTTAAATATGATTGGAATAGGGCTTACCAGGTTTCTGTAAAGTCTTAGCAATTTTTTTCCAAGCCGCTGTTTTTTATGTTTATCTTTATATGATTTTATTGTTTTATTATATAGTAATTCATGTGCTTCAACTTCAATTATTAATTTCTCTTCGAAAATTCTCAGTTCTTTTTTCTTTAATACGTCCGCCTCTTTTTTAATATTTTTAATTTTTCTGACTTCAATTTGCTCCATATTGTAAATTGTGATCGCTATTTTCTTTGAGGTTATGTTAATTTGCCATTTTATTTTTTATTTACAATTTTTTTCTGCTGAAAGTTGGTACTACGTAAATTATTTGGTGTTGTCATTTAAATTTCACTTTTATTACAGAAAAACAAAACGAATAATTTTTTTGTGTATTTTCTGACCGAAAAAATTAAAATTCGATTTTCCGACAAAATTAAATAGTTTTAATTGACTTTTTAAATAAAAATAGCTTTGTATTGTGTTTACGAATAATTTTCCTAGAATTAAGATCTGTATATACTAATTATTTTGGAGTTATAGCAAAAACTATAAAATCAGTTTTCGTTTTCCTGTGGGTAAAGCGCTTTAAACAATGATAAACGCAGAAAATATTCAACGAACTTCATAGTAAAACCTATAGAAGTTACTTGCGTTGGTAATTATTTGCGTCATACAAGTTTGCACGACCTTCAGAGAAAAGTTATGTAATTTCTTTTGATTCAATGAAATATTCGTACATCAAACGAAAAAGTTTCGATAGCAGTTTTGTGTTGGATATTGTCAGGTAATCGAAGAGAAATTTAGACGTATCTGAAATCATGACATGTTGTTTGGACTTCGACAGTTGATGATAAACGAAACTTTTGAGTACTTAACTTTAGATGTGACTGTCCTTTCCATACTTTAAATAATTTGTAGGCCCTAGGTTACATTAATAGGCTGATTACAGAAGGCACAGTAATATTACAGATGTAGCTGCGCCTCGTAGACACTTTACAAAGTATATATGTACATAGACATTGAGCACGATTCTGGCTCGATAAAATTTTTGAAGTTTTATGGAATTGAAAATTTTACGATATTTCTGTTTTTTATAATACAAATTCAAATAGGGAACGAGGAAATAGCTTACTACCCTTACTACCGCTGATCATACCCTTCCTTAGTCACTTTAAAAAGTTATTGCTCAGTCTTTAGAAGATGAAAGTAAGTTCAAAATATGTCAGCGAAATTTAAGCAGTGAAGAATAAACCATACACGAAAAAGTAAGTTCCATACATTTTTACGTTTATCGATTGCAAACTACAGTTAATGAACTGAATCATTTGCATGAATCCAGCAGTATATTGTAGTGTATGTTAGTATAATGCACTATACAATTCTTCTGAGGCGAGATAAATGTTAGAATATTATCCCCTTTCACACCCATTAATATAACTCCGGCAGTCGAATAAAATAACCTTCATCAGTAATAAAATATACCATACCAAACATAGCAAAATATCCAATAAACCTTTTTTTCTCAAATATAATACAACATGTTGCCGATAAACTGGAACCGGCATATTATTCGTAAAATATTTTATGCAAGGAGAACTTAAAATCTACCTTCACCCATTCCATTGAATTATTCGATTTTCTCAAAGTAAATAATACAAGTACATAATTTAATTAGTTCAGTTAGTACAAAAAAAAAGTTAAATTTTATAATTTAGGTTCTTTATAATGTAAATTGTTTTTCCTAATTAGAAGATCGCGATGCCAATACAAAAACAACAGAATAATTAGAAAATTATGTTATTTTGTTATTTAATATAATAATTTTGGGGTAACAAATAAGTGAATTATAATATTTAGTACCGGTCCATTTAATTTAATTAAATCAATTAGCAGTTTCATGAGTACTTTAATACTTAAAGCAGGGCAAAGCTGGAAAATATAAAAAGGCCACTTATACCTTATCCCTGTAAAGCGAAATAATAGGCCGTAATCCGGAGTTTACAGTTGTACGTTTTGTTATGTTATTTAGTTTTTTAGGAAGTGGGAAATTAAAATGACATAACATGGATTTTATGATGCCCGAATATGGGGCAATATGTTGAATCTTACATTTTGAAAATGTTCTTCCGTAAATATTTTCTATTATTTTTGGTCAACAATATGTATGTATATTGCAAAGATAAGAAAGCTGCATATATGTATAATATAAATATAGTTTGTACAGGATATGAATTTATGGTACTTTCCATGTTTCCGATGTTGTTTGACTTATGACAAAGAGTATAAAATATCAAGAGAAACGAGAAACTGAAGGACATTTTTCATATACACTCAATTTTGTTTTTATGCGATTTTCTTTTATGCGGTTTTAAAGTTATGCGGTTTTTTTTATACAACTTTTTATACGAATTTTTTATACGATTTACAAATTATGCGACTTTTTCCTTCTATTTATGTGATACCAGAGCCTTCTAGAGTATAGAGCCATAATCTTAAAGACGTATTTTTTAGAAGCTTTTTTAGTGGTATAACTTTTCACTGATTTCCATAGGAATCCATAGTAAAAATGGTGTTTTTTAGCTTCAAGTTTTTCAATGAAAAAAGCAAAAATATTATAAAATGTTTATATAAAAGTTTTCTACATATCTTTAAGAACAATATACAAGAAGGCCATATTGGTATTAAGTAAATATTAATTGAAGAAATATTGAAATTAAATTATTTCTAAAATATATTTTTTCGAACTGTCATTTTGAAAAATACATCAAAGTTGGCTCTGACAAATTAAAATAATACTTGCTAAATTTACCTTTAGTTTTACTAGTGTACGTAAGATGTCTAAATGGTTAAAGAAAAATACGAAAAAAAAGTTATTTAATCCCAAAATTAACAAACGTTCCTATATTTTGTGAATTTGTCTTGCTTTTCCTACAACTTTTGAACTTGACATTTCTCCAGGTGGTAATTTTTGGTACGACTTTTCCAAATTTTCACGGCCATCACTGCCATCTATGTAATGTATATTGACTTAATGACCAGAATGCTGTTGTTATGAAATGTTTCTTATATTTTGGTTTAAATAAATCAATTATTCCAAGAAAATGAAAACGATTTACTTCAACGACATTCATATATGTTGAAATTCAAACATTTATGAAAGTATTTCAGAAATCATAATTAAGAATTTGTAACGTTTTCATTTAAAAAATTGTCTTAGGAAAAAAAGTGATTTCCCATATGTTTTGTGTGTTTTACTATGAAAAGTTCCGTTTTTTCCTCGTTTCTAATTCCCTTATAAAAGCTCAGATTTTTTGATTATGGCTCTATAAAATACAGGGTGCTCTGGTGATACACGCCGATCGTCATGATGCTATTCTCGTCTCCTTCTTCTTCACCTACAAACTAAATCGTCAACAAATTTTTTTGATTGTTCTGATTCTTTTCAAGGACGATAGAATCAAAGTGTGGAGCGGTTAACGTTTTATGGGAATCCCAGTTTTATATGATTTTTATTTTTTCTCGTCAAATGTACGGCGGCTGTGCTCATTATTATTGTGTCTGCTGTGGTTTTAAGTCGATAACAGTAAAGTTTTTCCTGGTGTAATTTTAATGTGAATTGTTTTGTTTTTATTAGAAAAAGGTAAAAAATTTAAAAATTATTTTTTTATAAATTTAAATTTAATTTTTTTTATTATGAGAATTTGTTCAAATTTAAATGAACATTTTTTTAGGAATTTATAAATTAATTTTATCCGATGGAAAAAAAAAATCACAAACGAACGGGGATTTCGTTGGAAATTAAAATTGCAATTTTAGATCGTTTGGCGAAAGGAGAGAGATATACGGATGTTGGCAGGTATTTTGGTTTCGGCGAATCTACAAATTTAACTTCCAAATTGTCATCATATTCAAGAATTGTTTTAGTAGAAAAAACCGAAAAACCGTTGGTAATTTGGATTGACGATCGAACAAAAAAAGAATTCCTTTATATGGCCCGTTAATTAACCATTACCTCTACCGCTCATTCCGGTACAGCATTTTCAGCAAGTTCAGGATTGCTTACTGATTTTCTAAAAAGAAATGCTTTTCACAACGTGAAGATTACCGGCGAGATCGCATCAGCAGACGAGGAGACTGCTAGGCATTATCCTGAACAGTTGGCAAAAATGATTGAGGATGGTGTTTATTGTCCCGACCAGATTTTCAACGCAGATGAGGGGGTTATTCTGGAAAAAAATGCCCACCCGAACATACATTGCGAAAGCTGAGAAAAAAGCAAGTGGTTTTAAAGCAGCCAAAGATAGAGTAAATTTCTACTTTGTAGCAATGCATCAGGAGATCGGATGCTCAAACCCCTGCTTATTAATCGATCGCTAAGACCACGGTCCTAAGGGGTAAAGTTTTAAAAAAAATACCAGTGCATTGGATAGCGAATAAAAAGGCTTGGGTGACATCTGCTGTTTCCACCGAGTGGTTTAGTAATTGTTTCATCCCGGAAGTAGAAGTTGATTTGAAGCAAAAGGGACTTGATTTTAAATGGTGTTTCTTCCACCTAATACAACGAGCCTTATTCAACCATTACATCAAGGCATATTTGCTACTTTTAAAAAATATTATGTAAAACTAACCTTCCAATTTATTTTGAATCAACTTGATAATGAACCAGTTACACTTAAAAACGTTTGGAAAAAGTTTTCGATTTTAGACTGAATCAATCATGCTACTTCTGATATCGGTGAAATAAGACCAAACTTTAAATGTGTGTTGGAAAACACTATGGCCTCGATGCAAACAGAATTGCAATTAATCAACGATCGACGGTTTCTGCTGAAATTATTGCTTTAGCACATGAAATTGGTAGGGAAGGTTTTGATAAACATTTGACAAGATTTTGTGGACAAGGCCTTAAGTGATGATGATGTTATCGAATTATTGGATACGGTCCTAGATCCAGAAAATAATATTGATGTAGAAGACAGTGAACCTGCTCACTGCAAAAATAATTCGAGAAGGTCTTCAACTTTGCAAACTCATTAGAAAAACATTTTATTAATAATGACCTGAATTCGTAACGGGCATTTAAATTCCAGCATGACCTGAAGAATTGCATTTGTGGGTATCAGGAACTTCTAAAACAATTTCAGAAATCATTGCAAAGTTTAATAACAGATTTTGTTGTCAAAGAAGCAAAACCACCACCCGTTGAAATTAGCACTGGATGTAATGAGGGAGAATTAATTTCGTCAACCGAATTGTTGACTATCTATAGCAGCGATGATAGCGATTTCGAACCAGTTCACAAACGGTCGCGGGCATTGTCTACAAGTGAAGATAATGACTAGGTGTAATTATCATTTAATTTCTAAGAAAAGTGAAATAAAAAACTAATTTTGGACTCGTGATTTCAATTTGTTTTAAATCTATAACTCTCCTTTCTTCAAATACCTTTAGTACCCACCATAATCCTCTACAAGAAGGGTAACATCGTCCTTTTTATGCGATTTTTTGGTTATTTATTTGGTTTTATGCGGTTTTCGAAAAATTTGGAATTTATCCCTATTTATTTAATGTAGGCAGTGTCTTTTTTATGCTCTTTTCTGAGGAACGTATCTATCGCATAAAAACAGAATTGAGTGTATGTTTAAAATGGGTTATGCAATGGGTTAAACAACCTTATAACTCTACATAGTTATGTCTATTGAATTTTAGAAATAAATCAATCGGTGAATGGAATATTTAAGGCAGAAACGATTGATCAAAAATATTTTTTGTTATCACTGCTAGGAAAAACAAAAAATAATTATGTATTTGTTGATATGATTTGATTAATATTGTTATTCGCTTTTGGCACTATTGATATTCTATACTGATTGCTTAATATTAATATATATTTCCGTTTTATTGCAGCGTATCTATAAGTAGACAAACACTCTATGATTTTAAGTTGCGTAGTAATCTTAGTAGATGTATCTTATGTTCCTTGGTTTCTAAGAAAATTAAAATGTTTAATGGCTTTATTCTTGTATCTTTGTTTCAACGAAACTAACAAATTTTACAGTCTAAAATATAATATAATACTTGTTTCTAGTTTACGTTATTGCTTTATTTTTTAGTAAGATTATATTTTTAAATGTTTTAGATCTACACAGTAAAAAATTTTGTTGGAATTTTACTACAATAATCATTGGCACAACATTTGCCATTGTTTAACGTTGTAAAAAAAAACGTGGAGGTGATTTTACACTTCTATAACTAATTATACATGATCTGTAAGGTCAATTACACAGATGTAGAGTACCTGCTACACATAATCTGTGGACAAAACCATTCAAAAGGGCAAAGCAGGCACACAGTGTGTGTAAAACTACTTTAGAGTTAGATAATTTTACACTGTACAATATGAATAAAGTACTTAATCGATCAGTAGTTCTACTCTAATTAAAGGCGGAACCACACGCAGTTCGTAGATGTTACTGGTGAGCAAGGTAAAATTACATTCTTTGTTATCAATATTTTCTTTAAAATAAATATTCGTGTAAAAATTAAAGAAATAATAAATTGTGGAAAATTATTAGTTATGTAACATGCATTTTGCTCAAATTTGCTGCTCCAGTATATTTCAGCTCAGTTGAGTTGAACTAATGAAATAACAATTTTGAACGTAACTGCCTAATAATTTCACACCATTTATAATCAAATGTTTCTGTATTTTTTAAACGAACTAATTCGTCACTGTAACAATATCTATAAATAAATTGAAACAAATTCATAGTTTTCTATTAGTTTATTATAACATCTCAAACTTTAACAAAAAAAAAATATATATTTACTTCAGTAATAATATTTATTTCGGACCACAGGACCAAATTATTTTTAAAATTCGTATAAATTAAATCCATAAAAATTATTTACGGCTCATTTATCGCAGTAAAAAGACTATAGACTCTGGATTTGTTGCCCAATGTTTTCTCCTTCGACCTACCAAACGTATTAGGTATACCTAATAAATTTTGAATTATCTGCATTGTTGAGCTGATCTCTTTTGGATAACTCATATTAAAATTGAAATAAAATATAAGCAGTAGTTCCACGGCTTTAAATAACGTTTTGGTTGTTGTACACATTTTGTTTTCGATAAAAATATAAAATAGCGTTATTTCGGGTGCGATTTCTGTCAAAAAAGAAGAAAAAAATATAATAATAACTTTAAAAGAAGATGCTTATTAGTTTGCATAGTCAAAATATTGATAAAACAATGCTATCAAAGATCGAAAAAAGTAGGCCTTTAGTTCCTTAAAGCCACCAATAATGTCCAATTTTTTTTCGAAGGTTTTTTCACTTTTGTGAAGAGAAATAAAAGCCAACATTTTTTCAGGAATGACGGAATATTATATAAAATTAAATAGAATATTTTAAAATCCTACAACTTACTAATGAAAGTAAATTAAGGCCCAAGGATTTTATTACGCTTTATAAAAATATTTCGAAGCTTGATTGCGAATTAAAGTCTTCATTTATTTTATAGCAATAAAACCTTTGGCCTTATTTTACGGCACCAAACCTAGATGCTAAATTATAAATCTTTTTCAAAATTAAGTTTAAACATAGATTAACTGGTCTGAGTCGCTTTTTTTTATTGCAATCTCAGCCAGTTAGAATAAATTTAACACTTGTGAGTGTTTACCTATTTCAAAAGAAAAACCACTTTTACTGTTAATAAACGCTAATTATATTTAAACTAAATTGACGGTATATGAAATGAATGTATAAACAGTGTTTTATGGCTAAAAACAAATACTTACCTACCACCGCAATCCACGGTGCATTGTGAGTCGGAACTATATCATCTATTAGCGTACCCATCTGGAGATTGAACGGATTTTTAATATTATGAAACATATTGTAATATTGTATTAAAACTATACTCACTTTGCATAAGCAACTAATATCCTCGTTGAAATAAGTGGTTAAAATGTTTAACACAGCATATTCTTTATTTTGTTCTCCGTCGCATATTTGATTGAGACCGGCTCTTTTGTTCATTTTTGAAAACGCCACAATTTGATCTACTTTCTTTGCTAAGTTTTTAGCGTCGACATCGGAATTATTTACCAGTTTTGAGAAATGTTCCTTTGCAAATTTAGATAAAAGTAAATGTGGCCATTTTTCTTTTATATCTGATATGGTTGGAGGAGCTTCCATATTATTCAAAAAGTCCCTTTGCAATGAATAAGTTTCACTAATAAATTTGTCGATTTCGTTTTCTTCGAGGGGTGTTAGAGTTGTAATCCCCGCCTTTTGTTTCAAAATTATTCTTTTTCTCTCTAACGAGTCCATATCTTCGTCGGATTCACTAATCCAGTTTGGACAGCTTTCTTTTAATGATTTGAGTCTTTTTATCATGCTTGGTTTGTTATGAGTGTCCCGATTCCTTTTCGCCCCGCGCCGATTCAAATAGTTGTTATGATATAATAATTTTGACGTAATATTTATTGGCTCGGTGTTAAGTTCGAAACTTTGGGTATAATGGGTATTTTGATATTGACTCCTGCGCTACTTGCCGGAAAATGGGAACTGGAATGTAAAATGATATTGCGCGCATGTCGTCAACTATAAAATGTATGAAGTCTTGTAAATAATTTCCCAATGGCATCTCTTTTTCAAATAGGTCCATGATGTGTCTCGGTATTTTATTCCAATTTATTTTAAAGTTACTAAATAATATCTAGCACTGAGCAAAACCAAAGTTGCTGTCATTGGATGATGGAGAAAATGCAACACTTGAAATTGATAAGGTGTCATTTAAAGAATCATATTCAGAAGAATAGGTATCAGTATTTCGGCCCAAGCTTGTAGACGGTAGGTGCCGTTGATCTATTGTTTGTGTTGGCATAAATACAATTTCAAAATTTTGTTCTTCATTTACTGTAGTCTCGAGTTCGGTTAACGAAGTCTCTTTTATTCTCTCAGCAATTATGGATGGGCCCCACTTTTGATCCGGCTCCAATAATAGAAACTCTTGTTTCGAGAAAAACTCAAGGGTATCCGAGTCCTCAATTTCCGTGCCGTCTTCTTCTAATACAAGTTTACTGCCTGATATACCAATGTCGTTTGCTGAAATTGAAAATGTGTAGGTAAAATAATTTTACATAATATGAATTTTTTTTTTAGAACCGATTTTTATGTTGAATAAAAATCAAAAATCAAAAAATCAAAAACTGTTTTTATACGAGTAAAAATCTTTACTAGATGATTTATGATCTTGTCTAAATATTACGGTAAATTGCGTTGTTTGATTAATTAATTAGTCTTTAAAAAGCTAAACTAATCTCGCTAAATTAATTATAACGGTTTTGTACACTAAAATGAATTTTATGACTTACCTTTCTGAATTACCGCATCTAAGTTAATTTCGGAACAGAAACTTTTCTTAATAGCCCTCGATGAACTCCACACCTTGAATCCTATTTTTAACATCTGTTAAAGAAATATTTTTGTTTTACTAAGTGCGTATATTGTATTTTTTTAAAAATCTTCTTACCTTTAGCTATATTAAATAGGGAATACTATGCTGAAACAAGGCGTATTCAATGTTTTGATGCTTATATGTTTTGATTGGAAATGGAGATAATAAATTAGTATTTCTAATTATCATTGAATCGCAGCTTAATTTTTCTACGATATAAACACCTTTAGTGTGTTCCAATTCTATTGTATACGTATTGCCAAAAAATGCAATTTGATTATAAGAAGCATTCACAAAAATATGAGTAATTTTTAAAGCAGCGATTAAATTTGTTTCATTAATAAATATAGGAAGCAATGTGTCGACTTCATATTCTATATCTCTGTATTTAGCTCGATTTGTTTCAAACGTATAATCTATTTTTTGCCCTTTGAATGTGGTAATGGTGATATTGGTAACATAGCCTGCAATAATCTTATCAGAAAATCGTAATTTAAAAAAACTTTGATATAGTTGATGTCCCTCCGCTAGTAGTTTGGTGAGGTTTATGAAATTCCATGCATTGTTTACAATTTTTTTAAAATACTGATGCTTACTCTCAAATCTAAGAGTTGAAAATTTATTTAGAGGTCCAAATTTTCTGATTAAATTTGGATAATGTTGTAAGTAATGATGTTTAGGAATTAAACCTTTATTTGGAAACATACTGATTCTTGCATTTAAATAACGATGTATCAAAAATTCGAGTTTACAAACTTGAATATACGATATAGTATACGCAGATGATATTTGACATATTCGTATAAGATCCAGCAGCAATTCCCAAACACCATCTTTGTAATCAAAACGTTCCTTACAATTAAGCACTATCAAAGGAAATATCATCAATAAAGTATAATTTTGATGTGCACTGCCAGTAATACGCTTGGTTTTCTCATTTATATTTGGAAATGACGTATTTAGTTTTAAGTATGTACTCGTATTAATGTAACGAGCATTCTGATTGAAAAATTCAAATGAGAAATACCGTTTTGCAATAAAATGTTGAATATATAAATTAAGATCCTTCGCAATAATTCTTTCGTAAAGATCATGGGCTATACATGGTGGTAATCCGGGATTACATATATTATAGTGTGTAAGTTCATTAAATGTACAATTTTGTTTTATTCCTCGGTAACTTTTTATTTCAAAATCACTAACTTCTTTGATGTCATTTACATACGTTTCAGGAGAGCGTAGTTCTTTAAGCATGTTGGCGGTCGTCTTAAACTCGGCCATTGTAATATAGCAATATCGACAAAAATATTGAGATGTGCTGAAATTTTCTAAAAATCCACTTATTTGATGGGAACCCAGATTATCCCCACAAATAGCTATGAGAGAGCCGCAAATATTGTTGTTTGTTGATAGGGAAATCCCCTCATTTTCGAGGATTATCAAATCATGCACTAATTTTTGAAATATTTTGTGGAATCCAAATGCTTTAAAGTGCGACTCCTTACAAAGTAACACAAGTTGGATGTTATCGACTTTAGATCGATTATGTGGAAGAATATTTCCTAAAATAAAATAAACTCCCAAAATTTTGTGTTTTACTTTGGCCGAACCTAAGGATTACACACTTCAAATGCATCCATGTACAATATATTTTCTAATTTTTTTTCGCGGAAAAAAATATTGTTGCGGTAATTCAGGCCATCGGTGTAATCAACATAAATATCATTAATACTACATTTCTGGACGGCTAGTATTTGTTCTTTCACAGATATATCTTTCATTAGCATCTTTAAAGTTTCTAGTATCGAAATGTATTGGTAATGGCAGTCTAAATGATGTCTATTTTTCCCCAAATTTATTTCAAGAGGTTTGACAAAATTTTCATTTTGCTTCAATGAATTTGTTTTTTTGTAAGTCGAATCCGTGATATCATCATTTTTTAGGTTAACTTTGCTTAAAACATTTTCATTGATTTCCTCGATAATGTTTTTTTTTAAGTTGTATTTAACATAGATTTTCTCCAACTCATTTTTGCACGATTCTTTACAGTTTTTGCATTCTTGTCGAATTTCATCAAAAATTAATTTTATTACAGTTTCTGGAACATTATGTTTTATTTTCAGTTGCGAAATTAAGTCTTTAAAGTTTAAACTATTAAATGAACTAAAATTGGCAATATTCGAAACTCCGTTTTGTTGATATCCACTAAGCGATTGGTGTACATCAACGATTCAATGATTATCGTTCTTTGGGTTACGTATAGAGTAAAGATAACACACAAAAATACAAAAATATTTTAGTAGCAATTTACAATTTTTGTTTGTTTCGCTATTCTTTCGTATTTTTTCGCCTTCAGATATCAGACAAAACATTCTTTTCAACAATATGTGTCTGTGTCGGTACGAGTAGGAACGGATAGGAAAGGATAATATAAATATGTACTCCTATAGAAAATATATGTAATAATGTTTTTTTTGTCTGACACGATACGAGTAGGAACTGAAAGGAACTGATAATATAAATCCACCTTAATAGACAAATTTTGTATTACATTATACATCATTCTATTCGTACAATCATAATCTTCTAACTTTACCATCATTATGTTGATAATTGATTTTGATTTCATTTAAATTTTTGGTTTAGGAATTTTGTTTTCTTATTAAATGCGTTATGATTTTAAATACAAATTTGTAAAAAATCTGCTTAAAATAAAACAATATGCGCGTGTGTGATACAAAACTCGGGCAGAATTTTGTTTAAATTTAAAATAAAAAACAAAATGTAGTTTTAACTATTTTTATAAAATATTTAGGTATTTCTATTCCTAATTTGTAATTTCTGCGAACGTTTGTTCATTTATTCGCATAGCAATACGCGTTTATTCTGAATATTCATTAACGGATTTTAATTACTTTAGAACTAGCGAGTACGAAGGGTAAAGTTCTCATTCAACAATTTATGAAAATGATTTCTCATGTTTAATTTTGAATTTAGATTTATAGTGGATTTCAACTAAACGTTTTCCCAAATTGTGCATTACTTCTTTTTTCAATTTTTTGTCTGGTAATAGCGTTTCCTTAAATTACTTATTTCGTGTGTATTTTTACAAGGAACACATTGCGTTAAGACGACATATTATTTGTGAATAATAGAATATGCTAAACTACAAAGTTAATGTAAGGAGCTGCATCGATTATCATTTTGATTTTACTACAACGGTTGAATATTTATACACCAAAGCAAGATTTCTATTAAAGTATGACTAATTTTAACATCAAAGAAGTAATGACTAGTAAACTACACGGTTTCGCAGGTTGTACTATTTTTTTTTTAAATATTTATGTAATTTTACAGAGAAACAATTTCTTTACAACTTAAATGTTGTAAAAAAAACAAGGAAAATTACACATTTTTTTTACTGTGTAGAGTAATGGTGTCTAAACCAGATGATATTTTTGATAAATTTTCAAAATAAATAGAGCAATAAAACTTTGATTTAAATAAAGACAGCTGGATAACGCAGTGATTATTTATTTAAGCAGGGCCACAGAGGGCCAATTTAGACTCAGTCCAGAGTGCTAAAGTTTTGGCCCTCGATACACAAATAATTACCACATTCCCCAGCTTATTTATTTTGAAGATTTGACGAAAATACTCATTTGACTTGGACACCACTGATGATCTGCTCTAAAATATCGTTTATATTTCGGTTGTCTTAGAAATATTAGATATCTTAGAAATAGTTTTGCCAATTCACTGGTATGTAATTCCAATTCCGAATGGCACTTAATGCTGAATGCTTTTATAGTTTTTTTGACCGTTTTAATATGGGTTGGGTATGTAATATCGAATTTCAAAAGGTCGGTTCCACAAATGTCGACTACAAAAACATCGACTAGAAAAATGTTGACTTGGAGAAAATGTCGATTCTAAAATGTTGACTTGGAGAAATTGTCGATGTTAAAATAAATTTTTCGCAAAATTTATTTTAACATCGACAATTTCTACAGGTCGACCAATTTTAAATATATAATTGAAACTATGTACATACATATATTTGATTTTTCTTTTTATTGATGGTTTATAATTTATATTAATATATAGTATAAAATATAAGTAAGCAAAAGTACGTAAAAATATATGTATTAAGTTTAAAATGTATTAAAAGCTAATCCTTTTAAGAAATTTATTTTGGTTCTTCTTTGCTTTTCTTCTAAAATCTTTCTTAATCTTCTGTCACGTTCAATATATACATTTTTAATTTTTATTTTTTCTCCAATTTGAATCCTCTGCAGTTTCCATTTTACATAAATATGTTCTTTGCCTAAAATTTCAATTAATTTATAAACACCTACATGTAACTTTCCTACAATGTTGAAAAAAATGTGTAAATTTAATCAATTTTTGGTATACATATAGGTCTACTAGAAAATAGTGTCACTTCAATATATTTGAAATCTATAAATTTTATTTTATTGCTGATTACTTTAATAAAAAACACATATTAATTATTAATAATGCTAAAAGCATTGACTTCATATGGCTTAAATATAAAACTCATTTCAATACAACTTAACTAATAAATTTTGATAATTAATATTATTGAAACATTTAAACCTAAAGAAGTATTACTTTAATACGAAAGTATATCAAAACTGGTAATACCTTATCTTATTAACGTGATATAGATTTTTGTATAAAATTTCAATACAAAAGATATATTAAATTTATACCAAACATTGTATTATAATTTTCTAAACAGCGGAATGAACCAATTATAATTTACAGGTGTCAAAAATTTAGGAGTTTCGGAAATATCAAATAAATTAACAAATAATGTTGATTCTCAGAAATGCTTTATTTAGTTTATAAAGTAAAACTTAAAAATAAATTATATACATCTTTTTTTTGTTCAGAATTTCTTTAAAATATAAGACTTGTTTATTCTTCTTGAAACTACAAGTTCGTAAGAATAACTATTATTGTCTAAAAACTTTTTTACAAGTAATTTTTGCCACATAAGGTCTTCTTCCACTTCAAAGGCTTTATGAAAACTATCAAAACATTTAATAAAATATTTTGTACATAAAAATAAATACTCATTTCTAATCTTTACAATGTATTTAATTTGGTGAAATTTCAAAATCTCATTATCCTTAGAACTGATCATCAATGATGGTCTATAATGTACATCGCTTTCAATAAAAGATGCGAGAAAAATTAATTCATTTTCATTATATTCTAAAGAACTTAAAACGTCTTTAATTTCTGGAAGTAAATCATTTGGAGGATAACTTAATTTTCCTGTTTTAATTGGTCGACCTAAGTCCAACCGATTCCAAGTTACAGCAAACTTTTTTTGGTGTCTATTAGACAAAGTCTTAGGTAAATTAATAAAATTCTTTAAATTATTAGCAATATTTTTGAAATATTGATGCTTAGATTCATATCTCATTGTAGAATACTGGCTTACCGGACCCAATCGTGCCATTACACTGGGGTAATGAACGAGAATGTGATGTTTAGGGATGAGCTTAAGATGAAAAATGTTTGCAACAGCATTTAAATGGGTTTCAATTAAATTTTAAGTTTATTTATTACCATAAATTCTACTGTTTTAGAAAAAGCTATCTTTAAAATTTCAAGAATTGTTGTAATAGCCTCCCAACGAGATAACATTGATACCGTAATTAGATCACCAAATATGAATGGTAAATGTAGAATTAAACACCAACATTGCGAAGCCGACAGGCCTAGCGAATCCTTATTAACAGCTGATGTAGGAAGTGTTTTTCGATATAAATAACCATAACTAAATGAATGAATTCTATCGTTTATTTGTTCGAAATTAATGATTTTAGATTCAGAAAAATAATTAAAGAGAGCTAGAATTATGAAAGGTACAACCCCTTCTAATAAATCATGCATGGGGTCAACAGTGCAGTTTTCTATAATGTCGTAATTTGATATTTCATTTAGTATGGATAACCATTTTACTCCTTTTTTAAGTGTGTTTTAATATTAGAAGAATGAATTAATAATCTTTCGGTTGAACGCATTTTATCAATGTTTTCCTCAAATGTAAATTGCACTTCTGTTTTATTCAATTCACAAAATCGACAGAAATAGTGCGCATTAAAACTTCCGGAAAATCCTAATATTTGATTTGCACCCAAATTGTCATGAGTCAAACTAGTTAAGGTACCAAACATTATTCCCAAATCAGTTATAATTCCACTCCTCTCTAAAACTAATATATCGTTCACAATTGGTCTCATAATCTGATTGTATGATGAACCAAATTTAAGGTCGTTCACATTAAATAAAGCTACTAAATGAATATTTTCTAAATGCGATAACGATTCATTGGGTAGATTTAGAACTGTGAAGTATATAGCCCCAATTTTATGAATGGTTTTACGACTTCCCAAAGGGTTAGTACATTCAAAATCATCATAAAAGAGCTGTAGCTGAATAGCAAGATGGTTTTGATAAAATTTGTTCTGTTTGAAAAGAGAACCACAGCAAAATGTCGAAAGCTGTTGGGGTGTACAAGTGTGATGGTTTTCAAAAATTTGTTTGGCAAAATGTGTATTTTTAAACAATACTTTTAATATTTCTATTATAGAGATATACTGATAAGTCGTCTGCACTAAGCATTTCTTGTAAGTTTTATATTTTTTTGCAATATTTACGGTCCCAGCGGGTACCAATTGTAATTTGAATAGGCTTAACAAAATATGCCGATGTTTTAAATTTTGCATTTCTTTTATAACGCGACATGACATTTTTAAAGTAATTATTATGTTGGTTATTTATTATGTCGATTTTTTCTAAAAGCTCTGGCTGAAAACTACCTCCTGACCTTACGATGACCTTTGAATAATCATTAGAAATATTTTGCAACAATTCTGAAGATAATTGTAATATTTTATTGATAGTTAAATCTGGTAACCCTAAATAATCTAACTCGGATGCAAAAGTAAAAACAGTTTCTTGGGAATCTATTATATCATTACTGAGTGCAATAGAAGATAATCCTGGTGCCTCAATAGCAGTGATTTCTAAATTACTTTGTTCGTTTATGTTACCATTACCACTAATAAAAGAATCAGCAAATTTTTCGTAATTAACTAATTTAATTAAATTTGAATCTAATGGTTCTTTATGGGCCTTTTTAACTTGGTTTGAACATTTTACGACATGTTTACGAAGACCTGAATAGGTATTACAAGTATATGCACAGTTTATATCATAAACACACCGTAAAATAAGAGATTTTGAATCTACTTGTTGATGCATCAGTCTCAAAGGCTTAATTAGTGTTGATATGAAGGAAGAAGTTTTTTGACAAATATAACAGACGTAAAGGATTTCACGATTCATTTTCCCGGTTTTCTTTTTTAATTTACAAAAAATAAATATATTTATTGTAATGCATACTGGGGGTATGTTAGTAAATCCCAATTATAATGTTAATTTTGTTATGATTCAGTAAATTTTAAATAAAAAATAAAAACTTATAATTCAACAAATGATAAACAAATTAAAGTAATTTTCAAAATCACTATCAAAACTTAAATTTAAAGAAGTTAATTTTTTTCCAATAATTTCTTAAACTTAATATGAAGATCAATTAATGTTATTGGTATATTAGCTAAATCCATTTTATAGACGTATTTTTGTAAAAATAGCCAAAAAAGCCTTAAATTATTATCATATTTGATGTTAAAAATAAAGTGTAGTTTGTAAACTATATCTAAAGCATCAATAAATTGAAATTCCGGGGCCAATGGTATCAAATTACCATCCAATACAATAATATATTGATTAATTTTTCCTTTTGTTATCCCTGTTGCAATAATATATGGTGCCCTTTGTTTAGCGTTGATCAAGTAATCTTCGTTTGTTAGACCAACCTAAAATTAAGAATAAATAAAAATATTTTAAAAATTATATCTTACGGTTTTAAACTCTAGCAGCTGATCAATAGCCTTCTCATCCGTCATGCGACTAAATTTGGTCCTTCCGGCTGGTGATGAAGGTAAAAGTCGTATCAAGTTCAGAAAAGATAGCGTACAGCTCTCCCAATCTACGTATATACATACATATATAGTAGAAATATTTGAAATACTTTTATAAAAGGATTAATAACACATGCCCTTACTATAGAATCATTAAAATGTATCTCAAATGTAAACCGTATACTCCTCAAGTCTTATAGAAATTCATGTTTGAGGTTCATTTTAAAATTATTGAATCAGTTTTGTGCTTTGTGAGTGATACAGACCTTGGAAGCAGTTGAGCCTTACATTGGTTTAGTAATTTGCGGGGATTATTTTGTACTAGAAACTTATTAAAATGTAAATACCTCAGTGTTAATGGGTTTAACAAGAAGGTTACATAACGTTTAACAGAAATTAATTTGTTCAAAAAAAAAAAAAGTATATTACAATTTTATGTAAAATCAACTTTATAATGATCATAGGTTTACCAATTATTCAAACTCTATTTGAAAAATTATAATCATAGCTTTAATTAAAAGTAACTCTTTTTAATAACTATACTAAGGGCATAGGCATAGATTCAGATTTTACCAGAACTCCGTTCAAATTCGGTGTATAAAATTTTTTTTCCTGCGTTTTTGACTATAGTAAAAATGTGTCGTTGGTAAATTTCCCATTCAGTTTTCAGCTTCGGTGTGGAGCAATAATTTAGTTCAAAATCAAAGAGAATCTGTAAAATTAAATGAACAATATAATAAATAAACATAAAACTTATAAATCTGTACCTACCAGTTCTGGAGATATGTAGAAGTATTTGCAATTCTCGTTTATAATAAAATGTTCTTTTTTAAATTCTAATTTTCTGTAGGCTACCGTTGCTTTCAATTTATCTTTAGCTAATTCAATTTCTTCTGGCAATGCTAATGTTTTTAATGTATACAAATCCAGTTGTAAATCAGGTGTATCAAACGAACTATCCGGTTTTTCCGTTTCTGCACTGCGAATATTTGAAATTGGCTCAAACTCCTTTTCAAGCTTCCTTCTCTTCACCCTATCGTTTTTTAGTTTTACTTGCAAAAACCCAGTATTTGTCGAATTAAATAATAATTCCTAAAAAATATTATTATATTTATATTAGAATATTTATTGAACTTTGAACAGGAGCACATCAAAAAATGCGTCGCCCATTTTTGCGCCACTCATGTGCTTTAACGTGTTAAAAAAAAAAAAGAAATTAGTATTTCTTACTTTTTTGTGTTTATTGATTGAAAACAAGGCCGGCAGCACAAGTATAATGGGCGCATTTTTTCGATGTATTCGTGTACATGGCTTTAAACTAGAAAACAGTATACTGAAAGAGTACAAATAAACTAGATATTAAAATAATTGTGCTTAGTATCTAGCTCTCGTGTATGGAAAATTTTGGACACTCGCTGGGCTAATAATTTTCTTATGCACAGTTGCTTAATAAAGTCACAATGGCTAGTTAAACAGTATTTCCCCTATTTCTTCTTGTATGGGATTGCGATTTGTTTCATAATACAAAATCAATGCAAGCTGCTTATATTTCTTTTTTATATGAACATTGTAATAAGAGAGTTAAATATTTCACTGCCTAATTTCATCCAGTTACTAATATAACGACAAATGTTTCTATGCAAAAATAAACTAAAATTAACTGCGTTGAATTCGTATTATGAAACCAATCGCAATTTCTTACATGAAGAAAGAGAGGAAATATTTTTGGACTAGCCGTAGGCTGGTGTGGCTTTATTTAAGCAACTGAACATTAGTGTTATTATTATGTAACATAATAACAAATATTAATAAATAAACTAACTAGCTGCAAACAGGGAAATAACTCCACACACGCGTTCGCTGCGGCAAGTTGCTCTTCTTTCGTTGTATGTCTTTCGTCATATATGAAGCCAAAAATGAAACCAATTTTCGCCTGTGTCTTTAAGCCAACCAGTTTCTTTGAAGTCTGTGTAGATAGTTGAGCCTCCTGCCTTCTTTGTAATAAACTGCTTAAAAGACTAAACCAATACGAAAAAAATTAATTCGGAACTAAATAAATTAAAACAAACAGTACTTCAGATGTAATAAACACACTGCTTCCAATTGCCGCATTCGATCTCTTTAATACTCCCTTTTGATTAGTTGGATCAGTTTGAACACTTGTTTCGTTTACTTTTACTTCCAAGGTAGACAAATTTTGGGAACTATAGTCGTCAAATAAAACATTCTCCATGTTACTGGAAGTAGTTGAGCTGTAATTTTGGCATTCGTCCACCTCTAAACTTGTTTTGGTTTTCACACGCAGAATAAAACACGCACACGGGTGTAAAATAAATTGATTGACATAATGAAGAAAAATATTTTGTTCAATGCGAGCTCCATCAACATTTAAAAAGCAATCAAAATTTTCTATATTTACTGCACTATTTTGTGATGCTGTAAAATAAGTTAGGTACTAATGTTGAATTCGTTTACTCCAAAAACATCACAAAAAAATTGATGTACATCGAAAACCATATTGAAATCGTTTTATCGATGTACATCAATTTTACGAAATGTACATTTTTTGATAAATGTCACCTTGGCTACTAACACTAACAAAAATAGAAACGTCAATTTGAAGTTGTCAATGTTGTCAATATATAGAGTATTTGTCTCGATTTTTAATCATTTTAATTGTTGTGTTTAATTATTTTAATTGAATTAAATAAAATTGTCAATATATAGTTTCTTACGCCTCGATTTTGAATCGTTTTAATTGTTGTGTTTAATTTTAATTATTGAATAAATCACTCGACTAAACACTACAAAAATCGATTCGAAATTTTTTAAACGTCAAACGTTTTATGTTACCAATACAAACACAAAACTGCATCAATTTTGGTTTCACACCACAAAATATATATTGATTTGAAAAAACGAAAAGAATTCAACATAATAGATAAGCTTGCGATTGACATTTTAGCAAAAAGTGTTAGTGCACTACAGGTTTCAATAAATCATTAGTCCTACTTCAATAAGCACGATTTAAAATACCAATAACCAAATTTAAATATTAAAATATCTTTGCATTGAATGGTATACTTTTAATATTGATAATTCTAATCTGATAGGACATACAATGACTTCTCGATCACTTTAATGTTTATTAGTATTAATAACAACACCACAAATAGATATACTTTACCTGAATAAACATAATCATAATAGTCCAAAGTTTCAGATGTACTGAATTAAACAATTTCTACAAGTTTAACTGTTTTTTTCAATTTGTACTGTTACATAAATTCCTGTCATAATTTAACACTTTATTTTAAATAACATTAACTTAATAACAATAATTAATTTTATTTTTAAAATTAAAAACTAAAACTATGGTCAAAAAGTATGTACATATGTAGATAAAGTAATTACAAAAGGAAAAACTTGTTCGTAGTTTGTTTTAATTATTTTTGTTTAAATTTTTCACTTAGCACCAAATTTCAAAGCTTTATTATTAATAAGCACAGAATAAACCATTGAAAACTAATTATTTTTAGTAACTCTCTATATAATAACTTTTGATCCTCAATAATTAATATTAAATTGAACTATTCTCTCAAATGCTCGAGATGCGTTTACGATAAAACACGTTTGCATAATGATTATATTTATTCTAGAACATATTAGTAAAATGTATAACTGTAATTGGTTTATACCAACCATTATTCAATTTAATAAGAAGAATTTATAAATTCATCAAGGATTGATACCCAGGTTGTATTAACTTTAACTAAATCTTTTATTAAATACATTTTAATAAAAAAATTACGTTTATTTAATATTTTGATAGTATTACTTGTAAAAAACCGTTGCATTCTAATTTTATAATAAATAAAATGAAAAATAATTCGAAGTTCCAAAACATCCTTTAAATAATTATTATATATAAAATGAATACAACCAAAATATAAAGTTTTTAAATTTTATATTTTAATTGTATCGCAATAATAAATGTTTTAAATAAAATAATAAATGAAATAAAAAGATAAATTTGATGTATAATTTTTGATATAACTGAATATAAATTTAATAATTTTAGTGTATTCTAGGGCAATTAAAACGAATTTTATATGGTTGTTATACCAAAAAGACTTATGTACCATTATAATAATTTTCATTTCTATTGAATTAAAACTAAAAATGGTATGTATTTATTTTATAGCAGAAAATATATTAAAAAATATACCTAAATTTCTAACGGTTTACAAGTATTTTAAGCCTTCGATGCCAACTCTCCACACTATTCTGAGTTTTTGGAAGTTGTTCATTTATTAGGTCGAATATAGACCAAAATTGTGGTGGATAAGGAACAAAACTTTCTTTTAGTTGTGTTTGATTAGTGTTGTTTCGTATTTTACCATACACATAATTGTTCTCAAACCACTCGGTAATTTTGTGGCATTTAGTCGACAATGATTTTTTTAATTCCTCGTATTATTCCGAGATTTCGTCTTCATCCAAGTATGCCAAACATTTAAGCAATCCTTCTTCTTTGCCATATTTTGCTGCTAGTCATTCTGCCTGTATTTTTTGCCATATTGTTTAGCCGAAGTGGAAAAAACAACCTTTGAAATGGGTGGTTGGGAAGAAAACTTTTGCAGCACTCACACTCGTAATCTGAGATAATATATTCTGGTGTCAGATTTATATTTTTATTGCATGGAATTCGGCATATCTCATAAAATATTTCAGCATAACACTGTTTATTTTTGCTGGACATTAAGCAATATACCATTGGAACAATCATCCCATCATCATCCCATCCCATCACTTAACAGTGAAAGATAAAAAGTTGCCTCGTTATAGATGGTACTACGGCAAATGTGCCATTCATCAGCCAAACTCTTGAATTACCAAGTAATTTCAAGTTTTTTAAAGTTCTCAAAATAATTATTTTTTCGTTTTTGAACGATTTTTCAGCTAGCACAAAATTTTTATGTATTTTTATATATTAGGAATATTAATTCCTTCTAGGTTGGTCGGTTCTTGTTCTCCTGCAGCAGATCTTACTCTGGAAATTTTTTTTTTCTGGGCTTCCGCTTTCGGTAAATAAACCCTGCAATTTTCTTTGCAAAGGGCAACGGATTCAATTATAATTTGAGATGGCTTATTTATTGAAGTTTTAACCATTGTTTTAACCCGTTGGATGCTTCCATATTTTATGTTCTGAATTATCCAGTTTAGTACTAACACGTGCCTTACAAATATTAGTCTCTTCACAACGCCAGCGGTAAACTTCATATGAAACTTTTTCTTTTCTATATATAAACCCATCAACTACAAGCTTAACACCTCCTTTGTTGCTAATTACTGTTTTAATATTCATTTTTGTTCATCGACCTATCAAGAGTAACCAAATATTTATATTTTGTTAAAAAGATTTTATTAGTATGACAAACTCCTTATTACTTACGATACTACAAGTTTCAGTTTTATTCTGATAAAAAAAAATTGAAATTTTCATGTTAATTGTTTTTTATTTTTTATTTTATTTATTTTTTAATTCACATATTAATTTACATAGTTTTCGGTACACTCTATCTTGAGTGTACCAAATGTCTGGATATCTTAATAATACATAAACTGCAATTTCATCCAGAAACATCGCCAGTCCCCAGCCTTACTTGAATTTTCACTAAAAACATGTTTACAGCATCAAAAAAACTTTGAGCATCCATACCATCGTCATCTGACATCACCTTTTTTGGAAATCTGTTGTCAGATATCTGTTGTCAGGAAGATATCTGCGTGGCTCGAGCAGTTGCGTTACAGCCAGGATCAACAACAAAGCCAAAACTTCGCCTGGATATTCCTTAAAACCATACAGCGCAGCTGTTTCACTATCCTGATTCTGGCTCGTCACTGGCGTCACCCCCAGATTGTAAAGATGATTTTTTTATTTTTCCAATTATGCCACTTGCTGGGAATCTATATTCCTCATAATATCGGGACTCCATGTGGCAATTTGTACAATTTTCTCATGTAAAATAATTTAGAAATAAAAAAAAAATTTAAAGAAATAAATTACAAAGGAAAAAAAACGTCCAACCGACGTGAAAGTCAAGGCCAACTCCCTCCTTTTTGTTAGAATACTCAATTCAAAAGAGTTTTTACCAAATATCAATACAAGACAGTAATTAAAAATCATAATGTCTCAATTTGCATAATACATATACAATGTCTTGTATCAGCAAAATAATAAATATGAAGTCGATATTTTTGCTGATTTTTTGAATTCAACATTTCCTAAATCGACATTTTGGCCAGTCGACATCATTCCATCCATTCCTAAATCGACATTTTGGCCAGTCGTTTCATTTTAAAAAAATCGACATTTTGTCCATCGACTTTATTTTAGTCGATATAATGGGGGATCCCTTTTAATATCATATCTGACTCAGTCTAATCAATTTTTCACTATTAAATCGTATCCAGCTTGTTTTTCAAATCGAACTTTCTCCAAATAATTTAAAACTGTTTGATGGTGAATATTGAGTTCCTCAGCAATGTGATGGCTGCTTATGTGCCTGTCTTGCTCCACCTTTTGCATGATTTCATCCATTTTATCAGCGATTGATCGGTCAGAGCGAGACACATCTTTGATATCGAAATCCAGAACGAAATCGAGCGAACCATTCAAAGCTGCTCTTTCTGATACTGTATCATCACCATAAACTGTATACATTTTTTTTTAGCAGCTTTCGTTGCTTCCTTGCCCTTTTTTGAAATAGAATTTTAAATTGTATCTAATGTTCTTTAATTTCACTTATGCTTAATACGGAAATAATGATCTATGGATTGTCACCTTTAAAATGACGTTTCGCCCAGGGTGTATTGGGCCAAAGACGTCATGCTTTTGAAAACTGAATTAAACCCGAACAGAAATTATTCACTTTAAAACTTCTTTGATGTCGCGGATTTGGTTCTGAACTGATTTATTTAAGGGCATTGGCGTATCAAACCAAGATTTTATAATCGAATCGAAAGTTAGATTGTATTTTTAATTGTTTTGACTGCAGTGGGCAAAGCATTTTTCCTTCTACAAAAAATAGAAATATAAAATTTGATTCCAAGGTTATTTTTGTTAAGCATATTGTTTAAGTATTGATTTTAAAATAACGAACGAGGTCACACTCAACTTGCAAAAGATTTATGTGAAAACCTTTATGTAAAAGTGTCTATTGAATCATTTCAAGCCGTTTAGATGAGGCTGAGAAATCCCTGCAGAAAGTCAGCTTTTTTGGTTTAGAAAGCTATCTATTTTGAGTTTGGAAAATAAAAATTGTAGTTCATTATTTTATTAGTTGGCATCGAGAAATGCAAACGACTATTTTTCACTAAAGCCATATCTTACTGAGTATAAGCAATCTACAGTTCTGTTAAATTCGTCATGAAACCTTCCGCGTACGCTTTTAAATACACCAATATTCATACACAGTAAACTTGTTGAAGATATCATATTTATACTATAGAGAATGGTTAAGGCAGACCCGTTGAACTATAGGCCCCTGTGGGTGTTCCGTTGATCGAAGCCTATAAATAATTGTAGGTAGGGGCTAATCCACTGATCGGCCACTAACCTGGGTTGCGTATACCATACGGTCGTACGGGGATACGGCTATCGTCTACAGGATACTGTTGTCTATTCACAGATCGACGGCATTAACTTTTTTTTGATAACTAAATTCACAACACAAATAAGTTTATTTTTATTAGATTTATTTATTAATGATTATAATAGAGTAATTATTTATTTTTACGTTTGTTATACCATTAGGCTGTAAGACCACCGCACAGAATATAATAAAATAATTGTATTTTTCGCGGCATACAAAACGCATTACAACAAATATAAATTTGGTAATTTGGTTCAGGTAAACACTTCATTTTGGTTCGACGACGAAAAAATAAAACTAACTAGTTATTTGTTCGTAGTTTCTTGTTCGTTGTTGCGGTTTGTGGTATCTCTCTGGCTTCTGGGATTTTTGCTTCTGCCGTCGACGTTTTGACAATTTTCGTTGGCTTTTTGTCACTCTGCCTTTCTTCGTTTTGCTCATCAAGTAAGTAGCACGGCTTCAATCGGTCGATGTATATGTTGCTTTATCACCTGGAATGGACCCTCATATGGAGGCTGTAATGACCGTATTGCCAGATCGACCCTAACGAATACGTGAGTGCACGTGCTTAGTGCGGGTGATATGAATGTTGTCGGGTTACTGTGTCTTGATGGCGGCGTGGGACGAATACGATCGAAATGATTGTGCAATTCCTTAATAAACTCTGCATAGTGTACGTAGGACTTATTCTCTACTATCAGCTGGCTTGGTATCCTTATATTCTCACCATATGCTAGTTCGTAGGAGGAGGCTTGTAAGTCCTCTCTATACGCCATTCGCATTCCGAGGAGTATTATAGGTAATGCGCGCGTCCAATCCTCTCTTCCTTGGCACATGATTGCTGTATTCAGTGTCCTGTGCCACCTTTCTATGAAACCGTTGCATTTCGTGTTGTAGGCGGTGGTCCTTTGACGCTCGAATCCCAACGTCTTGGCAAATTCGGCGGACAATTCCGATTTGAATTGCGATCCTTGGTCGATGACTATGGACGTTGGGACCCCGAAACGTGCGATCCAGTGGCTTAGTACTTCCTTTGCAAAGGCTTCGGCTCGAATGTCTGACACAGGAACTGCCTCTGTCCACCTTGTGAACCGATCGATTATGGTTACACAATACCGCTGTCCTCCAGAGATTGGTAATGATCCTGTAGGGATTTGTAGGGATTTCCACGCCGCGTCGATTTCTTGACCCTGTTGTTGTATGACTGCTCCCACCGCGCTGTCGGAGGCGTCGACTATCATCGACAGATTCGTTTTTGCTGAAGGGTGGACCAACAGAGTCGCTTCGCTCAGCTGCTTCTTTGCTAAATTGAACGCGTCCTCAGCTGCTCCTGTCCACTCGATCACTCTTGTCTCGATTTTTTGCCTGTCTCTGAGGTATTCATTCGATATTGCTTGGTTTCGACTTGCATTAGGGATGAACATTCCGTAGAAATTTATTTTTCCCGAAAAGCAACGACGCAGGTGGTTTACCGTTGGTGGTAGCGGGATTTTGATGATTTCTTCGATACGCTCTGGGATCGGTTTTATCCCTTCCCTGGAAACCTCGAGTCCTAAAAATTTAATTTTGTTTTTGGCGAAATTGCATTTTTCTATGTTTATTATCAAACCGTTTTTGCTTAGACGCGAGAAAATCTCATCCAGGTGCTCCAAATGTTCTTCCATAGCACGTCGTCCAGGTAGCTGAAACAGTAATCTAGCCCCTGTAGAATGGAATGCATAAATCTCTGGAAGGTGTTTCCGACGTTTCGTAACCCGAATGTCATGCGGACGAATTCGTACAAACCGAATGGGGTGGATATGGCTGTTTTAGCTATATCGCTTTCCTCTGTCGGGATTTAAGCTCTTACCAATTTTGCTATTCTTGATTCCATTCCTGTGTATTCTATCACTCGTACGGTAGGTGCTGCTTCTGTGGTTCTCGTTGCCACTGAGAAGAGCGTAGTGATAGGGTCGATTAGCCGACCATGTTGTATGTCCACGATAAGACCTGTTTCCTTTAAAATATCGACTCCGATTATCGGCATCGTGACTTCGGCTATGATGAATGACCACTGGAACTGTCGGCGTAGACTCAAATCCAAGGTGGTCCTGCGGTTTCCGTAGGTTTTTAATTTTGCGCCGTTTGCTGCATATAAATATAATTTCGTGTGCTGGATACTCGACCGTTGTTGGGATACGGGTACGCCCCAGTATCGATGAGATAACTTGTGTTTGTGGTTGCGACGTAGATTTTGAGGCGACTGCTTTGACTTGATTGGGAGACGTCTCCGAGTGCACCGGTGCTCCTAGTTTTTTGTCTTATAATCTTCCCAGTGTGGACAATTGGGACTGCAATTCCGGCTGCCTCTTGGAACAGATGGTGGTAGTAGCATAACGGCGGTGCGCTGCTACTACCCTCCTCCTTTGGTCATGGTATAGGCTTTCGTACGGATCCTCTGTGTTCGGACTGACTTCGTGATCATCTTTGGCTCTGGCTTCGCCTCTGTTGGTTCATGTCCATTTGGTCCAATTTTCTTAGGATGGCGTTAATCTGATTAGCGAAGTTGTTGTTGAGATTAGTCGGATTTTCAGATGCGACGGCTAGTATATGAGACTGCATCATCGTCAAGGCTTCGGCCGTTGGGGCGAGTATTTCCTGATCCCGTGATGGAAACCTTTTTAGCCATAGTGTCTTAATTAATTCGTCGCTGACGGCAGATCCCCCGCTGGCTTTCAACTATCGGAGCAATTGAGATGGCTTCATGTCGCCCAACTCAATGCCCCGCAGAAGGCGGTGAACCTGCGTCTGTCGCGATTCTCCCAACCTGTCGAAAATCGCTTTTTTTGAGATCCGAGTACGGTGTTCGAGACAACGGTCCCACGATTATGTCGCTGACTTCACTGCTTGCACGCTCATTTAGGGCGCAGAGTAGATGGTGATACTTGGTTGTTTCTCTCGTTGCCCGGCTCAGCTCGAATTGGGCTTCGACCATCTGGAACCACAATCGAGGCTCCTGAGATGTTAGTGGCACTATGCACAGTGAGGCTGCTGCCATCAAGCGTGCGGCGGACATTGTGGATTGCGGCGACGCTGCAGTGACATGTGGTTCTGTCCATTCTGGTGCTGGGCGTATTTCCGCGATTAGTTTCGACTAATACCCTTCGAACTGCTACTTGTACTAACAATTCCATTTCTTGCGCCTGAAGCTTGCGTTCCGAAAGATCCTTGCGTTGTTGTTTCGCTAATCATGTTAGTAGCACCCGATGAGGGCTCATTCGTGGCCATTGGTATTTGTACTTGAAAATGAAATATTTCCATAATAAGTATGACTGAAAAGTGCATGGCTTTTCCGTGTTTAAAATTGTGAAAATGACAATTTTCGCGATAGCACTTATGCCGAGCAACGTACACGCATACCGAATGTAACAAAAAAATATTTATCAGAATGTCTGACTCGTTCAGACGCTGTAGTGAATACAGAACGTTTAAACCAATTATGTGGAATTTAATTTTCATAAAATTTTAGTGAATATAAAAATATTTACTCGCTCACCTGATCTTTCCCGGGAAACTATCGATAGCTTCGTCTTGGCGGCTGGCTATATGTTGCGTCGCTAGCTCTGTGGGATTCCGGTTGTAAATTCCTCGGGATCCCCCAAATAGAGATTCGTTGGGCTTACCTAGCCGTTGAATTGACCAATGTTAGGGGTGGTCTTTTCGCTCGTGCTTCTCCTTCGAATGCAATGTTTGGGTCGCGGTTTTTTCGGAATGAATTCGTTCACGCTTAATCGTGAGCGTACTTTTTACCGCTTCGCCAGATTCGTCCTTGGTTGGCACACTGATGATTCTGAGATGCCAAATCACGTCGGAGTCGCTTGGTTTGATTCTCTACAAACTATTACGAATTCACCACACCATAGGAACGAGTATAAATTTGTTAATTTGGTTCAGGTAAACACTTCAATTTGGTTCGACGACGGGAAAATAAAACTAACTAACGGAAATGTATATTTGTTCGTAGTTCATTATTATTTTATTATTCGTCGCGGGTGTTTGGTGTAATGCTACTCACCACAGAACAAAGCAAAATGGCGTCGCTTAATCAAAATTGATCAGTTTGAACTAAATTAAGTAGAGTAAAATCATAGCAGCTGGAAAACGGTGTTGTGTCTCCCTACTGAATCTGTTTACCAGTTTTACAGTTTTTGTGTTCTACAAACCCCCCTTTTATAAACGGCATAAACAATACGAATAACAAAGTTTACCGATTACACAATTTGAAAATTGTCTAAGAAAAAATTTCATAACATTGCAATTATGAATATGATGTTTGCAGAATATAAGTTTTCTCCCAGTGCAAGAGACGCGGAACCCCTTGGATTGTAAATTAATATTTATATTTTTTTGAGAATACAATTTTATTAAAATTTCAATTTAGTTAATGTTTTATAATATTTTTTTATTTTGAAAATATTTCTTTATATACAATTTGTCGTGTAAAAATGGCGTCAGATCCAGTAATAAGTTTGCCTTGGTTCGGCCCATTTAATATTTTGACTTTAGCACTTGCAGAACCTCGCACTCTAGACAAAACCACATATAATTGGCCATGGGCAAATACAGGCATTAAGAAATTCAGTTGGATAGTTCTGCTTATTCTCATCGTTTGCATCGTCAATAGGGTCAGAACTCAAATAGGTATTAATTGTTCCTGAAAAACGCAACAAAATTTCTTCGTTTATCTTATCTACATCTGTCTTCTTTGGACATGAGATTGTCATTTTGGAATACCTATCAACCTCGTTAGGAGATAATGTTTTCCCAAAGATTTCGGTAATTATCGAATCTTTACAAATGAGATCCGCTGGAATTTCAATAACGTCATCAGGAAGTCCATATTTGTTAGTTAAGTTCCATCGCCTAGTTTGTTTGAAGCCTAAGAATTTTAAATTTTTCCCACAAATTAGTAAATTTTATACTGGCTTCGACAATTACTGATTAATTGCCATGCACAACTACGGGAAGTGTCTGTCTGAAATTTCCCCCAACTAACATTGTTTTACCACCGAAAGGGTTGTTATTTCTCATAATTTCCTTTATTAGTTTGTCAACTGTTTTTGAAGCACTACCAGGAGCCATGGTTGATTCATCCCACATAATTAATTTAGTTTTGCGTATTGCTTCCGCGTCAATCGCATAAAGGATGTAGAAGTGTCCAAAATTGGTACAGGTAATTTAAATTGGGAGTGGTAAGTTCTACCTCCATTTAGAAGGTTAGCTGCTATTCCTGTTTAAGCAACTGGTAAAACAATAATTGACTCTCCGCGAATTGTACATAACAATGCTTTATATAAGTATGTTTTTCCTGCACCTCCTGGTCCATCAAAAAAACTGTTTGTTGTTCTCGATTAAACGAAGATTGCATATCTAGACCTTTTTTTACTCGAGATGTGCATCGTAGTATTGAAGAGGTTCAATTAAGTTGTTACAAGGACACGGAAGTCCAAAATCAGAACAACTTTTACCGTGAAGCTTAACTGTATCTTGAATAGATATTCATTTAAAGCAAATATCTCAAATTGAAAACAGTCATAATTATGTCCTGCATGACGATGAATGTAATCTTCACATATTTCTTTTTTAAATTTGTTAAAAAGATCAGCAGCATTAGAAGGAGATGCAAAAACACAAATATTTGCAAACAGATCTCGTAATTGGCGTAGCATACCTACAATTACAGCGTCTGCGAGTGAATTATCCCAAGTTGCGTCATCATTAAATAAACCACGTTGTTGAGCCGCTTCTTTAAATGTTATGCTTGCTTTCAATTCTTCGAAGGATGAAACCCCTGACACATGAAGTAGTAATAATCGTAAACAAAATTTTTCTATATCACTCAAGCTTACTGAAAAAATGCGTCCGATTGTGGTGTTACCACCTCTTTGTCGAGGTTTCCATGTACCTATGAATTTATCGAACACATAATGTTTTGGTATATCGTAATATAGAAAAGCATTCGCATTTACATCGAATCGATTTAATTTAAAAAAATCTGTTAGCATTGTATCTTTATTAGTAGCTTGATTGATTCTTTCATGCATATTTTCTTCCGTAAATATAACAGTTTTTTCATCTGGTTGGTGGATTGGAAGTCTTACAATACTGTGCGATTGCTCGTGCATGTTGAAACTGAATAGGCGCCAGGCTGCTTCAGGAGCACTAACATACTTGGAGTCCATGTCTGTTTTAATTTCATCATGGTTGAGCGTACTGTGTTGAGCAATTGTTATATTAGCACAGTCATGCTCTTTCTAAACATTTTTGAATAAGTATTTGACGCTTTGAATGAATGCACAACTCTCAACATTAATATGGCAATTAAACTTTAAACTCAAATACGGATTGTATGGTACAATCCATCCATTGTCTTGTCTATAATCTTACCATTAAGTAAAATGCTACCATTATTTCTTCTCCTGTATTTTGGATATCCATCACTGTTTACTAATGTTTCGTTTTGAATTGTTTTCGGAAAATGTTTGCTAAATTTTCCATTGATCATACATGGCGCGCAAAGACTTTTGCTCCCACATGGACCATGTATCATGTGCTTTGTTACAATAGCATAAAGTCTAGGGTAAATATTAATATT
This sequence comes from Tipula vernalis, assembly GCA_958295665.1. Lineage (NCBI taxonomy): Eukaryota > Metazoa > Arthropoda > Insecta > Diptera > Tipulidae > Tipula > Tipula vernalis. The sequence continues at coordinate 304,307,150 of OY282558.1, forward strand.
CGGTATCTCGGCAGATATAATTTTGTCTATTGCCGCTGGATCTTGTGTTTGTTGGAAATATCGTCCAGTAATTCCTGGAGTTTTAATTTGAACACACGGGCCATCAAATCAGGGCGGAATTCAGGGAATTGTCCATCTAATAAATTATCTGTAATTTCAACCTATTTGGTATTACATGTCATTGTAATAAAAAAGTCTGGTTTATCATATTTTCTTACGATTGCAGACCAAATGGGTTGATTGTTGCCGTGAAAAAACTTAATTCACCCATGAGTTGAGCATTGCACTTTGAATTTTCTGCGATTTCCATTCCCTGTTCCATTCCCCATTCGCTTGAACGTATACTTTGTTGCTCTATTTTTCTTCGTTTTGAAGCAAGACGTTCTTCTTCTGTCAATCTGGGTCGTCCAGGCATTCTAAACATATTATTAACGGATATCCTAATACTTTGTCATCGTATTCTTTGCTGCTCTATTTTTCTATGCTTTGAAACAGCATTCTCTTCTTCTGTCATTCTTCGTCGAGGCATTTTAAAAATAATAATTTATTTAATAAAAATGAAAAATTATTCCAAAAGCAACTGAACAAAATAAGCAACGAAAAACTAAAAAGATAATGGATAGGTAAGATTATTACAGAGCACTTCATCTATTCATAAAAATTACAGGTGCTGACTTACCAGCGTATATAACATGATATGTTTTCTTATTTTAATTCTAAATTTTATGAAATCAATTATCCTATATAAATTCGGTATAAAGTGAATAGCGCTTAGCGAGCAACTGAAAAAATTAAACAACGAAAAATATAATGAATATTGGAAACTACCACAGAGCACTTCACCTATTCATCAAAATTTACAGGTGCTAACTTACCAGCGAATAAATTCCCAAATAAAACGAAAAAGATAATATTCAATTACATAAAATAACAACACACTAAACAAAGTCAATAACGCTTCATATATAGTCGGAAACTGAAAAAAAAAAAAAAAAAAATAACAAAAGGAAAACTCAAAACCACCGAAAAAAAAAGAAAACGAAAAACATAATATTCGACCAACACAGTAAACCAGGAAAGCAATGCATACTATGTTAAAAAAAATTTAGATGTTTCATTATCGGCTTCATTAGCAAATTATATTATAGATTGCTGTATGCAACTTTCACAGATAGCTAAGATGTATAAAATATAATGTTTAAAGTAGGCGTGTCCTTTCTCTTTGTTTCAAATATATTTCCATTTCATTTTTTAAATTTACTTTTGTAATTTTTCTAAACTAGCTTGTGTTCCGTTTGCTACGAACATACAAACGAAGGTGTGTCTCTAAAATTTTGTTATTTTCTTTAGAGGCGGCCAACCAATTTTCGTTACACGGTTTTAACGCTGCTATAAAAATGTATTTCAAAAATAAAGCTTTTCACCAATTCCTTTATAAACCCTAGTTCTGCTGAACTAAATAAAGGGAGGGCCAATAAGAGTTTCGTCATGTGGATAGTAAATAAAAAGTTATCGCGTTGAAATGATTTTCTTTTCTTTATTGAATCATGATTATTGATCGATAGCAATTATGTGTGAAAGATAATATCGGCCAAATGCTCACCAAGGCTTCGGCAGCACATATCCAAGGTTTGTCCAAATTTAAGATGACATATGGAATTTTTATAGTTTCAAAGTGCTGATGACATTAAAAGAAGTTTAGGATTCTATAGATTACATTATTTTTCTACTGACCTTTTTGTGAATGAACTCCGATATGTGTGTTTTATTGGGAGACATTAATATTGATCTTAAATCTGTACATCTATCTGCAATTGATTATTTCAATTATTGCCTACTTTGAACATTTCATATTAACACTTTATAAAAGCTTTTCATGTCACTGTGAATATGTTCAATAAATTTTTCGTTGAAATTTATCAAAACATGGAAAAGGAAAGTAAATTTCTTTTTTTCAAATAAGTGTGAAAGCGAAAACTTTTTTTTCTTACGCTAGTCCTTTAGAACTTTTGCTGTTTATTGATGTACAGTCAAGAACATTCATTTGTATACAATCGAAATTTTTATTTAAATACTGTAGAATTCACTCATGCTGTTTCTGATTAATAAAGAAATTGATTTATGATCAACTGTGATTTGTAAATTTAATGAAAAACAAAGAGAAACAAATTTTCCTAACAGTACACAGTGTTAATGAAATTTTAAATAAGTAAGAAAACCACATGCACAATCAGTTGTATACGACATACTAATTTTTTTTAAAGTTACTCGGGATTTACGAACGAAAGATAATACCATAGCCTTCTAGAGTATAGAGGCCCAATCATACGTCATAATTGTTATTAGTGGTATAACTTTACATTGTTCGCCATAGGAATCCATAAGAACCGATGGTGTCTGAAATTTTTTCAATAATAAGGTTCAACTACGCAAGGAAGTGCAAACATATGACGGTTAATTTTTGGAAAATTATGGTGTTTGTTGATGCAACTCTGCTTTGTTTCAGTGTGAAAAGATACAGGAAAAAGTGTGGTGGAAGCGCAATGAAGCAACAATTTTACTGCTACCGTAAAACATAGAGGTCTGAACGAAATGGTGTGGGGCGCAATAGGCCATATATCTGGGGGAAATTTGATTTTTAGTAAAGCAATATGAATAAAAAGGGATTGTGCTCTAAAAATGAGAATATAAACTACGCTTACGTTCTACCACGATAACGATCCAAAGCATAAGGTTTTAGTTGTTAGGGTTTGGCTAGTGTACAACTGCCCTAACTCCATTCTAAATCCAAATCTACCCAATTGAATAACTTTGGGAACTTTTACACTGAATAATAAGAGCCTACCACCAATCAGGAACAAAGTTCAACTAAAAAAGGCAATGTGAAAGAATGTCAAAAAATGGTCCGGTAACTACCAAAATTTGGTAGAATCCATGCCAAATTGCATTGCCGTTGTTATCCAAAATAAGGTTATCAAACCAAATATTAATTTCTTGTCATGCGGAAAACGGGCATTATACAAGGAGTACACAACGGAATGTCCCTTGGTTTTTTATTGAATTAAAACTAAATTTTCGAATTTTCGTACTAGTAACATTAATAATAATAAAAAAAAATTAATCTCTTTTGTATGATTTGTTTATCTTTTAAGATGAAACTGAACGACGATTGTGTTAGTATTGCATAAAAAAGATGGCCCTACTAACAAGAATAATTATCGACCCATAAGTCTCTGATCAGTGTTTTCGAAGATTTTAGAAAAGTTAGCGAGATCAAAAGTTTGAAGGGATTCAAGGACTCAAATGCTGAAGATGCAATTAACGTTTTGCAAGGACATTGCTTGGACCAATCCATTTTTAGTTTATATCAATTATTTGTTAATGCTAAATCTTCATATCGAAGTGGCAGCTTTTATTGAAGACACTGTTATTATCTACTTAAGCTCCTCATGTAATGGGTGAGGCAGGATGATCTATTCCAATTAATGAAATGGTTCAATAAGCATTTGTTGGCATTAAGTGAAAACAGTGTTTTACACTAAAAGTGTTAAGTGTAACTACTTTGTATTATCCTTCAGATGCCTTCAAACAAGTTGTTTCGTGGGTGGACACTTTAATGTTCTCACTATATGTGATTTTGGGTGCCAACGAAAGGACTCGGGCGTCGTGCAAATAAACACCACAAAAAGCCACCGCGTGTCTCTAGTTCCTTCTAGATTGATCGCGCTTAATGCGTTAAAAAAAATCCTCATCAAAATTTCCAAGTACGTATTCTTATTTGGAAATGTATTTCGATAGTAGTGGGAAAATACATCTAGCCCTATTTAAAAAATATTAATTAAAACGATACATAAGCAAGGTACCTTTTTTTCTACGAAACGCAACGCCAGGTCAATCAATATTTTTCCTCAAATATAACACAACATGGGTTAAACACCTATTTCATTGAATTATGTATTGAATTTTCCTAAAGTAAATAATTCGTGTACATAATTTAATTAGTTCACTTTGTTAGTGTACAAAAAAAAAACAAAAATTATAATTTAGGTTCTTTAGAATGTAAATTGTGTTTTCTAATTAGAACATCGCGATGCCAATACAAAAACAACAAAATAATTGGAAAATTATGTTATTTTTTTATTTAATTTAATAATTTTGGGGATAACGAATAAGTGAATTATTTAGAATCGCTCCATTTTAAATTAATTTAACCCTACAACTCATGACTGAGGTCCAAACGCACTCCACGCGAACTTTGAACTACGCTCCTGAGCTAGCGAGCAAGATTATCGACTCCCGATCTGAACCATAATTCAGTTCGAAGGTATATGAGTAGTGTCAGGTCGGTTGCAGCTTTAGTTGATCGCTGGCTATCACGCAGTGTGTTACGAAATTGTGTGTGGGCTGTGTACGAACACCCCCCCCCCCCCCAGTCGTGAGTTGACGTTTAACTTTTGTGACGGTAAGTTAGTTTTATATTGACTTCAACATTTTATAAATATTATTACGTAACCTAAGGATAATAATCAAATACAGTGAACTTTCGGTATAACAAACTACTAACGGACATCGCAATAGTTTCCTATAAGTAGGTGTTTGTTATAAACGCAACCGCGGATGTATAAAAAAGCAAATTTGTTAAAAGCGGAGTTCTTAAATTACTTCTGTCTAAAAAGACCAAAATATTGAAATCCTGTCAAAAATGAGCAAAAATTTAGTCGATCGAAAACCACTTTCCTCGACGTTTTGAAACCGCTTGAGGCCGAAAAAACAACAAAAAAAATGTCTGTCCATCTGTCTGGACGTCTGGGTGTCTTCTGGATCTATGTACCCATATTTCGATAGCGGCTTGTCCGATTTAGAATTTTTTTTCGCCAATCTTTTTCTGTGGTCAAGGCGGAGAATTGAAAAGCTTTTGGAACCTGTACGTCAAGAGGGTGGGGTACCTGCCATACTAATTGACCCAAAATCACCTTTCCTGTATCCTCCTTTTTATGTATGTTTGTTTGATTATTGAGTTGGATACTTAATTTGGGGTTGAATTAAAGGTTAAGTTAGTGGTCAATTTGCGGGTTGAGTTGAAGTTGATTGGGATTGGATTAGTATATAATGAGCAGTTGACCAGTTTTTCATATCTATATACTGGCTGAGGATTGAGTTAAGCGTTGAGTTTACGGTTAAGTTGATGGTTGAGTTGGGCCATTTGCGGATTGAATTGGGGCTATATATATATATATATATATATATATATATATATATATATATATATATATATATATATATATATATATATATATATATATATATATATATATATATATATATGTATATATATATATATATATATATACATATATATATATATATATATATATATATATATATATATATATATATATATATATATATATATATACATATTAGCCCTGTTCATTTTGTGGGGTGTTTTTTATCTTTTTTGTGCTTCACCTGGGATCGATTCCGTATCTTAAAAAAAATGATTTTGCCCATTTAAGGAAATTTTTTGGATGTAATATAGAGGTTGCCACTGTCAATTTTTCATGAAAAATTAGAAATGACGACCCCACTTCCTATTGACTCGAAACTTATGGCCGATTATTTAGGAAATCCGGTCTGATGACAATGGTTTCTTACAAGAAACTTTATTGAAGTTACAAGAAACAATATTGAAGCTTAAATTATGACAAGAAGAACAAACAAACGATGTTTCAACCAGTGTTTGAAACTTCACAAACTATCGTAATAAATTACGAAAAAATTATTGTTTTTTAAAATAATTGTTTCCAATAATAACAATTGTTTTTAATAATAATAAAAGTCTTTCTTGAATTATTTCTCATAATAACAGTTTTCGTTCAACTAAATTATAGAACACGCGCAGATTCAAGTCCTAATTTCAAATCTTCTTTCTTATTACTCGCACAAACGTTCCTATGGTGAGCTACGGTGTTGTACAAATACTGTTGTTGTTCTTCACTCCAGCCTGCTAGTCCATTGAAATCTTGAGCTAGAGAAATTGATCGCTCCGCGACATCATTGACGACCTTTAGTTCAGAAATTTTTTCAGCAGCATTTATAAAATCGTGAATTTGATAGCTATGGATGTTACGATTATTAGGTTTTAAAAATGTATTCCCCTCATTAGGTACGGTGACTGCTCTTAATTTTTCGCACATCTTCATTCTCATCGATCTAGGTATTCTGTCATCAAAAAATGATAAGGCAGCCAAACTGTCGTGCAAATACCAAAGGTGTTTTGAAAATTGGTAAACTGTCGCCAGTGAAATTTGTTCATTTATCGTTCTATAATTAGTGAGCTCCTTAAGTAGGCACAAGTCATTGAATGGCGCGAAACGGGCACTCTCACATTGGAACCAGTACCGAACATAAATTTTGACAATGAAAAAATTTAATTCTCGTAGGGCATGGACTCTCTCAACAGGTATATTTTTAATGATTAAATCAATTTGGCCATCCATCGAGCGCGATGAACAGCACCAGGCGGGCGAATAATAATCCCGGGATTCAGATCTTCACCGACAAATAATAGGCAAAGTTGCAGTAACTCCGAGTAATCTGCTCGAGCATGATTAAATTTCAGGTGCTCCTCTACAACGAGCCTTGTTTGACGTCTTATTTCTGTCACACGATCTCTCAATTGATCGTCCAGGATTGCTGACTTATACTCCTCTCGGGATATTCCTTCAGAATCCCACTCCTTCCTAAATCTCTCAAGTAGTTGGATATTTGGGCCAGTTAACTTTTCAAATAAAGTATTGAATGCAGCCGATGCTATGAGCCCCAAAACGTGGTATCTACAAGCGAAATAAATAAGTCTTTTCCCCAAAAGTCTTTCCAAGCATACGCAAGCTCCCTTATAACGCCCAATGTTGCTTGAAGTCGTATCAAAACACATCGCATTTATATTTCGAGCTAAGTTGTGTTCTTGAATCAAATTATTTAAGTTGTCCGCCATGACTTCACCTGTTCCTGACGGTATCTTTGGGATTCTAAGAATTTGCTCGATCCGAAACCCAGTAACAATGACCGCCATTCTATCCACTTTTCCCCGCTGTTCGTTATCGTCCATAATTTTTCCATCCCAATGAATTGTTAAAAAACTATTTGGGTGAAATCCCTTTATTATAGATCGTGATAATTCTTCTCGTTCTTTCATACGATGTCTTCTAATTGTGCTCACAGAGCAAGATACCTCGTCTATCGAATGGCCGAAGGCGGATACCGCTGTTCCGACAACGTATGCCATTTGACCATTTGATAATTTTGCGCGATCGGTAGTATTACAAACGAATGAATTCAGAGGCTTTTTTGGCGATCCGTCTCTTCTTAGGTTCATGTGACGGGCAATAAGAACTCTCAGACGAGGCACTCGATTCAGTGCTAAATTCTTCATACATTTCGATAATCCTGGGTCCTGAACGTTCACATCTAATCTGACTTACACTGGCTTGTGCTTCTACTGAAGACTTATTCCCGAATTCAGCGTATGAGCACCATTTATTGTCTTTATTACAATTATAAAAACATAAAAGTTTCGGTGAGTTTGCTAAACGAATGGCGATGTCTTTATGACCCACATTAAAAAGACATGACAAACTGTTTACGAATTTCGTTTTCTTGGAAGAAGCTAATTTTTTGTGCTTTTTCAAATTATACCAAGACTTGTGGAGTTTTTTGAATTTTGTAACCATGTTCCGGTGTTCAGCTGTTGGTAAATCAAGCCACTGTTTTGTTCGCACTCTCAGAAATTTTTCTTTTTTCACACATATGATAAAACAATTTTTTGGCAATTCTTTGATTTCAGCAAATGATTCTACGGGAGAACCAAGTAACCAAAATTTTCTACTCATTTTGTCGAAAAACTATTTAAACAAAACAAAGAATTTGAAATGACCATGACCACAAATCACGATAAGCGCCTACTTCAAAATATTTAGTAAAAATTGACTGCGGCAACCTCTAAATTACATCCAAAAAATTTCTTTAAGGCTTTGCCACAGCTATTTTCCACGGTACCAATATTTTTCTAGGCTATTATAGCAAATTTCCTGTAATACTTTTAATAAAGCAAAACTGAATAATTTTTTTATTAAAAAGCGATTGAAAGAAAAAAATACCAAACTTACAATCCTGTTTAATCTTTTGGTTGGCCATTTTTATTAGGTTGTACATGTGTAAACCAACACAATAAAAAAAAGAATGCCACTACCTCTTCCTTTGGATTGAAAAACCAAGTCGTTTTTCTTTAATTCAGTACTTTCCCTATAAAGAAAAAAACTTAGCGCATCATAAAAAACGTCTTTTATGTTATCTTTGATATCTTGATGATTGTGTGCAATATACAATAAAGCTAAAGCCCCTACATATAGTTTGTATAGGATATAAATTCATGCTATTTTTCCACGTTTCCGATGTTTTATGATTTACACTCATTTCAGTTTTATTGCAGTTTCTGGAAGTATAAAAATCATAAACAACCGTTGTTATATTATATTGCATTGTAGCAGATTTATCTCAACATTTTCCTTTGTTTGCGAATACAATAAAAACTAGGTTCATTTAAAATTATTGTTATTACGGAAACATACATAATAGTTCTTTAGGTTGTTGTCCAATTGGCTTACAAAGTTTAAAACTTATAATTCTATGGGTGCTGCGAATAATCGCCCAAAAATCGAAAATGGAGAATCAAAAAAACTTCTTTTTTTTTTTTGTCGAATGTGCATTATGCCGAATATAAAAAAAACAACCCCAAATCGTCATAACAAGAAACACAAAATCACTCAAAAATTTAAACTAAAGGATCTCCCAAAAATGTTTGGTCTGTTATTAATTTTTAATTTGGGCAATTTATTTATTTATACACAAACGAAATTTTTAAAAACCCCACATTCCATTTTGATAATACGAGGTCATTTTAATGTAGTCTGTTATATATCCAAACTTTTCTCCAAGCAGGTGGGATGCACTTTTCCGATACTTGTGAACTTTTTAAGTCCGAATTCTTTTAGAAGAATATTAATGTCACGAATATTTGGGTCTTAGAATGTGGGTAGAAGCATGAAAATTGGCACACCATATTATCTCAGTTATTATTGTTTTCTATGAAAATTTCAAAGAAGTCAGACAACACACATTTTTTTGGGATAAAAAATTCAAATGTTTTCTGTACATTTATTATGTGTCTCTTCCGTGCAAATGTTTCAAGTTCGAGTGCTGCTAGGGGCCTGAAAATATGCACATCGTCCTATCTCGGTTGTCAGTGTTTTCTATAAAAATTTCAAAGTAGTCGGATCCTGGAACAAGGGGAAATTTTATAAATATTTTGGAGAAAATGGATCTCAAATGTCTTAATTAACAGTATAGATATTATAGATGAAAATTGTTTATAATTTCATCATCATTCCAGATTTAAGTGATACAAACGTATCATAGTTATTTTTGAGTTAGAAGTCACGTCGTGACCTTGGTTTTTAAGTGACACAAATGCATTTTAGTAAATTTGCAATTAAGACCATCACATTACATAATGACAGACCTGAATCCAAAATGGCATAAACGCATTTTTAAATAATGAGGTGACGATTTGTCAGTGGGTGTATTTTTTTTTGTAACCGGGGCGTGCAGGGCGCTGTCAAAATGTACACTATGCTTTTTTATTCGGTCCGAGTAATTTTACACTGTCCATTGTATTTCTTTTTGTGCACTGTACTCTACACCATGGAGACACTAGGCACAAATATTTGCTCTGAAATAAAGCGGAGGGTAAATGAAAGCAAAATATAACCTTAAAATATTTATGTTATAGAATGGAAAGGGCGAACAACATTAAAAAGAAAATATTTGTATTTCGTGACAGTAAAACCTAAAAATAACAATAAATTGATTAAATAGTGTAGATAATAGAGGAACAAACCAACGATTATGAGTATTACATTTATTTTTTGTTTTTGTGTGTTTTCGCTTTTAAACGGAGCCATGATCTGACCATCAAATTTATTGGAAGTTTATTATGCCGAGTTCATATCAACTGTTAAAAAAATGTTTTTACAAAAATAGCGGGCGAAATAAATAAAAATGGAACATAAATTTGACGTGGGATTAGTCAGGCACTACAAGAAAATAAAATTGCACAATGAAACAAGTGGCAATAATCATTGGACATATTACGATTCAGTAGGTGGCATAATTAAATCTTCTCCAGAAATAACAGCTGTCGCGTTATTCTCCAGTACTAGTGAGCTTATAGAGCCGGCAGATCCGAAAGTGTATGATGAGGTCATTATAATCGAACCATCTAGCTACACGACTAATGTCTTAGACCGTAGTAATAGCAAGCCAAAAACTCGAATTAATGGGAAGATACACAACGGCTATTGAGAAAATTGCTGAGCAAATGGATTATCGAGAAACGTTGAATGAATAAATTATCTGTAAATAAATTAAAAATGAAATAAAACGCTTATTTCTTACAATTTAAAAATTAATTTTATTAAATTATTGAACTAAAATAGGTCATTTACAATAGCCATCCTTTTAATATCCTTTATATTAACTTCACCTGCTTAATTGCTTGCTTGAGTATCCTTACGATCTTCAAGTTCAAAATTGACCCACTTCCCGTGATCCTCTCGCGCTGAAATTTTGCACATCGACTTTTGTCACCTAACAATACTTTTTGGCAAAATTTCAGTTCGATCAACATACTTGACTTAATTTTTTCTTTAATTTTCAATTTAAAAAATTCAATCTAGTAGTGTTCCAAATGTTGCTTCAAGTAAGTTTAAAATTCAAATTTGTTTTTTGAATGACCCTTACTCATTGAATTTTAAATTTTAGTCATGGTGAAGAACGTCGAAACTGAATTGCAATCGACCGAGTCTTATATATAAAGGATATATATGTAGCCAAAAACTTTGTTTTTACGGGTTGTGTGATTTTTACTGAATCGACAACATCTGGATATCTTAGTTGGTCAGAATCGTCATCTTAAATTTCTACGATAAATTCGTCAGTAGATCCAGGATTATTTTTTAGAATATAAATGGCATCTACAATGGCACCTAAATCTCCCTATCAAGAGCCCTAATGCCCTTTCGATCATGACTCGGCACTTTGAATGTACGATATTGTAGGTTGTTTGCCCATCAGTCAAGGAGCCACTTCTTTAATGGGTATGCTGAATCCCGAAGTAGATGTTCATTAGCATTAACGACAGCTTCACCTGTAATTATAATTTTATGTAAATAACTGTGCCCATTTACTCAATAAATTGTATTCTATATTCTTTTACTAAATTAGACTTTGTCAGAAGACGTAAATCGTGGATTGAACCGCATTCACCAGCATAACTATGAATAAACTGCAACCTTTCGTTACATACCACTTGTAAAAGGATCGAGTGAAACCCCTTTCTACAAACGTAGAAGTTGGGATGATTTATTAGTGCAATTATTGGAATGTGGCTGCCAACAATGGCTCCAATTATGCCTGCAAAACAATATTGTATTAGTCAATTAATTACGTAGCAAATAATTTGAAATGCCATTGTCACCTCCAAACCTATATTTTTGTTTTAAATAATGAGTCGTTCTTTTTTTTCCCCCGTCTGTCGGCCAATGAATAATTCCTTTGGAAACATTAAGACGCAAAAGTTTTTGTGAAAAGTTTTTTATCGCCACCGCTTAAACCAACCAAATAAATTAAAATAAGTATAAAAAGAAATCATAATTTTCTGAAATTATTATTAACAAAATGAATTTAAATAGGTCAATCAATGAGTGCAGATGAAATGGAAAATTACTTAAAAAAAACAAACTTCAAAAAAAGAAAATAAGTTTTAACTAGCTGGATAAAAAAGTAAAAATGAAACAAAATTAGTGGCTTTCCAATCCACTACCCCGCTACTTATAAGCACTTATGGTTCATGTCTTTGCTAGATTTACTCACAAAACACAAAAGTATAAGAAAGATTATACCGAAATAAAATGTTATGCCGGTGCGAACCTAGCGCCACTCTTTAAATATTGTTTTCTGGTACTAACATTAGGTGTCTAGTAAGGGAAACAAATTCATTTACATATGATATGAAATTTTGTATTTTAAATGGAATATATATTCCCTTCACTGTAAAGCATATTCTCAATTTCTCATGTATTTTTCATTCGTTTTGACTTCGTTTTTATATTTTCGTAATTATGTACATAACATTAACATAGTATATATACATATATATACATATATATATATAGCTTAGCCATTCCATTAGCCACATTTGGTATGGAGAAGAGAAAGAAAACATATCTACATAGTTTTGTTTATGTTGATTTTTTATACATACATATTATAGTATGCACAAATACATAACACAACATAAACTTTTAAATAGATTTTTTCTACATCGAACTATTTAATTTATGAATAAAGGAATTGAAAACGTAGAAAATATTTCATTCAAGGTTTTATCTAATTTTGTGCTACTTCTACGAAATTTTATTTATTTTTCCTTGCATTCAAAATATTCAAATAGTTTGTGCAGGCTATACTTGTATTACAGCGTAACCCAATCCTAAGAAATTAAAAATAAATCAAATAATAATTTTTTAAGGTGGTTTTTATTTTAAATAAATAAAAATCTAAGCTTTTTATTTCAATACAATCTAAAAATGAAAGTTTAAAAAATCACAAAATTTTGATTTTCAAAACGAATAAAAAATAAAAACATTTATTTTAGAAATTTGTGCAAAATGCATTTTGTGAAGTAAAATTCAGATCATCAGTTGCTTTTTATTTACTCAATAAGAAGTAAATAAAAGCAACTGATGCGAATTTTTGTTCACGATATGCACTATGCATAAATTTTTAAAATATGTAAATGTTTTTACATATTTTGTAAACCAAAATTTGGTGGTTTTTAAAACTTTCATTTTTAAATTGTGTGTGATTTACGGTATTCCTAAATTAAAAAACGGTTTGAAATTCAAAATCATTTTGGAAAATAATCAATACAATTTGTATTAAATGTTTATTCTAGAGAAAAGTACAGATGATATAGTCCAGTTAATCTGTAAAAAAGGTTAAAAATGAGAAATCGATTAGTTCGGAACACCCTTAAAATGGGAAAACACTCTTCATTTCTACCTACTTTTTAATTATTTTACAAATTGTTAACTTTTTCAACATAGCATTTTTATTTAACTAGACCAAATATGAAATGTTCAACTTCTGGTGGAAACACTGAGCTTTCCAGGTTAAACTTGAAATAAACGATTTTTTTGCTAATTTACTTATTTTATTTGTTTAAATTTTTAATTCAATTATTTCTTTCGGTTATTTAACCAAATATAATTATTGAACAATTAAATTAACAATTTTCAGTTCATTTTAACATTTAAAATTATGACAATTAGTTTTAGATTAATTTGAAAAAAAAAAAAACAAATATTATAAAATTAAATATTTAATTAAATAGTTAAAATATTTTTTATGTATACTATATTAAATAATATTATAATATATTTAAAATATTTGTAGTTAATAATTAAAATAGTTGAACAAAGATTTCTATCGGTTTGTAATATTACAATACATACTTTTATTACGAAGAGCGAAATTATCAAGAATTTTGCAAGTTCAGTTTCGATCTGAATGAGAATTATGAAAAATTTAATTTTTTTTTCCATCTCATGCTATAGCGACTTAATTGTTAATTGCAGATACATTTATTAGTTCATTAATACAAAACAAAAACATAGCCAATACCAAACAGCCAACGCTTTTTGGGCACATTTTTGTTGAAAATGGGGTGATTTCGAATTCCGAGTTTTAACTTAAGCGACAAGTTTTCAATAATATTTAAGCCCGGTGATGTGTGGTATTTTCATAACTTCGAGACAATTATACAAAAGTCATTATTGGACCTGATAAATTTCGAAACAATCTTTAATTTCAAGCTTTTTAACACTCCAAGGGTTAAATAGCTTGGAATCAAAGTTTCCTTGAGAAATCGGTTCATGTTTCCATCTGATATATACTCCCACGCCATTTCATCATGCCCACATTCATGTTTCACTGCATATTTTACAGAACTATATTTTCGGCCGAATAAACTTTATCATTAAAATTAACAAAAATAATTACATAAAACTAGATTAAAAAACGCTTCAGAAGAATAGTTTTCAATTTTAGTGCAGAATATAATATTTTCAAAACTTTTACATCGATTTTCCCAAAATGCGTTTTCTCTCGTTATGTAAATCAAATTACGTACGGCAGCGTTGAATTGATTGAATATTATTTCATCATTCCATTTGGGATTCGAAGCCAAAAATATTAAAGTTACTCTCATTTGAGAATATAGTAATTATAATGCTGAAGTAGTACACCTTATCCATGTTTTTTTATATTATTGTAATGAATAAGTTGTTTTTATCTCGCGTTTCTGCCATGGAAATTTGCACCTCGTAAAAGACCTCGGACGGTCTCGGCATGAACTTTTCAGCCATACAGATTTTTCTAACTCAACTCATACGAAATCACGAATTTCGTTAATATACAATATGTATTTTTATATTTTTAAATGCTGCGAGTTGGTTGAAGAAAATGTGAACTCATGAATTTTAAATTTTGTAATGATTACATTTCCTTAAATGCATTTCCGGATTTTCAATTGAAACATTAATTTAGGTATGGAGAGATTTATCCCTAGGATAACAGCTTCAAGTACAAAAAAGGAAACGTGGCATAATAATGACTTGATAAATCTAAAAATAGAAGGGGCAAGGCTCACAAAAAATATAAATTACATCCTAATTGCGTAAGAAGTATATAAGGGCTTATCCATTACTTTTTAAAAAAACCGGGCGCATGCATTTTACTGCATTCACCGATTTATCTGTAACTTTTTTCCAGAAAATTAGTCGATGAAAAATGGATTTTCCTAAAATTTGACCCTTTCCTGGCCCACACTTCTCAAGCTATGATTTTTTGAAGTTAAGAAATTGAGTGAGGTTAGGCTAATAGATAGGTAACCATTCTACTTAGGTTGCTTTGTTTTTAAAGGTATAGGCCTCATTCTCTCCGTTTTCTCGCCCCACTACTTTATAATTTTTTTAAAACACCTAACAGCTCGTTAAAAAAAAATTAGGAGTAGTAACGTACGTTTTAATTCAGTATTTCACAAATATCTCAGTTTCTGTTTATCATATTAAAAAAAAAGTATGTACCACTTTATTTATTATGAATTTGCCTTTAAATCTAACATTTTTAAAATTATAAGTAGGGGTAAGTTTAGTAGTAGATACAAGTTAATTTGCACCTTTTTTCATCAAGGGGATCACAACTGTGAATTTTTAACAGTGTTGAACCTACTATTGAGCTTTTCCTTATGCTTCTGAATTTTGTTATGATCTATATAAAATCAAAATTGATCTGAGAGATTTTAATTTGTTTACTGTAATATTAAGTTAAATATGTTCGATTTAAAGGCAAACTCAAAATAAATAAAGTAGTACATACTTTTTTTTAACATGATAAAGAGAAGCTGAGATATTTGTGAAATACAGAATTAAAACGTGCGTTACTACCCCTGATTTTTTTTTAACGAGTTATTAGGTGTTTTAAAAAATTATAACGCAGTTAGGATCTCAATATCCAAATAAGTATTTCATGAGGTGTTGTGAGGATAAAACGATGAGCTTCTTTCCAAAAGCTAGTGTCGTTCAGAGTAAAACGAGAAAAGTTACAGAGGTGTGAATATTACGATTTCCAAAAAATTGGGTGCATTCAAACGCTTGTATTTACCCAACTTTAAAAGTGTTTGAAAAAATTAAATATGGTTCAAAAATTTGTAAAGGTCATGAAAACATGAAAAAACTGAGTCTATGTACATATTTTAGTAAAAATTCACTGATTTAACGAAAATTTTAAAACATGCCATTTTCTAATAAAAAAATAAGATTGTACCTTTTGGTGTCGCATTTAGCCAATATTAAATATGAGGCTGAAACTGACTTCAAATGAAAGTTCAATAAAAAAATGGAGGTGTGGCCAACACACGACTTTCTTTTACGAACAGAGAATTTTGAGAAATTTTATTTTATTTTATAACTTTTTTTTAAATTTTATTTTTTTAATTTTTAAATTTAATTTTTTATGTTTTATTTTTATTTGTTTTTAATTTTTGGAAACATTTTGTTTAAGTATTTTTTTGTAAACCTTATACTTTTTAAGATATTTGCAAAATAAATTTTCTGAACCAAGGGTGTGGCCACTTCCGGTTAGCCGATTTGGAGTAAAATTCACTGGGACCTCCCAATTTATCAAAAAAGCTTAAATCTGAAGTTTCAGTTCGATTGGTTAAACCATCTGGGCTATAGAGAGGACACAGACAGACTGACAGACTGACAGACTGATAGACTGACAGACTGACAGACTGACAGACAGACAGACAGACACCATTTCGAAACCCACTTTTTCGGACTCAGGGGACCTCAAAACAAATAAATCTCTAAAAATCTCAAGGTCCAAATTTTCATGATTACTATACTTTATTTTACTAGAGTAAAAGAAAGTAAAACGAAGAGACCGATGCCTATAACATTAAAATAAAGCAACCTAAGTAGAATGGTTACCTATCGAGAATAGCCTAAAATCGCTCAACTTCTTAACTTCCAAAAAGTATTACTCGTGGAGGGGGAGAGGAGGGGCGCTGGAAAGAGCCAAATTTTGGGAAACTATTTATTCTGGAGCTTGCATCATCAACTAAATCAAAGCCGAATAACTTTTCGCATTTTGTTAATTACAAAAACAAATCTAATGGACAACTAATTTGTTGGACATTGTATATAATTCAAAATCTATGTATTTTGAATAATGTTGTAAGGGAGTCAAAATATTCTATGTTTCGTCTCGAAGTATATACTATTTTATCCGAATGGTCAATCCTTGATATTAATGAAAGTTCCGGATTCGATTGTATTCCACTCATTTTCTAAAATTAGCCGGTAGTGCAATTTCTGGCCATATTTCCCTAGTTGCCTCTCTCTTCTATGGGAACGCTTACTTATTAAGCCAATTTTTAAATCTGGATCTTGAAGCGATGTCGAGAACTATAGAGGTATTTGCATTATTTCAGTTTTAACAAAGCATTGTGTGTAACTATTTAAAGGGAAATTGTGGTTTCATGTTATGATATTCATTTCTCATGGATTTTTCACAGGATAGCTTGAATTTTTCCTTGACAGGTCAACTGTAACTAA
This sequence comes from Tipula vernalis, assembly GCA_958295665.1. Classification (NCBI taxonomy): domain Eukaryota; kingdom Metazoa; phylum Arthropoda; class Insecta; order Diptera; family Tipulidae; genus Tipula; species Tipula vernalis. The sequence goes on from OY282558.1 coordinate 304,324,450, forward strand.
CTTAGTTTTGTTTTTAAATTGTATTTTATATGCACCATTAAATGGTAATTTTGTACAGGTCATTTACACTGATTTGTGAAAGGCCTTTGATAAGATCGATCATGAATTGCTCCTGCGGAAACTTGACTCCTTGGATTGTAACTGTTTTGCCGATTGATTGGATTAGGTCTTACCTGGAATTTAGAACTCAAATAGTGAAAATTGGTATAATTTCACTTCAAGAGTTCTTCAGGAGCCCATCAAGGTAGTCATTTGGCTCCATGTTTTTTATTCTTTTCGTAAATGATGTGGTAAATTGTCTGAGTAATTTATGCGGACGACATTAAAATTTTCACAACTATTTCTAGCGCCAATGATGCAATTGACTTTCAATCGGATCTGACAAACTTCAAAGCTTAGTGTACATCGCATAATTTGCTGCTATAGATCTACAAATGCAAAACAATCTGCTTCACCCGATTACACTCACCCGCTAGTTACGTTTACTTTTTTGACGATTGCATTATTGAAAGTGTCGATAAGTTTAAAAATTTAAGTATAACTTTTACTTCGAATCTATCATTTCATAAGCTCATTGAGGGTTGCATTTCTAAAGCGAATTCTATGTTTGGGTTTTTAAAAGGTTTTCCAAAGATTTTCAGGATTCTTACGTGATTAAAATTTTACACATCCCGTTTGTTCGTTCATTGTTAGAATATGGTGTTGCCGTATGGAATCTGTTTTATAATAACTACTCAGATGGCATAGATAGAGTGTGAAAGCACTTTTAAATGTAAGCTCTCCCGAGGCTACCTAGAGATGTAAGCCTGCCTGCTTTCATACTTCCAGCATATCGAGGTAGATGCAAATTAATAAATACTGAGCCCCTCTTTATTCGTGGAGACCCATTTAAGAAATTGGTGCCAAAGCATCTTTTAGATTATTGGTAAATTTTGAAAAAAAAAATTTGAAATATTTTAATGATATAATTTTATTAAATTTTTTAATAATGTAACCAGTTCGTTATAACTATATAAACAATTAAATAAGTTGGTGATAAGGATAACTCAATAAATAAATAAATTCACAGATATTCAGGAATTTAAAAAAAAAATAACAATTACAAGTAGTTTACTACTGAAAAACGCGTGTCCATTTTCACAATATAACGAACACTGTACCACATATCTCTACCGGAAATTAAGTTCAAGTATTTTAGTTTGTCCCTATAGGACTTTTAAAATAAAGAAAAAGGGTGAAGACGGAATGCATCTTATGGGGGAATGCTTCTTATATATAAGGGTGTCCCGCATTAAACAGCGTACACTTTATATTTTGACATCATGTACGGCACAATCTATAGGAATTCAAAAAATATTTCCTTTAAAATCGATTTCATTGTAAAATTAGAGAAGTTGGTTGAACTAATAATGAAGCTTAATTCAAAACTGCTTAAAATATGTCTTCAAAATTGTTTGTGCATATTAAAACTTAAGACAAAAAAGCAGAAGATTGTGAGGCACGACCTTTAAATCTAGAACTACATACGCCTAGAGTATAAAGTAAGAGGTCACATAGAATAGGATAGTTTGGTAGTATATGAATTAGGATAGTTTGATAGTTTCATGCAAATTAAATGGTGTTGGTTGACTAAAGGCCGTCCAACCCTTACCGAGTTATAAATAATAAAACAACGCGCGGCCCGGCGACTTTAAATGAGAGAAATATTTTTTGGGATTTTCAAAAATAAAAATTGTTATAAAGAGGTCGTCGAACCACGTGAAAAGGTTTTTGTCCCGTTAAAGGCCGTTCATTCATTATCGAAATATAAGTAAAAATGTGAAGAAAACAGAAAAATCAGTTTTTCTTTTTATCTCCACTTTAAAAGGGACAATTTACACAAATAATAGTAGATTGTTCTACAAGTAAAGAAAAGTGAAAGTTTTCCAGTGATTGTTTAATTTAGGTATTTTTCGTCAAGTATACAACGAAAAATGGCATATTCGACGCGTGACAAAAGTGATTTACCTCATGCTTGAGAAATTTTACACTCGCTGGAAAACTCACTTTTCTTTATTTGTAGATCTACTATTTATAAAGAACACATCATGTCGCGAGTAACTGTTTGTTCCTTTAAATGGGTTTTTTTTCTTAATTGTTAATTTGCACAAACAATTTTAATTAAAGCTTTATTAGTCCAATCAACTGCTAACTTTATAGAGAAATCGATTTTAAGAAAAATATTATGTTTGAATTCCTATGTAGGTTTTGGGCCGTATTATTACGAAACAAAATCAATTTGTTTTCATTCATATTAGACGAAAAATGGGTATTTTAATTAAGAAAACCCATTATTCGTCTTTTTTATTTCGCGATACAAAAAATCGCACGACCGACATTTAGGACTAAACGTTGACTGTCGACTAGATTGGAAAAATCATATATTGGCTTTAAAAAACTCGCTTCATGCTACCATTAGAAAAATGTACCTATTACGATCACAATGTCCTTTTGGAATGTTAAAAGTTATTTATCATGCTTTAGTGGAATCACGACTACGTTATGGTATCTGTTGTTGGGGTAGAACTTATTTCGAAACTCTTAAACCATTGATTATTGCTCAAAAATATATTATTAGAATGATTCATTTTAAAAATAAACGATTTCATGCTTGGCCTTTATTCGTGATAAGCTCGATTCTTCCTTTAAAGCATCTGTATGTATTTAAGGTAATGAAAATATTTTTTCAAATTAGTGGCAATAGAAGTGTAACATATTATACCTATGAGCTTCGCAGAAATACCGCCTGTCCAAAACCAGTGCCTAACTTTTTGAAAACGCATTTTCGCAACTACTATTTGGTTACAGCACCTTCTATATTTAATAAACTTCCCCTAGATGTTCGCGATACAAACTCAAAGAACAAATTTGTTTTCTTCCTTAAAACCTGGTTATTGCAGAATCAAACTTTGGATTTTTTGTTCGTTGTAATCGTTGTATTGCTCGTTTTTATTGTAATTAGTTACCAGCTCTAACGATATTATTTAAATTGTTCCTAATCATTTAAACGCGTATTTTTTATATTCTTTTTCATTTTATCTTTATTAAAACAGTTTTTGTTTCCTCTTTTTTATTTGCTTGGAATTTTTATTTTTAATTCTAGTTACATAATCACCCCTTCGATATTTAATACGAGTAACATTAAACGAATAAATGTCTGCCACTGGATTTTAGATCCATTAGACATTTCTAATTATTTCAATTTAATATATCAAATTAATTTGTTATATACATTTATGCAATCACAGTTTGGAATTAAATATTTTATTAAAATTTTATAAAAATATATATTTAATTATCTTAAAACCTTATTTATAAATATGTTTCTTTGTGTGAAGGAAAAGAGAAAAAGGAAACAACAAGAAAATTTTAATTTTGTATTTTTATTATTATTATTATTATTTTTTTTTTTGACGAGTATATTTTGTAAAACTATTTTTAAGGTTTTTTCTAAAGTGTATATGTATATTTTAATAATTGAAATAAATAAATAAATAAAATAAATAAATAAAAATATTTAGAAAGAAATGTCATTTTGTGTGTTAAAGCAAAACAAAAAAACTCGATTTTTAATTTCTATTTGTTCGAGGCAAGTTAATGAAACTTAAATTAACTCAAATGTCATCAAAAGTGCAAATATTTGATTGAAAATATTAGAAAATATTTGTTATAATACCATCGTCATCGTGTATATATTGTAAACAACAACAAAAAATGTAAACAAATTAGCCCAAATACATCACTGTGTTTATGCTATTTGTTTTTTTTTTTTTATAGATGCAAAAGGTAGCCACGAGTATTATGAAATCCTCATTTAATTGTTCTTTCTCACTAATTGGCAAAGAATGACAATAAATTCATAATTTGTTTTTTATACATGCATAAAATGAAAAATTGTCAGCGACTCTACTCTTCTGTATGAAATTTTTCATATTTGTTACAATATTGCAATTTTATTTTTCCTATTTAATGAACACTTGGATACGATTTCCTTCTATTAAAAAATATACGACTATATCACAAAAAATATATACTCGTATGTTGGCATGAGATGCATCGTTACGAAAATTTAATAAATATATTTCGAGTCTCTTCTGTTGCTGTCGTAGCATGACACGACGTTTAGAACCAAAATTGAAAATACTGTTTCTCATTTTTAATTATAAAATATTCAAAAAAAAAAAAAAAAAAAATCGGATAACAATTTTATTTATTTTCCGTATGTGGTCTATTTATTCGTAAACGTTAATTTTATTCTTTCTACTGATTTTGATGAACGAGTCTGTATGTTGAAACTGACAAACACAATTTTAAAAATAAAATCTTTTCGTTTAGAATAGTTCGAAATCAGCATGAACCGTTTTCTTGTTGTGACACAACCTTACCAAGTTTTGCTATAATTAGTATTGCAAAAAAAAAAAATGCGTCCAACTGAGTTTATGTTGAGATCCTTATTCCATCAACAACAATATCAGTTTAACATTTTTATTTTTCCCAATATAACCAAGTTACAATGGGAAGGTACGGTAGTCGCGAATTTTTTTCAGAGTCTAACATTTCTGGACGAATTACTCCAAAACATCGATTTTTTACCCATGGTCACCCATTTCCCTATTTGTTTGTTCCTTCCCTTCTCACAATTCTAGTAGTTTTAATTGATATTTTGAACAAAGGCAGGCTTTGGCAATAAGCAGTTTGTTTCAACTTGTGTTTCAGATTTTCTAAAAGATTGTTGCATGTTCATAACGGAGACAGTTCTGTATGCAGTTCATAATACATTTATCTGTTTACCAAACTTGAAGTCAATTGAAATTGGCCTTTTTGTTGGTTAAATAATAAAGATAAAAAAAGTTATTGATTTATTTTTCTAGGTTATGCCAAGCAGTCCAGAGCAAATATTTTCCAATTTATAGTATATAAACGAGTAATATAATTACTCTAATACTCTCTATACTTTTCCGTTTAATTTGAAAATTAAATTTCTAAATGTACCTGCATTTGTCAAGATAATACTGGTGGCAAATGATATTCTCAGTATTTACAGAGCCTACTGTATAAATAAATCCATCCAGTATCGACTGTATTTTTTACTAAACCTGCGGCCGAATTCTCAAGTAAATTCGCTAAACGCATTTAACCTTTTTTTATGGAGGCTAAACGAAAAAAAAGGTAAATATTTCACGATTAGATACTTTATGCTTTATTGTTATAAAAATTGAACGAGTATAAAATTAAAAAAATGCATAATTTATTTAATATGCGATAAAATGTGACTAAAATATATACATAGTATGTACAGCTTCCTCATTTAAATGTTTACCAATTTTCTTTGACTATAATGTAAGGCATTACTTTGTGTTGTATGGCATTTATATGACTAACAAATAATTTTAGGTCCAAATGGACACCTAAATAAGTAACACATTCTACCCGTTTTATAATTTGACCAATATATGATATTTCTCTCAATGTATTACCAGTTTGTTTATTTTGAAAAATAATGGGTTTTCTGCACATTCAGAAGAAGCTTATTTTGATCTAAATAAAATTTTGAAACTTCCAAATCATCTTCCATTTGAACTTGTAATTCATCGTAAGAACGGAAACTATATACTAACTGTTTATATTTTAAAATAATAATATCATTTTTTAAATATGATTCAGAGTAGAACAACTCAAATGACAATTCGCTTTTACAATAATACAATACACTCCCCCTCCCCCCCTTCTGCATATTATCTCTAGTTAAGTGAAATCTCCTATACCCCGAAAAATTTGGTTTCTGATTGGTTTAAAAATGTTTCAGTTGAAACAATTATATCTACCTTTAGTCTACTTGAGTAGATAAATTCTTCTAGATATTCAATTTTATTCTTGAGCCGATTAATATTTATATACAATAAGTCAATGAAATCTATCGAACCCACAGCTCTATTAAACTGGTTTAAATCTAGAAAATATTCATGATTTGGTTGAAATTCGATATCCCCTCTCAACACAGATAAATAATAATATTATTTGTTTATTTTTAATTAGGTCTTTTATATTATTTTTTATGTTTGGCTAAATTATAGACCTATTTATAATTATAGACCTATTTAAATTTTATAAATAGGTCTATAATTTAGCCAAAAATAAAAAATAAATAATAATAGTAAAAGTAGTTATAACTCTAAAAAGACACGTTAATAATAATAAATAAAAAAAGAATTAATAATAATTATACTAACTAGAAGTTTCTGTGTTTGTTGAAATGGATTGCACAGGAATAATTTAATTTGCATCGGGTTGTTGTGCTTCAAAAAGCGTAGTTATTTCTTCTATATCGCCCTTGTTTTTGGTAATAAAAATTCTACCGTTTTTGTACCCACTTTTGCTCATTTTTTTAGGTTTTGTTGTTGCTTTAAATAATTCAATATTTTAATATTTTCGTTGGTGAGTCTATCACCCCTCAGGACCCATTTGATACTTACTCATTAAAAAATTCATTTTGATTTCATGAGATAGAAATTTAACTAGTAGGTTTGCCTTCGTTTGGTTCCTTTTTTGGATGATTTTATACCAATGTGACACATTTATCAGTTCCAAAATGGTATAAATCGTTCAGTTTCTGTACAAGTTCGCAACACTGCATATTATTATTAGGAATTCCCAAAATTATCACATCATTATTAAACTTGTCTTGCCATAACGTTGACCTCACCATGCAATGTATTTATATTTACAAAATTTTTGTTGGTTGATTCATCGAAAATTTTATTTGTTGTTCCTTTAGGTTTAATATCAGCAAGCTCAGAATCAGAATTTTCAACTGCTACTGTCAAAACATGAATTTTAGTTCATTTATTTCTCCAGAAATTTTATTTCTGTTTTGATGCTTTCTAGGCCACAGTTGGTTCGTTTTTTGATGTGAAAACATCTTTAGCGGCAGGACTAAGTAAAATATTGTATAGAAATGAAGTTACGGAAACATATGTGCCGAACAAATAATATTGCATATACCTGTGAATATCGACCACAAAAAAAAAAAAAAAAAATAAAACCTAAAATCAACACAATATTTAACCGAACACGAACAAAAATTAGAAAAATCGCCTACTTTATTTTCTTTTCTTGTGAAAATGTCTAATATAAAAGGTCGCAACAGCAAGTATTTTTGAAAATGAAAATCACATACGAGCAAAAGGAGCACAAATTATGCCTGTGAAATGGAAACAGCAAGCTGTGAAAATTGCTCATATACATTGATAAATAAGCTGTTAGTCAATGTGTTAAAAATTAATTTTATTTTAGTGAAATATTTTTAAGTACCAAAACATATTTTGCTGTGTGAATTGGTTAAAATGTTGACAATCTTAAATTGTACAAACTGTACCTTATTATTGTGACAAAAAAAAATTTCAATCACTTATTTTAATTAATAATAATTAATTGAATTTATGAAAGATTAAATAATATGTTTATGCGACATATTAAGATTTTCTATAATAATGGAACTTTTAAATTTGCCGAATACACTTCTAATACAGTCAGCCCTCTTTCATTTCTCATAATTTGTAAGCGTATTCAATTTGAAACAATTCGAACATGAATTCATTCTGTTTTTGAAATACATCTACTCGTTCTACCACAATAGAGTTTTCGACATCCGACCATAGTAAAAATTCTATAATTACGTTTTCCCTGCCTGTCCAAATATGTATATCTTATAAAATGTTATATGCATAGTTTAATTAATTAAATGGACACGTTGATGGCATACACGGATTAAATAAAGATTTAAAACAACATTTAACACCGAATTAATGAAATATTAGGTTATGTTTGTTTAACAACATCTGTCAAAATTTATAACCGGTCAATATCTATCGCGTTAAATTTTTATTGTGGTGAACAAAAAAAAATATTTTAAATTTACTGTCAAAATTTTAATTTTTAACAAGTTTTTAACACATTCACTAACAGCTATAATAAAATAATAATTGTATAATTGTTTAATCGGTATGCTTTGTTATTTGTATTCGCAGGGCCTACTTTATAAATAAGAGCCTCCAGTATCGCCTGTATTTTTTACTAAGCTTAAAATAAGGTACATATGTATGTACATACAATTTTTTCTTTACTGTGAAACTATATGGGAAAACGATTATGTTCATTTACTATTTTAGTTTTTTAGAATTATTAGTTTTTGGTTTGTTTCTTTACGAAAATGTTCATGAAATATTTAATTTTATTTGATTGAACAATCGATTCATGAAAATGTTTATTTCTTAGTAAAAATCGTCTTCAAAAATAAGGTATTTTTGAGCTTTAAAATGTTGCTGTTTTTGTAATATACGTCATAAACTAATAACTCAAAATTTACAAAAAATACAATAATCATCTCTTTCATTGCCTCTATTCAAATTTGAATTCGAATATCCTTCTATTGTTATTTTGAATTTGCGAAGCATGCTAGATTGTTTTGATTTTTTGTTTTCTTCACGCTCCTTTTATTGATTTAATTTTTGCTGTTTGGCTCTTTTTAATTTATTTTAATTTCGATTATTGAGCGGAGACGTGTTGTCTTTTTTTTTACTATTGGTTTTAGATGTGGATAAAACATCACATTGTTTTGAGCATCTGCTCATTTATAACCGTATACCAAAAAGTTGTTAACATGATGATTGATAAAAATGTTAATCAAGTTTCCACAAGATCGCAGCTCTCTCTCTTTTAGTTCCATCCGGCAATACAGAAAATTTAATTTTCCGAAAAAAACCAAAAACAAATAACGTCCTTATTGACTTTAAGGTCGTTTTAAATGTTTTTTAATTTAATTTCTCTTATTTTCTTTTGATTACTGCTGGAAAATAGAGAAATTTGAGAACCTGTCTTTTAAATTAATACGACATTGAGTGGTTTTTAGCGATTTCAGAAAAAAATAATTTAACTGGGTTTAACTTTTTATTCATGTTTTAACGTCAATCGAAATCGCGTTTTTTCGTACAAACTCTATGAATATTATTTTTCAGTGTTTCTATATCACTTATTTTAAGTTTATTTTTCACATGCCGGCTCTATTTAGTTCAAGATGGTTCTGGTATTACTCATACTCTTGCTGAGCTTGGTCAGGGGGTTTCGCCCTGCCGTATTTTCAGTTGCTATGTTTTTACGGTCAATTTCATTTATTTCAAAATTATCAGCGACAAAGCGATGCGATTTTGTTTTGTTGAGCGCGTTTGCTGTGACCATTCACTACTATGGAATCTTGAACAAGATTGCAATGGTATATTTTAAGGTGAACATGGCAGGTTTAGGTGATTCACTTAACAGGACTGTACAATTAATATCAGTTAAGTTCGTCCTCCAAATCCAAAATAGAATAACTTATTGACTTTTTGAACCAAAAATGTAACGTAGTTTAAATACTGAGCGAACAACAACCGTCTTTTATGCAGGGGTTTCGCAGCCTTATCGAAATGACTTGAAGTGATTTAATAGATATTTATACATAAATGTTTTCACATAAATCTTTTACTAGTTGAGCGTGAACTCGCTCGTTGTTTTTTTTGTAAATAATTTGTCTATTTGGATTTTTCGTAATCGCTGTGATATTTTCTTTCTAAATTCTCAAATATTTTTACATAAGACTTTTTTGTCAAAAGACTTTTTCTAGGTTTAAGTTAGGACTTATTCTAAAAAGTCGTATGAAACTTGTCGCGAAATGTCTTCACTGGACTAAACTCAATACTATAAAAATGTATGAATGTGTGTGTGTGTAAAAGTCAAAAATAAAATGGGCGGGAAGATTTTTGTGTATCCATGCATGTGTCAATATCAGCAAAATTTGGCGGGTAAATTAAACGTTTAAAATGAAACAAAATTAAAAATTCAATATGGAAATTTATTAAGAAAACTTGTTTATTATATTTAAAATAAAATTACATATTTATATAAACGTATCGCAATTTTAAAGCCGCAGTTTAAGTTTACTTGCATTGGTTTCTAGCTTAAAATTAAATTTCAATTTATGTTTTAAATCTAATTTTTAAATTATAATATCGTCGACCGAATATTGGTTTGTCGTAAACGCCATTTGCTAAAGTTTGGGAAATCGATGTTTAAACTGTTCTTTAACTTATTCTCAACTTAATTACATTGGAACAATGCTTCCGAATAAATAAATTAACAAACTACAATCTAAATTAACCCAAACTGAGATTGTCGTGTTCGTGTACGCCAACTTACGGAGAATTTTTTTCTCGCATATATGTACATACGTACGAAAAAAAAACGCACGTACGACATACCAATTTGTACGAGTATAGCACTGATCTTAGTTAAAAAAGAATAAAACATTAGCTTTTTTGCACAACACAATAAACTTCGGTCCTTCTAGGATAATCAAAATTTAAAAATTATTTTAGTAATATAATTTTTAAGAATTCCTCGTATTAGTACGAGAGCTTTATAATATTCCTGGTCATTTTGTGGCATAAACACAAACAAGCTTTGAATGTCGGCAATTTTTTCTTTTGAAATTTGCTTTATATTACTGTGAACCGAATTAATATTTTGACAAATAAGTCTTTTGGTGTTGCAATCGTTTTTATTGTAGCTGCTTTCATTAAAGATGTGCTCTGATATACAATATTCCGCGCATTGGTTTTAAATTGTAGTTTAATCAAATTGCTTCTTTCAAATTTCAGCATTTTTATTTTTGTAAATGAAATATTCCTTAAAATCAGATTCTTTCATTTTCATAATTTTAAGCGTAACATTTTTATATGACATATTCTTAAAGTGATGTAAAAGTGATAATGGGCTTTATTTTTCAAGTCGTTTTAAATGCCGATCAATGACACTATGTAGGCAATCTACTTTTTGAATCAGTGAATGTTCTGGTGTTGGAAATGTTTGTAAAATAATTTTAACAGTTGGATTTCTGTATAAAAAATACAATAATGCCGTTGACAACACTTTGTTTTTATTTTGAGCCACGCAGGAATCACTCCAAAGTGTAATATATTTTAAATCGGGATTATCAACAATAGTTCGGTTTAAAATTTTTATAATCGAGCTTGCTATATCATCTCCTGTACGACCACTGTCAACTTCGCTCCACATTGCACAGTAATGTTTGCGATAGACGGATTCTTTTACAGGACTGCTTCTGCGTTCTCTGTACAAAGTGTACATTTTGCAACAGTTAAATGAGCGTCTAAATATTTTTTTATTGAGCTTAATCTACAGTAATGTGAATCGATGATGGCGAAACTGCCAATATGATTAATAACATCTCTGATCTGTTCGGGCGGTGTAGCTCTTTTTGTATACTTTTCTTTCCAGAATTCTTCCTTTTTTTAATTTATATGATTTTAATATGTTCCGAAGATTGTAAGAGAATTCAATCCAGTTTCGAACTGATAAGCTTATGATTATGAAAAAATCAATCTTCTCATCAGGCCGCGGCCCTTTGATAAATTTCCTACCGATCAAGAAAAAGAGAATAAATAATTAAAAATTCAATTATTTTATAAAATTTATAATAAATAATTTAAAAATGATAATGTTACAGCACCACAACAGCCTAAAATCATCAATAATTCAGTTAGGTACTATAAGTATATCAAGAATCAACAAATAAAATTTATATACAAATTCCCTGGCAACTCGGAAAACTAATTTTAATTAATAAATCACCATAATACCAAACTAAAATTTAATTCTGAAATTCAGGATTAATTTTAATTCCATAATAATGATTAATTTTGGAACTATGTTATATTCTGAAAATTGAATTGTTTATTAGCAAATTAAGGAAGAGAACCTTTGAATATTCTTTAAACTAAATTAATTAATATATATATATATATATATATATATATATATATATATATATATATATATATATATATATTAATGAGCAAAACACAATATATTACATACGAGTATTACAAAAATTAACATTTTATGAAATTGTATATGTAAACTTTCCCAATTCTAAGCTAAAAAATTCTAAAAGAATGTTTAAAACATTTTAAATTGCTAAGTTACGATTTAAATTCACAGCGCTTGTTTCATTAGTTACCGTTATCCTGCACATATTTAATTAATTGTTTACCTACTGCAACTAGATTTAAAAATAAAAAATTGAAAAAATGTATTTAACCATAAAATTAAATTTAAACTAATCAGCAATTTCCTACCCATCTAGAAAAAAGGAAATTACTAATGATATAGTTAATTATTTATAAAATTATAACATATAATTTAAACAAGATGTTACGACTTAAAAAAGTCTATAATATCAATAATTTAGTTAAGTACTACATGTACCTATATATGATATTTACTAATAAAACTCAAAAAGAATTTCCCAGATAACTCTGAAAACTAAATTGCTTTACTACTTAATTAATAGAAATTAACTTATAAAAATTAGTTATTTTTTAAGAATTTAATTTGTCTGTCTGTAATCAGTTGATTTTTCGGCATTTTTTATAGACACATATATTAATTGTTCATGGCAATCCCAATATTTTCGATTTGGTAAATCAGAAAAATACAGAGGCCAATCGCTCATAATATATCTACTGAAAAAAAGTAGAAATATCTTCCCCCCTCCCCGTAATTTGGGCTGAAGGCCCAAAGAGTTATACTAATGTACCACTCCATTTCTGCGCTACATAACTGCTGGATGCTTGGAGTTTCTGGATGCTGAGCGAGAATGCTGATATGAAATTAACTATGACATATATCAAATTAAGTTAATTAATTTTAGTACAATCCAATTATTAGAATTTAGTAATTACAATTCCATGTACAACGGCACAAAAATAAAATCCTGCACTTAATCAATAATTAAAAAATTTGATTTCTTTATATAAATATGTATATCCATAAAATTTTGACACAGTTCATGGACTTATTACCCTGCCGAATCAAGCATACAAAGTGCTCGTAAATAAAATAATAAATAAATGCAATGAAAATGAAACATTACTTTCTTAAAAAATTATCAATGTGCCATATACGTAATCATGACGCAATCTAAATTTCATAAATCCATTAAGTCAATAATTAAATTCAAAAACATATAGCCTTTCAAAATGTTTTTACATAATTCCACTTTGTTTACATAAATGGACACATCATTTTGTTAAAAATCAAATCTTAACTTAACGTAAACCAACATTCCCAAATTCGCATTTTATTTATATATTTAGTCAATTTATAATAAATCAATTTGATGCAGTTAGTAATATCCTGTAAAAATTGAATAATCCTACCTAAATAAACCATTCTAAATGAATTGTATTCGATTGCAATTCGACTCAAACCCATTCGATTATCCAAAGTATAAGAATCCTATTTGAGTCGAATATACAAAATCTCATTGTGCTCATATAGTTCATATTTACAAGAATACCATAGTTGTTTCATGAATACAGAGAAACACAAAGAGATAAACAACACCAGCATACAAGTAACAAAATCTTATATACTAAAACCACCAACACACATTGACGGTAAATATTTTCAACCATCTTTCATGTGCGTAGCAGAAGACCTTTTAGCAAATACAAACATACCTGATCTATGTATCAAGATACAGGGAAATATTTGTTATTTTTTTAATTATAACAAAACCCACGAAAAAGATTCTCTTTTTTGTTGTTGTTAGTACATTATAATACTAAAACCAACAAAGCACAGTACATTTCCCTAATAGAATCTGCGTAAAGAACAAACGAGACAGCTACATAAACATATTATTGGCCCTGTTATATACCATATTTTAAGCATGTATTAGTGTCGGTTGTACATAAAATCAAACATAAGAATACAAATAAGTGTGTGTAAAAATAAAATCTAATATAAAATTTACTTCGACGTATTTTTATTTAAGTTAAAATCTATTTCTTTACTATCCAATTATTAGACTTTAGTAATTAAAAATTGAAATTGGATGTTGTGTACAATACCACAAAAAACCAAATCATGCACTTAAGCAAGTAATCAATAGTTTTAATTTCTCTATCTACAAATATAAAAACATTGCCTGACAAATGCATCCCGGTCGATTTCATTTTCCAAGATTACACTTTAATTATTTCCACTACACTTTAATTATTTTTACACTAAAATTAAATTTAATTAGAAATAAATTTAACATTTAAAATTAAAATGTATATATGTACATATGTATGGTATATAAAGTATATACCATATGTACATATTACTATATAAATAGAACACAAAAATAAAATTAAATTAAATTTTTGAAGAAGATAGAAAAAACACATCTATCCTCCATAAAATTAAAATGTATATCGTTAGATTAATATTATTAAATATAAGTATACATAAAATTATACGTTAATAATAATCTTCTTTTGACTACTACAAATATCACGCATTCAAAAATATAACTTTTTCTGTTTTCAACAGCAATTAATTATTATTTCCTATGTTAAGCTACGAACAACTTTATTGTGTATCGACAAAGCAATATTCGATCGACAATATGAATACTAATTATTTATTATTATTATGACTGTCACGAAGAAGTGAAATTATTAAGAGTTTTCAATTCATTTTCGATCCGATGAAGACTATGACAAATTTATTCAATCAATCTCATCAGGCTATAGCGACTGGTTACTACTTTCTATATAAAGGAAAATAATCAGAGTTAGTGAGTGGAATTTCAGTCGCTCTAACCTGATGAGATTGAGTGAATAAATTTGTCATAGTCTTCATCGGAACGAAACTGAATTGAAACTTCTGTTAAATCTCTTCTTCCGCCTCCCCGACTAACTGTAGCATTTTTCAAGCTGAAGTAACTGCCATAAAGGAAGTCGTAGACTGGTTGAGGTATAATGTAATATCAGTTTGTGATATTCACATATATACGAACAGTCAGGCTGCCATTAAAGCGCTTCAATCACACCTCTTCACGTCGAAAGTAGTCCAGAACTGTCTCTCATCTCTTAACGAGATGGCAGATCAGTTCAACATCCACATTTTATGAACGTGGTACAACGGACCACTTCTCAGAAAGCAGAAAGGATATTGAAATGCCTCTTGCGGTATGCAAAATGCTGCTTCAGGAAGAAGCTAGCAAGCCGACGAATGACAGATGGTCAAGTATCACCTCTTACGTTATAACTCGGCAGGTCTGGCCAAAGTTTGACTTGGCGAGATCAAAACAGCTGATCTCACTTCAGCGAAGTTAGATCAGTGTGGTTGTTGGAGTGATTACGGGGCACTGTCTCATAGGGAGGCATGCGAGTAAACTTGGTGTCTTCTCACATGACTATTGTCGTAGTTGCGAGGACGAAGAAGAGGAAGAGACAGTACTTCATAGTCTTTGTACCTGCCCTCGTCTGGCACGAAACAGACTAAAGTTTCTCGGGGCACCCCTCTTCAAGGACCTGACGGACCTCTGTAGGATGGACGTCAGGAGTATCCAACGCTTTGTCAACAGCTCAAAATGGTTCCAATGAGTTGGAGGAAACAATTATTCGTAGTATGGCTACGAACCATTTTTGTGTCTTTGCCTGGTCCTAGTGGACCGCCACCCAAACCTAACCTAACCTAACCTTTGATCCTTTTATTGTATATTTTATACAGGAGAAATAACCTGCATGAGATTTTACACACAAAACTTTACACCTAACATCAGCATCACATACAAGCGATCTCAATTTAATTTTAATGTTTTTTGAATCGCCCGCCATAATCAAAACCAAGTGTTTCTAAAATTTCCATTTCTTCTATGAAATCTTTCAGAAACTTCGCAAAATTGTTATATTTGCTTCTACCATAACAAGAAGCAATTACGAAAATGTCTTTAAAACCTACAATATTTGCCATTAAGGGCCAAATTTGACTGTTCGAACTTTTCGAAATTGGTAATCCGCCAATACCTACATCGATTTGCAAGCTATCAAAATTAATTAAATTATAAAAATAAAAGTACGACACGTCTAAATCAAAATCTACTACATCAGAAGTCCGTGTAGTGTTTTCTAATATCCTAACATTAGTTGGGAGCCAAGGAAAATATATTAATTAAGAACTGCCAAAATTTCCATCAGAAGCCCATCAGAAACATGTGCAAGTTCAGAAATATTCATTGAGGTGAGGATTCTGAAGATTCCGGTCATAGATACTCGCCCAGTTGGAAATGCTGAGGCAATTTCTGTTCTAACTTCTAACTCTAATTTAACTTTTCTTTGTTTGCTTCTTTTAGACATTTAAAATATTTGTTAATACAACAAACAAATGTTGTTGACACAACAATCAAACTAATCGAATAATTTTACTTTTTTTTAGTTTTCCTTTTCGAAAACTATTCACTCGCCTTATCTGTAATTACCAATGCACCAATTTTAATTTTTACAGCATTTTAATTAACGTTTTAGTTTTAGTAACATTAACATTTCATTAAATATTACAAGTTTAATCAAACGACAACCATTTAAATGTTTTTGTTCATTATCAAAAGTACTTAGTATGAATTATATCGAATCAGTTAAGGTTGAAAAAACGTATATGTATAAAAACTATTTAAACAGGAAAACTAACAAGTGAAACAACAAATCATAGAAATGTACTTACACATAGGTCATGGTTGTTGCTTGAGCACACGTAAATTCTCAATTGTATTGTAAACAACTAAAAGTAGAAATGTAAAAAAAAAGTTTTATTATTTGATATTTTTATTAAATCAAAGGTAAAGTTTTCAATATCAATTTTTCTTTCCCTACACTCGTGCTCAGACGTACACATATGTATGTACATTTATATAAATAGAACTTATACGAGGATAAAATTCATTTTCCTGATGTCGAGACGTGAGTTAAAATTGCTGTTTATTTTGTTATATAGAAAATTCTTCATTATTTCTATAATATAACTTAAGAAACAGTTTTACTTTGTCCATACTTATTTATTGATGTAACTCAATTTAATTGAACAAAAACTTGCATTAAACAATTTTTTTGTAAAAATATAAGAAAAAATATTTTCTGTATACCACACACCTTTATACAATGAAACTCATGATTTTCGCAGCAGTAGTTTTCTCAAAATATTTAGTATTGTTGTGTTCACGAAGCATATATTCGATTATCTTTGTTTTCATGTTTGTTCGCTCAGAAAACCTATTGTGTATTGTGTCTATAGAATTATGGTAAACTAATGTAAAATTTAGATTGGTTGCATAATATATAAATTATTTAGGAACTGCTGTCAACTTTCTGATCATATTGTTGCAAGCTGAATTTTAAAAAATAGACAAATTGATTTCAGGTATATAAAATAAGCCATCCACATTCGGCATAGCTTAAACTTATTTGATTTTATTCCATCATTTTTAAAAAGTAAATAAAATGTTTTAGATTGATTTTTTGCTTTACGATAGACCGAATATTGTTCAGCAAACAAGTTTTCAAGTTTAATGTAGAATTCTGTAGCTATAAAGAACAAAGTAGTTATAAAACAACATTGTATGCTTCTTTAAAGTTCAAAAGCAAACGGAATATTTTCGTACTATGAAAAACTAACTTTTCAAGATATTGATTTTTTATTCCCACAACAGTAATATTCATTCGAATGAACGCTAATGTGGTAATATTCCATAGAACATATTTATCCACAGTTTTATTTGAACTGATGAAATGTAATTTTGAAATTCGTGTAACAAATATTCGCATAAGTCGATAGCTTTAATTCATTATTCTCTTACCCCACTTTGTATGCCTCACTTATTTTAAGAACCACTTTTTTTTAAATTTCTACCTATTTCTAAACTAAACGAATTAGTTTGTGTCTGGAAAAATAACGTTATTTCGAATGGAATTCTTAAACCGAATATTAAAATGAGCAAGGGACTCCTAATTAAGCAAAATGTAAATTATGCTCACATAAACAGCTAATGTTGTAAATTTTCCAATATTTTTAAATATGGTATTGTTACCGGCAATATTACCGGTAACACGGGTAAAATAGGTAACACACTTTTTATTCAAAATTTTGATTCCAATTTTTAGCTAAGAACACTAATATTAGAGGTACCCATAAATAGTCAATCTTTTTCAATAGGAAAATTTGAATTCAGTTTCATTTCCTTCGCTGCGCAGTTAAGACGTGTTTTGCTGTCGCATATTATATATTATAGTGTAAACTTATTATTTTCATCAATATCAAAAATTAGTTTTGCAAAAAGAAAATGGCGGCTAATGAACTTTCAGAAGAACCCATACGTCATTGTATGCTATTTCAATTTCGATCAGGATACAATGCAACAACTGCAACAACAAATATTTGTGATATCTACGGTGATGTTTTGAAGGTCAATAAGTGTCAGTGTTGGTTTAGGAAATTCGCTAGTGATGATTTTGAACTATCGGACAATGTTCGAAGTGGGAGACTTCTAAAATTGATAATGATGCTTTGAGATCAGTGGTTGAAACGGATCCAAAACTGAGCATACAAAAATAGCCACCTGGATGATTCCAGATTAATTTTTATTTTAAAAAACATTTTATTTTGCTTCTTTTAGATTGTGTCACTTGAAGAAGATATTATTGACTCAAGTGAAGTTAGCTACAATAGTTAAATACAGTGAAACATATGAAATGATTCGAATGCGTTCAATGCTTATTTCCAATACTCCTTCTCATTTGAATCATCAGTTTACTCCACATGCATCCCGAAGAACATTGACACGAGGTCCCGCCAATGGTTTCCGTAGTGCAATATTGGCATGTAACAATATATTTGTCGATGTAATCCTTGACAAATGCCTCTCGAACATCAATATGTTTGGTACGTGACTACAATTTCTCCTCCTTAATGAATTTCAAACAACTTTGATTGTCTTCGAAAATTGTTGTCGGTTTTTCAATGCGTTGATCGAAATCATTGAGTAAACGACGAATGCAATTTGCTTCTTGACATGCTTCAGACAACGCAAGAAATTCTGCTTCCGTTGATGATAACGCAATGCAATCCTGTCTTCGACTACACCAACTGAGAATACCGTTACAATACTTGAATATGTAACCAGATTGTGACTTTCTGCTTGCACGATCATCAGCCCAACTTGCATCTGCATATCCGATTAACTGATCCGTACCATCACTCTTGCCAAGTGACAATTGCAAACCGGCAGTACCCTTGAGATACTTTAATACTCGTTTCAATTCGTTCCAATCCTCCTGGTTTGGACTGGACATCTTTTGTGCTAGAATTGAAACTGCTGCCGATATGTCAGGTTTCGTGTTGACTGATATGTACAGTAAGCAACCGAGCAACTTTTGATATTTGCCGTTGCCTAACCACAAATCCGTATCTCCTCCTTTACCATATCCAACTGATAATGGAACTGAGGACTCCTTTGCATCAGACATTTGGAAATCCTTTAGTAATTTTCCAATGTAAGCAGTCTGATTCAACGTGTAATAGCCATCTGCTTCCTTCTTGACTTGAAGACTCAAGAAATCCTAAATCTCTCCCAAGTTCTTAATCTTGAATTTCGAACTTAAAAACGTTTCGCACTTGGAGATTATCTCGTTGTTTTCAGCAGCAATGACCACATCGTTAACGTAGATTAATACGTAGCATATTTTTCCATCATGTTTGTAGGTGTACAAGCATGGATCATTCTTGCTTTGAACAAAACCGAAATCGATGATAATTTGATGAATTGATTTGTTCCAATTGCGCGAGTTACGTTATCGCAACAACATCCTGTATTTAATTTCATTTAAACTAAATTATATTAAATTACTATTTTGTTCCCATCATTTATTATAACGTAAGCTAAATTCTTTAATGATAATTTTATTTGATACATTAATATACAATTCTTAGAATTATAATTATAATTAATTATTTGTTAACGTAGCACTTCTAAATACCATGTAAATCATTTTTCCATATATGATAAGTTAGTTTTTCACGAACCTTCTAACAAAGAACATTAAAAATATATTAAATAGTTTTCTTTACCAAGTGATAATACTTAACTGGCGCAGTTGATAGGATTGATATTTTTAAATATCAATATATAAAAATAAAAGTATTTATCGTAAATTTTAAAAATAATATACAAAAATAACAATAATAATATATACATAATATAAAGTAAACCAAAAAGTATATAACAAAATAAAATAATATAATAAAGTAGAAGTATATAAACGTAGATAACGAAAAAGTAAATAAGTGAAAGAGAATAAAATAATTTAAAACAAAAGTGTGTGGAAACTTTTAAACGAAAATTTCGTTTACTGTGATATAAATTGTGAAAATTTTCTATCCTAATCTATATATATATAGAAAAATATCAAGAAAATTTATTCAAGTGCATCGCATAAAAGTGAAAAAAGTAAAAATCATAAACAGAAAATAACTATAGTTGTGGTATTCAATTCACAAAAATTTCAACATCAACGGCATATTGGTGTTTAAATATTATTGACGTCACAACGGGGCGATGAACAACTGGTATTGGGCAATAATCGGCAGTTTGGTCTGGTAAGTCTTATATTTTGTTATATTCGCTATCCTTTATATAGTTATTTCCTTTTATGTTCCCACCTTTTAAAAAACTTGGTAAATTGAAGAATTCGTGTATCACTCAACCAAAACATACCGCGGATTACGGTATAAGTTTAGAACATATTAAAATTAAAAGTAATAATTTAGTATCATTTAAATTAAATTCACTCAAAATGAATCCAGACGCGAATAACGCGATTTTTAATCACTTGCGTATACCCGACGCAATTAAGGATTTACCTCGATTCGAGGGAAATACTAGAAGTCTGTATGACTTTATCGACAATGTCGAAGAAATTCTTAGTTTAATGAAGGATATTGAAGGTACAAGTTACGCTAAAATTATATTAAGGGCAATCGGAATAAGATAGTTGGACCAGCCAACGACGTCTTAAACATGTACGGGACTCCACTGACATGGACTGATATAAAAAATAATTTAACGACTCACTATTCCGATAAAAGAAATGAAACTAGTTTAATTAAAGATTTACATTCTATGACCCAAATAAATGAAACAGTTGAAAGTTTTTATTCTAAAATAATAGATATATATTCTACAATAATAAACCATATTAAAATCCATGAAACAGATAATAACGTTGTTAAATCTAAACAAACACTCTACGAGCAAATGTGTCTAAACACATTCCTATCTGGCCTTAAGGAACCTTTAGGGTCAATCATAAGGGCAATGCGACCCAGTTCACTAGCAGAAGCATTTAGCTATTGTTTGCGAGAACAAAATATCAACTATATGAAAAATAATAAAATTCACATAGTTAATAACCAACCATTCAAACTTCACGGAAATGTTGGTTCAATCTCAAAGCCACAAAATAACCCACATCTGAGACAGAATATTTCATATAACCAAATACCAACTAGGAATATTTCACCTAATTTTAACTTCAGGACACCTTCAAATAATTTTTACAACCAATCTCCAAATAATTTTAATTATCCAAGACCACCTCAAAATTTTAATAATTTTAGAACCCCACAAAATTCCAATCACAAAACCTTTCAACAATATTATAAACCTCAACAATATTCAAACCAGTTTACAAAACCCAATTATCCAAAACCAGAACCAATGGATATATCAAGTGGACATTCAAAATATAGATCCCCTAATCAATATCAAGCAAATAGAACAATTCAACCCACTAACCAGCCAAGATTTGTATCGGAAGAACTATTTAATATTGAAGGCGAATCAAATGATTCTGTGACAGATACAACAGAATTAGATTATTTAGAATCTCAAGAAGATTATTTAGAACCTCAACAAGAAATCGAAATAGACGAGGAAAATTTTCGTTTAATCGCCTCGGAGAACAAATCGGATATTTAGACATAAATAATAATAATACTAATAAAGACCATCTTCTTCCTTACATTCATATTAGGAACGGTAATAAAAATTTAAAATTTCTTATTGACACAGGTAGTTCAAAATCTTTTGTAAACCCAATTTTAATCGACGAAAAAGACTTTATTGTTATTGACCCTATAGAAATTACGACTATATTTAATAAACAGAACATAGACAAAAAACTTGTTATACCTGGACTTAAAGAATTTAGAACAAACGAAAATTTGACCTTTTATCTCTTTAAATTCCATAATTACTTTGACGGATTAATAGGTACAGAAATGATGCAACAATTAAAAATTCGACTCAATTTCATAGACAATTATTTAGAAACTGATACAGTTAAGATCCCATTACTTTCAAAGCCTTGTTTAATGTCAAAAACATATGAAATTCCCCCACACTCTAAATTAATTACACGACTACCAGTAGACTTAGAAAACGGAGACTTCTATTTAAAAC
Source organism: Tipula vernalis (assembly GCA_958295665.1). Classification (NCBI taxonomy): domain Eukaryota; kingdom Metazoa; phylum Arthropoda; class Insecta; order Diptera; family Tipulidae; genus Tipula; species Tipula vernalis. The sequence continues at coordinate 304,346,888 of OY282558.1, forward strand.
CAACTATAATCACGGACGAAATACAAATTTCTGAAGGACTATACCATAGTGACAAATGGTATTCTAACATTGAAATAAAAAATACATCAAACGAACCTAAGACATTTAGGCTAGAACAACCCTTAAAAGTAGAATCAATAGAACAGAAATATTTCGAATTACATAATTATTCAATCGACCAATTTAAAAACCAAATTCTAACTAAATCAAACAGTGACCTACAAAATTTACTAAGACTGGACCACTTGAATGACGAAGAAAAAACTGAACTACTTAAAACTTGCAAAAAACATGAAGACATATTCCTTAAAGACGGTGATCTTTTAACATTCACCAACGAAATTAAACATTCTATTAACACAACAGATGATGTACCAATATACACAAAATCGTACCGTTACCCTGAAATCCACAAAGATGAAATAAAATCACAAATATCTAAAATGTTAGAACAGGGCATTATACAACCCAGTTTCTCACCCTGGTCGTCCCCCATTTGGATCGTACCAAAAAAGGCAGACGCTAGTGGAAAACAAAAATGGCGACTAGTTATAGATTATAGAAAACTGAACGATAAAACAGTAGACGATAGATACCCTCTTCCTAACATCAATGAAATTTTAGATAAACTAGGGAAATGCTTATATTTTAGTACGTTAGATTTAGCTTCCGGATTTCATCAGATTGAAATCAACAAAAGGGACATTCCCAAAACAGCTTTTAGTGTTGACAATGGGCATTACGAATTTATTCGAATGCCTTTCGGCTTAAAAAATGCGCCGTCAACGTTCCAAAGAGTAATGGATAACATTCTAAGGGAATATCAAGGGCGAATTTGTCTGTGTTATATGGACGATATTATAATCTATTCGACCTCCCTACAAGAACATACTGAAAATTTAAGTAAAATATTTCAAAGACTCAGGGAAGCAAACCTAAAAGTCCAATTGGACAAGTGCGAATTCTTACATAAGGAAATTGAATTTTTGGGCCACGTAGTGACACCGGAAGGTGTTAAACCGAACCCTAAGAAGATTAAAGCTGTAAAAGAATTCCCGTTACCCAAAACTGAAAAACAAATTAAAAGTTTTTTAGGGTTACTAGGGTATTATAGAAAGTTCTTAAAAGATTTTGCAAGAATTACAAAACCCCTCACTGAATGCTTACGAAAAGACAAAGGTATTGTTATTGATCAAACCTACTTGGAATGCTTTGAAACCTGCAAAAATTTGTTGTGTAACGACCCATTATTACAATACCCCGATTTCAACAAACCCTTTAACTTAACGACCGATGCTAGCAATTTCGCTCTAGGAGCGGTACTGTCCCAAGGACCAATAGGGTCCGATAAGCCAACGTGTTATGCCAGTAGAACTCTAACAAAAACCGAACAAAATTATAGTACAATTGAGAAGGAGTTATTAGCAATCGTCTGGGCAACGAAATACTTTAGACCGTATTTATACGGTAGGAAATTTAACATCGTAACAGACCATAAACCTTTAGTATGGCTTTTCTCGTTAAAGGAACCAAATTCCAAATTAGTAAGGTGGCGATTGAAATTAGAAGAATTTGACTACAACATACATTATAAAAAGGGGAAAATGAATACAAATGCAGATGCATTATCACGTATAGAAATTAATTTACAAGAAGAAACTAGTTCGAATAATTCAATTATTAATAATGTAGGAGATTTAGAAACCATATATTCTGGAGAGGAAAACTTAGATGAGGGAATACCAATATCTGAAAGATCGTTGAACGAATTCACGTACCAGGTTATACTAGAAAATAGTATAATAGATAAACCAGATATAAAATATAAGATATTATTTAAAACACAAAAAAGATTTATAATACGAAGAAATGACTTCATGAAAGAGGAAGTCATGTTAGAAATATTCAAAAACTATTTTATTCCGAAAAAAATAACAGGAATACTAACAGATGATGAGACCTTTAAACTCGTACAAGCAACATTTTCTAAATATTTTAGTTATTCTAAGATTAAATTAATTAGATGTAATTTTATAGTAAGAGACGTAGTAGAGAGAGATGACCAAGAAGATATAATTAGGAATTACCATATTAAATCCAACCATAGAGGTATACAAGAAACTCACTTACACTTAAAAAGAGATTATTTCTTTCCAAAAATGAAAAATGTTATTTCTAGTATAATTAACAATTGTGAAATCTGCCAAACCTATAAATATGAAAGAAATGTTAAACAAATAAAATACGAATTAACGGAAACCCCGGATAGACCACTAAAAATATTACACATAGATGTATATGCTTCACATAAAGAAAACTTTCTAACTATAATAGATAAATTTAGTAAATTTTCAAGTGCCTACCATTTAATAGGAAGAAATAGTATTTATATAATAAAAGCTTTAAAACATTTCATTTCCCACCATGGTATACCCGTGAAAATTATAGCAGACAATGGACAGGAATTTCTCTCAAGTATTTTTAAGGATTTTTTGAAATTATATAACATAGAAATACATTATACTACTGCAAAGAATTCCACAGGGAATTCACCAGTAGAACGTTTCCACTCAACATTAACAGAAATAACCAGAATTATATTTAATCAAGATAAGACCAAATCCATCAACGAAATAATGGACGAAGCAATTATTACATATAATAATGCCATACACTCGACGACCAAATTAACTCCATTCGAGCTACTAAATGGACATTATACCAAATCAAACCCATTAAATTTGGCAAAACAAAACAACGAATCTAGGGAAGATTTCATTAGGAACCATTCTAAAAATTATGATGATTTATGCAGGTTAGCACATAATATTAGCTTAGTAAATAAAACGAGAAACATAGAAAATTTAAATGAAAATAGAGTAGAACCAGAAAATTATGAAGTAGGTGAAGAGATTTATGAATTAGAAAACCGTAGAAATAAGTTAGCACCTAGGTTTATGAAACATATAGTTGTAAGTGATAATAAAGTAACAGTAACGACGGACAAAAGAAAGGTTCATAAGCAAAAGATAAAAAATAAACGCAATACTTAATTTATTTTCAGGACACTTAAACTTCAAAGTACGGTACAGCAAAAAATAGAAATTCATGACTTGAATAACAACAACGGACTTTTACCCCTAAAATTAGGAAATGCAAGAATAATAACGAGTTATTCGAAACTGCTTCACATAATCAACCTAACAGAGTATGACATAAATTTAAATTTAATAACAAGAAATATTGACTACTTTCACAATCAATCAATGAAATATATTGATTTTTTACCTAAACTAAATTTATTACGGAAGAAATGTCACACATTATCAAACGACTTAGATCTAATTAGGCCGAAATACAGAAACAAACGAGGACTTATCAACGGACTTGGAGGAATCATTAAAACAATAACTGGAAATATGGACTACGAAGACCACGTAGAAATTAACACCAAATTAAACAGTTTACAATCAACTCAGAATGAAATTAGTAATCAAATGAAAAATCAAATCTATATTAACACACAAATGTTGAGAAGATTTAACAATATCACAAAACACATAAACAAACAACAGGAGCATTTAGAGAAATACTTGAATAATTTTCATGACAATATAATCGAAAAATTAGATGTTATTGAACGAACCTTGCATATCAATCAATATTTTGAACAAATACTATTCAACATGGACATGTTGAGTGAACATTTGAATGATATTTCCGGATCATTACTTTTAGCCAAACTCGGGATCATATCTAAACATATCTTACACCCAACCGAAATCAATTACGTTTCCGTTATGTTAAGAGAACAAAGTGTTAATGTTTTTTCCGACGAAAACATTTACGAATTCCTCGAACTTCAAGCTTACTATAACCATACTAATATAATTTTTATTATTAAAATACCAATATTTCACCCAAATTCATTTTCTTTTTACCATTTAAAAGAATTACCAATTAACAATTCCTATACTATCCAAATTAAAACCCCGTTCCTTTTATTAAGTGAATATTTTCAACAATATGTGAATAAACCATGCCTCACCATCGAAAAGATAAGATATTGCCAAAAAGAATCCATTCAACCGAACACAGTAAATGGATGCGTCCCAAATATCATCAATAATCAACCAGCAAATTGCACCTTAATAACCAATACAGACATCGGTGACACAATAGAAATGTTTGAACCCGAACACCTGCTTATCATATCGCAAAATGAAGTTGCTATAGAAACATCGTGTGGTACCAACATAAAACACAAATCATTGAAAGGAATATTATTAATTCATTTCAAAAACTGTTCAATTTCCATAAATGGCTTCGAATACAAAAGCAGAACTCCAATATATTGGGACACGATAGAAATAATTTCAACAATATACAACGACATTCAACATCTTGAGATAGTTGAAAAACCCAACTTTCAAAAACTGAATAATTGGACATTGGAAAATTTGAAGGAAATAATTGTATTGAAACAGACCACTAATGAATCATTTAAATCTTTAATTGCAGGATTTACTATTCTTCTAATAATCATATTTTATATAATTTATAAGATTGTCAACCAATTCAATTTAATGCAATGTAGGAAGAATCCAATCCAGCAAGATGAACCCACGATTACAGCTACAACCAATGACACCACAAACCCAGCGACCTTATGGCCGTCGCTTCACTCTTAGAGGGGAGGAGTTACGTTATCGCAACAACATCCTGTATTTAATTTCATTTAAACTAAATTATATTAAATTACTATTTTGTTCCCATCATTTATTATAACGTAAGCTAAATTCTTTAATGATAATTTTATTTGATACATTAATATACAATTCTTAGAATTATAATTATAATTAATTATTTGTTAACGTAGCACTTCTAAATACCATGTAAATCATTTTTCCATATATGATAAGTTAGTTTTTCACGAACCTTCTAATAAAGAACATTAAAAATATATTAAATAGTTTTCTTTACCAAGTGATAATACTTAACTCGCGCTGATTGCTTTAGACCATATAAACTCCGTTTTAGTAAACACACTAAATCTTCGCCGCCTTCAACTTTGAATCCTGGAGGTTGTCTCATGTAAATTGTTTCAGACAGTTTACTGTTGAGAAAAGCCGTTTTTGCATCTAGATGATAAACCTTCATGTCCTTGTTTGCTGCCACTGTAAGCAATGTTCGAAACGTAGTTTGACGAACAACTGGAGCAAACACCTGATCATAGTCAGTACCGTATTTTTGCGAAAAACCTTGAGCAACAAGCCTTGCCTTGTGTCTGATTACTTTTCCATCTGTATTGCAGTTTAGCTTGTAAATCCACTTGCAGCCAACTAGATTTGCACCTTCTGGAATTTTCACAAGCTCCCATGTTTGATTCTCCATCAATGACTTTATCTCATCTGTCATTGCTTGAATCCACAGCCTCTTTTGATCACCCTTGATAGCTTCTACGTAGCACTTTGGTTCTTGAATGACTGAACTCACTACGTTCATTTCTTCAATAAGTTTCTTTGGTGGAATTCCTTTGTTAGCACGTTGTGACCGTCTAACAGTTTGCTCTTCATCTTCATTCTGAACGTGATCTTGTATTGGATTCTCTTTCTGAACTTCCTCACCGACTAATTCCTTTTGCACCTGATCGTTTTCTGCATCTTCAAAGTTGTTCAACTCTGAATTATCGATAATTTGTTCCTGTTGATAGTCCTCGCTGGACTTGATAGGTAACAAATGGCCCCTTTCGACGAACTGAACATCTCGACTAACTGTGACTCGATCGGTTTCCGGACTGTAACAACGATATGCCTTTGATTCCTTATCATAACCGACCAGCACTGCTTTCACACCCTTTGAATCGAATTTGCGCCGTGTTTGTTTTGGTACATGCATATAACATTCTGATCCGAATTTTCTGAAGTATTGCACATTCGGACTTTTTTGGAACCAGCCTCCATATGGCGTTGTTTCTGTACTCTTTGTTGGCAAACGATTCTGGACATAGTTAGCCATCATTACAGCTTCGCCCCAAAACTTTTTCTCTAGACCTGCGTCAATTAACATGCAGTGAGCCATTTCTACTAACGTTCTGTTTTTGCGTTCCGCTGTTCCGTTTTGTTGAGGTGTGTACGCAGTAGTTCTCTGGATTTGAATTCCGCTTGACTTTAAATAATTCACGAATTCATTACTGATGTCCTCTCCTCCTCGATCTGTATGGATGCATTTAGGTTTCTTTCCGAATTGAACCTTTACCATCGCAATATATGGTATTTCGTGAATTTGCTGTAAACTGATGATTTATTTGCGATTAGGTAGCTGACTGTAAATTTTAAGTGCCACAATGTAACGATTACCTGATGGTGTGGTCGTTTGCATCGGACTACAAACATCCGAATGAATCAGATCCATGACTTCAACTGCTTTATTACTCGACTTGACCGGAAACTTGATTCGAGTAATTTTTCCTTCGAGACACACTCTGCACTTGGAGTTGATTTCGCAATCCGCTGTACACTCGCTAAAGTTGATGCCTTTAACCAAATTTCGTTTCGCCAATGATTTCACAACTTTGATGTCTCTATGGCCTAGAACCTTATGCCAATAATGTATGCAGCCATTGGATTCCTTTTCGACCGAGTAAACTTTGTGAGGTTCCTTTAGTCTGTAAAGTTTACTGCTGATTTCGCCAACTGCAATTTGCCGACTGTTTCCCCTTATTTGACACTTGTTGCCCTTGAAATTTACTTGAAAACCTTTTTCCGTTAGCTTTTTGACTGAAAGTAAATTTTCCTTGATATCTGGCATTAGCAACACGTCTGTGATTCTTACTGGAACACTTTGATTTTCCTCATTCAGAAAATCAACTTAAATCGTGCCTTTACCCGCAGCTGTTAATTGTTGACCACTTGCAACGCTTACTTTATCACTACAATTCATGTCGATATTGACGAAAATATCCTTAGAACTGGCAATGTGACATGTGGCACCTGAATCGATAATCCAGCCGTCACCTACTTGATGTGTCACAAACAGTTTTTCCGTTTCATCTTTCGCTAGATTCGCCTTCTGATTACTTCCTTCTTTTTTGTTGAGCCAGGCTTTGTATTTTCGACAATCCTTTTTGATGTGACCGCTCCTTTTGCAAAAATAGCACTCAAACTTTTTATTTTCACCTTTTTGACCTTTCGTTGCTCTTGATGTGTCAACTTTTAATGCAGTGTCATCCGTTGTTCCGCCTCGATCCATTCTTCTTTTGAATTCCGCGAGAACCTTTGATTTAACCAATGTGAGTGTCAATTCACTCTCTTCTTTACCTTCGAGCGCCATTACCAAACCGTCGTAGCTTGGTGGCAAAGAAGCCAACAACGTAGCACTCATAAAAAATTCCGGACCAAAATCTGCATCAAGCGCCAATAATTTTCGAAACAGCTCGTTCATGGAATTCACGTGTTTTTCCGCATCTCCGCCTTCAACAAGCCGCTGTTGCATGATTAACTTCAAAATGTGCACACGATTGCTTGATGTGTTTGATTCATACGTTTCCTTAAGAATTCTCCATGTATTTCTTGCTGAATCTGCACCGATGATGTGATAAATTTGATCGTCTTCTACATTCAATGCAATTGTTGAATGTGCCTTTTCATCATTTGCTGTCCACGCTGCTGTAGCTGGTGATGGTTGTACCTCATTGATAACTGCCCATAAACCTTTTTCCTTAAGAAGCATTTCCATTTTGTATTTCCATACCAAATAATTTGTTCCGTTTAGCTTTGAAATGCTGTATCTTGATTCAGCTGACGCCATACTTTTCCGTATGTGAATTTCACAACACCGAAAAATCAATTTCACTTTATCCAATTAATCTGCCTTAATTTTTCGAAATATCCGTATTCTTCATCCACTGGGCCCATAACCTAATGGAATTTAACTAAGCAGAGCTGGAAACTTGACAATAAAACACGGATGATTCCAGATTATTTATTTTAAAAAATCTTTTATTTTGCTTCTTTTAGGTTGTTGTCACTTGAAGAAGATATTATTGACTCAAGTGAAGTTAGCTACAACAGTTAAATACAGTGAAACATATGAAATGATTCGAATGCGTTCAATGCTTATTTCCAATAAAAAAACGGCCGGCTCTTACCAATAGAAAACGTGTCGTTTTACAACACGATAATGCCAGACCTCACGCAGTTAAACAAACACAAAATAAAATTTAACAGTTTGACTGGGAAGTTTTGCCGCAACCGCCATATTCGCCCGACATCGCGCCATCGGATTACTATTTATTTAGATCAATGAAATATTCCCTTAAAAATAAAAATTTCCGAAATGTCAACGATGTCTAAACATACCTTGTAACATATTTTTCATCACAATTAACAAATTTTTACAGGAAAGGAATCGAAAATTTGCCGATGAGATGGCAAAAGGTTTGTATAATGAAGTTGAATATGCATATTTGTGTTTTACTTTGAAATAATTAATTACTTATGGCTACCTCTAATAAAATGTTGGAGAGGGGCAGCTATTTGATCTGTATTTAAACATAATTCCGAAATGGTCTACAAAATTTTATTCGATTCGGCTTGAACCCCTTCAATCGTGTCAGAACGGTGCCCCGGAGCGTTTTTTAGAGTTTTGGAGCGCTTTTTAGAGTTTCGGGAATAACCAGGAGTCAGGCGGAGCTAAATAAGGCGAATGGCGAATGGCTTGCGAAAATATATGGGTCGAATCTTTGGCCAAATAGTCGCATACAACCAATGCATGTGAGACGGCGCATTATCGTGATGGAAAAACCAAGAGTTGTCTCCCTAAAATTGTCGTGATGTCATCAAGATCTCTAATTCATTTTTAAGCACCAAATCCTTGACTTTCTTGACGTGGCGTTTATCGGTCGTAGACGTCGAAGAACGGCAAGGTCATCTTCAACGCCTACAGTAAATAATAAATTTTTATATAAATATGAGTTTATGCTCAATTAAACTATTTAATCAATGTAGCAATGTGCAGCTTCATCCAATAATAATAATTAGTATTTGATTACTTGAGTACTTCATCTTCGTTATCCACACTTCTTACATTCGATCAGGTCAGGTTAAAGTAATGCAAAATATACCATAAGTTTGTTTTCCTGTACCGTCAACAGTCTATGGATTACGTGTTGAGCTATGTGTATAAAACCATAAGTATAGAACGTCCTTTCTGACTGAATCTTGAAGATATCGACAATGAGCAAGTTAAGTCAGTAATTGTCAGTAATAAGTCCAATAAATTTATAAGTCCCGATGACTTTCAACACCACTTCAAATGTCTAGAAAAGAAACTTACAAAGCCAAATGTCGATTTTCCTTAGTGAGTAGATTTATCGAAAACGGCTTTGTGATTAAGCAGAATTTGTGATTAAGTCTAGTGGAGCACCAGAAGCGAAAATTGCTCGAGCTAATAGCTCATCCAGTCTCATGTTGCAATCAGCATACTATAGTTTTCATCTACTAAAATGTTGCAGCCACTTTTCTAGTTATAATAGTGATTGGTGTTTTTTCCACATAGAGCGATGCATCATATTCAGGGTCAGATTCCAGCTACATTACGTGTTTGCCAACTGAACATGTAAATGGAACAGGAAGTATAACCCAGTGGTTTCACAATTATTTTTGCATTTACAGTAGTTGAGTTGTCTGGAAAAAACGTTTCTAATTTATTTTACCGATATTTCCACGGCAACACCACTTTGGGTAATATTACACACAATTATCAATTTTACCGGTAATATTACCACCGAGAATATTACCGTTTACATCACTATAAACAGCATAAACCAAACTAAGTGCCAAACAAGAACTTCGCAACCAGAACAATTAAGAAGTACTAAAAAACAGCTGAAAACTGTGGAGCTAAAATTTTGACAACACATCACCTGCTGTTCTTGAAATTCCCTTCAAAGTGTTCTGCAATTCGTACAATTTAAGGGAATCCCTTGAAGGAAGAGGGTTTCAAAACATTTTCAAATCACCAAACATTGTGCGTAGTTTGTCTTACTTTTGATGAATGGACATCGAGGCATAACCGACACAAAATGAATATTAATGTTCATTGTTCTGAAAGTGAAGAATGACGGCAGAAAAATGTATAGCAATTCTCAAAACAAAATTGCAGGAACTTGGTCTTTCTTTAGATCTCGTGTGCATAACCACAGATGGTGCCTGAAAAATGGTTAAGGCTGGTTCTTTGATTTATACCTATCACCAGCTATGATTTGCCCTTGGCATTCAACTGGCCCATAATAGGTATGCTCTACAAAAAAAAAAAAACCTAACATTTGGATCAAATTCTATCTGAAGTAGCAGACACCAGCCCTAACGATGATGATAGGTGATAGCGATGTCGAATTAATTGATCAAGAAGAAGATTCAGAGAAATACCTCGAAATGATTTTGATGTCTCACATGTCAAGATTAAACCAATTGTCGATAAAATTCGGAAAATTGTTGAAATATTTCGACATTCGCTGACGAAAAATGATAGCGTGTTGTAAAAATATGTCAAAGAAGGTGGCAGCCCACTACAACATCTGGAGGCTTAAAAAAAGTTTATGTTCAATTATTTAATACTACGTAGAAGAATTGATGAGGTAGAAAGTGGAATGGTTTTGGAACTTTCAACAATGGCTTTGACGTGCTTTATAACTTATAAATGATATTGAAATATTTGATTCAGAAGATACTTCAAGCGGTATACAAGAAAATCTGGGTGACGAATTGCAGCGCAGCATTGCACGTAGTTTAATACCAATAGAAAACCGGCCGGGTAATGATAGTATTTCAAACTATTTAAATCTTGTAACCGCAGTTGGTGAGGAGATGAAAATGTTTGAGGGAAGCGAAATGTGGGGGTCACATTTCAAGCGCGCTTATAAAGATTTACTTGCAATTCCCCTAATAAGCATAGAATGAGAGAGGGCTTTCTCGGCGGCAGGAATTGTAATTTCCAAATTACGTGCAAGAAACCCTACTCACCTCCACATTTGATCAAAATCGCAGTTTTTGCGAAAAGGTTATATGGGCGATTTCCAGAAATCCCACGCTATGAACAAATTTTTTAATTACAGGCACAAAATTGCACAATCACAAAGGTGCGAGATATATGTATGTGTAGCGTATTTTTGCAAATACCACTGCAGATGCAGTGGTGATCTCCCATTTTATTATATTTCATCTATTGGACAATACCGCGTTAGAAGTGAAACTGAAATTTATTTATTTATTTATTCAAAAATAACACCAACAAACAGATCTTAATGATCCAATTACATGTTGGACGTGAAGGTAGTACAATATCAAAAACAAAGGGTTAATAATAATTTGACATAAACCCATATAGGTAATAAAATACAATATACATGTATCAAAAAATAAAAAAATAATAATAATAATAATAAAATTAAAATAAAGAATAAAAATTAAACAGATAAGGGAATCAGGTTGTTTTCAATCTTTAATTTGAAATTCTTGAGGTTGCCGAACGAAAACATATCAAGTGAATTCAAATAATTGTTATGCTTCTGATGTCAATTTTAAATTCCAGATCAATATCAAGTGTTGACGTTTCATAATCGATATAATTCATTTCTTGATGTTTTGTAGCTAAGAGTAAACATATATTTTTAAAATTTCGTGTTGAATGAGCAATTCTTTTTAGCTTTTCATGTTTGCCTTCAAAGCGCATTGTCCATAATGTAGTTAAAACACCCGTAGTACGAATGATTCGGGGATAATGTACCAATAAATGTTCTTTTGGAATAAAACTTTTTCCAGGAAAATTTTTTAAAAATTGCGAATGATGTTCTTCGATAAGTATCGTTAACTTGTCTACTAAGTGTTCGTTTAGGACGGGTGAAAAAACTATTTTTGTTATTTGAATAAGCAATATTATAACGTTAAATTTTTAAAAAAAAAATCAGTATTGCCATTATCAATTAAATGGTGAATTAAAAACGGAAAATACCTCAGCAGACACCAGAACTGCGAAGCTCTTTGTCGTAAATTGTTAGTTTTACTGTCTAAACTTATTAAGGAAGGAATATTTGAACTATTTAGATATCCAAAATTAAAATTTTTAATAATATTATTTAAATCCTCAATGGAAATTAATTTTCGCTTTTTGGTAATATACAACAAAAAAATTTTAATTTCATATTGACCAATACCCTCTAGAATATCGTGCATGATATCAACACTAAGAGATTCAAATGTGTTAAAATATTTTAGTTCGTTCAGCAAACATAATGATTGTATACCAAATTCTTTATGGTCAACGTAAAGGTTATAATCTTCTTGCTTTCTAATTAAATCGACATTTTCTTTTAAAATACTTTGAATGTCTTTTGAATGCATTCGACAGAATCGACAAAAGTAATTCGATTTAAATGATTCATTTAAACCATACAAGGAGTTTGCAGATAAATTATCATGACTTAGAGAAAAAATGGATCCTTTTACATTGTATAGTATATCATTATAAATAATATCAATACCATCAGTTTCCAATTTCTTAAGATCTGCAACTATTGGTTCTAAAAATGGCTTATATCCAAGCTGTTTGATGTCTGCGTAATGACATAGTGCAATCAAATGAATATTTTGAATGTGATCTCCTAAATTTAAAACTGTAAAATAAAATGCCATGTATGGACTCCTGTTTTAGATCCTAGGGGGTTTACCACTTCAAATTCATCAAAATATAGTTGTAAATGAAAACAAGGGTGTTCTGAAGAAAACAACTTATTATTTTTAAAATGTTTACTTTGTGTATAGTGAAATAAGTTATTTGATGCATTTGAATTTTTTAAAATATTTTTCATAAAATGTTTATTTTGAGATAGATAGGATAATGTTTCAATAATAGATACGTATGAAAAACTATTTGTCACAATACGCCGGCAATCGTAAATTAATTTTGTTTTATTCCATACCCTATCATTTCTAACGCTAACAGCAATTTCTCTTGGAGCTGGCACTTGAATGAAGATTTGTTTCCGTCGCTTATAAGTAGAAATTTCATTTTTAAAGGGACTATTCATGATTTGCAACTCTGGTTGTATTAAAATATTTATATCTTTAGTATTATCAAAATTTAAAATTTTTTTTCGGATATTTGTTTCTATTGCATTTGTAAAATTAGAAACTAGTCTTAAAATAGAGTTCTGCTGGCTGTAATTTAAGTCTAGTCTCATAAAATCTCTAATGAACTCATCTCGTACTTCAATTATATTGACGTCAGCTACGTTACTAATATCTACATTATTGCTATCATTTTCAACAAGGTTATTGACATGATCAACTGTTTCCACGATTCTGTTATTTAAACCGGTGTCATCAACATTACTACATATGGTTATATTTGTATTCGTAATTTGATTTTGTGGTACATGTTTGCTAATGGAATGTTTCATTAAGCCGCAAAAACTCTGATATTGAGCATAACAATTTTTGTATCCACATAATAATTTACTTTGCCTAGGATTTGTTAAACTATGAAACAATCTTAAATGTTTTATGTACATCTTCAAATCAATGAAAGACTTAGTACAATTTATTATCTTGCATATAAACATTTTGCAATTTTAATTAAGAAAGATATTAATACAATATGTATATTTTATATTAATGTATGCAAAATAAACTATGCTAAAAATGTTCTAATGAAAATATACGTTTTTTTATTTTAAAACGTTTAGAAGAAATTAGTACTTCAACATAAAAATTTTTAATTCATTACATTTTTTTAAAAATTATATTACTTCGACGTTGGTAAGATCCAAAGAATTACCTTACTCAAGTAAGAAGTTATTGATTACGATGGCCGCTTAAAATTCAATCAGGTTGGTGTATCGCAATTTATCAAATTTTCGATCTGGAAGCAAATGTAATTTATTAAAAACTGATAGGATATTTAAATATTTATATAGTTTTATCAAAATATTTTCTCTTTTATCAAAATAAGTTTGTACGCTTTTCGCTTATTGAATTACATTTTCCATTGCTCAAGTAAAATACGATTCTATTTCGTTTCTGATTATGTTGCTTAATTATCGTTGTGAATGGAGAAAATCGTAATTGAATAAACGAAACACTGTACAAGTTTACTCTTGATTAAAGGTACATAAATTTACTTGATTAAAGGTACATAATACATACTTACATATTCAATCACTTTTAATTCGTTATTCAATTGTAAGATTAAACAATATATTTTCAATAAAAGTTAGCCATTAAATCTAACATCCCAACATATTTTTTAATTCTTTTAACCTTGGCGTGAGTTGAGATCTGTTCATTTTAAAAAAAGCCTCTTGAACAAATAAATAAAATGATCCATAATCTGAAGGATATTGGCAGTTGAACACAAAATAAGCTTTAAATAAAGTAGCAAAAGCGTCGATGCTGGTAATCTCCGATAAAAGAGGTATCTTCTTATTGTCTATATTTATTGAGTATGAGCAAATCGTTGATTTCGATGGTCCCCTTAATATCCCTGTTGTACGACTGAGCGCTCCAAGAGCGATCAATGATCCATCACGGTGATGCTCTCTTATACCTCACCGTGATCATCACTTTATACCATATTTCGTAAAAATAGCACGGAAAAAATGCGAACATTGTAATTTACTACATGAAAAACAAATTAAAGAAAGCCGAAGTTTTTTTTTTTTTTTTGCTTTATACTTCTGTTTCATGTTTTAACGTGCCATCTCAAACAAAATTTCTCGATTGCTCACGCAAAGTACAACTGGGATAAGATGAGGCTGAGTTATTTTATTTTCTCGGATAGTTCCGGTCTGAAAAAACATAAAATGGATTATTAAAAATCACAGGAATAAAATGTTAGTTGTGCAAATGTATTTTTCAACAACCAACCCTGACGCTCCCAATTTAAGTCATATGAAAAAAAAAAAACCTTTTTCTGTTTATAAATGTTACATTGTGTCCTAAGATAAAAGTTATGTTTGGCGCAATTGATTTTATTTATTTATGGGAATTCAATAGATACTCCCAAAGCTACTTAGTTTAATTAATTTCAAACTAATAATTATTCTTTTAGTTACAAAGTAAGACTTTTAATAAGAAAGCAGTACAAGTTCGAAAATATTTTCACTCATATGTATATCAAACATTATTTTTATTCTATGGTGAATGAAAAAACTGGAAATGTTTGGTAGTATTTAAACGAAATAAATCAAATAATCGTAGGTTTGTACGAAAAATATTTTTCTTTATAGGAGGGCCAAAACATGTAAACAAAAAACGTCAGGTTTAATTTAATAAACACCCTAAACTAGTTTGGTTTAGTTACCTTTTCGAAAACATAAAAATTATATGGCTGGATCGTTGACGTTGTTGGTTGATTTTTTTTCTATATGTTCGGCAAATATTTTTGAGGATCATTAGTGCGTTGAGATCATCGTCAAACTCTGAAAATATTGTATAACAAAAAATTAAGTACTTTAGGTTGCTATTATTCTTAAAGTTGTTTTACTTTCATATTCTTGAGTGCACTCATCATATATTTTAATTTTACGATGGATTCCAATTTCTAAATTTTTTTTTTTTATTTGAGTCCAATTTTCTTTTAAAAAAACATCTTCTCTATACGCAATCTGAAAGTCTTGATCAATCTGGAATGAAAATTGTAAATAATTATAATAACAAGTAATGTAAGTATATTCATTTTCTAATCTAAGTAGAATATATTTCTAATCTAGTTATATAATATTACTGGGGGTTGAATAAAAAAAAAATATTTTAAAATTAAAAAAAACAATATGCATATGCATATAAGTAAATGTTGTTGTAACAATTAATAAAATGAAATACCAGCCCCGGTGTATCCAAGAACCTCGGAAAATTTTCGAATGTGAAAATCGTTGGTCGATATTTAATAGTTCGACGCATTCTTGCAAAAATTTCTGATGTACTACTTTTTGGGCAAGCCTGTTGAAGCCATTGGATGTAATCTGAATAGTCAACCAGTTCTTCTTCCTCTTCTGATTCATTTTGATCAATTTGAATTTTCACTCCTGAATTACGCGATGAATTTCCTAAAGATCTATTGACCGTTCGTAAACGAAAAGCAAAAAATCCAGTTCTATCCCCAGGGTTATAAAATATTTCCTTTAATGTGGAAAAACATCATGAAGCTAAATATTTTATCAACGTAAAAGTTACAACTTACAAATTTTTCCGGATCATGGTTCTCGCATAATTTAGGAAATAATAGCGCAGTGGCTTGCGCCCACAATGTTTTGTTTTGCGAACTCGGATACGTACCGTGAACTTCAATCAGGTGACTAACAATAATATTTACTATTTTAATTCGAAGATTTTTTGGTAGGACTTCTGTGGAGTTATATTTATCAACAAGTATTTTAGCCTCTGGATGATTAGTTAAATATGTTTCCAGTTCCTGTAATTGTACATAGTAGAAAAATAAACTAACTGTTTTCTATTATATACCAATGGGTCCCATTTGAAACCCGATATTTCAAAATGCGATGCGGTACAAAACGCGGTATGGTACAAAACTAGATAACTTTAGGTACCGTAGCAGTATTTCACATTTTTGTTAAAAAATTTAATCCTACAAGTGAAAATTACTTTGTTTTATGAAATAAATTGTAAAGCAATTACTCATACCCGAAAAAACTGAAAAAAATTATTTATATTTCACCACTACATTTATTATTGAAACCGTCAAACCCTTAAGTTTTAATTAGCGATCCGCAATTGGGACATTTACCTTATTTAAAAACGAGATATGTATAAGGAACAATAGGTATTTTTTTTTATTTTTACCCTAATTCCATCATACATGCTCAATTTCATCATTACCTCTTTTAAAACATATTTTTCTAATTTAATTTTTTTTGGAAATGAACCAATAAAAGCATTTTGACGAAAAACCGGTGTAGCAGCTTCATATTCCGTTTGCGTATTTGCATCCGTGTACGCTATGTTCTCTGTTTGACTTGAACTATCTTTATGAGATTATAATGTATGTAATAATTTTATTAATATGATTCGAACAATACAAAAGAAACATGGTTGTTATTTTACCGTAATTTTGAAAAGTTTTTAAAAAAAATGATTTCTCGTAAGTTAATTTCATATCGCTGATAATTATATTAAAAACTTCCTGATTCAGTTCAACATTATCTTCAGTGAACAGGCATAAATCAAAATTATTTGAAGTGATATTAAACTTTAATGAAGCTGAAATATAAAAAATAGGCTCTGTAAAATTAATATTGGAAAAAGCATTGTAATGCCGAACAAAATGAACATAAACGTTTAGTTTATTATACTGCAATTGACATAATTTATTAAGCAGTTTGTACAACTGTTATGTGCATTCAAAAATAAATTTAACCTAAATATAAAAAATTACGTATTTAGATTTGTGATTTCCTTATAACTTCTAAGAAAAAAAAAAAATATTGCACCTATTTTATTTTCAAATTTCGTTCAAGGATTTTTTCCACAAAAAATCGATAGCTCAATTATTCTTTATATCAAAGATAATGAATTAGTTACAGTTTTATTTATTACAATTCGGTAAACACAATGATATCACATGCACATTTTTTGATTGATTGATTGATACGAATGCACGGCCAAGCTTATGAAGCAAGAAATCCCGTGTTAGTGATGTGGTCATTAAACTGTCAAACCAACTTTATAACACAGGTGAATGCTTTCCATACTGAAGATACCTAAGCACCATTACCACAAGGAGAGCACAACCACCTGCGATATCACATAAATGTGACAGCATCATGTCCACCCCTGGCCGGGTCCCACCGTGCACTCTTTCACACATAACAAAACCGAAGGATAGGATAGGATAGTTAGAAGTGACAGAATCGGCCCGGTTACAGACACCTAGGTATAGCCGATAGTTAGTAAATTGTTAGTAATTATATAGTAAAATAGTTAGCACAGGACAACACAATTTCTAAACTACAGCTAATTTACTACTATTGTTGATCCTGGAGGGTTGATTCAAGCTAAAATTTAACTATGAAACTCAGGATTAATTTAATCCCTATAATAATGAATTATTCTGGAACTATGTTGTATTCTGAAAATTGGATTATGTATTAACATATTAAGGAAGAGACCCCTTTAAATCTTCTTTAAACTAAATTAATTAATATACATTAATGAACAAAACACGATATATTACACATTAAAATAAATAAATTGGTTAAGTTAAAATTAAATTAACTTCTCTGAAACAAATTATAAATTAATCCCTATATACTTACAACTATATTTAAAAATAAAACATAAAAATAAAAATAAAAAATAAATATTTAACAATAAAATTAAACTAATTAGCAATTTAATATAAATCTGGAAAAATTAAAATTAATATTTTCGACTAAAAAAGTCAGACTAAAAAAGTCAAATCACTAATGTAAAGAGGGAAATAAAAATGTTTACCAGGAACTAAATATATCGAACTGCAGCCGACACACAACTCGAACTAAACTCAATAAAATTCCAACACACAATTCTGCATTTTAGTAAACTGACTTCCTTTCCCAAACATCGCTAGGCTTCGTGTCCCTTCATAGATTAGCTTTACTATGAAAATCAAATGTTCAAAGGAACACGAAGAACGACGATGCTTTAAAAAAGAAATATTTTAATAAAAATGCAAAATTACTCATTCAATGATTATTAATTTCAATCAAAATTGCTCACAGACTACATCCCGATATATTTAATATCAAACCATTCATCGAACAGATTTTGAAATCTGAAATCAGCTCGATCTGGTCGCTCCGAAATAAGAAACAGGTTGTAGATTCTTCAGATCAAAACAATTTTCAACCTTCAAAAATTTTCAATTTAATAAAATTATCGACCTTCGTCCACATAATAATTAAAATTTCCTTCTATTTCCATTTTAATAACGTTTACAGAAAAAAAAAAAAAAAAAAAAAAAAAAAATTGATCAGATCGATCTGAGCTGAAATAAGAAACAACCCCCCAGTACTCAGACCAATCAGACCGACTAGATCAGAAATAAGAAACACAGCATAAGACGACACAAAAAAAATGCCTTTGAAAATCCCATACGATTCCACCAAGCCCCACAGGAAAACAAAAATCCTTAAATAAATTTGAATTAAAATGTAATATAAATAATTAAATTAAAAAACAAAATTAACTAAATTAAATAAAATAAAACGTCTTTCCTTCACTCGACAATCTATCGTTCTACTTTGAATTAAATTAAATTTAACCAAAATTAACATTACAATATATATATATACATATGTATAAAAGGTATATATCCCTGTTGACATAATTAAACAAAAATTAATATTTCCTAAATTTATCATTACTACATTTATCATTAGTACTCCTACATAATTTCAACTTTGTTTATGGTTATGCTGCGCTGCAAAATCGAGCATGCACAAATAATTTGTATATAATATAGGAAATTCACAAACAATATTCGAACACATTCAATCACACAAAACACAAGGATCCAATTTGAATCGAATCCATGCATGTAGTATAAAATTCTAAAAGATTTCTAATGGTACCAAATAAATAATACATTTATAATACATAATATAATAAATATATACTGCAACCTAAACTCTGTTTAAAATATTAATTTAATTAAAAATATTTATTATTTCCAAGTTTATTACATATTTATAAAATTTAATATAATCTTAATGTTGTTTATGTTACGCTGCGTCAATAATTGAGCATGTACAAATGATTTTGTTAATTGCTGTATGAGTTATTTTCGAATAAGACTCGAACGTATTCGATAATATGTAGTATAAGAATCCCATTCGTATATTTCATTTTGTATAGTATCTACATTATATGCATACAAATAGCATCACAATGGCTCGAGAATACAGAGAATACAAGGAATAAAACTAAAATTATATATAAAAGGAATACCAATACATAAATACGAGCGATCACCACTGCCAGTATAGACACTATTATTTGTGCTACCATACATTTACACCGCTTTTATGTTAGTGGCAATAGTTATACATAATTTCAAAAAACCAACAAAAATGTCCATACAAGACAATACATACAAAGAAAATATATAAATTTATATTATCTTCCATGTGCGTAGCAGGGGACATAATAAAGGGTACGCGTATTATCTATAATACCTATAGACAATTCACTTATGAATAACAAAACCCAATTATATGCATACGGATAGATCCACTCAAAATACAAATTATATAAACAAAAAATCGTACTAAATTCCTGTTCTATCCTTGTGTTCAATCGGGCAAAAATGATAAAAAATGTCATGACATTTTTTATCACTTTTGCCATTAAACGCACTCATTTATCACTCAAAAAAACCAACTTTTTTCTTGGTTCTAGCTGTCAAATTTGAATTTATTTTCTTTATGATATTTTCCGTACTTAATTAAATTAAATGTGCTTTTTTGAGATATTTATATGGTATTTACACAGTCACCAATTTATTTAAACACAAATAATAATTTATGTTTCGAAGTTTTGTCTGAGAACACACAACACAACGAAACTCAAACTAAAATTATTCGTGTCTCCAATATTTGGATAAAAACCAAATACATAGTTTCAATATCAAAATAATTTATAAAGAAGAAATAATTAAAAAATATAACATTTAATTAAAAACCTGACAACAAAACGAGTTTATTGAATTTTACAAAGCGATTTAAAACAAAATGCAACATTTAAAATCAATTTATCATCATTTTTCAATTTTGGTTGTTCAATGGGGTTTGACGTACAGTATTACGAAATGAAGTTAGGGTGGGATAAAATATCATGATACCCCTGATCATTCCCGCCCGATTGAACACGTCCTATATAACAATATTCAGGAACATATTTGTGTCGATTGTCAAAACCAACATTAATGTACCACAAACCTGATTGTCACCAATTTATAAATTTATTTTGCGCTTATACATGAAAGTATTGGTGATCGACAGATTATATAAATGAGTGAGAAAAACATACAAATTGTAGATAAAACAAAACAAATGAATTGTGGAGGAAAATTGGGTATGTTAATAATGGAAAAACTAATTGGAATTGGTTAGATGAGAGTATTTTATTTTATTTTCGCACCAACACTTTCAACTATAAGCTATTACATGTAAGAGTGCATATGTGTGCTTCATCACTGAATCAGGCCTGTAGTATTACATTAGTGTTGGTCTTGCGATTCTACATAAAATAAAACACAACACACTTATAAATATGCGTAAAAATAAAATAAGATATGAAAATTAACTACGTACATTATATCAAATTAAGTAAAAATCAATTTTAATACAATCCAATTATTAGATTTTAGTAATTAAATTGTATGTACAACCACATAAAAATTTAAAATCATGCACTTAATCAAAAAATCAAGAATTTTGATTTATTTAGCTATAAATACAAAACATTGCCTGATAAATGCATCCCGGTGGATTGCATTTTCCAAAATTACACTTTAATTATTATTTCACTTTAAATAAATTGAATTAAATTAGAATTAAAATGTATGTCCATATGTATATAAAGTATATACATAACACTTCACACTCTAAAGGGTTCTATGAGACTCACAATGATATCACATGCACATTTTGAACAAAAATTCAAACACCATAACAAAAACCAATGGTTAATTTTCCAACAAAAAATACACTAACTACAATAAATTAATTGTTATATTACTGTGTTATTAATAAAATAATTATCTTAGGTAGTTTCCACATCGGAGGAACTAATCAATAATTCTAAATAAATTATTGGGTCTCATGTTGCTTTGAAATGTGTTTGAAAAGTATTCTGTTTTCTTTTAGACCACTTCTTTTGCATTTATTTTTATTTTTCAATGCAAAATTATTAGTGGATGTTAAAAATTTGGAAGCGCATCCGAGGTGGAACGTACTTTATAATTTAATTTTACCTTCTTCTAAAATATCCAAAAGTGTTGTGGAGTTTACAATAATAAATTTTTTTGTTGCGTTGTACACTATAGAAAACACTCTTTTTCCTTCCATCTTATGATTTTCACTAATAATCACGCAATTTATAAAATGATTCACTTATTAATTAAACTTTATTGAAAATTCACAACTAAATTGCGGTTTACCACTATCACTAATTATTTAGAACACTAGAGATTTATTTTATTTTAATACACGTTGATGTGTCTTCCATGATACCAAAACCCAAACTGATGATTTTTGAAACAAAAAAACTAATTTTTAATGCAAAATTTAACAGGAATATTCACGTTTAGAAAATAACACCGAAAAGGGAATTTTATTGCATCCAAAATGATTTTTGTTTTAACTGTGATTTCCCTTTCTAATAAAAAAAAAGTAATATTTTCTGTGAGAAACGGTAAAGATTTGTTTAACACCAAATGTGGTTAACATTGGGCGCTTTCAGTTCCCACAATATGTTTGCTCTGAAAACTTACTGATGGAAAAATAGACATTCGATCTATCACATTGCCATGAAAATTTCGATAATTCGGTTGCATTCAGAAAACATCATGATTATTTTACCCAACATGTTGCCAACAGTTGGCGGACCTGAAAGCGCCCATTATATAATTTCGAAGATAATTCAACTTGTGTAAAAAAATTCATAGTAAAATGTATCAAAGTAGCTGTTTGCTAGCGGATATTTTCGAAAAAGGAAGGAAGGTGTGATGCAAGTGGATATTTTTTTCGGATATTTTTTTATTTACCTTTTTCAATTATTTTATAAGTTTAAATAATAAATTTCTATATAACATCAAAAACCCATGAGATTTCTGTCACTTATTAAAGAAAAGTTTATTATTTGTCTAATTTATTAACTTTTTTCTCTTTTCTCGTTGAATTATCTCAACAAATACAACTCGAGCTTTGAGTTAGCCGGGGATTTTTTTATTTTTGCACTCGTAATTAGTATGCGTAGCAATTTAACTCGACAAAACTTTTGTCCAGGCAAAAACACTCGAGCTGCGCTCTCGTGTTTTTTCCGTACAAGTTTTGTCTCGTTAAATTGCTACGCATACTAATTGTTCGTAAAAATAAAAAAATATCCGGCTAAATCGAAGCTCTTGTTGTATTGCTGTTGATAAATTATCCAAAATGACATTTTAAATATTTATCCGTTGGTGCGGAGTTAATTTTATGAAACAATACCTGATTTGATACAAATAAAATGTTTCCTCTGATAAAAATAAAACTGACACCGCATATTTTTTTGAGTGTATCAATCATTTTATGGACAATTTTAAATAACACCATCTCATCAATAATAATTCTTCTATTATGCAGCGAAGTAATGTTAAACCGAGATAAACGCAAATCATATCTTTCATAGAACTTATTTTTTTTTGTGGTAAAGGAAACGAGTAAACTTCTTTTGTACCCGTTCAATATTATGTGAATATGTGCTGTAGTTAGGATTCCAAATGACGGTTAAGTATTCGAGGTTGCCCCGTACAAGCGCATTATAAATGCTTATGAAAGTGCTGGAAGATTTAAAATTTGAGCCAGCCCTCATCATGAAGCCAATCATTTTATAAGCATTGCTGATTAATTGATACAAATGAACCTTAAACGAAAATCCCTCTTCTATAAAGACCCCTAAATCATTGACAAATGGAGAAACCGATAGACAACTATTACCAATTTTGTAGGAAAATTCACTAAACAAATCTTTACATTTTATTCTGAGCACACAGCATTTATTAATGTTTAGTTCCATGTAGTGCTGTAAATGGTAATATTCTCGGTGGTAATATTACCGGTAAAATAGGTAATTTTAGGTAATATTACCCAAAGTGGTGTTACCGTGGTAATATCGGTAACATAAATTAAAGATGTTTATTCCAAACAACTCAACTAGTCTAAATGCAAAAAGAGTTGTGACGCCACTGCATTATACTTCCTTATGTACTATTAACCTACTACACCAAATTTTTGCTTTAAAATATAATAATCTACGCCTTTTTCCTGTTTCATTGACATATTCATTTGGCAAATACTTAATAGAGCTGGAATCTGACCCTGAATATGATCCATCGCTATGTCTAGAAAAAAAATACCAATAGCTATTTTAATTAGAAAAATGGCTGCAACGTCTTAGTCGATGAAAACCTCTAGTGTGCTGGAGTTTCGTTCACAACATGAGACCAAAGTAGCACCAGATGGTCGATGAGCTATTACTCGAGCCATGTTCGTTTTTCGTGCTCCATTAGGCTCTACCACAAAGTCGTGTCTGACGTTGCAGACCGATGTTTGGTGGAACATACGCAGCGACTCCATAACAAATTATGTCATCAATAAACCCAAAACCTTTTTCAATAAATTTACTCACTACGGAAAATCGACATTTGGCTTTTAAAGTTGCTTTTCGAGAAAGTTGAAGCGGTGTTAAAGACGTCGAGATTTATAAATGTATTGTACTTATTATTGATAATAGAAAGAACAATAAAGCGTTCCGAAAAAAGGTTAACAAAAGCTATCCCTATATATTACCAAGTATGAGTGCATCTGCCATGGACTTAACTTGCTCATTGTCGATATCTTCAAGATTCAGTCTATCCACAGTTTGAAATTTTCAGTCAGTCATACGGATAGTTTCGTGAATAAAAATACTCGCACATTTTTCATGCTATACATTCGATCTACATTCATGCTATGTCAGGTGTGCCCTGAAGGCACTGGTTATCGAAGACGAAATTGTTCACTGTGTACTACCTCCGATTGCTAAGTGGCACTCTTTTTTTGAGAGTGCTGTTTTGTCTAAAGTGGTGTACAATTTTGTTAAAATAAAACAAACTTTTGAACCAAATAAATGGGCCAATTACGAAGAACTTATAAGTATTCTCAAAATTGCTTGAACCAGCTATTCGAGGAGTCTTTCGGAATCACAGAAACTTGAAGCAACTGAATTTATTTTTAATGTCGCTGAACTTCACGCAAAATATAAGGACAAAAAAAGACGGGCAACTAAATATATGAGTCTTTGGCGCATTATAATGTTCGAAGTGAACTTTTTTCACGACCGTCTGTGGTTGCAAGTGAGCAGCTCTTTGATGAAATTTGGTCGGCGAGAGTGTATTCCACTTCATCTTTAAGTGCTTGGCGGTTGATATTTTGAGCATACCTGCATCGAGAGCTGCAATGGAAAGCACATTCATACCTATGATTTTTTATACATAGCTCAACATGGCAGATGATTGCAGGAAATCGTGCAGGAAAACTAATATACATTTTGCACAACTTAAACCTGTCGAGATCGAACGTAAAGTCTGGATAATGAGGATGAAGTTATTCCTGCTGAATGAAATACAAGTTATTATTAATGGATGAAGCTGCATAATCATATTTGCTTGAAGAAGAGGATGACTTGGAGGAAAGTAAGAATAATTCGGTTATGGATGATGTTGAGGCTGAGGATGATAAATACGTCAGTGAGGATGAACCACAACACTGATTAAAGAGTTTAATTGATCATAGACTCATATTTATATAATGTTTATTACGACGACCTTGCAGTCTTTCGTCGTCTACCGACAAACACCACGTTAAAGATGTCAAGGATTTGGTGCTCAAAAATCGTCGATTGACAATTAGAGATCTTGTTGACATCACAAAAATTTGGACAAGAAACTCCCTCTTTTTGCATCATGATAAACCCCTTCTCACACTGCCTTGTTTGTACGTGACTATTTGGCCAAAATTCCACATTATTACTTCGCAACTACTCTTCGCCTGATTTAGTTCCGCTTGACTTCTGGCTATTCCTGAAACTCAAGAAACCGCTCCAGGGACATCGTTTTGACACTTTAACGTTCAATAGACTTTAACAACAATTTCGAAGACTGGGAAAAACGTTGGCATAAGTGTATTCTCTCCGAAGGAGATTACTTTGAAGAGGATGAAATATATTTGGAAGAATAATAAGCCGTTTATGCTTTATTTAAATATCTTACTACCTTTGTCCAGACGTCAAAATATTACTGGTGCTCTCTGGTACAAATTGGAATTAAAATATTGAATAAAAAGTGTGTTACCTATTTTACCCGTGTTACCGGTAATATTACCGGTAACATTACCAAATTTAAAAATGTGGGAAATTTTACAATAGTAGTTCCATGCAATTTCTATTACACCATCGCACTAATTTATCAAAATCTGATTGCAGAACAATGCAATCTTGTAACGAACAAATTGCGCGAAATAATTTTAAATCATCCGCGAACATTAATACCTCACTATCAATACCAACAACTATATCGTTAATAAAATACAAGAACAATAGTGGGCCAAGGATTGAGCCTTGTGGAACTCCCGACGATGGAATTAAAACTTCAGATTTCGAATCTACTATTTGAACATAATGTGATCTATTGGTTAGATATGACTTGGTCCATTGGATGGTTTTGTTGTCGATTCCAAAGTTAGAAAGTTTGGATAAAAGAATTCTGTGATTAACTTTATCAAAAGCCATCGCCAAGTCAGTGTAAATTACATCAACGCTGTGCCCTGAGTTCATTGAATCATAAACAAATTCTGTAAAGTTTAATAAATTAGTCAAGGTAGACCTAGATTTGTAGAAACCATGCTGATGATTAGAAATTAAATGTCCCGTTTTTTTCTATTAATGCATTAAACACAAATCGTTCAAATGTTTTTGCGATAGTACCTAGCAAGGCAATAGGTCTGTCTGTAGTTTGAAACAAGTGATTTATCACCAGATTTCAAAATAGGTACAATAATTGCCCTTTTCCAAACATCGGGAAATACTCATTCATTTAGCGACTTATTGAACAATAAAGAGAGTGGGAAACTTAATGTTTCAGCTGTGTGATATAAGAAGTAAGGTGAAATGTCGTCGGGTTCACCACCCTTGTCTAGATCCAAATGACTCAACTGGGCATTAACTATGGAAGGGGAAATAAAAGAATTATCAAGTGTATCAATCAAAGGCAAAGTGTTCAAAGACAGCGTGTTCTCCTCTATAAGTGAATTGGGATTCAAAGGGGTACTGTTATCAAATGTATAAACTGACTTAAAATAAGAGGCGAACATATTACAGATATCAGTATTGTTGTTCGCGATGCTAGTGTTGTCTCGGATGCTTTGGGGGAAAATACTTGTGTTTTTTAACGATTTAGTATAAGACCAAAACCATTTTGGATTGAACTGGATGTTCGATTCGATGGAGGAGAGGTAGCTAGCGTAACACGATTTTATTTTCTGCCTCACTGTTGCACGTAAGGATTTGAATAAACTACAATATTCGGGATCATTAATTCTTTTGGATTTTTTATAAATTAAATGTTTAAATTCAATTAATTTAATTAGGTTTCTTGAATACCAACTTGGATAGTCCTTTCGTTTTGGTGTCATGCATGGAATACAAGATTCAGTTGGTTATAAAATATTCTGGTTGAATCATTAATGCTTAAAGAACCAAATAAATTTGACCAGTCAATCGAACTTATTATGGAATTTATGCGATCATAATTTCCCTTTTTCCATAGCCTAATTAATCGTGTTGAACCTTTCGATATTTTGATATGTTTAATAATTACATTTATTTCTAACGGTGGATGATGGGAATCAATTTTAGACAAAACGTCTGAAGCCAATGACACATGAATATAATTCTGAATATTTGAAATAACTAAGTCTAACATTCTACCATTAACATTTTTGAAATAATTATGCTGTGCCCGTGAAATTTAACATATTAATGAGAGACTCAGCAGTACCGGAAAGAGATACCGTGGTTGAATTATTTAAGTTACTCCAAGGAACCATAGGAAGGTTAAACTCACCAGCTATAATAAAGTCAGAGTTTGGATTTAAATTAATAATAGAAGAAATATTATCAAAATAACGATAATAGTCGCCAGTTTTGGCATTAGATATGTAGGGAACATTATTATAAAGTAACTTTCCATTATCACTTCGATTGCCAACCCATACTTCCTCTTTAAAAACTTCCCATTCAAAGTTTCTAAAAGAGTTAAATTTTTATGGATTGCAATAAGGCAACCACCACCATCTTTTTTATCTGGAAATAAATTTAAATCGCGATCTCTTCTGTATACAATAAAGTCACTTGAGAACAACTCACCATCAAAAATGTCAACATTCAGAAATGTCTCACTCAAACAGATAATATCGTAACTACACGCCAAAATATTTTTACGAAGAATATTAGTTTTTGTTCGGAGACCTCTTACATTTTGATAATATTGTTATGATGAGGGCTAAGTAAGCCGAGTTTAATAAAAAATTGGCGTGTAATTATAAATTTTACATTTATGTTTGCGTTTATTTAATTTAATTATACAATTTTACTTTAATTTAATTACACACTTTTTAGTGGTACAATTTAGATTCGCGTTTTATTTTGTATATATGTATTCTCCGTGACTCGCAGCGACTGACCAATCTAAAAATCGACCAAAACAATATGCCGTTTTTTAATTACATCAAGCTTGTAATTACGGAGTACATATATACTAGGTAATACCATTGACAAATATAAATATATTATAGCTTTGGTTTTATAATAATACAACAATATAAGTTAAAACAGGGGTGCGTACATAACAATATACCGATAATTTCATTGTTATGATTACAATCTAAGATTTAAAAAAAAAAATTATAAAAGTAAAAAATAACGTAAAAAATAAAAATTAGGATCCTACTGAATGTGGTTCAAGAGCCCCTCAATGATTTCAATTGAGTTCAATTTAATTATTTTTGATTTATCATCTTTCCTGCATAATACGTTGCCAAGTTGTGACCATACAAACTTACAGTTCCGGGTTGTTTTTAATTCTCTGGCTTTCTTCATGATTCATCGATTAGCAGCAGAAAGATGATCAGTTGAAAAAATCGCGGTACTACCATTACCGTTGCTCAAACCTATGTCAGATTGTGTTATGCTGCGATTTAGTTGAAGTTTTTTAACTTTAAATGTATCTAAAATTTTTAATTTTATCGAAACTGCATCACATTCAACGATTAAAGGTGGTATATTGGATTCAAAATTTTTTATTCGCATTCTCGAAATTCGTATAATTTTCTTTTCACATGACGGCACTTGTAAAAATGTCAAAAAATGTTTCAATATAGTTTGTCGATTTTGATCTTTACCGACTGGTATTCCATGAAGCAGAAAATTGCAGTGGTTGGACCAATAGAACTCGCTGTGACTCTTAAAGCGCTATCACTGCATTAGCAATATAATCAAACATCGAAATTATAAAGGATAATTAATCAGTTTCATTCTTTTATTAAAAAACTTTAAATAATAAATAACAAAAAAAAGCAATAATTCATCCGAACAAAATAAAATTGTTCTAAATTTAAAAAAAATAAGTCTTATGCAGAGTTTAAAATGGCATTTCATTTTGCTCTTCGCTCTTAATTTTTGTTCAAGAGCGATAGTAAAAACTATTAAAAAGCTCTTTATAAAGAGCGATATTGTAAAAAAAAAAATATCGCTCTGAAGAACTGGAGCATTATTTTAATTATAAGGCTCTTGCTCTTCCACTATTGCGTTTGTGTTATCATATTTTCGCTCTTTGTTATTGCACTATATTGAGAAAATAAGTACGCTCTGCTCTGATGAATAAAAACGTCATTATTATATTGCTCTTGCTTTTGTTATTACGGCAAACGGTTACATTCAAAACCTTCTAAATTTCTTTAAAAAGCCAGATTGTTTTATTAGCGAACAGATGCACGGCCATTGGAAATGGGATTGTAAAATGATTTTTGGGTAAAGTTTTCGAATATGGTCAACTACGATGGAACTTGGCTAATCGTTAACTGATTTTAGTGAAATTTGACACGCGCGAAATGGGATCCTAAATTGATTTTTAGGTGAATTTCTGGGATATGGCCAATTAGGATGGAACATGGCTATTCCTCAACCAATTGTGATGTAATTCGACATGTGCGTTGGAATTGGGATTCTAGAATGATTTTTAGATGAAGTTCCGGAATATGGCCAACTAGGATGGAACTTGGCTATCTAAATTGCTATCTAAATTGATTTTCAAGTGTAGTTCTAGAATATGACCAACTAAGATGGAACTTGGCCATTCTTTAACATATTTTAGTGAATTTTAAAATGCGCAATGGACGTGGGATTCTAAAATGTTTTTTGAATGAAGTTCTGGAATATGGCCAATTATAGTTGAACTTGGCTATTTCTTATCTGACTTTAGTGAAATTTGACAAGTGGATTGGAAATAGGATTCTAAAATGATTTATGGGTGAAGTTCTGAAATATGGCCAACTAGGATGGAACTTGGCTATTCTTTAACCGATTTGAGTGAAATTTGACATGTGCGTTGGAAACGGGATTCTAAAATGAGCTTTTCCTAAACCGATTCTGATGCAATTCAAAATATGCGTTGGAGTGGGATTCCAAAATAGGTTTTAGATAAAGTTCTGGAATATGGCTAAATAGGATGGAGATTACATTATTACGCAATCAAAGAAAAATAAGAAAAAATGGGTGACAGCACGCTAATGTTAGTGTAGGATCCCGGAATAATGAATTTTAGAATCTCATTTCCAACGAACATGTCAAATTGCATCACAATCGGATAAAAAATAGCCAAGTTCCATCCTAATTGGCCATATAGTCCATATTACAGAACTTCATCTAAAAATCATAGTAGAATCCCGTTTTCATCACGCATGTCAAATTTCACTAAAACCTGTTAAGGAAGAGCCAAGTTCCATTACAATTCAAATTATTTTAGAATTCAACCTCCAACGAGCATGTCAAATTTCTCTAAAATCGGTTAAGGAATTACCAAGTTCCATTGTTGTTGGCCATATTCCAGAACTTCATCTAAAAATCATTTTAAAATCCCACTTCTATCGCGCATGTTAAATTTCACTAAAATCGGTTAAGGAACAGCCAAGTTCCAGCACAATTGAAGAAATAGCCAAGTTCCATCCTAGTTGGCCATATTCCAGAAATTTATCTAAATATCGTTTATCAAACCTTCTTTATTTAATGATATTCAAAGAGCAATTCGTGTGTTACAACACATTTTGCTCCCCAATGTATTTTCTTCAATGGCTCTGTAGAATGGCTTGGGAACGATATTTTTAGCTTTTACGCTCTCTGTTTTAAGAGCAAAATTAAAAATAAAAATTTAAATCACTTTGAAAGAGCTAAATATTTTTGTTTTTGTTTTTATCATTAGAGGGTAAGAGCGTAAAAGCAAACTGAAAAAAAAATTGTATTGGGAGCAAGAGCGAAAATTTTTATAAAGAGCTCTAAAAGAGCGATAAATTTAAACTCTGGTCTTATGTGGTTTTTAGGTTTCAAGAGGCGGATTATGAATGGCCGAGTTATGCCAAGATTCGCAACAAATTCAGACATAAAGGTAGATTACCTGGACATTGCTTACATTGAAACGCCGTTTGTTTTTTTTTTTTTTTTTTTTGATAGTGTGCAACATCTGCAATCATGAAAGTATGATTTCCTTTTCCATCCGTTGGGTAGCGAACTTTTTTCAAGAAAATTTTGGCTTGATGAGGATGTTGATGCTGCTGATGTCTCTGGAAATATTGGAATATTTGCTCTCCTGTTTGGTGGTATTTTCAGATTGCGTCCATTAGGTATGTCTTGGACAATCAAAAATGAGCAAATGAGCGACTCTCTAAATTTAAAAATTTTACCTTAGGAAACTTTTTTTATAAATAAAGTAAGAACTTAACACAGCGATATCTGTAATATGAAAGATATCTTTTTTATACCATCGAACAGTTTTTCGAGGACATGAATATGTAGTATGACACCAATTGATCTAGTCTATCAACACCGGACATATTTTGGTTGTATTCCTCGACTTTAATGGGTTTGTTTCGTTCTTTATCGTAACTGTTTGTGGCTAAAGCCATTGCTGGGTGATAGGCTGTATTTATACAGAGGCCATCTCTCTTGTACTTCCACTTTCCATCCTCATTTTTTTTGAATTTTTTTGCAATAAGTTATTTTGGGTTTTCCTTTCGGTTGCTTCGTAGAGTACCACAAGTATGGGTTTTATGAGATAATAATATGTTACCTCAAGACACACTACTATAGTAATTATCCATTAAAATCGTGTGCCCTTTTCCCAGGCATTAATCTTAAGATCTTATTTTGAGCATGTTGGATCTGTATTTTGTTTTTCGCCATATATTACCAGATTAAAAACATATTCAATTGGATCACACAGCTCAAAAAAATGTATGCTGTAGCTAGATTTTTTATTTTTGATGTAAATCCTAAACTGTAGGCGACCAGTGCTTGTTTGGTCTGTTAGGTGCTTGCCATCGATTCGTAAATAACTTTTCAAATGAACTTATTTTGCTTAGATGATTTTCACCTATCTGAGAATTATCACTGAAGCATCTTTAAATTTGCTCAAAGCGACAAGTCCCAACATATTTCTTGGAAAAACTGGATGATAATACAAGGGATGCCTGGAATATAATTGTCGCATTTTCGGTGGTTTAATTTGACCTTGTAAAAGGCAAAGACCGAGGAATTTCAGTATTTCGGTTAAGTCGATTGGATTGAATTTCGCAGTGCGGGAATATCTAGTTGAGCGTTGATCACTGCATAGTCTATTTCCGTAAACATTTGTTGAGTCAACTAAAATCTTGAACATTTCATCACCACAAAAAACTATCAAACACTTCCCTTGGCGAATTTCCGGTAATTTGGCAGCCTGAAGAAAACTTATCAAAATTAAAATTTGGTATATCGGCGATAGTTGATATCCGTAACTCTTCAATTTCATCGACACTATCTTCAATTTGATGACCTCTATTTTGATCTTCATATTCGCTAATTTCAATGTCCTCACTGTCTTCGCTATCATCATCACCACTATTAATATACTCTGGGTTGACTGTACTTAGTACTACTATTAATATACTCTGGGTTGACTGTACTTGTAGACGAGAGTTCATCTTTTTCAGAACCGCTGTACATTTCTTCAGAGAGAGTCAGTAGTCTTCTTCGTTTTTCTTCGTAACTATCCATGCTACCATTCAACTTTATTCCTATAATTTCAATTGTAAATAAAGCATTGTAATATAATTTTAATACAAATCACTATGTCCACTATAATGCAAACACAAATAAATTAATTAAATTTGATAACTACAATTTACTTACATATAATTACCACATTTAATAAAAACGTCTGGTACGTATGACACATTTTCTGATTCCAATGTATTTTATATGGGAATCACTACTGCATTTGCAGTTGTGTCGTTATTTTGTTAGACTGGGACAAAACTATAAACAAAATTTTAGACTTCATTTGTCGCTCCTAAAATGAAGCGAGACAATATAGCTGACAAATTTTAATAATCTATAGAGAATAAACAAAAAAAAATGAGAAGAGCTAATTATCTTAATACAAAGCAAAATATTAAAAAAGAGCAAAGAAAATTGTACTGCAATAGAAGTGGTGACCTGTTGAAAACTTATGGAAATACTGCAATTGAAGTGGTTGTCCAACGATGTAAGAACTTTATCCAAAAATCATTTTAGAATCCCATTTCTATCGTCCATTTCAAATTTTATCATAATCGTACAGCGAAACAGCGAAACCCCACCTTAATTGGCTACATTCCAGAACTTTAACCAAAAATCATTTTAGAATCCCATTTCCACCGCCCATGTCCAGAGTTTATAGTTTAACCATTAACTATAGTTCTTGATAATTATAGTGGAATAGTTTATCATATCGTGATATGTACTAGAAATACTGTGTTATTTTAACATTGTTTAGTGAAAATAGATATACATATGTACCATAAGTCGTAAGTGTTATTACATATTACCGTATATTGGTTTTTTAGATTAAATGAAACCATTTACAGATTGACCGAAATACCAAATGGCTTTAAATTTACTTCTCACTAAATTCCAATTATGTGCTATCATAAAAAACATAATTTTGTGAGATGCAGAAGTACACTCGTATGTAATACAATAAAATAAATTTAAAAATCTTGAGGCAATGGTTTCCCATCAAACGACGTCCTTTTATTTTTATTTTGGAAAAATCCTCTGTAATGCGCAAGCGAGCCGATAACGGCTCATTTCAAACAAATCGCTCACATTATCTGAATTCTTAAGTAAAATATTAATAAGTATTGTACCTTTCCAGCGACTATTGCAGATTTAATAATTTACAAGAAAAATTATCAAAAATCAAACTACAGCCTCTTCAATATGGCTACTTTATATGTACAGAATAATTTGGTTCTCAATTTTTGCAATGATCACTTTATCTGTACATGCACAAACACCGAATGATCAATTGTTGTATTACTGCATTTTTCAAACAGTATTAAATCGATTAGTTTGGGTGGAACAATTGAAATAAAAAAAAAAAACAATATACAAATACAATCATCATCATCCGTCACAAACAATAATGACCATATGCCACCATCCACCAATCTGATTAG
Organism: Tipula vernalis; assembly: GCA_958295665.1. NCBI lineage: Eukaryota > Metazoa > Arthropoda > Insecta > Diptera > Tipulidae > Tipula > Tipula vernalis. The sequence goes on from OY282558.1 coordinate 304,381,488, forward strand.
ATAAAAGGAAGACGGGCATCGAACCGATTTCATCATATTCCCTTGCCTACGTATGTTGATTTAAAGAAATTAAAATTCAATATCCAATGTTACAAATGAAGCCGCCTGGAACATCTTAAATGTTACACATGCCAAATAAAATGTTGTCTCCATATGCTCTCTTACAAAATCAACAACACTAGAAAATCATTATGAATTTAGCAAACAGATTTAGTGCACTAACCAGCACAGAAAACGGGCTCCTCTAAAATATTTTTTTTTTTTTTTTTTTGATGCGAATATCTATTGAACCGCACTAGCTAGAAACATGAAACAAAAACAAAATTCAAGGCCATTCAAATTAATCTATGAAAATATTACCATACCAATTCTGTCTAATTATCTGGCTGAGTTTTTTTTACTTTTCCCACAACTTGGATTATAATTAAATTTGATGTGAATATCTTTTCAACTGCACTAGATGGAAACATGAAGTAAAAACTAAAATCAATGCCATTCAAAGCAACCTTACAAAATATTATCGTAGCATACGTTGTCTAATCATGTGGTTGAGTTTTTTACTTATCCCACAACATATAACTAAATTTTAAAATATGAATACCACTTGAACCGCACTAGCTGGAAACGTGAAACAACAACCAAATTCATAGGATTGAAAACTATCTTCTTTGTTCTCAAATTTCTAACCAACGAAAAGCCAAAATTGAAAAATTTAAAAAATTTTATTTAAATTTTCATACAGTTAGACAAAATATTAAAAAAATAGAAAAAGTTAAAAAGCGAATATTACCCCTCCCCTCCCCCGACATTAAATAACCGCTGTTATCCTCCGTCCGATACTTTTGGTTATCTGTTGGAATAACACTGTGAGATATTTTCATATTATGTACTTAGTTTATATCTAAAAGAGCGCTTCGGAATTGTCCCATCGTTTTCGGAGCTGGAATAAGAGGCATGAAAATATCGCCTAAAAATCGTGCTTAGGGAACAATATATTCTTTCAATATTTCGCTAATATAGTGAATTTCTATGTGTATAACGGCCGTTATAGATCCAGATACCGCCCATACCACGGCTGATCCGCCTCGGCCCCTTTCGCTAAAGCGCCATGGAGCGTAGCGCTCTCCAAGTCGTTGCCATACTCGTTCTCAGGAGACCGCAAACAAAATTTCGATTCAGTACGTAGCCTCGTTCTTTGATACTCTTTTTCGACCACTACCTGATCGCCTCGTATACAACCAAATTTAACACACTGACACAGCAAATGTAAACTCGACAGTAAAACCAGAGACGACTTATAATAGATTTCTCATTTTTATAAAAAACAACAAATAAATGAGTTGACTAAAAAACTTCTGATAATTCCAATGTCATGATTGTATTTGTGATATTTTATTCCGTATACGTATTATAGACGTAATTTTTAATTTGCATGTATGGTATACTGTGTTTGCATGTGTGTATAAGTTGCCTTTGTGCATACATATCTATTTTCCCTTACCAACTATGACCATAAAATAGAGAAACAATATGCAATATGTATGTATGTATATTGTATATTTTTATTATTTTACGTGATTTACTTTTTTACGATCACAATTTTCACAAAACACAAAATCATAACACGAATGCTTTTGAATTTTATTCTTATATTTTTTTTAGTTGCGTTATAGGATTTGATTTGGTCAGTCGATAAGTTTAAGCTTTATTTGGCTGTAATTTAATAATCAACCGTAACGAAACAAATTGATTTATTTTTTCATTTAAATTTAATTTTCAGGAATTTGATAGATTTATAAATTAAAGAAAATTTATTATTTAATGTCGCGTAGGTTGCCTTAAAAATTCGCGCAAGAGCTAGAAATGTTTTAGATCTCTCTCTGAAGAATACGGACTTTTATTTAAAAGTGGTAAACTGTTTGCTATATTTAATTGAATATAATGAAATCACTTAAAAACCGGTCATTCAAAAGATCGACATTTTATACTTAAGATATATGGTTCAAACGTAGTTAAAATATTATTCAAATATTTTTTTTTTGTTCGAAATTAAAGTTGGTTAATAGTAGATGTTAGTAGGCAGTTAAAAACTAATAAATATGAAATACTAATTATATTTTATTTAATTTTATTAAATTACACAAGGTATAGCAAATATAGCACATCAAGCCCTACAAATTAAGCATTTATGATACATTTAGACGACTAAATATTTTTAATCAAGTAAAATATCAAGTCTGGAATGTTTATGTCTGTTATTTCCCGACTCAAATATAGCAGTTTCTGATAACCAACGATTTTTCCGTAAAAGCACCAACACGAAAAAATCAAGCAAGTTTACTCTATGATCGAAACATAAACTGTTTTGGTCAAAAAATTGTTGATTTGCTAGAATGCACTTCTCTTTGATTTTTTGTTTGATATTCCTTGCATGTGGTTCTTGTTTGAAAAAAGAATTGAAAGTTAAGTATGCATATTTACAGACTCCAAAAAATTCCTCATTTGGCATAACTAAACTACCAAAATCAGAATCATTTTTGAAATTCTTAAAGAATGTAAGCCAATCGGAGGGAGCGGAAATTTTCGAGTTTTTAAGCGTACAGTGCTCAAGACATTTTGAACAATTCTTCAATAAACTAGGTTGTTGATGGCTGTCAATAATTGGATTTTGAATTTTATGGTGTATGACATATCCACAAAAATATTTAAGTGCATTGTCACTTAAAACTGCACTTTTAATTTCGTTTATCTCAAAGTTATCATTTTCTTCTGCGTATTCTTCTTGGAAATCATAGTCTGAGAGTCCTCTAAATGAATTTTCTTCGGTATTTATTTCTTGTATAGAAACAGAATCGGATAACACAGCCTTCCAATCAATCAGCATGCTATTAATACCAGCCTTACAGTTTGCATATTTAGAGCTATAAATAAGTTTTACGGACATTATCCGTTTGAGAATTTCCCGAAATTCTTTCACGGAGGGTTTTCTCTTCTTATAGCGTATGATAGAAAATAAATTTTCTAGGCAATCCTGATTAAATCTATTTGTACATATATATTTCCAATTTTCTGTTTCAAATAAATTTTTGGCTATTAACTGAATACCTGTTATAGTTTGTATTGCCCCTTTGATGCAATTTATTTGAATTTTTTTATTAGTTGTTAAAAATTTTAAAGATGATAAGTAATTTATGTATGATTCCAATTTCAATATAGATTCTTCTGAATTTTGAAGTGCTCCACTGTTCGAATTTTTTCCAAATAAACTTTTACTATTTAGTACGTCAAACATTTCATTCATTTTTCCAAGAAATCGGCTGTATTCTTAGCAAACTGTGCTACATCTGAAGTAAACAAATTTAATTTTTCGATAGTACGTATTCCAGAAGCTGCACTAGAACTAAATATTTGGACAGCATATGCTACTTTCATTTTTTGGAATGTGTTTGGTTGTATATGTATGGGTGTTAATTTTGGGACTAGCCGAATGGATGCACCAGAATCAATTTTGTATAATTGTCGAATTACATTCCATGTTGCCACGGCTTTCGCGCTACCAACTTCCAAGTCGTAATTCATTAAATTATTTCGAAAGCACTTCCATAAATGTGGTGGGTCGTAAATACATATGATTTTATAGTCTTGAAGCATATAATATGGTTGGTCAGTTGTAACACCCAAAGATTTATATAGCGATTGATTTGTTTTTCCTTGATCGCACACTAAACCCTTGACAATCAGCCCAATGGAAAAACATTTAAGGATAAGGTCATTAATTAGACGCTTTAGTTCTGAAACGGGAGTTGCACTGGCAGCAACTACAAACCCTATGGCCTGTTTCCAATTATCTCGTATTGATCGCACCATAAAAGTACAAACTACGTTTCCAAATTTGTTATTTGAGATGAGATCCATTTTATTGTTGTACTCAAGTTTTTTTGCAATATGCATTTCGTCGAAACATAACATGACCTGCTTTGATTCTATTGAAAAATTGCTTATTCGTGATTTTATTTGAGCAAACAAATCAAGATTATTTGATCCAGGTAAAATTTCTTCAAGAGGAAACCATCTATAAATAGATGCAAGTGACGGTAGTTTACATAATAAATTTTCTCTTAAAAATATATATGCAGCCGATGATTTAAAGAAAATTGCTAGAGCCAGGTCTTTCTCTTCGTCTGTATAAATAGTTTTAGACTTAACAAGCATTTTGGCAAACGTTTTTGAGTGTGCACTTGCTGATGTATTGTCTATTTGTTGTAGAATTGTTTGTGGTTTCATTTTTAATTGTTTATTTATGAAACTTGTAATGCGTGACTGAAAGCCCGTCCTTAAAATTTTTAATTTTAACTGTTTGTTTAATTTTCTTAACTCTTTATTTTCATCCTTTAGAACTTTATTTTGTAATTTGAAACACTCCATCTCACTTCTGTACCAATTACAATTCTTTTCGCTTGTTAGCCATTGTTCATAATCTGTTTTATTATTTAAATCAGACATATTTGACGTTGTGACATTTTCCATAACGGTATCGTTAGGTACATCTTCATCACTCGAATCCGAGTTTCCTAAATTTTGACTTGGAACGGCACCGGCATATAATTTTTTCTTACCTATGTAAACATTTATAATTTAAGTTTATAATTTAGAACATATAACTAGGGTATCCAATACCGATTATGGAGTAGCCGGGTACCCATCATTTCTGGAATACGCGACTACTGGGTAATTTGATCGACTACCAGGGTAATTATATTCACCAAAGAAAAACTAAAAAATTTTATTTGTAAAATAACATTTCGAAAAATATCTTTATTTAAAGATAGATGGTGTAAATCTAGTATAGATTTGCAATTAGATCAAGCTAGATCAAGTGTTTTCAAATTAATTCGATTCTTTGAATTAGCTAAAGTCGATTTAAATGTTTTTCACATTTAATTAAACAAAAATTTAGTTAAAATGATCGTGAGTTTGCCTATGTCTCTCTTTAAACTACATATTTTATTCTGAATTAAACGGAATTATAAAATTCAAATACAAAAAATCAATTTGATTTAAAATTAAATTACAACTATTATTTTTATCTAGTTTTAGTGTAATTGCCTGATAAAAAACTTGACTTATATTGAACATCGAAAAGGTTTTCTTTATACCCGGGTATTCAATAAAACTAACACTCGACTATGCGGGTACTTTAAAAGTTAAGTAATTTGGATACCCTATATAAATAACATATAATTATTTCTTACCTATGTAACAATTTTCAAAATGTTTATCGCATATTAAAGGATTTTTTAGTGATCTAATAATATCACATGAATTATAGCAGATCGTAATCCACTTATTATACAAATCGGAATTTCTCCGAGGAAGTTTAAAATATTTGTTGCTTTTCGTTGAAAGGCAATTTTTTAAACAACACCTACGAGACATTGTATAATCTAATTAATCTAAACTAATTGTGCAAAACTAACGAAGGAGAATAAAAAATTTCATCAAGTAATACATGAAAAATGGGTTATACCAAAACCAACAAAAATGTTTATACAAGCCGTCTCTTTCGCTCCCTACACAGATCCTATCAAAAAAATGTACACTATATTTATTATGAATTTATCACCTATACTTTTTTGTTTTGTGTATATATACTTTCTGATTTATTTATATGCATCACTAATACTACGCCTTAATGTACTTTTTTATACCTTAAGTGTTTGTACTGTTTGGCTTGTACAAAACCAACAAAAATGTTTATACAAGCCAAACAGTACAAACACGTAAGATATAAAAAAGTACGTTAAGGCGTAGTATTAGTGATGCATATAAATAAATCAGAAAGTATATATACACAAAACAGATAAGTATAGGTGATAAATTCATAATAAATATAGTGTACATTTTTTTAATAGGATCTGTGTAAGGAGCGAACGAGACGGCTTGTATAAACATTTTTGTTGGGTTTGGTTATACATTCACACTACTCAACTTAAAATTTGTTTTCTATTCTATAAAAAAATATTTTTACAGAATAGGAAACAAATTATAAGTTGAGTAGTGTATAACCCATTTTTCATGTGAAACTTGATGCAATTTTTTATGCGGCTTCGGTAATCTTGATAATTACGATTTACGACTACGAGTTGTATGACGAATGACGATTGACGAACGAGGAATATCGTTCGGAGCTAGCGAGAATGTATCTGTGTGACACATAAAGTATTTTGTAAAAGGAATAGCCAAATACAAAACAAAATAAGTATGTATATGATTTTCGTTCTATTTACACATAGATGAAATTATGTAGTTTCGAAATATATCTGCAGATAGCATATCAACCACTCAAAAATTGAAAAAATGCTGTTGTTAAAAATGAGAAATCTATTATAAGTTATCTCTGGTAAAACGATTGAATATCGCAAAAACCATTACACCAACTTCCGATTTTGCCGATACATTCAAATTTTCCATGATGGTTTTCCAAGATATTCGCATAAAAAAAAAAAAAATTTGTTTTTTTTAGGGTGGCCCATTTTCTGTGCCGGTCATTGTGTTATACCTATTTATTGGTTTAAAATACAACACAAATGTTTTAAACAAATTGTTTTGCTTTATATTTTCTTCGTATGCTTAGTTTAAACCACAGCTAAATTAGCAATGCTTAACCGAAATGACAGCTGTAGCAACGGTATAAATGCGACTTGTGCATAGTTCAGCCAGCTAAAATAGCATTGCTAAATATTATTGCTATGAAAGTGATATTTGTAACAGTGCCTGTGGCTTAAACACAGCAATAGTAATTTATGTTTGTCAATACATAACGTGTACTGTTTCTTCCATTGGCCTTCGACCAAAATTAATCATTTTGAATAAACGATTAGGCACCAATATACAAAGAAGTATAAATAAAACTTTTATGTTACGTAATTTGGAGTAATTTTATTGGACTAATATGTAGGATAGAAGTGTTACCTACCGATAGCTTAACGATTCCTAATTTAATAGAAATTATAAAGAATTAGAGAAAAATTATAAAACTAAGATTTATTTAAGAACAATTTTACTTATTTATTAACAATCGAATTTGAATAACCGAGGAACAAAAAGAACTATTGGGAACGAATTTTACAGAGATCTGTAATGAGCTGTGCAGTAGGCTACTTACCGATAAGAAATTTCACTTACCGATTATCGACATTCTACCTACCGTTAATTTTTATTTATTTTTTCACAAAAATAAGTAAAACAAATAATAAAATTAATCCATTTATTAAAATTTAATAATTCCCAGATATTTCTTTATTTCAACAGGTTAAACTCAGGTTACACAGGTTAAGAATTCATGCAATAATTTTATTTTTTGTTTGAAGATAGTTTTTTGATTTAGAAACTTGCTTTTTTTTCTTAGCGGCTTCTTTTGCTTTTTTCTCAATTTCCTTTGCCACAGAGATTTCCAGCCATTTATCTGAGGTGATGACAAAGGCTGTTGTGGTAGCCAACGGATTACACCTTGCATAGCATCTTGTAGGTTCGGCATAATATTTTCATTCCTTATAATGGATGGAGGTTCGACAATATTTTCAATAGTATTCGACTTGCGTGAACCAGAAATGTTTACCCAAAAATTAAATAGGTCCAACCATTTAATATCGCCTTGCATCCATTATTTAATTCATTTGCCATTTTAAATTCTTGTAGGATGTTTGGATCAATATTATTTTCCAGAAATTTTATTACATCCATATCCGTAAAATTTGCTATATTTTGGTCCTCAGGCAAATAATTTTTAGTGTTGGTAACAATTTAAACTACCGGAAGATCTCTTAACACAATTTAGGAATAATCTACTTCATCTACACTAAACGAATAAACATAAACCGGTGCATTTGAAGCCTGATTTTATACAGGGTGTCCCACTAGGACGAGTCCAAACGAGTAGGGCGTGTAGCTAGGTCAATATCATGAAAAAAGTTCACTACGCATATGCCCGGAAATGAACCGTTACCCACTTCAATTGCATTTCAAAATTTTTAGCATGGTACACTGCCTTGAATGATATAAATGCCAATAACTCTTCTAAAAATTAAGATAACTCAATTGTTTCTCTATAATTTTAAAGGCACACAGCGCTCTTTTTTCTCTGGAAGTAGGATTATCATGCATCGTATTTTCCATAAAGAAAACATTGGTGGAATTAAAAAAATTGTGCGAGAAATAATAAAAAAATTCATTAAACTGATTTTGTCTCGAAAAACTCACTTAATAATTTTTGTTTTTTATTTCAAATTTAAATTTAATAAGCATGTGAAGTTATCCCAGTTTTTCATCCCAGAAAAAATAAAAATGTTCATCAGGTAACACTATCTCATCCCATCCCAGTTTTTTTTTATACATATCAGAAATGCAAATAAAAAATAAAATGATGATTACATTTTTTCATCCCATCCCAGCTTTTTCTATATAGTTTATTTCGAATACAAAATATTCAATATAAACTAATCATAATTTTAAATTCTTTATTACCGAACTCATAAGAACTTAGTAGGCCGGAAATGATTCTTTATATTTTGAGTTGGTAATAGTATAGACTAACTTTGGTGAAAATCTTAGATCAGCCGTATGGGTGCAATTTCCACAATCGGCCAACTTTCAAATGGGTTCATATAAAATAATCAAAATTTTAAATTCTTTATTACCGAACTCATAAGAACTTAGTAGGCCGGAAATGATTCTTTATATTTTGAGGTGGTAATATTATAGACTAACTTTGGTGAAAATCTTAGATCAGCCGTATGGGTGCAATTTCCACAATCGGCCAACTTTCAAATGGGTTCATATAAAATAATCAAAATTTTAAATTCTTTATTACCGATCTCATAAGAACTTAGTAGGCCGGAAATGATTCCTTATATTTTGAGTTGGCAATAGTATAGACTAACTTTGGTGAAAATCTTAGATCAGCCGTATGGGTGCAATTTTCACAATCGGCCAACTTCCAAATGAGTTCATATAAAATAATCAAAATTTTAAATTCTTTATTACCGATCTCATAAGAACTTAGTAGGCCGGAAATGATTCTTTATATTTTGAGTTGGCAATAGTATAGACTAACTTTGGTGAAAATTTTAGATCAGCCGCATGGGTGCAATTTTCACAATCGGCCAACTTCCAAATGAGTTCATATAAAATAATCAAAATTTTAAATTCTTTATTACCGATCTCATAAGAACTTAGTAGGCCGGAAATGATTCTTTATATTTTGAGGTGGTAATAGTATAGACTAACTTTGGTGAAAATCTTAGATCAGCCGTATGGGTGCAATTTCCACAATCGGCCAACTTTCAAATGGGTTCATATAAAATAATCAAAATTTTAAATTCTTTATTACCGATCTCATAAGAACTTAGTAGGCCGGAAATGATTCCTTATATTTTGAGTTGGCAATAGTATAGACTAACTTTGGTGAAAATCTTAGATCAGCCGTATGGGTGCAATTTTCACAATCGGCCAACTTCCAAATGAGTTCATATAAAATAATCAAAATTTTAAATTCTTTATTACCGATCTCATAAGAACTTAGTAGGCCGGAAATGATTCTTTATATTTTGAGTTGGCAATAGTATAGACTAACTTTGGTGAAAATTTTAGATCAGCCGCATGGGTGCAATTTTCACAATCGGCCAACTTCCAAATGAGTTCATATAAAATAATCAAAATTTTAAATTCTTTATTACCGATCTCATAAGAACTTAGTAGGCCGGAAATGATTCCTTATATTTTGAGTTGGTAATAGTATAGACTAACTTTGGTGAAAATCTTAGATCAGCCGTATGGGTGCAATTTCCACAATCGGCCAACTTCCAAATGGGTTCATATAAAATAATCAAAATTTTAAATTCTTTATTACCGGACTCATAAGAACTTAGTAGGCCGGAAATGATTCTTTATATTTTGAGTTGGTAATAGTATAGACTAACTTTGGTGAAAATCTTAGATCAGCCGTATGGGTGCAATTTCCACAATCGGCCAACTTTCAAATGGGTTCATATAAAATAATCAAAATTTTAAATTCTTTATTACCGATCTCATAAGAACTTAGTAGGCCGGAAATGATTCCTTATATTTTGAGTTGGCAATAGTATAGACTAACTTTGGTGAAAATCTTAGATCAGCCGTATGGGTGCAATTTCCACAATCGGCCAACTTCCAAATGAGTTCATATAAAATAATCAAAATTTTAAATTCTTTATTACCGAACTCATAAGAACTTAGTAGGCCGGAAATGATTCTTTATATTTTGAGTTGGTAATAGTATAGACTAACTTTGGTGAAAATCTTAGATCAGCCGTATGGGTGCAATTTCCACAATCGGCCAACTTTCAAATGGGTTCATATAAAATAATCAAAATTTTAAATTCTTTATTACCGAACTCATAAGAACTTAGTAGGCCGGAAATGATTCTTTATATTTTGAGTTGGTAATAGTATAGACTAACTTTGGTGAAAATCTTAGATCAGCCGTATGGGTGCAATTTCCACAATCGGCCAACTTTCAAATGGGTTCATATAAAATAATCAAAATTTTAAATTCTTTATTACCGATCTCATAAGAACTTAGTAGGCCGGAAATGATTCCTTATATTTTGAGTTGGCAATAGTATAGACTAACTTTGGTGAAAATCTTAGATCAGCCGTATGGGTGCAATTTTCACAATCGGCCAACTTCCAAATGAGTTCATATAAAATAATCTAAATTTTAAATTCTTTATTACCGATCTCATAAGAACTTAGTAGGCCGGAAATGATTCTTTATATTTTGAGTTGGCAATAGTATAGACTAACTTTGGTGAAAATTTTAGATCAGCCGCATGGGTGCAATTTTCACAATCGGCCAACTTCCAAATGAGTTCATATAAAATAATCAAAATTTTAAATTCTTTATTACCGATCTCATAAGAACTTAGTAGGCCGGAAATGATTCCTTATATTTTGAGTTGGTAATAGTATAGACTAACTTTGGTGAAAATCTTAGATCAGCCGTATGGGTGCAATTTCCACAATCGGCCAACTTCCAAATGGGTTCATATAAAATAATCAAAATTTTAAATTCTTTATTACCGGACTCATAAGAACTTAGTAGGCCGGAAATGATTCTTTATATTTTGAGTTGGTAATAGTATAGACTAACTTTGGTGAAAATCTTAGATCAGCCGTATGGGTGCAATTTCCACAATCGGCCAACTTTCAAATGGGTTCATATAAAATAATCAAAATTTTAAATTCTTTATTACCGATCTCATAAGAACTTAGTAGGCCGGAAATGATTCCTTATATTTTGAGTTGGCAATAGTATAGACTAACTTTGGTGAAAATCTTAGATCAGCCGTATGGGTGCAATTTCCACAATCGGCCAACTTCCAAATGAGTTCATATAAAATAATCAAAATTTTAAATTCTTTATTACCGAACTCATAAGAACTTAGTAGGCCGGAAATGATTCTTTATATTTTGAGGTGGTAATAGTATAGACTAACTTTGGTGAAAATCTTAGATCAGCCGTATGGGTGCAATTTCCACAATCGGCCAACTTTCAAATGGGTTCATATAAAATAATCAAAATTTTAAATTCTTTATTACCGATCTCATAAGAACTTAGTAGGCCGGAAATGATTCCTTATATTTTGAGTTGGCAATAGTATAGACTAACTTTGGTGAAAATCTTAGATCAGCCGTATGGGTGCAATTTTCACAATCGGCCAACTTCCAAATGAGTTCATATAAAATAATCAAAATTTTAAATTCTTTATTACCGATCTCATAAGAACTTAGTAGGCCGGAAATGATTCTTTATATTTTGAGTTGGCAATAGTATAGACTAACTTTGGTGAAAATTTTAGATCAGCCGCATGGGTGCAATTTTCACAATCGGCCAACTTCCAAATGAGTTCATATAAAATAATCAAAATTTTAAATTCTTTATTACCGATCTCATAAGAACTTAGTAGGCCGGAAATGATTCTTTATATTTTGAGGTGGTAATAGTATAGACTAACTTTGGTGAAAATCTTAGATCAGCCGTATGGGTGCAATTTCCACAATCGGCCAACTTTCAAATGGGTTCATATAAAATAATCAAAATTTTAAATTCTTTATTACCGATCTCATAAGAACTTAGTAGGCCGGAAATGATTCCTTATATTTTGAGTTGGCAATAGTATAGACTAACTTTGGTGAAAATCTTAGATCAGCCGTATGGGTGCAATTTTCACAATCGGCCAACTTCCAAATGAGTTCATATAAAATAATCAAAATTTTAAATTCTTTATTACCGAACTCATAAGAACTTAGTAGGCCGGAAATGATTCTTTATATTTTGAGTTGGTAATAGTATAGACTAACTTTGGTGAAAATCTTAGATCAGCCGTATGGGTGCAATTTCCACAATCGGCCAACTTTCAAATGGGTTCATATAAAATAATCAAAATTTTAAATTCTTTATTACCGAACTCATAAGAACTTAGTAGGCCGGAAATGATTCTTTATATTTTGAGGTGGTAATAGTATAGACTAACTTTGGTGAAAATCTTAGATCAGCCGTATGGGTGCAATTTCCACAATCGGCCAACTTTCAAATGGGTTCATATAAAATAATCAAAATTTTAAATTCTTTATTACCGATCTCATAAGAACTTAGTAGGCCGGAAATGATTCCTTATATTTTGAGTTGGCAATAGTATAGACTAACTTTGGTGAAAATCTTAGATCAGCCGTATGGGTGCAATTTTCACAATCGGCCAACTTCCAAATGAGTTCATATAAAATAATCAAAATTTTAAATTCTTTATTACCGATCTCATAAGAACTTAGTAGGCCGGAAATGATTCTTTATATTTTGAGTTGGCAATAGTATAGACTAACTTTGGTGAAAATTTTAGATCAGCCGCATGGGTGCAATTTTCACAATCGGCCAACTTCCAAATGAGTTCATATAAAATAATCAAAATTTTAAATTCTTTATTACCGATCTCATAAGAACTTAGTAGGCCGGAAATGATTCTTTATATTTTGAGGTGGTAATAGTATAGACTAACTTTGGTGAAAATCTTAGATCAGCCGTATGGGTGCAATTTCCACAATCGGCCAACTTTCAAATGGGTTCATATAAAATAATCAAAATTTTAAATTCTTTATTACCGATCTCATAAGAACTTAGTAGGCCGGAAATGATTCTTTATATTTTGAGTTGGCAATAGTATAGACTAACTTTGGTGAAAATCTTAGATCAGCCGTATGGGTGCAATTTTCACAATCGGCCAACTTCCAAATGAGTTCATATAAAATAATCAAAATTTTAAATTCTTTATTACCGATCTCATAAGAACTTAGTAGGCCGGAAATGATTCTTTATATTTTGAGTTGGCAATAGTATAGACTAACTTTGGTGAAAATTTTAGATCAGCCGCATGGGTGCAATTTTCACAATCGGCCAACTTCCAAATGAGTTCATATAAAATAATCAAAATTTTAAATTCTTTATTACCGATCTCATAAGAACTTAGTAGGCCGGAAATGATTCCTTATATTTTGAGTTGGTAATAGTATAGACTAACTTTGGTGAAAATCTTAGATCAGCCGTATGGGTGCAATTTCCACAATCGGCCAACTTCCAAATGGGTTCATATAAAATAATCAAAATTTTAAATTCTTTATTACCGGACTCATAAGAACTTAGTAGGCCGGAAATGATTCTTTATATTTTGAGTTGGTAATAGTATAGACTAACTTTGGTGAAAATCTTAGATCAGCCGTATGGGTGCAATTTCCACAATCGGCCAACTTTCAAATGGGTTCATATAAAATAATCAAAATTTTAAATTCTTTATTACCGATCTCATAAGAACTTAGTAGGCCGGAAATGATTCCTTATATTTTGAGTTGGCAATAGTATAGACTAACTTTGGTGAAAATCTTAGATCAGCCGTATGGGTGCAATTTCCACAATCGGCCAACTTCCAAATGAGTTCATATAAAATAATCAAAATTTTAAATTCTTTATTACCGAACTCATAAGAACTTAGTAGGCCGGAAATGATTCTTTATATTTTGAGTTGGTAATAGTATAGACTAACTTTGGTGAAAATCTTAGATCAGCCGTATGGGTGCAATTTCCACAATCGGCCAACTTTCAAATGGGTTCATATAAAATAATCAAAATTTTAAATTCTTTATTACCGAACTCATAAGAACTTAGTAGGCCGGAAATGATTCTTTATATTTTGAGTTGGTAATAGTATAGACTAACTTTGGTGAAAATCTTAGATCAGCCGTATGGGTGCAATTTCCACAATCGGCCAACTTTCAAATGGGTTCATATAAAATAATCAAAATTTTAAATTCTTTATTACCGATCTCATAAGAACTTAGTAGGCCGGAAATGATTCCTTATATTTTGAGTTGGCAATAGTATAGACTAACTTTGGTGAAAATCTTAGATCAGCCGTATGGGTGCAATTTTCACAATCGGCCAACTTCCAAATGAGTTCATATAAAATAATCTAAATTTTAAATTCTTTATTACCGATCTCATAAGAACTTAGTAGGCCGGAAATGATTCTTTATATTTTGAGTTGGCAATAGTATAGACTAACTTTGGTGAAAATTTTAGATCAGCCGCATGGGTGCAATTTTCACAATCGGCCAACTTCCAAATGAGTTCATATAAAATAATCAAAATTTTAAATTCTTTATTACCGATCTCATAAGAACTTAGTAGGCCGGAAATGATTCCTTATATTTTGAGTTGGTAATAGTATAGACTAACTTTGGTGAAAATCTTAGATCAGCCGTATGGGTGCAATTTCCACAATCGGCCAACTTCCAAATGGGTTCATATAAAATAATCAAAATTTTAAATTCTTTATTACCGGACTCATAAGAACTTAGTAGGCCGGAAATGATTCTTTATATTTTGAGTTGGTAATAGTATAGACTAACTTTGGTGAAAATCTTAGATCAGCCGTATGGGTGCAATTTCCACAATCGGCCAACTTTCAAATGGGTTCATATAAAATAATCAAAATTTTAAATTCTTTATTACCGATCTCATAAGAACTTAGTAGGCCGGAAATGATTCCTTATATTTTGAGTTGGCAATAGTATAGACTAACTTTGGTGAAAATCTTAGATCAGCCGTATGGGTGCAATTTCCACAATCGGCCAACTTCCAAATGAGTTCATATAAAATAATCAAAATTTTAAATTCTTTATTACCGAACTCATAAGAACTTAGTAGGCCGGAAATGATTCTTTATATTTTGAGTTGGTAATAGTATAGACTAACTTTGGTGAAAATCTTAGATCAGCCGTATGGGTGCAATTTCCACAATCGGCCAACTTTCAAATGGGTTCATATAAAATAATCAAAATTTTAAATTCTTTATTACCGAACTCATAAGAACTTAGTAGGCCGGAAATGATTCTTTATATTTTGAGTTGGTGATAGTATAGACTAACTTTGGTGAAAATCTTAGATCAGCCGTATGGGTGCAATTTCCACAATCGGCCAACTTTCAAATGGGTTCATATAAAATAATCAAAATTTTAAATTCTTTATTACCGAACTCATAAGAACTTAGTAGGCCGGAAATGATTCTTTATATTTTGAGTTGGTAATAGTATAGACTAACTTTGGTGAAAATCTTAGATCAGCCGTATGGGTGCAATTTCCACAATCGGCCAACTTTCAAATGGGTTCATATAAAATAATCAAAATTTTAAATTCTTTATTACCGATCTCATAAGAACTTAGTAGGCCGGAAATGATTCCTTATATTTTGAGTTGGCAATAGTATAGACTAACTTTGGTGAAAATCTTAGATCAGCCGTATGGGTGCAATTTTCACAATCGGCCAACTTCCAAATGAGTTCATATAAAATAATCAAAATTTTAAATTCTTTATTACCGATCTCATAAGAACTTAGTAGGCCGGAAATGATTCTTTATATTTTGAGTTGGTAATAGTATAGACTAACTTTGGTGAAAATCTTAGATCAGCCGTATGGGTGCAATTTTCACAATCGGCCAACTTCCAAATGAGTTCATATAAAATAATCAAAATTTTAAATTCTTTATTACCGATCTCATAAGAACTTAGTAGGCCGGAAATCATTCTTTATATTTTGAGTTGGTAATAGTATAGACTAACTTTGGTGAAAATCTTAGATCAGCCGTATGGGTGCAATTTCCACAATCGGCCAACTTCCAAATGGGTTCATATAAAATAATCAAAATTTTAAATTCTTTATTACCGGACTCATAAGAACTTAGTAGGCCGGAAATGATTCTTTATATTTTGAGTTGGTAATAGTATAGACTAACTTTGGTGAAAATCTTAGATCAGCCGTATGGGTGCAATTTCCACAATCGGCCAACTTTCAAATGGGTTCATATAAAATAATCAAAATTTTACATTCTTTATTACCGATCTCATAAGAACTTAGTAGGCCGGAAATGATTCCTTATATTTTGAGTTGGCAATAGTATAGACTAACTTTGGTGAAAATCTTAGATCAGCCGTATGGGTGCAATTTCCACAATCGGCCAACTTCCAAATGAGTTCATATAAAATAATCAAAATTTTAAATTCTTTATTACCGATCTCATAAGAACTTAGTAGGCCGGAAATCATTCCTTATATTTTGAGTTGGTAAAATTATAGACTAACTTTGGTGAAAATCTTAGATCAGCCGTATGGGTGCAATTTTCACAATCGGCCAACTTCCAAATGAGTTCATATAAAATAATCAAAATTTTAAATTCTTTATTACCGATCTCATAAGAACTTTGTAGGCCGGAAATGATTCTTTATATTCTGAGTTGGTAATAGTATAGACTAACTTTGGTGAAAATCTTAACTCAGCCGTATGGGTGCAATTTCCACAATCGGCCAACTTCCAAATGGGTTCATATAAAATAATCAAAATTTTAAATTCTTTATTACCGAACTCATAAGAACTTAGTAGGCCGGAAATGATTCCTTATATTTTGAGTTGGCAATAGTATAGACTAACTTTGGTGAAAATCTTAGATCAGCCGTATGGGTGCAATTTCCACAATCGGCCAACTTCCAAATGAGTTCATATAAAATAATCAAAATTTTAAATTCTTTATTACCGATCTCATAAGAACTTAGTAGGCCGGAAATCATTCCTTATATTTTGAGTTGGTAAAATTATAGACTAACTTTGGTGAAAATCTTAGATCAGCCGTATGGGTGCAATTTTCACAATCGGCCAACTTCCAAATGAGTTCATATAAAATAATCAAAATTTTAAATTCTTTATTACCGATCTCATAAGAACTTAGTAGGCCGGAAATGATTCTTTATATTTTGAGTTGGTAATAGTATAGACTAACTTTGGTGAAAATCTTAGATCAGCCGTATGGGTGCAATTTCCACAATCGGCCAACTTTCAAATGGGTTCATATAAAATAATCAAAATTTTAAATTCTTTATTACCGATCTCATAAGAACTTAGTAGGCCGGAAATGATTCTTTATATTTTGAGTTGGTAATAGTATAGACTAACTTTGGTGTAAATCGTAGATCAGCCGTATGGGTGCAATTTTCACAATCGGCCAACTTCCAAATGAGTTCATATAAAATAATCAAAATTTTAAATTCTTTATTACCGATCTCATAAGAACTTAGTAGGCCGGAAATGATTCTTTATATTTTGAGTTGGTAATAGTATAGACTAACTTTGGTGAAAATCTTAGATCAGCCGTATGGGTGCAATTTTCACAATCGGCCAACTTCCAAATGAGTTCATATAAAATAATCAAAATTTTAAATTCTTTATTACCGATCTCATAAGAACTTAGTAGGCCGGAAATGATTCTTTATATTTTGAGTTGGTAATAGTATAGACTAACTTTGGTGAAAATCTTAGATCAGCCGTATGGGTGCAATTTTCACAATCGGCCAACTTCCAAATGAGTTCATATAAAATAATCAAAATTTTAAATTCCTTATTACCGATCTCATAAGAACTTAGTAGGCCGGAAATGATTCTTTATATTTTGAGTTGGTAATAGTATAGACTAACTTTGGTGAAAATCTTAGATCAGCCGTATGGGTGCAATTTTCACAATCGGCCAACTTCCAAATGAGTTCATATAAAATAATCAAAATTTTAAATTCTTTATTACCGATCTCATAAGAACTTAGTAGGCCGGAAATGATTCTTTATATTTTGAGTTGGTAATAGTATAGACTAACTTTGGTGTAAATCGTAGATCAGCCGTATGGGTGCAATTTTCACAATCGGCCAACTTCCAAATGAGTTCATATAAAATAATCAAAATTTTAAATTCTTTATTACCGATCTCATAAGAACTTAGTAGGCCGGAAATGATTCTTTATATTTTGAGTTGGTAATAGTATAGACTAACTTTGGTGAAAATCTTAGATCAGCCGTATGGGTGCAATTTCCACAATCGGCCAACTTTCAAATGGGTTCATATAAAATAATAGTCTTTGCCCAAAGGATGGGGAATGGGTGTAAGCGACAATGGATGGATGACGAAAGAGATATTTTACGAGTATATCTCAAAAGTACTCCACCCATATCTTGTACAGCTTGGTACAAAATTTCCAATTATTTTGTTTGTAGACGGACATGCTACTCATTTAACTTTAGCTGTTAGCGAGCTCTGCGTTAAACTTAAAATTATTTTAATAGCATTGTACCCGAATGCTACCAGGATCCTTCAACCGGCCGATGTCGCTGCATTTAAACCAATAAAAGCTAGTTGGAACAACAAGGTGTTGGAATGGCGGAGAAACAACCCAATGGATTCATTGACTAAGGATAAATTTGCCCCCCTTCTCCATGATGTAGTGGCAAATACTATTTCTGCAGAAACCATTAAGAACGGGTTTAGAGCGTGCGGTATATTTCCTTTCAACAAACTGGAAATTAATTTGAGTAAATGTTTAGGAAGATCATCAAAAACAAACAGTGATAATAATACTGTTGCTATTCAAAATAACGCTTTAGAAATGCTTTGTTCAACAGTTGGTGACAAAAAGTTAGAGCTTTTTGGGAAAATCGAAAGCGGTCAAATTAAAGCTAGTGACCTCAGCGAGGACTTCCAATGTTTATATGATTTATATTATAAACTAAAAAATACAATTAAACCCAACCAACAATTTTGTGATCAAACCACGCAAACAGATGCAGACTATTGTGCTTTACAACATGAGTCAAATGATTTTGACATTAATTCAATAAATGATTTTTTAATAATCAATAATCCTACGAGTATAATGAATTCAGAAGAAGTTTTAAGTATTTTAGATGTTGTTCCAGTTCTTGATAAACCTAATAATACGAGTACAAAAGCGCCAAATCAAGATCGTAGCGGTCATGATACAACCGTGACTACCGTGACCATTGATGAGTACCTTAATTGGCCAGAGACACCTTTAAGAAAGGGATGTAAGCAAATAAAAACAAAGAAACCTTTTGTCATCACCTCACCATTATGGCTGCAACAGGAACAATTAAGAAAGGAAAATAAGAAAAAATTGGAATTGGATAAGGAAAATCGGAAAATTCAAAGAAATATAAATAAAGAGTTAAAAAATACTGTAAAAATGAATAATATTAATAATAAAGCTAAACGACCAAAGAAGACAAATTTAACAATTCGACCCAAGATAAACGGTCAGAGAAGCACTGTCCAGCCAACAGCACAGAATTCTTTAGTACCAATCGACAATTTATGTTCTGCAGTTAAACATAACAACAATTCTACCGCACTAATAAATATTAATCAATATGAAAATATTATACCTAATGAACCAGTCATACAAGTTAGCACTAATTTATCACTAAATGAAGAAGATATTGGGACGAATTCAGCTAGTAAGGCAATACAAGCAGTGACGCTCATCCTCGAAGATGTTTCGAACAATTTAATTACCAAACCACCAATCGACCATCACGTTCGGAATCTATTTCCCAGCGAGACCATTTATAATATTGGTGATAATTATCCTGCAAGTGGAAATATGTGTTACAATTGCACATATGCGCTATCCAAAAGTTCCAAATCCGAGAATTTTGGAATAAAGTGCAGTAAATGTACTAGAGAATTCCACTTTAAGTGTATTATAAAATTAAAGTTGGCATACCTTCCAATGTTTGTATGCAACGGATGCAAAGCTGACAATTGAAATAATAAAAACTAAATGTGATATTAAAATTTAGAAAATAAAATATATTAATCTAATAATAGTAGAACTATTTATTTTATGTACTAGCTAGCTAGCTATATCAGTTTATATAGCTGTTTTTGTTTGAAATAAATAATTTTTTTGACTGAAATTTATACTTTAAGAAATTCTTGTTTCATTATGAAAAAGTATGCCAATAATTGTACTTATTCAGGGTGCTAATTATTATAGAAGTGTGCCAATAACTATCGATTTTGGAAGACTTGTGGATTTTTCTAAATTTATTAAGTTTTTCATATTTTATTTCAAAACTTAGTATTTTCAGTTTAAAGACAACTAATTAATCTATAAGAAAGCAATCAAAATACTATGCTCAAAATTTTCAAAATTAAACTACGATGAGTTCCCCATGAAAATTCCTTAAGAGTGCCAATAATTGTAGTCGTTACGCTATATAGAAAAAGCTGGGATGGGATGAAAAAATGTAATCATCATTTTATTTTTTATTTACATTTCTAATATGTATAGAAAAAAACTGGGATGGGATGAGATAGTGTTACCTGATGAACATTTTTATTTTTTCTGGGATGAAAAACTGGGATAACTTCACATGCTTAATTTAATAGACGATTTAATACAAAATTTCTTCATCGTTTTTTATCTAATCATGTATAGTTCTTGAGATATTAAAATTTCAGTGTAGTACTTGTTGAAAACAAAATTATTATAACATCCAGTTGTTAGAAGTAAAAAATTTATTATGAAAAACCAAAGCAATCGTTTTAAACAAAAACAACATTTTAGTATGCACGTCTATATGTTGCATTTGTTAAATCTTTTTAATCGTTAGTAAACGTATAGCTAAAATCGTTGTTAATCTTTTGAAAATAAATTTTTTGCG
Organism: Tipula vernalis; assembly: GCA_958295665.1. Classification (NCBI taxonomy): domain Eukaryota; kingdom Metazoa; phylum Arthropoda; class Insecta; order Diptera; family Tipulidae; genus Tipula; species Tipula vernalis. The sequence continues at coordinate 304,402,632 of OY282558.1, forward strand.
CGTTTGTAATCAGAAATAATAAAATCGCCGACATCCATTTTATTTATGGTTTATGTAACGGAAATGGACGAGCTGCAGAACGTGAATAAGCAAACCGTTATCCAGGTAGGCCGATGCCAGATCAAAGAATATTTGAAACAGTTCTTAGACGATTACGAGAACGAGGAACATTGGTCCCCTATGAATACGAAAATGTTAGCCAAATTCAATACGAAGTCAATACCGACGAACATGTTTTGAATTCAGTACAAAGAGATCCCACCATTAGCACGACACATCTTTCGATACAGCTTGGAATTAGCAAAAATAAAGTCTGGAGGGTACTTCGAAGAAACCATCTGCACCCATTCGACTACACTTCAGTGCAAGAATTATTACCAGTCGATTTAACAAACAGAGCAAATTTCTGCCGTTTATTGTTAAACAACGAGGAACCTAATCCTTCATATTTGTCATCCATTTTATGGACAGACGAGTCGACATTTACGAGCGATGGAATAACAAATTTTCACAATCTTCATGAGTGGCAACCAGAAAACCCACACGTTAAGCGAGAATCATCATTGCAAAGATGTTTTAGTGTTAACGTATGGTGTGGTATAATTGGAAATAATTTTATCGGGCTAATTTTACTACCTGAAAGATTGAACTCTCAGATTCAATTCAAATCATGATGAGAAATACTTTCTTGTATCAACAAGATTGAGCTCCTGCATACCATGGAAGACAAATTCGAAATTGGTTTGATATAAATTATCCAGGGCGATGGATTGGTTGCAGCGGACCTGTAGCTTGGCCGGCTAGATCTCCAGATTTAACACCATTAGACTTTTTTGTATGGGGATATTTGAAAGGAGAAGTCTACAGAACAAACATTCCGACTAGGGAGCAGTTGGTTGATCGAATCAATAATGCCGGCAACAAAAGAAAATTTAGGAAATTTTAACATGGCTGCTGCCATTAAAAGACGACTGCAACTATGCTTGTTACAAAATGGAAATCATTTTGAAAATTGTTTGTGACGTTGAAAACTTAGAAATTCATACAATAAATTATTAAGTACTACATTGAAATGTTAATATCTCAAAATCTATACATGATTAGATAAAACACGATAAAGCAATTTTGTATTAAATAGTATATTAAATTTAAATTTGAAATAAAAAACAAAAATTATTAAGTGAGTTTTTCGAGAAAAAATGAGTTTAATGAATTTTTTTTGTTATTTCTCGCACAATTTTTTTAATTCCACCAATGTTTTCTTTATGGAAAATACAATGCATGATATTCCTACTTCCAGAGAAGAAAGAAGCACTCTGTCCGTTTATAATTATAGAAAAACAATTGAGTTATCTTAATTTTTAGAAGAGTTATTGGCATTTACATCATTCAAGGCAGTGTACCATGCTAAAAATTTTGAAATGCAATTGAAGTGGGCAACGGTTCATTTCCGGGCATATGCTTAGTGGACTTTTTTTCATGATATTGATCCAGCTACACGCCCTACTCGTTTGGACTCGTCCCAGTGGGACACCCTGTATTTTCGCGCATTGAATTGTCCGCGATAAATTTATTTAAACAGTTTGGAATATTATTTTTTTTTATTTTTCGTCCATCATAAAACAGTCGTTTTATTGTTCTCCACATTATCTTCATGGGACCAAAGACTGCAACATCCAGAGGTTGCAAAATATGAGTCGAGTTAGGATAAAGGGCCATTAAAATAATTTGTTTCTCTTTGCAAAATTTTCTCAGCTCAAAAGATAAATGAGAATAATGGCCATCCATAAATACTATGACGGGAAACTGAATGCTGTCTTTTCTTAAAAACGGAAGAAACACATAAGCGATATATTCATAAAAAGCCTCGCTAGTCATCCATCCACTTTCTGCTCGATCAATTTCCCAGCCTGTAGGAACAGCTTGACTAACAGCAGTTGGTATTTAAATTGAAAGCAGTTTCGTCCAAACAAAAAATACGTCGTGGATGATGTAACACTTTTATATCTGGCCCTAATAAAATGCTAACTTCGTCGAATCAAGAGTGGATCTTTGCTTCTGTAACCAGGCCACGAGCATTGTTCACATATTCAGACTTTTTCTGAGATAAAATTGGGTGTCGTTTCCCATGTTCGTTTCCCAAAACCATCTTTTCCTGGTCGTCCATCCTTGAAATAAGTTTTAATGTTTCATTTCTTTACTAGTTTTTGCACAGAATCCAATAAACTATTTTTATTTTGTGGAAACCCCATCTTTCCACATCCAATAATCCAGTTTACCAAAATACTTTCTGCTCCTTCGCCAATATAGGCATACAGGATTTGAATCCGCTATTCTCTTTTTTTACGAGCACTTTTTCCGTTAATTTTGTCGTGCAGCGTAGCATAAGGAATTTTTTAGGTCTCACTAGCGCTTAAAAGAGGCACACCTTTCCCAATATCAGCCAACGTGCTAAATCCTTGTCAGTATACCGTAGTTTATCGAATTTTAGAAATTTGTTACATTTTTTAACAGAATCTCATCATCTATCATTAACTAAATAAATTAACGTTCTTATCGGTAAGTGATGTTTTTGTTAGAATTCAACTTTACTTACCGATATCGTCATTAAAAGCTAATGAAAGAACTTATTTCTTCTCCACAATTTAAAAATAAATTTTAAAAGTTTAGTCGCTATAAATACACCAAAATTTTCGAAAAAGCAACTTTAGTATAATAATTAGATAACACACTATTAATAATTTATGCACTACGAAATTGGTTACGCTTCAAATTATTTTTGTTCGCAACTAATACAGTTTCCTATTTATTCTAAAACAAAACCAAGAAATGTATTCTATGGAAAAAACCAGAATGAAAAGAAAAGGATTTAATAATATACAGTTCTTAAAAACCCAACTAATTCACAATTTCAGGGTTTGGAAACCTCTAAGAAGTAAAATTATCAGTAAATAGATATTATCGGTAGATAACACTTCTACGCTATAACAATTAACATGACGAGTGTTTATTTCGCTAAGGCTAATAACTAATGGATCCAATTTTTCCAACAATACTACTGTTAATTATATTTAGCGCAATTGAAGAATAAGCGTGTATGAAAATATTGTACTTGTTATAGAACAAGTCTCCTTTTTTACATCTTTTCGAATATTTCCTGAGTATTCTGACTTCATTTGGCCAAAAGCATTGAAAATTAAAAAATTAAATTCATTAATCGAATTGTATCACTCCTTCCCATGTGTATTTATTGCCGCTTAATCATTAGTCATTTCGCCTTTAAGATCAAATAACACTATTTCCATTCAGGTCATCAATAGCAGCTGAAAGAACCGAAACCTCCTTGTCCATCCCACCATATTCAGATTCGAATTCGGCACCTTCAGATTCAAATGCAACAGATTTAAATACTGTGCTTCAAATTCGCAATATAAAAATAAAAAATTCAACCGAAATTTCTTGCAGAATTCCTGGCTATTTTTGACAACTAGCAATAATAATCGGTTGACGTTCAAAAGTCACAATTTAAATGAAAGTTAGTCAGAGCAGGACTTGTTGTACAAAAAAACCAAATAATTAGAAAAGTCGAAGATTTTGCCCAAAAAAATCGAATTCAAAAGCAAAATCAAAATTGTAATCAAAGTCGAGTTCCGCATCAAATTTGACGTCTTAGTTCAAAAGTAAAAGTCGAACATTAGTCAACATCAAAATAGGAGTCAAAGCCGCAGTCAAATTCGGTAATCAAATCAATATTATATCATACCTTCGAATATTTTATACGAGATAGAGTAGATAGGATTAAACTTTAGTCTGATGCATTGAAAAATATGCACAGGGTGTCCTGTTCAAAATGAGACTTTTAATTTAATTTTGTTTTTATTTTTTTATCTATCAAAGATGCTTTTGCTTTATTAGTTTATAAAAATCGGTACCGTGTTTTCATTCAAATTAAACAAACAACGTTACAAAATTGAGATATTCAAACCAACAAAAAATCTTCATTGTAAAGAAATTTATGAGTGAAAAAAGTCAATTGAAGAAATAAATTGGGAATTTTAACAACAGTGAGTTTTTTCTATGTGATTATTTAAAAGTTCGGGTGTTCATTGATAATCCACGAGATGTAGGTACCACTTAGGACATACTTTTTGTCAAATAAAAATGTATTTATAAATTTAGAATCGCTTTATGGGGGGTGGGGGGGGGGTACTTGTACACGAATATTTCTAATATTTCTGGGTTGTATCCCGATAGTAGAGGGATGCAAAAAGAATTGTTCATCATCTGATTGCGATTGATGAATGGCGATGAACACATCTATCTCCTAAAGTTGCTTACTATTTATTGATTGAGAGTGTTTCAAATTACATAATTTAATTTATTTTTCAACACTTCTATATAACTACTGCCGAACTAGAATTAAACATCTCGATTTTTCACGTCATTTTGCCACAGAAATCACAATGTTATGTTTTATGTGCCAAACTCGACTTCCGTAGCATATTTCCACGTTTAAAAACCATATTAATTTATTTTAATTGGTAAAAAAAACATATTATGACTAGGTGACTCCGCCCCTGTTCGCTGTTACGCTCAACAACCCCCCACGAGGTTTATTTTCGGTGGCGGATGAAAATGCAATAAAAAAAGTTTGTGACGAGTATGGCATGCGTAGCAGAAGTGAAGCTTGTAATGGTAGTCTAGGGTCCAGGAATTAGAAAAATCATTTCAGAACTCCGTATTTTCGCCAAGAAATAGCCAAGTTTTTGCCCACACAGAGTTGCGTTAAAATTAAATAGTGTGCACAAGCACGATTCTTTGAAATAAATCGTACGGCAAGAGGTTATTCTAATAACTTATAACAAAAGGCACATATTGGTTTTAGCTGTCTCACTTGACAGGCGACGGTGGCAAATTTTGGAAAAGGAAGATTTAATTTGTTTTTAAATTAAAATAGGAATGAAATAAAATTTACTAATGTTTATTAAATTGTGTATTATGTTTGCAAATTTTGGAAAAGGAAGATTTAATGTTTTTCTAATTATTTATTTATTTATTTATTTATTTATATATATCATGTATAGCCTACAGTGATAACAATCAGCTATACAAACATGTTAAAAAAAAAAAAAACACAAAAGGAATAAAATATAGATAGAAAACGCCGACTATTTAGTTTTTATAAAAATTTAAATAAAGCTTTCTTAAACGACTCTCTGGACATATTGAAATCGAAAACACCATACACTGAATTAAAATCTCGCGAAGCTCTCAAAAGTGGTTCCGAAAGGCCGTAATTTGTTGATACCCGGTTGACGAGTAACAGTCCATCACGTGGACGCATTTGACGTTCTGGAGCGTAAAGATTTAAGCGCGAAAGCAGCTCGGTACATTCGATTCGAGAACTGAAAATATCGCAAATGAACAATGCCGATGCTACAACACGTCGACAATCTAACCGGTGCAGTTTCAACAGGTTGCAGCGATCTTGGTAGGGTGGAAGAACATATTCAACAGACCGTGCAGATGGTAGACCTCGAAGTGCGTATAAAACAAACTGCTTCTGAACACTCTCTATTCTATTCGAATAACAGTGATAAGACGGTGACCACACCGGCGATGCATATTCCAAAATAGAACGGACAAAGGAACCATACAGTGATGTTAGAGTAATCGGGTCGATAAAGTCCTTACAGTTCCGCTTAATAAAGCCCAACATAATGTATGCCTTAGGTATAATGGTGTTAATATGTTTGGTAAAGGTGGCATCAGTTGAAAAAATTACACCCAGATCGGATATAAACTCCACTCTGTCGACTTCCTCATTGCACAAACGATACTGATGAAACAGAGGTGACTGGATGCGATAAAATGAAAGAGTCTTACACTTACTCACATTGAGACCCAGTCTATTGCTAATAGACCAACTACAAAATCTGTCCAAATCATCCTGCAGCTTCACGCAATCGGACACGCTGTTGACCCGGGCGAAAATTTTCATGTCATCGGCAAACAGGAGGCAACTGGCAAACTCAAAGCAGTCAACAATATCGTTGATAAACAATGTAAATAATAAAGGGCCAATATGACTTCCTTGCGGTACGCCGGATGTCGCGCGAAATAGCTGGGAACTAGAATCAAAAATCCTAACGGATTGCCAGCGGTCGGAAAGGTAAGAACACAACCAATCAATTGGGATGCACTGACAATTTAAGTTCTTTAATTTAGTGAAAGTAATTAAATAAACAGTTTAGTTATTAATATTTCCACACCAAGAAATAAATGGCGCCACTTTGACTGAGACAGTTAAAACCAATGCTAGCCAAACTTCAATGCTTAATTCCTTGATTTGGTGCCATCCATCCATTTAATTTTAGAGCGGCAGTTACCACAACCTGTTTACAATAACAATAAATATTTATTTTATGTAGCCAATTCTATTAAAATGTAGCAATTTAGAATGACACTTTAAAGTTACAAAGATTATCTTTGTTTGAAAGTGATATAATTAATACTCTTCAAATTTACTGGCGATAAGAATAAAAAGCTTTATTTTTAATTGAGTCGATGGAAATTCATGAGAAGCTCAACAATTGTTTTTCGAAACACTACAAACTTTTTTGGGGAAATAGTCAAAAACGGGTCGCAAATATTATTCTCGGAAATATGAATTAATGAGAATCAATGGGGTTGAGCGATAGTTCATCGCAGTGTGAATACTAAAATAAAATTGGTGCAGACCCAAATCATAATTATGTATATTCTTGTAATTTTCCCCCATTGAAAATTTTTCTCATCATCGTTAATTACGAATAATAATATTTGATTGAAGATAAAAAAAAAAAAAATTTTAAATATTCTTGAAATTATATTTCCTTCCATGAAAGCAAAACATTTTAGCATAAAGTAAACAAACAAAAAACGTAATAAAAAATTAAAGCATGATGATAAAATGAAGTGAAAATTATTCGAAAATAATAATTGTGTTTAGTATTTATTTCTATAAATATGACAGGAAGGATATTATTACGATTTCCTTTCAGCCAACGAAACAATTTTTAATTTTTGATGATTTATTATTATTTATGTATATGCTTTATAATAATTTATGCTAGCTTTGAATAAAACAGTATTTGCTTTAAAGTAATTGAATAGACTTAAAAAAAATATTGTTCTTGAAAATGAAAACTCACAATTATGGAAAGTGTCTTGGAATTATGACACTTTGAGAGAAACAGACAGCAATATTTTTAAACATCAAATAATTTGACGTTTCTTATCATCTGAAAATATAATACAGTAAAAACTGCGAAAGCCGAAATCGGCAGGGACCGATCCAATTTTCCACAATTGGCAAGTTTTCCGCGCCTCATTTGTTTGGGTGAAATATATCAAATAAAACCCAAAAAATATTTTCAAATAAATAAACAAAGAAACATTTTTCGATACGTCAATACAGTACTTTAGCTTTAATCGAATCCCGAAATCTGTGTTTGTGGGCTTGCCTCTTATTTAATAATTTCGAAGATAAAATGTCAAGTTTCATTGCTTTTGATTTCTGCTGATTATATGTATGTATATGCTTTTACCTATTGTTATTTTACTCAGCAAATTTTGTTGGTCAAGTTCTTGAAATTGGTAGGGTGGCAACTAATTTGTTAATAGGAAACATTTTAGTTGAGCAACTTAACAAACCATCAATAATTTCTCCGCAAAAAAATATTGATTACTTCGAAAGGGTTGCAACCCAGACTCCTAGTTATTTCTTTTTTAAAGATAAAGGAATATTAGAAAGTCCCAAGTCCCAAGTGGTAGTTTCAGTACAAATGTTAATGATCACGGAAGCAACAATGATCATGTTCAAACGTCTCTCTTTTAGAGCAGGTAAACTTGCTATTTGGTGGACGAAGAACATTAAATCTATAGACTTCATTTTTAACCAATGGCTTATTCAGTCTAGTTACAGTAGACAGGCTGTTAACTTCGACGACATTCTGTCAGTGAATCTTAAGCTCTGCTTAAAGATTTTTTGGGATTAGTGGGTTTTGATTTGTTCTTCAACTTTTTATTGTTTTTTATATATTTTAAGCTAAGAGCACCAGTTTCAATTCAACATTCTTTAACGTTATTTGGTAGTACCAGTGAAAGGATCGAGAATGGAAAAAGCTCAGAACAGAAAAGTTCCCAACCGGTAAATTTCCAATTGCGGTTTGGTTTAAGCTGTGATCTTTTAAGATTAATGCTAAAAAGGATGCACATATAATCAGCCTTGAGAATATCATTCGTCACCCTGCAATTTAAAATTAAGGCAATAGCATGCTGCATGCATCGAACACAAATTTATATCAATAGCTGCACGAAAATCAGAATTAACAGAAGTTCCTACAGCCTTTATTGGGTATTTCAAGTTTAAAGGAGATTATAAAATGGAAAATTAATTAAGCAGAACAGAAGCCCTGTTTATCGGTTAAAAGCGGGAAGTTTGGTAAATTCCCAGGAAGATGTAAGATAACTAGAGTCATAAGGCAGGTAAACTGAAGCAATATCCCGTTCAGTGTAAGAAATGCTGGATACAATATTGGTAAGCACAATCGCAAGGGTAAGAACAAGCCGGTTCTCGGGACACTATGGGTATAAACAGGTGGACAGCCGTTTCGTTTTTAGTTTTTCGGACTCTGGGGTTTTAAAAACGTTCGAGAAAAGTGGTTTTTTAGTGGTATTCCTGTAAAAAATGATCAACTAAATTGTTTGTTATTTTTGACAGGATTTCAATAACTTTGGTCCTTTTTGAAAGAATTTAATTTAACAAAACGGCATTTTTTCTTTGGTCCCGTTCAAATAGTATGTTGAGTTCCTGCCATGTAATCGTAATCTGTAAGAATGATTTTAATTTTAATAAATATTTAGATATTCTGGGAATGGTGGAGTGCGAACATTCAAAGAGGATAGACGTGTTTTTTCTATCCTCTTCAAAAATTTAATTTAATTTAATTTTCTTTTCTTTTTATTTTTTGTTTCTTATGTACTGATATGTATATACTTTATATACATATGTATATACATTTTAATTTTAAATTTTAAATTTAATTCTAATTAAATTCAAGTTTAGTGTAATGTGTAGTGAAAATAATTAAACTAAAGTGTAATTTTGGAAAATGCAATCCACCGGGATGCATTTGTCTGGCAATGTTTTTATTTTTTTATTTTTGTAGATAGAAAAATTAAAAGTGCATGATTTTATATTTTGTGGATTGTAAATATGTACAATCAAATTTCAATTTTTAATTACTAAAGTTTAATATTTAGATAGTATTGAAATAAATTTTAAATTATGGTATATAAAATAAGTCGCAATAAATTTGGTATTAGATTTTATTTTTAAGACACTAATACATACTTATAATTTAGTATATAAAAGGGCCATAAATATGTTTGGGTACTATGTAGCTGTGTCGTTTTCTCTTTGCACGATTTCTGTGAAGGAAGTGTGCGTGGTTTTGTTGGTTTTTGTATTATAAAGTACAAACAACAACGAGAAAGAGAATCTTTACGTTGGTTTTGATACAGCAAACAGCAGTCACAAGTAATTTACTGTTGTGTGAAATGGGCACTAATGCATCCATACAACTTGATTCATATATGGTAGGATCAACAATATGGTTGTACAGCTGCTTGTATGCTCTTTACACGGATTCTGTTAAGGAAATGTAATATATTTTGTTGGTTTGTGTATTATAACGCACAAACAACAACAAAAAGAGAATTTTTTGCGTTACATAGTTTAAGTGTGTTTATATATACTATAAGGCCTACTAATACGCACATGAAAGATGGTAGAAAATATTTATCGTCAATGTGTGTTGGTGGTTTTAGTATGTTTTTGGTTTTAGTATATAGGATTTTGTTACTTGAATGCAGTACATAAATTTTGGTCCTCTCATGAGTCGGTGAGGCGAGAATTACCGGATCGTAATCGTATTAGTTATTGTGTGTGTGTTCGAATGCTCTTTTGTTATTCATGCTCTTTTTAGTTTTTCGTATAGTTATTTTGTGTTCTTTGTTGAGATTAGGGTTTAGTATACGAATGAAATTTTTAAAGGGACACGAAGATGACGATGTTTGAAAAAAAAATCAATTACTAAAATGCAAAATGGTATATTAAAATTTTATTAATTTCAATTAAAATTGTGTACAACCTGCAATTCGATATATTTAATAATCAAATTATTTACATTTATAAACAAAAATTTTCTTTTAAATTGATAATAAAGACGATGTAAAATAATGAATGTATTTGAAAATCCTATATGATTTTGTTTACGTTCCATATGGCATTGAGAAAATGTATAAAATGCATGTATGTAGTAGCTAGCAAGTTAAACAGAAAATAAAGGAATAAGAAAAAAGATTTTTAATAATAGGTGCATACATATGTATGTTCAAAATATTATATTTTGTTGGTAAACAAGAGCAATTGCATTTAAAAATTCAAATGTTTTACCTTATGTACTTATAATTTTTTCTACCTTTTTTTATCTTGGATATTATATTAGAAAAATATAAAGGGTAAAAAAGGTTTCGTAAAACTACATTATCAATTTCAAATACAGCTTGTAAAAACAAATTGCAATTATTCTCGATTTGTTTAAATTTATCAAATTTTCAACAGAATTTTTTGATGACTTTAATATTAAAATCGATTAAATCAGTCGGGTGTTGTGGGGGTACAATTTGCATTATGTATTTTGAATGTATTTGAGTGTAAGCATTTTTTAGTAACCTTTACATAATGTAAACTGTACTTACACAACGTTTGATTGGTTTAATTAAGTTTTTAATAAAAAATTAATCGGCTTTTGCAACACGAAACCTAAAAAATTAATAAACAAACATGTTAAGTTAAAACTAAAGAAATACTTTTTTTTTATTATTCAATAATAGAACTTTACTAACAGTAGAATATTCAAAAAAAAAAAATTTTTGGCATTAAACGCACTCATTTATCACACAAAAAAACCAACTTTTTTCTTGGTTCCAGCTGTTAATTTTGAATTTATTTTCTTTATGATATTTTCGGTATTTAAATTAAATTAAATTTGATTTTTTAAATATTTATATAGTATTTACACCGTCACCTATTTATTTAAATATAAATAATAATTTATATTTCGAAGTTTTGTCTGAGAACACAAACACAACGAAACTCAAACTAAAATTATTTGTGTCTCCAATATTTGGATAAAAACCAAATAGTATCGATATCAAAATAATTTATTAAAAAGAAATATTTAAAAAATATAACATTTAATTAAACACCTGACGACAAAACGAGTTTATTGAATTTACAAAGCGATTTAAAAGAAAATGTAACATTTAAAATCAGTTTATCATTTTTTTTTCAATTTTGGTTGTTCAATCGGGTTTGACGTACAGTATTACGAAATGAAGTTAGGGTGGGATAAAATATCATGATATTTTTTATCATTTTTACCCGATTGAACACGACCATTCTCACATGTGAGCATAAGCATCAAAAAAAATTTCCGATTTCAACCGATTGGCTTATTTTTGATACTTACCGTCACAAAACGATACACTAATACAAATAACGAAAATGACAGAACACAATAACAAAATGTATCTTATACTCCTTGTACGTATACAAAATTCTCATGAGGCAGTGAGGAAATGTGGGACCAAAATTTGTATACAGGTGTATTAATCTTTTTGTGTTTTTGTGTACTCACGAAACAACTATGATATTAGCTGTATTTTGTTGAGAAATTTACAACAACAATTGCACGTGACAAGAATTAAATGATTCGAACAAAAAATTTGAATTATTTAATTCGAGCTCGAACAAATAAAATACGTAACTGCTTGAATAAAAACCGAAGAAATACCAACATAGAATATAAAAATTAAATCGAAAAAATATTTTGCGGCTTGTTCTGTTGAGAAAGAGATAACTCCAAAGTAATTCGAATTAATTTTGTCTCAACAAAATGCAGCTATTATTGAAATCATGTGTTGTCTAAGCGCAGTGGAATTTGTATATTCGACTCAAATAGGATTTTTATACTTTGTATAATCGAATTGGTTTGAGTCGAATTGGAATTGGGAGCTGTCTTATACAATTCATTTGAACGGTTTATTTAGATAGGATTAATAAATTTTTTTACAGGGTATTACATAATGAATCAAATTGTTTTCTAATTAATTTAATTATTATTATAAATTATAAATTGTCTAAATAAATGAATAAATAGATAAATGAATTGCGAATTTAGAAATGTTGGTTTAAATTAAGTTAAGATTTGATTTTTGAGTTTAATGGTTGTCTTAATGGATTTATTGAAATTTAGATGGTGGAATGTACACATAATCGTCATAATTACGTATGTATATGACACATCGATACATTTTTAAGAAAGTAAGGGTTCATTTTCATTGCATTTATTTATTTATTTATTATTTATTGTTTTATTTACTTTGCATGCTTGATTTGGCAGGGAATGAGGTCCGTGAACTGAGTTAAAATTTTGGATATACATATTTGTATTTATTTATTAATAAAGAGATAAATTTCTGAATTATTGATTAGGTTCAGGTTTTTGGTGGCGGTGATCTCTTCAATTGGTAAATGATGCTAATTGGATTTTTATTTAGGTAGTCTAATATTTTATAAGTTTTATTTTTGGGTTGCGAAAATGACTAAGTTGAAGCAAATCAATTGAATATGTACACTATCAGACATAAATATTTGGATGACATCCGGGATTAATCATTGGAGCTGATTTTGCTACTCGTGCAAATTACCGCTCAGTCGACTTAGTTAAAGTCGTGGGCGTTTACAACGTTGCTTATTTGTGTTGATTTGGTTTCAATAAATTTCTTTTTTTGAAACTGATGCTACCGTTTGATATTACATATTGTAGGGATTTATTTTGATAAGTTTCTTGTCGTTGCAATTATCAAAAATTATCTTCTGCTAAAATCAATCACTTTATTGGTATTTAATTGTAATTTATATTAATGTTGCTATTTCGATAAATATTTATGTATATAGATTGAAATATTATACTAATTAAATGAATAGCATCGTACGTTATCTAGAATAAGGGAAATTTCCTTTTATATGATATTGTAAACTGCATTGCATTGCAAAATTATTTGAGGTATTGATGAAAATATTTCAATACTTGTTGTCAGTTTAATTTAATTTAATTATATCAAAGTGTCATAGTTTGTTCGGGTATTTTTGTCTGATGGTCCAGTTGATATTAAGTATATATAATTATATATAATTGTTAGATCGTCTCCAAGCTACAGAAATATTGGTGAATTCTCGCTCAACATCCAGAAACGTCAAGCAGCAGTTATGTAGCGTAGAAAATGTATTGTTCTTGTGTTATCTATTTTATTCTATTTATCACTAACTAATTTATATAAGTTAATTTCTATTAATTATGTAGTAAAGCAATTTAATTTTCAGGGATACCTGGGAAACTCTAATTGTGTTTTATTAGTAAATATCATATATAGGTACATGTAGTACTTAACTAAATTATTGATATTCTAGACTTTTTTGCGTAGTATTATGATCAATGTTTAAATTATATTATATACTTTTATAAATAAATAATTAATTTCTACATTATTAATTTCCTTTTTCTAGATTTGTAGGAAATTGCCGATTAATTTAAATTTAATAGTTTGGTTAAATATAAAATTTCAACTTTTATTTTAAATCTAGTTGCAGTAGGTAAACAATTAATTAACTATTTACAGGAGAATGGTAACTAATGGAACAAGTGCTGTGAATTTAAATTATAACTTAACAATTTAAAATTTTTAAACATTCTTTTGGAATTTTAGCTTAGAAGTGGGAGAGTTTACATAGGCAATTTCATAAAATGTTAATTTTTGAAATTCTTCTATGTACTATATTGTGTTTTGCTCATTAATATATAATAATTAATTTAGATTAAAAATATTTAAAGGTTTCTCTTCCTTAATTTGCTAATAAATAATTCAATTTTCAGAATATAACATAGTTCCAGAATCAATCTTTCATATGGAGATTAAATTAATCCTGAAATTCAGAATTAGCTTTGATATTATGGTGATTTATTAATTAAAATTAGTTTTCAGAATTGCCTGGGAAATTATATATTGATTTTATTTGTTCATTCTTGATATACTACTTATAGTACTAACTGAATTATTGATGATTTTAGGCTGTTGTGGTGCTGTAACATTATCATTTTTAAATTATTTATTCTCTTTTTCTTGATCGGTAGGAAATTTCTGATTAGTTTTAAGTAAAATTTTATGTTTAAAATAGTTGTTAACGTTCATTTTAATTCATGTTGCAGTATGTAATAATTAATTAATTAGATATAGAAGGACCATGAAAAATGCAATAAGCGCGGTTTTTGTAATCTTAGCTTAGTAATTTTAAATTTTGCTTAAATATTTTATCAGGTAAATTAATGAACGGCGGACAGGGGAAATTACAACATTAATAATTTTATGTCCCGATTTAAATTTAGGGAGCCTTGAGTATCCGGCCCTGGATTTCAGAGAAATGATAATCTAATAATATAGTTAGATTGTGCTAATCTATTTATTATATATTATACTAATAATTTACTAACTATCGATCACTTTGGTCTCTGTAACCGGGTCGTGTCTGGCCCAACTAATAATCCTATCCTATCCTTCGGTTTTGTTATGGATGTATATGTACATGGGTGTACTGTGTGTGCCCGGGAGTCCGGGAGATCCTGCTATAATGCTTGGCCGTACACTCTCAATCAATAAAATGTTAATTTTTTGTAATGTGTAATATATTCTGTTTTGTCCATTAATATATTTTAATTAATTTAGTTTTAAAATACTTAAAGGGATCTCTTTTTAATTTACTAATAAATAATCCAATTTTCAGAATAAACATAGTTCTAGAATTAATCATTATTATAGGGATCAAAATTAATCCCGAATTTCAAATTTAAATTTTAGTTTGAATCAACCCTCCAGGATTAATAAGTAGTGAATAAGTTGTAGTTTAGAAATTGTGTTGTCCTGTGCTAACTATTTTTACTATATAATTACTAACAATTTATTCTTATCCTTCGGCTGGGGATGGATAAATGGGTGTACGAGGTGTGCTCGGGAATACTGAAGATCCTGTTATAATAATTATTTATTTAAGTAATAAAATTTGTTATTATGATGTTTATTAATTAAATTTAGTTTTCAGAGTCGTCTGAGAATTTGTATGTTAATTTTATTTGTTGATTCTTAATATACTTATAGTACCTAATTGATTTATTGAATTATTAATAAATCTATGTATTGTGGTGCTGTAATATTATCATGTTAATCATTTTATATAAATTTTATAAAATAATTGAATTCATAATTATATATTTTCTTTTCTTAATCGGTAGGAAATTTCTAATTAGTTTTAAGTAAAATTTTATGTTTAAACGGTTTAATGTTTATGTTAATTCTTGTTGCAGTAAGTAATAATTTTTAATTGGATATAAAGGACCATTAATAAGGAAATAAGCGCTGTTATTTTAAAGTTTTATTAAATATTTTATCAGGTAAATTAATGAAAGACGGACAAGGATGAAATTACAACATTAATAATTAATACTTTTTAAGCCCTGTTTTAGATTTAGGATTTAGGGAGTCCTGAGTATCCGGCCCTGGATTCCAGAGAAATAATCATCTAATAATGTAGTTAGATTGTGCTGTCTTGTGCTAACCTATTTATTATATATTGTACTAATAATTTACTAACTATCTATCGCATTGGTGTCTGTAACCGGGTCGAGTCTGTCCCAACTAATAATCCTATCCTATCCTTCGGTTTTGTTATATGTGTACGGATATACGGCATGGGCCCGGGAGTTTGGGAGATCCTGCTATGATGCTTGGTCGTACACTCATAATAAATCATGAAAGTTTAATTTCAACTTTATTTTATTTAAATGTATCTTTATTTTGTTATAATGATGTTTTTTATAATACAGTAGAATCCGTTTATACCAAACCATGTATATTACGAACAAAAGCTTATAATGATCATATAGTTTTGTCATATAGTTGTGTGCCTTGAATTTGCACGAACACTTATTTTTTCTTATACACTACAAACAAAGAACTACGTTTATAAACGTAAACGAATATTTGATTAAAATGAACACCCGGCTATAGTGAACAAAATTGTGTCCCTTGAGTGTTCGCTATAAGCGAGTTCTACTGTAATTGTAATTATAATTATAATTTTAACTTAGTAATTTTAGATTTTCTTAATTATTTTATCAGGTAAATTAATGAAAGGCGAACAGGGGGAAATTACAACATTAATAATTTTTAATTTAGGTTTAGGGAGTCCTGAGTATCCGGCCCTGGATTCCAGAGAAATGTTCATCTAAAAATGTAGTTAGATTGTGTTGTCTTTTGTGCCGTCTATTTACTAACTATCGATCGCATTGGTGTCTGTAACCGGGTCGAGTCTGTCCCAACTAATAATCCTATCCTATCCTTCGGTTTTGTTATGTGTAAACGGGTGTACGGTGTGTGCCCGGGAGTCCGGGAGGCTTGCTATAATGCTTGGCCGTACACTCACAATCAATCAATCAATCAATCAATAAATATTTAGATATTCTGGGAATGATAACCATAATTGAAACGGGAATATTGCTAAACATGAAGTAAGGCAACATTGAGATTATTACTGATGAAATGATAAACATAGAAAACTAAGATCATCATTGTAATGATGATAATGCAGAATGTGACATTACAATTAGAGGAAACAGGCAATGATTCATTAATTTAATACCCGGATTTATAAGATTCTTTCGGCTTTTTATAGACAAAATATATTAAAAATAATGGCATTCACAACAATTTCGACTAGTTAATCAAAAAAAATGAAGAGGCCAATCATTTATAAATATATCTACCAGAAAAAGCAGAAATATCAAAATCCCACCCGTACTTTAACTCGAGGTCAATACAAAGTGTATCGACTCCATAATTTTAACCCGGATTTATAAATATTAACAAAATTTCCCTTCAAATGAAATGTTCTTCATCATGTGTGTCTAAAGGAATATTTACTCTCATTAAGATCTAAGATACATTGTACGTACATTTAGCAAAACTTTATTAACAAAAAAACACAAGATTTAAATGGAAACGTGCTTAATTAGGTATTTTGCCGAAAGATAGTAATCAAACAAAACACGCAAACCCGGTGCAGATCCTAAAATAAAAAATAAAACATTAAACTATTTTATTGTTTCTATCTACCTATCTATATCGGCAAAGCATTCCTAAATATACAAGCCGTTAGGTTCACACCAATTTTAAAATAAGCAAGGGGGATAAATTTTACGATTTCCCATAAGAACCCATGTAAAATTGAACATTTTTGATTAAAATTGTATGAATGAAAATACTCGTAACAGAAAAAACTTTTAGGTTTATATTTAAATCAAACCTTTGTGTATAACATATTTTACAACCAATAACATAAATTTAGTAATTAGATTAATATAATTAAAATAAAATTGTACCAATTTACTTTTTCCTTGTATGGCTATGTTAAAAATACAGTATAAAATTATAAAAACGAAATCAATGACGTAAAATCTTACTTACTCTTTATCACAAAGGCTTTAAAATACAATAGACCAGAAATAAACAAACTATGCACAACATTTCTTTAACAACAATAAAAAGTGTGTTTACATGTACGAAAAGTAAGTTGGTTTCTCCTCTTTAGTTTAAACTCTTTGCTATTTATCAAAATTTTTTTATTATAAAAAAAACATGAACGAAAGGTGTGATGTCATAAGGTGTAAGGATGTGTTAGTAAATAAAGGGGTTTTAGTAAAACATTAATTAAATATCTATAAACAAGATTTTATTAATTGATTTTCAAACCATATATTTATTAATTCTTCTTCTTGATAACGTATAAATTAAAATTCATTTTTGTAAGATTTTTCATTTAAGAAAAACGATATTAAAAAAACATAACTTTCCATATGATTTGTATAAAAAATCCATTTTGTTTTTTGTCTTTCTATCCCCCTTATATTAAGTTCGAATTTTATCCTGACGGCTTGTATATCTAGGAACGCTTTGATATCAGCACGAGACTTTTTTCAAATGCAAGTTGCTAATACGCCAAGTAAAAATAATTAATCAGATTTATAATGCTGCAAAAATCTTCAAAAAAATCAATAAAGCTCTAAGCATATAAAATAATCTGCGCAAGAATAGCAACAAAAGCGATTTTGTTTTTGCTTGCGTTTGAATAATTAAAATTATGCACAAACAACAACAGCCAGGATAATTTTTACTAAATAATTAAATTCCCTTGTGTGTTACAATAAAAACAAATAGCTAATAATACAATTTGTACGTCTTCTACCAACCGAATAATACAAGAAGAAAGTAAAAACTCAACGGATCAGAATAGAAAAAAAACGAATATTGTTTGAATAAATTAGCAGTAATGCCAAATTGTCTTTTATAATTAAATAAAAGAAATAAAAATATAAGAAAACTAATTAACATTTTTTTTTTTTTAAATTGCAGAAAAAAATAATCAGCGACCGCCACGCAAAGCCTATGGACGTTTAAGCGTTGAATCAGATGATCAAACGATATCAGTAAAAAGCAAAGATTTTTTATCAGCAAATTTAGATAATAATAATACATGTCATTTAAGTTGTAATAATAATAATAATAACAATAATAATTGTAATCTTAATTTAAATAATAATTGTAATAGTGAAAATAATCATAATCATAAAAATAATCGAATTGATTTACTTGGGAATACTAATATTGATGATTCTGATTCCGATTTAGAGCTAAATAATAAATTAAAACAAGCAACAAGAAATAGGAGAATTGATGAAAATACTATAACACGTTTACAAGCTATGGCGATGTCAGACGATGATGATGATTTTGGTAAGTTAATTCTTATTACAGTAGATTTAGCTTATAACGACCAACAAGAGAATGTTTATAAAAAATTTGGATTTAGTGCATAATACTTAATAAAAAACTAATTCCTATGGTAATACATATAATATTATCAATAATAAAATAAATAATGTTTTATGATAAATAATTCATTTTTATTGTATTAATTCAATTTTTAGTACATATTTACATATATGTACTACAATATTACTTAAAAAAATAAATAAAAATACATAAACGTGTGTGTAATTACGGTTTGAAAAACACAATAGAAATTTGAACTGCATAGACATGTTTTTCTATTGCTAAAATAGGCTTAATACACATAGACTGTTCTTACATCTTAGCTTGAGCGAAGTATAAATAGTTTTTGACAGTGGAAATCGCAGCTGCCGCCTCATTAATTTTTGCCGGCTGAAACTTGTAACGGGGATAACTTGTGGTTGTCTTCGTTAAACAGAATGCCCCGACGTCACCACCTGCAGCATTTGCTCCGGCTATCGCGCAGTCTTGCGTGGGTGGTGGTGGTGTTCATTCAGGGCCTTGAAAGCTGCATTACGGTCACTTCATTTCATTATTTCACACACTACCTTCATGGTCACTCACCCCTTGAACACAGTTATTTTTCAACGCTTCATTATTTAAGTTTATGTCGAAAAACCAAAATTTTCACAATTTATTAACACAACAAAAATTATGGTTCGATATAATTTAAACATCATAAAAACTGTATTGAAATCACTCAAATGCAGACAACAATCCCACTCGAACGAACGGCGACGTCATGTGGACTCTTCGAGCTCTCCGATCCCGAGGATACCTGAACTTTGAAAGATACCAAAAAAAAAACTCGCGCGTATTGATTGAAAAAAAAAATTAAAAAAAAAATTCTGCAATTGAATTTTTCAACCGAACAGAATTTATCTAGACTAAACAAAAAATATGTATATACATATATATAAGTGTAAAATGAAAAAAAAATCCTTGGTTATACCGACATTTTTATACCTGTCCGTTTCTTGGGCTCTAGGGTACTGTATACGCTCGACAATAAGACGCCACTGCTGAATGTTCTGACACACGAAAACGGTAACACACTTGAACGGTCCCAATCCAATGTCTTCTCGTACGGAACGCTCACAAATCAATTATATAGGCCGGAAAATCTTTGGTTTTAATTTATTTTCCCGTGTTATCGTCTATGTTGCAGAATTACGCCAATTCGAGTATTAAAATTATAGGTCAGTTTATGTTTGCCTCTCGAACAGTGAAGTCTAATAAAAATTAAATCCTATTGTGTTCCAAGATTTATTATTTGTTTTGTTCTACAAATTACATTTAATATTTGTCTAACGGGAAGTTGAATAAACTATATAAGTGAAAATTAGTGAAGTGTGTGATCGGTCCCCCATTATGGGGCTGAATAGGGATGGGTCTGTGGATAGACAATCTGAACCTATTGGTGCACCTTATCATAAAAAATTAAAAAATAATAATGGAAGTGTATATAACGTTCCTACTAACGTGAGGAGTATCTTCAAATTCGAAAACAACAAGCAAGGCGGAATCAAATGCAACAATCTCATCAAACAACATCACCTTCAAATAGTTTTAACTTAAATAGAGATAACTTCCCTGGTTTAACAAAAAAGGTAATACCAAATTCTAACTATACTAACTCTATTAATAATTCAAACACTACTTATGCTTCTGCCCTTTTAACTGAAGGCTCAGCTAACCCGAATATTTTGTTTAGTGCTAGCGAATTCTTAACAATTTTTAAAGAAATAGTGAATGGAATTAAAAATTGCAACTCTAGAGAAGAACAATTTATAAAAATAACCGAAATAACTTTAAAATATGCATTTAGATAAATCATTAATAATTGCCATCAGGAATGCACAAAGCGTTCGACCTAAAAAACTTGAGTTACAACATGTTTTGACAAAGTATAATATAGATATTATGTTATTGACGGAAACGCATCTTAAACCACACTTAAACTGTCTTTTTCTAGATTACACTTTCTCTAGAAACGTTAGAATTAACAGATCATTTGGAGGTGTTGGGATCTTAATAAAATCGAATATACAACATTCACTTTTACCGGATCAAAATCTTTCAACTATTGAATAAGTAGCTCTCAAAATTGCTCTATCGTGGCACCACTGAATCCGACCTTTGCTAGATCCAATTCGACTCCTAGTATTATCGATTTCTTCTTAACAAACCAACCAGAACATATAATGGAAATTAAACGCCTACCTGAACTGGCATCAGATCACCTCCCAGTCGTAAGTGCTTACAATTTCAGTCTAGCTTATAAAAACATAATTAACTACCGATTTAATTACTCCGGCGGTGATTGAACTAAATACAAACAGCATATAGAGGGGTCACTAAATTGTTTTGATCAAATAAATCCCGTGAACACTTCTCGTGAAATTGACTCGATGATCGATTTATTTTTAGAGTCCATTAAAAATGCTAGAGACAACTCAATTCCTGTCACCCCATTGACAAACATAAATAAAATAAATTTAACAGAAGATATACTGGCTCAAATCAAGCTCAGAAATTGTTTAAGGCGCACATCGCTTAGGACCAGAAGTAGAACTGTTAAAAGCTTTGTTAACATGCTAACCAGAGCAATAAAACATAAGATCTTAGACTTACCGAACAAATCCTGGCAAGCCCAGCTTATGGACCTTGAAAAGGGATCTAAAAAATATTGGAATACTGCTAAGTTTGTTAAAACGAAAAGAAAACCAATACCGCCACTGCAAATTCAGGAAGGTACAGTAAAACTATTGTTAAACTCACAAAAGTGTACAGCGCTCGCAAATACCTTTCATTACGTTTATCAATCCATTCATAATTATGGGTCCATTCATGAATGTGATGTCAATATTAGCTGCCAACAATTAATAACTAACTATCATCTACAAGAATTTGAAGAAATTCGTTTAGAAGAGCTATGTGATATTATTAAACCCTACGACCGTATAAAGCATCTGGGATGGATGATACTCTTAACATTTTGTTAAAAATGTTGCCAGACTGTGGTGTTAAAACTCTCCTGCTAATTTTTAATAGTTGTTTAAAATTGGGTTATTTCCCAAATTCCTGGAAAATAGCAAAAGTTACTCCAATTCTCAAACCCAATAAGGAATCCAATAATCCTGAACACTATAGGCCTATAAGCCTTCTAAGCTCTATAAGCAAGGTTTTTGAGAAACTTATCAAAATTCGATTACAATCATTCATGGAAGATAATGAATTCCTTATAAATCAGCAATTTGGTTTCAGATCTGGGCATTCTGTGGTACATCAAGAGCACAGAATAGTACAATACGTAAGGAAAAATCGTATCAATAAAAAATCCACAGGGCTGGCATTGATAGACCTCTATCGAGCTTTTGATACAGTATGGATTAACGGTCTTATCCACAAAATGACAACGTGCAATTTTCCGAAATACCTAATTAAAGTTATAGATTCCTACTTAAAGAACAGGAAGTTTTATGTACAAATAAATAATGAAAAATCCAGTCTAATGAATATTCCTGCTGGTCTCCCGCAAGGTTCCGTATTAGCTCCTCTGTTATTTAACATATTTATTAATGATATTCCTAGATTTGAAGACTGCCAATAAGCTTTATTTGCTGATGATACTGTGATATACTACACCAATATTCTCGCCAATAACATAATATCCAAACTTAACGGCTATCTAAATGCGCTTAACTCTTATTTCACAAATTGGAAACTAAAGTAAATACTAGTAAATGTGAAAGCATTTACTTTACATTTTTGTTTCCAATTTTTTTCGTCTTTACGCTTTGACGTCTTGATTTTTAAACCCTTTCAAAAAAAATTATCGTTCGCGGCAATAATAAAAAAACGCTTCTTGCCTATCCGTGCGCCCTTTTTATCAACCCGTATTAGTCGATGAAATCATGAACAACCTGGGGATCATCTATCTCACAATGCATAGATCGAATACACAGGCTGCGTTTATGTTTCATCCACCCAACATACAACGCAATTGGAAATGAAAGCGAAATGACAAAAAATAAAATCATGACGAACACAAGAGAATGTCTGTAACGACCAGTTCGTTACAAACTCATCGTTTAACTTCCCTATAGTTTCAACATTAGTTGTATTGCTTTCACCAAAAATAAAAAAATTACAACAACAATCGTACTAGATAGACCAAAAAATGGTTTAGGTAACCCAAAAAAAATTAGTAGTTAAATAAATCTTAACCAAATTCTTAGTTTCAATACCTGCCACAAGAATTGAATTGACAAGAAAATATATGAAAAAAAATTAGACCAAAATTTGGTTAATTTTTGCTGTTGCTTTGACCAGTCGTTAACCAAATAAAATACCTACTACAACCCATTTTGGTTGAAAGCAATACACTTATTATCATCGTCATCAACTGTGTTTTCATCTGAAGTGCCTAATACATGACCTATAATTTTCTCCTCGTTTGTTTTGCAACGATAATACATCATTATCAACAGTTACATACTCGTTCCAAGTAGCATTATCATTGTCGCTATTTACAACTATTATCTAATCCACCAACGACATATTATATATCTCGTCAAACTAATCTAACTCTGTTAATGCTTCAGATGAGGTTGTAAGCCAGTCTGTACGCCTGAAACAATTTTTATCGTAATTGGTTTAACTTCTCTTGAAGCTGTAGCTGCCAGCTAATTGCGGTTTCTTTTGTGACTTTTAATGTTTTTGGTGATATCTTTATTTATACCTTGGTAAACAGGCTGAAAGACAGATATGGTGTTGGGAATTTTATATCTGCGAATGAGCCGGACAGTTGTTCACAAGCAAAAGAATTTGTTTATTGGCAGCGTATTTTTTTAAAACTTCGGATGTCATCCAAGCTTTGTCGTGTACCTCGTAAAGCACTGGTAATGTTTATATTTTTAAAATACCTGGCTTTTTCAGATTTACCTATTATCAGTAATTTACATTTGTCCGTTTCATTCATATTGGTTATAACCAGAAGGTTCTTTAAAAAGTTAACTACCAATTCACTCCCCGACGTTAAATATTTCTGAATTTGATAATCTTCACGTAGCCTTTATGTTACTAGATGGGTCTAACTGTACCCAAATGCATCTTTGACTATACATTTTTTATGATTCTTTTTTTCTTCGGCCGTTTTTTTGTTTTTCTTTTGTCGTTTTTTGTGCTGTTTGATTCTCTGTTCAAATCAAAATAGTTTTAAAGAAGATTTACCGACCAAACGGCCCAGTGGTTAAAGCTGCGGTGTTTGGATCGAGAGGTACCGGGTTTGAATCCCGATAGGGGCGGGATGTAAAAGACATTTTTTACCATCTGATTATGATCGATGATGATGATGAACACAACTATGACTCCCTGCTGAGACTGCAGATTCTATGGACCCACCTTTGGACCATGTCAGCACTCTATAGATTGGTATGAAGCAATGCAATGTGCAGGTGATTCATAAAAAACGAGTCTATAGCCGTACGTCCTCGATTTGGCTACTACTGCGTAAAGTAGGACTGTAAAAATAAATTGCGAAAGAGTTGGAAGTGGCTTGAGCCCAGAACAGATTGCATAGATTAAAACCGAAAAAAAAGGTTTGTCAAAATCCCTATTAATTTATACTGGGTACATTTGTACCCATTCTAGTTTACTAAAGGCGCCATCTTGTCAGAAAAAGGTTAGGAAAAACATTTTTAAGTTAATTTTCGCAACCACATTTTGAAACAGCAGCTGCTTCTCCAGAAATTTTTCTAACCACTATATAGCGTTATGGGGCATAATAAAAGATCACGAACACAATTTGTTTTTATTTTATATTTTGTTTATTTTATTAAAGTTAATTTTTAATTTTAATTAATTACTTTAACTTTATTTATTGATTTCATTTAAAAAAATTAATTTTACAAAGTAATTACTGGGATTAAAATCCACCACCACTGTTATTATTATCAAAAATTGTTGACGTGTTGTCAAACCGAAAGTTAACAAGAGAGTGTGTATGTGTATGTTTTTCAAGACAATGAACCAAAAATATATGAGATGAATTTTAAGTACGTAAACCAGCGCACTGAAATGAAAGTAAAATTCAGCTAAAAATAATTTGCTGTTAGTTGTGAATACCCACAAAAGATGGTGGTGACATTGTTTTTTGAGTGTTGTACTAAGATGTCCAAGATATTTAGTACAAAATAGTGATGTGTGGAATGTATCTAAGTACGGATTCTAACCATAGAGTAAGTCCAAATATACCCTATGTTTGTCACTACTAACTTAAAAAAAAGCTGTTCAAATACAATTATGTTTCGGTCGAAATGAGTTGCATTTCGAATAATTGTAGGGATAAACGAATCTAATAAATTCATTATATGAGTGAATCGCTACATGACTCCCCCGCAAGTTAAAATCCTCCATAAAAAATGTTTATTCGGCTGAAATACGGACAGTTTTAGGTGTTTTACAAACTGATTTTTGATCAGTGGAACACAATATGCCATAAGCCGGTTTGAGCCGGTCGATTGAAATGGTCTGATTTTTACCATTAATCGACACGGTGAATTGTTTGCGAAGGCGTCGAATGACTTTAAATGGACCTTCGTATGGAGGTGATAATCCGGTGCGAACCTTGTCTGTTCTTACGAACACAAAATCGCAATTATTGAGCGATTTTGGAATGAAAACGTCGTCTTGTTTGGACTGACGAGTAGATTTTGGTACAAGGTTTTGCATTGTTTCACGTAATTGGTCGATGACTGTATCGGTAGTTGGAATTGGTGAAAGAGGATTTTCGACAAAGAACTCACCAGGTAGTTTAATGGTTTTACCATAGACTAATTCTGCCGGTGAGCACTTTAGATCCTCTTTCACTGTTGCTCGGATGCCAAGTAAAATGATTGGGATTTCCGTGCTCCAATGAGTTGTATTGCTTCTGGCCATAAGCGCGGCTTTGAGTTGCCGGTGAAAACGTTCAACCATGCCATTGGCTTGCGGATGATAAGCCGTTGTACGTATTCTGTTTGAGCCAAGGAGTTTTGTTAACTCGGTAAAAAGCTTGGACTCAAATTGCGTTCCTTGATCAGTTGTGATCGTAAGGGGTACGCCGAAACGAGATACGTAATTATTGACGAAGGTAATGGCAATGGTTGCTGCAGACATATTGGTCATACAGTACGCTTCGGGCCAGCGAGTGAAGCGATCGACACAGGTAAGTAAATACGTGTATCCATTAGATGGAGGAAGGGGACCTACTATATCTAAATGGATATGTTCAAATCGACTATGTGGAATTTCAAATTTGCCATGGGGTGATTTTGTGTGACGTTGTACTTTTGTACGTTAGCAACATAAACAAGACTGAGCCCAATTGCCTACGTCTTTGTTTATACTGGGCCAAAAGTAACGAGCAGCGATTAATTTACGAGATGCTCGGACAGCAGGGTGCGAAATATTGTGCAGTGTGTCGAAGATGGTTCGACGTAATGATTCTGCAATGTATGGGCGATTGTTACCCGTAGAAGTTTCGCATACGATTTCGAGGCCAGGCAGTTTAAAAAGTTCTAGTTTCCATGATGAACTAGTGTGACATTCGGAACCAGAAAGTAAATTCTGAAGTTCTAGGTCAACTTTTTGAGTGTTTGCAATTTTGCTCAAGTCGAAATGTGTTTCGACTGCGGCCGATTCGTTGTCAGTGGTGCGGGATAATGTGTCCGCGACAACGTTGTCATGTCCGGAAACATGTTGAATGTCCGAAGTAAATTGAGTTATATAATCCAAGTGGCGTGATTGCCTTGGATTACGTTCAGTTTTTGATTGAAACGCTCGTGTCAGAGGTTTGTGGTCAGTGTAGATTGTAAATTCTCGACCTTCAACAAAGTATCTGAAGTGTTTGACTGCCAGATAAATTGCGAGTAATTCCCGGTCGAATGCTGAATATTTCTTTCGGCATCCGAGAGCTTTTTCGAAAAGAATCCCAGGGGCTCCCAACACTCGTTATGGTACTGTTGCAGTACTGCCCCGACGGCAGTGTTTGATGCATCAGTAGTCAAACTAAGCTTTGAGTCGCTTAGTGGGTGTGCCAGAAGTGTTATCTGTTCCAATTCTTTTTTCAACGACGTGAATGCTTGTTGGCATTCGTCGGTCCAAGAGAAATTCTTGGCGGCCAGGCCAAGTGGCCGTGAATTGGTGCGAGTGTTTGTGCGAGTTTCGGTATAAATCGATGGTAGTAATTTACCATACCGACAAATCGCTGAATACTTTTAATTGAAGTAGGAGCTGGAAATTCTCTGATTGCGTTAATTCGTTCGTCTGAAGGCAGTATACCGTCAGGTGTAATCTTGTGGCTGAGGAAATCAAGAGTGGTTGCGCCAAAGACGCATTTTGCGCTGTTGATATGCACGTCAAACTGTGCCAACTTGTTGAACAATTGTTCCAAGTGTAGTTTGTTCTGTTCCTTAGTGTGCGAAGCAATAAGAATATCGTCAATGTAGACGAAAATGAATTCTAGTTCACGAACAACTTCGTTCATGAAGCGCTGAAATGTTTGTGCGGCGTTTCGTAGACCGAATGGCATTCGAGTGAATTCGAAGAGGCCAAATGGGGTCGTTATTGCCGTTTTGTGAAGATCTTCAGGCGCTACGGGAATTAAATGATACGCTCTGACTAGATCAATTTTGGAGAAAATTTTGCAACCATGTAAATGCATAGAGAAATTTTGGATGTGGGGTATCGGGTAGCGATCCGGTGTTGTGACCGAGTTTAAACGCCGATAATCCCCACATGGTCTCCAATCTTGGTCTTTTTTCTTAACCATGTGCAAAGGGCACGAGACGGGAGATGCCGATGGCCGACAAATCCCTAATTCCACCATGTGCGGAAATTCAGTGAAAGCAGCTTTGTGACGGATTGGATCTAGCCTACGTGGTCTTGACACGGGCAGATGGCCTGCGGTGACAATGTGGTGGACCACGTTGTGTCGGACTGGCAAATTATAGTTCGGCTCTGCTGTTAAAGAAGGAAATTGTTTTAGCAGAGTGCCGTAATCATTGTGGACCGTGAAATGGATCGGTGTCGGTGTGTCGACACGAACCATGGTGGCATTGATTGACAGCTTAGTCGCTGAATCAACCAGCCGTCTGTTTCTAAGGTCTACAAGAAGTCCGAATTTGCAAAGAAAATCGGCGCCAATGATCGGACGATTCACAGCAGCTATAATAAAAGCATGCGTGAAGGTTCGTTTCAGTCCGAGATCCACCTGTAGCAACTTTGTGCCGTAAGTGTGGATGGTTGTGCCATTGGCGGCCGAAAGGACTAGATCGGGGTTTCGTTTATGAACAGTGTATAAATGTTTGAAATGCGCTACTGGAATAACCGAAAGGTTAGCGCCAGTATCAATTAGGTATGTTAATTTGTTTAGTTTGTCATGTATATGGAGGCGAGTCGAGAACGAGGTGTTCGACGTTGTGGTAGATATTAGGGTGTGTGATGTGTTAATCGGAACCCGTTGTTTTACTTGTTTTTTGAAGTATCCACCTCCATGCTGGTTGTTGTTGGTTTTCTCCAGTTGAATGGTTGGTAACATCTTTTAGCAGCCTTCCCAAATTTTTCGTGGTACCAACATAATCCTCGTGGTTGGTTGTTGCTGCTGCTGCTTGCTCGGTGGCGCGATGGAGATCGTAGCCCTCGTGACTGGCTTCGGCTTTGTCGGCATAAACCATCCAATCTGGATTCAAGCCGAGCCAAACGCTCTATGATCGTGCCGCTGTTTGCAGGAGAGTGACGATCTCCCTGGCGGCCACGATATGTCTGCACCGTGGTTCTCGACTGTCAACTCGTGTTTTGATTATACGTGTTAGGACTTGTGTGTCTCGTGTATTTGGCGATGTGTTTTCTGGTCGACGTTCATTATATCGAACATACGGTCCGCCGTCGCCGCTAACTCTTCGACCGAGGTTGCCTCGGGTTGTGCTGCTAGCGCTACTTTGATCAGCTCTGGCATTTTCCTGATCCAAATGGATCGAATAAATTTTTCGCTCACCAGCTGATTTTTACCGGCAAGTGTGCGGATATGGCGCAATGCCTCGGATGGGCGACGGTCGCCAAGGTTTTGTTCCGAAAGAAGTGCCTCTAATTTTTGCTCGTCGGTAGGTTCAAGCCGCGCCAACAACGTTTTCTTTAAAACGGTGTAGTGGTTTTCTTGTGGCGGGTTTTGGAGCAAATCTGTTATGATATTAAATGTTTCGGGTGAGATGCTGGATAATATATGAGCATACTTTGATTTCTGAGCTGTAATTCCTCGTAACTCAAACTGGATTTCTGCCAGTTGGAACCAGCTGTTAGCCTGGTTGTGCCAGAATGGAGGCAGGTTTAGTTTTGTTTGACCCGCGATTTCCATATTTGTGTCTTGTGATTCACCCGTGACTATTTTATCAACCGGGCGCGGTACATTTTGGGTTTGTGAGGCCGTTGGTTTTGGCTGTTCACCAGTAGCACCGGTTTGTGGCATTGTTGTCACTACTAACTGAAAAAAAAGCTGTTCAAATACAATTATATTTCGGTCGAAATGAGTTGCATTTCGAATAATTGTAGGGATAAACGAATGTAATAAATTCATTACATGAGTGAATCACTACAGCGTCTCTGATGAAAACGGTAAATCCAGCTGTCGCTACATGTAAAACTTGATTTTTCGATTTATAGAGCGAATTCATTAGATTTTGCCTGTAAAATTGGCCCCGAAATGGGAATTTGATTTATTGAATTGGTGAACCATTCGAGCAGAAGTTTATCATTTCATGGTCGGGCTTCCTTACTTTTTCGTTTCTAAAGAGTTTACTTCGAACTGTTCTTTTATTGTATCACTGTTTTTCCACATTGTACTCGTAGATATAGTGGAATGTGATAACTCAATTCACCATTTTCTATTCTTTCTTTATTTCTTCAATGGAGTAAGATTTTCGTATCGAAATAGAGTACAATTTGGTTCTTGTTACAAGAGACAAAATACTATCGAAAACGAATCGAAAGTGATGGTACAATAAGTCACCCCTGCAGTCGTTATAAATTAAATCCACTATAGTTCTAATTATAGGTAACTAAAACAAAAGGACAATAACCAAAATTATAACATTGTTTTTTCTCAACCAAAGCAACTTAGATTCGCCTGTTAAAATTTTTCAATACAACGGCAAAACTAAAATACAACTTTCAGCCTATTTTATTTTTTGAGCAAGCAAAATAACAGATTGGCCTTATTACTTTCGAACTGAAAAATAATATTAAAAACGCCAATTTTCTGGACGATTGCTTAAAAATAGTTTTCGTTCAGAAAGCGGAAAAAACAGGATTTGTCTCTCCGTTTTAATGTCCTAATGCCGCATCCTGAAAAACTCCTGTGTTAATGCCTAACACGGTTTGGAGGCCGAACCTTACTGACATTAATTGAGCATGAACAAAGTACAGTTCTGTTATGTCATGTACGCTTTAAAATATACTATTACTAATAAAAGGCAATCTTGTTCAAGATTCCATATTTAGACTACGGTGAATGGTTATGGCAGACCCATTGAACAAAGCAAAATGGCATCGCTTGTCACTGATCAGTTTTAAATAAATTAAATAGAGCGGTTAGGGCGCTTTGTTAACCGTATAATCCTAGCAACTGGAAAGACGGTAGCGCGACACCATCCACAATCAATCTCAGCAACAGCATTAGCTTGAGCAATACGTAAAAACAAAGCATACTGATTAAACAATTGTAAAATTATTATTTTAATATGTATCAATGTAGATGTGCCATTTTCACAGCTAGCTAAGATTATAATATTTAATATTTAAAGTATGCGTGTACTTTCTCTTTGTTTTAAATATATTTCCCTTTCATTTTATTGAGTCACTTACACTATACAAGCATAATTTATGTTCCTTTTGTGATTTTCGTTTTCAAAAATATCAAAAATACTTGCTGCTGCGGCCATAAACATTGTGTTTCGTCGGCAAGTGACCGGCCGGAAAATTCGGAATATTTATGTAAAATTATCGCAAATACCTTTAAAGTGGGTGTCTAACTGTTAAACTTTGCAAGTTATTACGTTTTCAATTTTTTGAGTGTTGGTGATCCCGTTTCACATTTTTCATCATATCCCCCTAGCTTATGAGTCACTTTATTGGCTAATTTGCACAATTAGCCAGATTTTTTTTTTTAAGAATGTAACTTTTTTAAATTATTAATCTTCAGCATAATATCTACAAATTCACAAAACATTGTTACTACCTATTGTTCTTCTATGCTATTTTTCTTTAGTGATATAATCGTGCTTACGGAGTGCTGCTAAACTAAATTTCGAAAATTTCATCAATTGATGACGTAATATTTTCTAATTTCTACGTATTATAATCAAGCTTTCAATAGCTATATGTTACATCATCCACCTCCTCAGCTTCTATACAGCGGATTGTAGTTGTTTTAGGAAACTATCGACAAGCATATTGCAGTTTTCACATTTTTCTTCACAGCAGTCCCACGCCAAATTTTCTCAGGATACTTTTTTAACACCTCCCTCTCCCTCTCATTCTTAATAACAGGAACACAATGTAAAATTTTTGCAATCACTGGAAATACCAAATTATTGTTTTGATGAATTATACACACACATTCAGTATGTGTTCTGGCCTCTCCAGCTAATATACATTTTTTTGGTCGCAGCTCTGCAAATTTAGGGAATTCAATCTTTCGAGTTTGATTTTTTTCCAAAAAATGCTCATAGGCCTTTCTGCTTAGGCTTTTGTACGCCTTCGTACCGCGGTCTTTATGCAAAATTCTCATCAAAGAACTGCGTGTAAAGTTCAATTCTTGAGTACGATGGCGAGTCGATGTAACAATCCAGTTTAACGAACTCGCTTCACAAATTCATCCAAACATTGCCTTGTAGGCATTTCATTTCTACTGAATTTTCCACGTAAATTTCTTAAAGTTTGGGTAGAAGGCAGAGCACTTTGAAAGTAAGTTTTAAATATTTCCCAACTTCGTTCAAACGTAAAGCGACCCATTTCGTAAATGTTAAACATTAAGCTAATCTTCTGTCATAACACGAATGACGTAAGTGTTGCCACACTTGAAATAACCGGTAGTTGAAATTGTAAACGCTAGATGGACCACCTGTTATTTATATGGCGGTTGCCAATATTATTCTTAATTTAGGGTAGTGCTAAAATAATTGGGCAATACAAGATAATAAAAGAGTAATGCGAAAATAATAAAACAAAATGAAACTACTTAAAAATGGTGGGGCACACCAAAATTATTTTATTATTTATCATTTATCACTAATATACCAAACAATTGTAGGAACCGGCAATAAAACATGTACATGCATGACTCCATTTTAGTCCTAAAAAGAGATACCTGATCACCAAATTAAATTATAATCTATTATTTTGTATTAAAGGGGCAAGGCTTTGGTGTTCTGTACATATTAGGTTCATGTCCATTGGTTTATTGCAGTTAATCCATTGGTTTATTGCAGTTAAAAATTGAAAATATCCATAAATTTCAGATCTGCAGCTCTCTCATAGTTAAACTGTAACTAAATTATTTTAAGATATATATAGGGAGCCGCAATATAATTGAATTTTCTAACAACCAGCCTACCTTAGTAGATGATTCAGACAATTCTAATATCTTAACGGTTAGTTCAGAGCCTATACATTTTTTTATATAATCAGGTGGCGTCTTCTATTTCGCATATGATGGTTCTGTTCAAACAGCGACTGAACCTTTAAATCAGACCGACATTGGCATAATAATTTCCAGCCACATTCCACGCGAACCTAAAAGTAAGTTATTAGTCCCACAATATACGAATCCAGGTAAGAAGAAACTTCGTTAAATTTTCATACAATGAATTAATTGCTTTAGATACCGGAGTAGAACTGGAAAGACATTTTCGATGAATCTACCAGAACATTTTATAAAACGTTGTATACAGTGGTATTTTCTGAAATTTGAACAAATATGACATTGTGCCTAAAAAATATTAAGGATTCTAATATTAACTTAAATTCTTTTTCTCTTCAAGCGTATTGTGGTCATGGGTATAAAAAAACGGATTAGAATGTCAGAAATATCAATTATGTAATAAAGAACAGTTACTGCCAAATAAATTCTCCGTAAAATTTTCGAGACAAATAAAATATTTCATCCGTTTATCAAGACTAAGCCTGTAACAACGTTGTTAAGAATGCATTTAAAATAACAATTACTGAAAACTTCAGTGGATGATTTCGCAGAATAAATCCATGGATCGTTAAAAAGTTTTGATGATTTAAATCTAATTCAATATTTGAAACTTTGTTATGAGCAAATAAATACTAAAACTAACGACGATATGTAGTTATTCACATTATGTTACGGTTCATCTTTGTTGCTCAAATTTGATGAAAAATATGACGCGTGATATTGACGCTCATTTTCGCCCATCTTAGATGATGACGACCAAACGAATACACAAAAGAGATTATATCATCTTTCTTTCTCATTCGAAGTTTTCAATATGGTGATGAAGGAACCTGTACAATTCCGTGTTATTCATTTCGAGAATAGTGATGATAATACTAGTGACCATCTAATTTACAACAGTCTCGAATTTATTACTAAAACCGTTTTTGAACAAAGTCCTTTTATCCAGGATTTTCAAAAAATATATCATAGCTTCAGCAGGGCTCTCGTTTTCAAAATTTTGAGAGTAGCATGCATATTATTACCAGAGGAGTATTTTGCAAAAAGAGGAGTATTTTAGAAATAAAAAAAAATGTGGTTATTTTCATATGTATTTATTTAAAACGAAAATTAAAAATCACATACGTTTACAGTTTTATAGTGTTCTACACATATTTGGATAAATAAAATAAATAAAATATACATTCATTGTACTAAATTAAATAAAAATTAAAAATAGGAACATATTTCAAATATTTAAATAAAATTTTATAATAAAATGAAATATTATTTATGGAATTTATTTATTAATTCTACGGAAGGATTCCACTGACTAGCATTAGTTCCTTCTAGCACCTCTCGAGCCATTAGAATCGCATTTACCGTCGTCGTCAACAATGAGTTTCTTTTTTTATCTTTAATCAAGTTAACCTGCGAAAATATTCGCTCTGCAGTTGCGCTGCTGTGTGGAAAGCTTAAAATTTATCCTACGAAAATTCGAAGATATGGGTACATTACTTCTCCCATAGCATTTTTCATGTTGAAAATAGATCGCCAAAATTCCTCGAAGTTTTGCTGAATGTCAACACTCTGTTGATTAATTAAATTACGCCATTCCTCATCTAAATCCTGTATATTTGTCTCATCTATTAAATTGGGGAATAACTGAATCAGCGGGGTGAGTGTTGCTGCTTTTTGCTTGGGATCTAAGCACTGGACGGCCACCAACACCTCGTCCTCGAACTCAATTCGACAGCTGATTTGCTTACACAATTCGATGTAATAGGCACAGCAAGAACGCTTTATCTCCTTTACTGCGTCTGGCGAAACTCTTCCTTCACTTATAATTATATTGGCCTTTGCTCCAATATAAATGTTTTCGATATCTAAAATATTTTCTGTATTTAAAAAATCTGTTTTATCTAAGGAATTATCGTTAATAACATTCGGTTTCACAAAGTTAGATAAAATGGTTTTGAAGTAATCTTTGATTGTAGGAAGTAAAACATGGATTCGCGGCGTCTCAGACTGATATTCAATATTAATCTTATTTGTGAGTTTTAAAATATATCAAATAAAATTAAAGTAAATAAGGTTTTCATCGTTCATGTCCGAATAGATCTTTTGGGCCATATCAGCATTTGATTCTAGCTGGTAATATAAAAAGAAATGTTTTAAAGCAACCCATTGCTCGAGGATTCTCGATGTGACAGCTTCCAAAGATAACCATCTAGTACCAGACACTTTTAAAATTTTATGTGTTTCAACATTAAAATATTGTTGAAACTCTTTGAACTCCATTTGACGCTTTGAGCTATGCGCAAAAAACAAATATATGTTGCGAGCGAAATTTTCTAAATTTTGTGGAATTTTTTTTGCAGCTGCCGATGAGCACAAATTTAATGAATGGCATATGCATCCCATGACATACAAGTTAGGTTGCAGATTTTTTAACAATTTTTTACGCCACCTTTATTTCCCATCATTACAGATGCATTGTCTGCTGCAAAGCCGATGATATTCTTTATTGGCACTTTAGTTATCTCAAAATATTTTAAAATTTCAGAATAAATGGATTTTGCATCTGAATTATTTAATTTCAGTAACCCAAAAAATCTGTCTCGCACTTTGCCTAAGGTAAAATCAAAATATCGTACAACTAACACTAAACATTTATTTACACTAATGTCTATGGTTTCGTCGATGATCAGTGAAAAATTTTGATTTTTTAAATGCATTGCTACATTATTGAGGCCTTCTTCTAAAATATGTGTATTTGTAGTTTCGGTCGCTTTGGTTGCACTACATTTAATATCTTTTACTATTAGTGAATCTGATGCTACGGATTTGATTAGTAAAATCAGCGGAGCAATTAAGGTAAAAGCCAAATTATGCTGAAGAATAAACATAATTATTCGTAACTCGGCAATTTTGGTTTGTGTTATTCTTTTCGTAAAAGCTCTAGATTCTTCAGAATTAAAAATGGCTGGTTGATTTTTTAACGATTTTATGCAATTTTTATGATAATCAGAATTGCCGTGTCTAGAAATATGCACTATATTATTAGTTAAAATTTTTTTACAAAACTTACATATAGGTTTTTCTAGCCCGTCTGACCCAATCGATTTTTCCAACCAATTATATGTTTCAATCCAAACTGTGCGAAACTTTTGTCTTTTTATTGATTTTGTTACGTTTATTTTTTCTCCATTGTCGGCTACATTGATTTTATCATCTTGAAGCACCTCACTTAAGTTTACAGAACTTTCGATTCCATCATCAACAGCTCTTCGTTTTTTAGCATTTGATGGTGATGATTCTCTTGATTTTACCGGTATTTTTTCAGATGATGAACCAGCGATATTTTCAATTTCGACACTAACATTCACATTTGTATTTTTTCTATATTTAATTAAATATTTATCCATCTTTTTATCGTAAAAGTTTAACTATTTTTACTAAACTCATCGAAATAATTGCATTTAATTGCGAAATCACAAACTAAATGCGTTTTATGGAAATGCAATGTACTATACTAAACACACGTCACGTGTAATTAATTTCGTTAGTAAAACAAATGTAGAAAAAGACAAAATCAAAAAATTTATACATTTAAAAGTGAATTAGAAGAGGAAATCCTAAAAGGGTTTTTCGGTCTATATTTTATTTTGTTATGTGTTTGTTTAAAATACAAATACAAAACGAAGAAAGTTTAAAAATGTTTGTATTATTATGAGTAGTTATGTGTGTGTCTGTTTTATGTTTTAGATTATCCAGCAGGGGAGTGTAAATATGATTTGCGGAGTATAGTAGTACGACTGTAATGAAAGTAGTACTTTTACTCCCTTAGTAGTAATTTCGAGAGCACTGAGCTTCACCCCTGACGAGAAAAAAAAAACTCCAATTAATGGTTTGTAAAATCCCCAATTTCTAGAAAAATTTATAAAAAATATTTAACATATTTACTAATGTGGTCACAGTTGCTTGGAGAAGCAAGTAGATTAAGTAACTGCCATGTGGAAAACTATTTTGCAATTTTAAAAAAACGTGTCGCGATGCATCACATTTGGGCAAACCTCCGAGAAAATGCCTAAGAGTTTTAAATGAAATAAATAAAAGAAATACATATATTTGTGACAGGTACAAATCAAAAATTCCAAAAAGATCTTTATAAAACCTGGCATTAAAATCACAAAACAAAGGAATAAGCTGTTGGACAGGTTAATAAAATAGGAAATTTGGAAAAAAAAAATTATTAATAATCGATTGCAAACTAATTATAATTCAAAAAATATTGCCGATTTTAATAAAAAAAATCCAGCAGGAGAAACTACAGCTATCGACGAAATTATTAACTCATCAATCACGATCCACATTTCTACCACCAAAAAAGCTAAAAACAGATCCACCACAACAAAATGCGAAAGGGTTTTTACAAAACGGGTTTTCGGACGATAAATCGATTTATAAAAACACGCACGCTTTTGATTCGTTTATTCAAAGTCTTAAAACTGACAGTTTTAATAATGAAATACGAGTACATCTATTTCACAAACTAATTAATGCTATGTGTGGAGAAAATAATTTCAACAATCTGGCGAATTTCCGACATACCGTTTTGTATGATCTGGGACTTAAGTCTAACTGTAAATGAAATATTACACTAATGTCAGATTACATTTTTAAAAAAGAACCCAGTTTACAGCGAATTTTTACTGTTATATTTGCTTGAAAGAAATCTCCGAGGAACGGCCATATCTTCAAATAAGCATGCAGTTATTGGAAGAAACAGAAATGACGAATTTATAAAACTGCATCATTACATTCCCCCAAATGCCTTGTTGAAACAAAACAATTTACGGAAATAAAATAAAATTCCACTACCAGTTTGTTGTTTTTAACACAAAATATTTAAATTACCAGAAACCGCCTATGGTTCAATTAAAACATATTCCACTATCTTTACTGTTGGGCGAAACAACGTTTGTATTAAATTCCTTGATTAATTATAATGTAAATTAACAACATTATATGGTGTATTGCAACGGAGAAAATTTCTAAGAGCTGTATGACGATTTGAAAACTAGAGTCACAAAAATTAGGAATGATACACATGAAGTTAAACCAAATTTAATAATTTACACTAACACATACACCTTTAATGTATAAATGAATTCAAAACTTTTAATTTTTCCATTTTTCTTTTAATTAATTGTTCTTTATCTTAAATCTAAATGGATGGCCACTCCCGTAGGCCAGAACATTTATTTTGCAAATATGTAGCTCGAAAAGTATAAGGCTTACAGAAAACTATTAATTACAAAATGTTTAAAAATAAAAAAATAAATTAATTTGTAAGAAATTTCTGTAATACGTTTCTCAAAATTCCCCTGTTCGTAAAAGAAAGTCATGTTGTAGTCAATTTCTTGTAGTGGATTTAATGTCCTTTAAAGGTAAAGGTATAGTACAACGACATAATACAACACTACACTCAATCATGACCAATTTTATGCTGGTAAACACTGGGAATCGAACCCGGGATACCCTAATAACAAAACACGTGCCCGACTCAGTCTACAACCGAATTCGATGTTATTAGACTGATCAAAAGGGAGACCACACCTAACCGAAAATCACATTTAAGGTGATGGCCAATACCCAAAATTTTTTAGTTATATGAGATTTTGTGTATGAAAAAATGAATAAATATTTGAAGTGGTTGGAAGGGCCCTTATGGCTATGAGGTCCCCATCACATCCGGCTAGGACGTTGCAATTGAAAATCATACTGTGAGTAATGACCTCCTCCCGTACTTTCCCTAAGGGTTATACACTGTACATACCCTTTTTTAGAAATGAAAGTATTATGTCCGTAATTATTTTAAATCCGTGTTTCTTGTAATGCACACGTTGATAATTTCGTATGAAATGCGGACGGAAGACCCTTTATCAGGGTTAAAAATAGATGTTAACGTCTTATTGTCGGTGATTAATGTAAAATTTCGCCCATAACAATAATTGAAAAATTTATGAAATGCCCAAAATATAGCTGTAGCTTCCTTATCAATTTGGCTGTAATTACATTCACTTTTAGTTAAGCTCCGAGAAACAAAAGCTATTGGCCTTTCTACTCGAGAGGTTTGATGCGATAAAATGGCTGATATTCCAAATGGTGAAGCATCTGTTGCTAAGATCAAAGGAAGGTATTCATCAAATGGTATTAAAACATTATTTATTTATTTATTTAACCTACAGTAAATATACAATCGGTATGCAAAAAAGATTAACAGTTATTATACAATATTTTAGCACAAAAAATGTCATTTAACAATTATTTAATGATAGACAAAAATCTAAACAACTCATTTCTAAACGAATTTCTTGTCATGTTAAAATCGAAAACGTCATAAACCGAATTAAAGAGTCGCGCCATTCTCAAAACTGGTTCTGAGAGTGCGAAGTTTGTAGAAACCGGATCAATATGTAACAAACGACGACGGCGCAAACAACGTGTAGGAGCGTAAAAGTTGAAACGAGCCAGTAAATCGACACAGTCTATTCGGGAAGTCAGAACATCTTGAACGAAGATAGCGGATGCAACATCTCGTCGGCGATCTAATCGTTGTAATTTTAATAATTTACAACGATCATTATAAGGAAGTAGTACATATTGGTGCACTCGCTCCGTAGGTAAGCCGCGAAGCGCATACAAAAGAAACTGTTTTTGAACGCTCTCAATTCTGTATGAATGGCAATGATAAAATGGTGAAAAAATCTGAGAAGCATGTTCTAGAATGGAACGAACAAAGGACACATAGAGAGTTTTCAGTGTGAGTGGGTCGCAGAAGTCTTTACAATTGCGCTTAATGAACCCCAGCATAATATAAGCTTTTGAAATAACAGAATCAATGTGTTTGGTAAAAGTAAGATCATAAGAAAAGGTTACACCTAAGTCGGTTATGACCTCAACTCTGTCAATAGCGGTATTGTATAGAAAATATTGCTGAAGAACAGGTGAGTGTGTACGAGAAAATGATAAAATCCTACATTTACCCACATTCAACAATAATTTGTTTTTAAATGACCAACTGCAAAAGTTACTCAAGTCACCTTGTAATTTAACACAGTCAGAAACTCCAGTAATAGGAGCAAATATCTTCATATCATCTGCGTAAAGCAAACATTTTGCGAATTTAAAACAATCAACAACATCATTGACAAATAATGAGAATAAAAGTGGACCAATGTGGCTACCTTGAGGAACTCCAGAGGTAACTCGAAATAAGCGAGAACTAAAATCATTTATCTTAACAAATTGGTAGCGATCAGACAGGTACGAATGCAACCACCTGATGGGGATAAACTGACAATTTAGTTTATCCAGCTTATCGATAAGGATCGAGTGATCAATTTTATCGAAAGCCTTCGAAAAATCGGTGTAAACAGCATCCACTTGTTGCCTATGTTCTAAACTACTATATAAATGTTGACAAAAACCGACTAGGTTAGTAACCGTGGACCTACCCGTGTAAAATCCGTGTTGAGCAGGAGAAATAAAAATTTTTGCATGAAAAAAAAAAGAATTTCTGTACCATTGATTCGAAAAGTTTTGGTATGGCAGCAAGAATAGCGATTCCGCGATAATTGCTGATATCACTTCTTCTGCCAGATTTAAAAATCGGACGAATGAAAGACAGTTTCCAGGGATCCGGAAAAATCCCAGTACGTAGGCTCTTATTAAAGATTAGAGTCAGTGGATGGGCTAAACTCTCTGCACAATTCTTAATAAGGATAGGTGGAAAACCGTCATGTCCTGCCCCCTTATTACTATCAAGTTGAGATAAGCTATCATAAACTTCTGCTTCAGTAAACTGTAAAAAATTAAAATCAGAGCAATCGCGATTATTTATAAGCTTGGTACCAGAATCCCCAGATACTACATAGACGGACTCAAAAAATTTTGCAAATAGAT
Source organism: Tipula vernalis (assembly GCA_958295665.1). Taxonomy (NCBI): domain Eukaryota; kingdom Metazoa; phylum Arthropoda; class Insecta; order Diptera; family Tipulidae; genus Tipula; species Tipula vernalis. The sequence continues at coordinate 304,443,388 of OY282558.1, forward strand.
TAGCGATATCAGAGGGTTGACTTGCGGAAGAGTTCTGAAAGGTCATTGGAGTAGGAAACCCAACAACCTTCTTTTTACCATTTATGAAATTCCAGAAATTTTTTGGGTTGGAAGTCAGATCCTCTTCTATTTGCAAAATGTAGTTGTTGTAAAGGAACCAATTTAAAGTTTTGAACTCTTTACGAGCTAAGTTGAATCTGGAATAAAACTCAGCGCCCTGTAACTTAAACAAAGAATGGAACTTATTCCGTTTTTTTCAAGACGTAGTAGTTCTTAGTTGTACCACGGCTCACGAAACCTAGGTCCATTTTTATTTGATGGAACATACCTTTCAATACCAGTCTTGAGCAGCCCGTTGAACAATAAAATAGAATGGTTCAAATTTTCATCTCGCTCGAGAAAGTCCCAATTAGAACCGACAAGAAATTCGTTTAACGAATCGTAGTCCGCACGCCTAAAATCGAAATGCAAAGAATTACTAGAAGTACACGTAGTGTTGCAATTCTCTAGAAATATATATATATGGTAATTGGAGTGTGGTAAACGCTCGAACATCCAATAAAATCTTCACAAGGTGAAATCTCCGAAAGCATAAGATCAGTTGAATAAACCAAATCGAGAAATATGCCCCGACTATTGCTTATCCGGTTCAACTGCATCATTGCTAAGCTAGCAAAATAATCAGTAACTGCTAATTCTTTCTGGCCAGAAGAAGAGGATGTGAAAACTCCATCAACATCAAACCAAGTAATATCGGGAAGATTGAAGTCCCCTATAATCATTAGTTGTTCCTTAATACGAACCAATGGCATGACCGCAGAACTGATGAAATTAACAATTCCCATATAATATTCCATAGTAGATCCAGAGGGAACATATACAGCCACCACGAGGATAGATGACTCGGGTACATTAATCCGAACAGCAATTACATCATAAATTGAATGACATGCAATGAGCTCGTTTGGGATCGAACTCTTAACAGCAATCAACACACCCCCACCTTTAAGGCTGGTACAAAAATCATGTCGATCTTTTCTGTGGACGACGTAGTTGGGTGGGAAATATTCCTCTGAATTAAACCCTTTAGTAAGCCATGTTTCAGATATGATAATCACATCGTAATCGTTATCAAGAACGCCAAGCAAGAATAATTTAGCTTTCCCCCGAATACTAGAGGCGTTGTGTACATCGAAGTAAAAGTAATTTGTCCAGAACTTTTGGGCCGACGCATCACCTTTGACCCTGCGTTATTTAAATTTCGGCAGAGTTGACTACTGCAGCTGGTATCCGGAATTTCACATATGAGGCTCCTGTCCGAAAATTTTGCTTATGGAAGGGCGTAATAAATACACCGGTTGGCCATGCATCCGAATTTAGAGCCTTATCATGAAGCTCCACGTTGATCCCCAATTTAAAGCATACATATTCTAACTCGTGGATATCTTTATCCTTAGGAATTAGTTTAACTGCCTTGTAAACACTCGGACCTAAGCATTTGCTAGCCAGAGCCACAATATCATCCTCAGTTGTAAGAGTATCGAATCTTGATAAATGAAGCCAACATTTCGGCGCAATGGTTTTAATATAAATATCTGGTGAGGTATTAGTGCTACGAATATTAAAATTTCGTATGTTCTTTTGGATAGTTCGTGATGATGGCAACGATTTTATATTACCAGTTGCACCGCACGATATATCAATATTGTTAGCATTTGCAGACGTACTCACAGCACTCAACATAGCAGCAACAGGCAAAACAGATGCAATTGAGTATTTGCTTGGTTGATCCGGAGCACCACTGTGAGAAGCAAGTGCATTCGATGCTGCAACAGGCACAACGGCAGGAATTTTCACCACTTCAGCGAAAGTCGTACAAGCACCGAAATTAGTAGGACTGGAAACCACTGGAATATGATCGCCGTCGTTAGTTCAAGATGTAACCGCAGTTGTAGCCGTTGTTATGGTATTATTAACATTTTTCTTAGATCTTGTACGTATTGACGAAGCCAATTCCAAATTAGTTTGTGTTGATTTTTTTTTTTAATTTAGCAGACGACGACTGTTGTGGTGGGATTGGTTTTAGTAAACTTTCCACGTTATTATTAATGGCAGCAGATGTTTTATTTATCAAGGACAAGGACGCTGATATAGCGTCAATAGAATTACTCATCTGATCATTCTTTTCCTTGAGAATTTTATAAACGTCAATGCACATACCACCGAATCAGTTTATTGCATTCACCTGCACAAGTAAAAAAGTGTTCAGACACTTTAACATTACATACACAGCACAGAGCCATTGCTACAAATTTGTAATAACCACTACAAGTTAAAAATTTAAAACACACACAATTATTATTTACATATAACACTTAAAATTAATATTATAGATCATGCATATATATACAAATAATGTTATTAATATTTTTATTTTTATATTTATTTATAACACATTTTTCAAAATTGACAAATACGCGAAGAAAAAAAAAAAAAACAACGTCAATTCAGTTCAAAGGCACACTTTTTTCACTCATGATCTCTTCTTTGATATTTTTAAATGCATGTTCGCAATCTGAATTCCACTGATACTTCGTATCTTTTTGCAACAGTTGATATAATGGATGTAGTTTTGTTGACACATCCGGAATGAATTTGTTGTAATAGTTAACCATACCAAGAAATTGACGTAATTGTGAAACATCGGTAGGTCTTTGTATACTCTGTAGTTTTATGTAACCCTTCTTTATTTATTGTATGACCCAGGTATTTAACACTTTTCTAGTATAATCTGCATTTAGACTTATTTAAGTGTAAGTTGTATTTTCGTAGTCTATCCATAAGTAATTTTATTCTCTGATAAAGCTCATGCAATGTACGACCCATTACTATGATATCGTCGAAAAAACATCACGTACCATCCAAATTATTTACGATGTGATCATCCATAAATCGTTGCCATATATTTGGTGCAGTTTTTACTCCGAACATAAGTTTTCGAACTATATATAGGCCTTTATGAGTGCTGACGGTTTGTAGAAGTGCACTCTCCTCGGACATTGTCATATGTATGTAAATAAGCCTTATGTATATCAAATGTGCAATAATATTCGCCGTATTTAAGTTTCTGGTATAGATCCTCAATTTTTGGGATTGGGTATTTATCGTTTATGAGACATTTATTTAACGTAACTTTGTAGTCTCCGCACAATCTAATTGAATTATCAGCTTTTATGACAGGTACGATTGGTGTTCCCCAATCTGAATGAGATACTTTTTCAAAACATCCATTTGCTTCTAATCGGTCGATTTCCTCTTCAATTAACCCTCGTATGGCGTAAGGGATGCCTCGCGGTTTAATATATATCGGTGTAATATTTTCTCGTAATTTAAGTATACCTTTAATTTCAGGTATCTCACCCACTTTTTCTTTGAAGATGTCATCATAGTCATCAAAAATTTGACGTTTAAGTTTCTCAATTTCCTCAGGTGACGCAGTCTTTACAGAAATCGATTTAACCTCACTTAATTTGATATCATTGTTTGTCTGAACCAGGTGAAGCGCGTTTATCCATTCTCGACCTAGAATTGAGTCAGCATTTTGGTTAATTATATATAAATCACCTGTAATTTCCTTGTTTTTGTATTGCACTTGTACAGTGCTGATGCCTTCAATCGGTAATGTTTGCTGGTTATATGCTTTTAATAAATCATTTGTAGGTTGTATTTCAACTATAGGCCACAATTTCTTAAATGTATTGTAGCTCATGGCACTTATTGAAGCTCCTGAATCAAACTCCATTTCAATTGGTATATTATTGATTCTGACTTGAATAAAATATTTCCCTCTGGTGTCAAAAGTTTTGGTGTATAAATCCAAAATTTTTATTTCAGCATTATGTACTGTCGAAGAACTTTGTATTTGATGATTTTTGTTACTGTCATCCTGTATAGCGGTATTTAAACCGATATCAATTTGTAAAGTATTGATTTCATGGGGTGCAACCACATCGATTGTATTTGTATTGTACGATGAAGTTTGTAATTTTTTTTCTTCGTAAGGCGAAAAGTAAGGTGTAAGTTTTCTCCACATGCCCTCGCTTTTTGCAGTAATTACATATTAAACGATTGACACTTCTGCATTCTGTAGCGCGGTGATTAGGTACTCCGCATCGATAACAAACAAAAGTATTTCTTTTGTCCCCCGCCGTAGTATTTTTATTCGCAGTTGTATTCAATTTTGTTTTATGCTTATCGTTGTTCGCTACACCCAATCGTACTTGATGAACTTGCTGCATTGTTCGACTTTCAGATTTTGATGTTTCGATCGATAAAGAGATTTGAACTGCCTTATCGAAATCCAATTTGTCTTCACGTAGCAGTCGTTGTCGCACATCGGAATCTCATATACCACGAATAAATTGTGATCGTAAATGTGTTTGTAATGTTGAAAAATTACAATTGGCACATTTGTAATTACAGTAGCTACTTAATTTTTTTAGTTCTGCCACAAAATTTGCTGTAGATTCACCTTCGTTTTGTTTTCGTAGTAGAAATTTATGTTGTTCCGTAATTTCATTTGGAACTGGACTAAGATGAGTTTTTAAAATTTTTACTAATTCCTCGTATTTTTTTGTATTTGGGGCATCAGGTGCGGTTAAACTAGTAAGCAATTGATAATATTTAGGACCAATGCAATTTATTAAACTTGTACTTTTTTTGTAGAATCTCTAATATCCCGCATGGCTAAATAATTTTCTAACCTTTCCATGTAACTTGGAAAATTTTCTTCGTCCTCGTTATATGCATTAAACTGCAAATTTGGGGTACTTGATTCGTTTTTGATGTGCATTTTTTTTAACAACTGTAGTAATGCCACCACATCAATTTTTCCAGCATCATCTTCGTTGTCCGACATTTCGAGATTTTTCTTAACCTCAAATCCTCGTCGCCACTATTATGTCCGTAATTATTTTAAATCCGTGTTTCTTGTAATGCACACGTTGATAAGTTCGTATAAAATGCGGACGGAAGAATTAATTAACTAAGTATACCAATTATATTCTATATCATTTATTTATTCATTAAATATAGATAACGTTTTTATATGCTACCATGTATTACAATGCACAACTCTGAAGTGACGTTTTTACAAGTAATCCTAGGGTTGTCCATATAATATGAACATAATACATATGTATGGCAATACTAATAATATGAATATCTAACAGAAAGCTTTCCTGCAGTTCATTTTTTTCCGGTAGTTTGGTTTCGTACTGATAAAAGTTGGTCTACTCATCAGGTAGTTACGACCAAACCAATCGAAAATCTTGTGAAGCCATTTTCACTAATATATTTGTGTCGATTAAAAGGCGATCACTAATATATTTGTGTCGATTAAAAATCATTTGATAAATAGACATACTTCTCCTTAACTTTTTAACATTGTGTGGGCATTAAACACACATACATAAATGAGGGGTTTCCTTGAGTTTTTCATTTTAGTGAATATAATTCGCTAAATCAGTGCGTTCATACTTGACACTATCTGTGTTAAGTAATAATTGTATTTTTGTAGTTTGGTTGTAGCTACCTGATGAGTATACCAACTTTGTCTGTACGAAACGCCAAACTACCAACACAATGAGCTGAAGGAACGTTATCTTGGGGTAAAACGGGGGGCTTAATATTTCTACTTTTTTGGGTAGATATATTATGAATTAGCCTCTTGATTTTGTTTCTGATTGTCTAATCGAAAATATTGTGAATGCCATTTTCACTAATATAATTGTGTCTATTAAAAGCTGAAAAAGATCAATTCATAAACAGACATATAGTATTAAACTTCTTTTTATTTTTAAATATTTAAATTTCAAATTTTTTTAAATAGATTAAGATTACTAATATTTTATATAATTTATATATACAAGTTTTGAGTTGTATATAACCACTCAGAATGGTGTATAGAGTATTAAATAAAATAAAACAAAATGTGGTTTAGGAAAAAAAAATGCAAACAATAACAAATTACGAATAAATAAGGACGTATTAATACGATCGAGATAAAAAATAAATTGTGGTGGTCTGCTATATATACTCGATTATATAACAGAGACCTAAAATTGTCTACAATATAAAAAACGCACGACATGTTCCGAATGCAGTAATGCGCCAAATTAATTTTATTTAACTGACGGCAATTGCCATCACGTGTCTGATGTGGTTAAACATTGCAATCAGCAATAATAATTATATTTTCCGATCATACGAATTTGGAATCGAAATCGATTATGAACGCTGTTGATGCAATATCTAAAATTGATTTCTGAGCAGAAACTGTTGAAATGAAACTGACTGTTTCATATATATTAGGCAAGCAAGCTGTAGGTGGCAAACATAATTCGTTACCACCAATAATTAGGGCTTTCCCGAAGTCACTGGTTCGGAATATTGTGTTATCGCCCTTATACCCACTTGCCCCGATATCCTCCATGATAAATTTATAATTTTCGTCACAAACCGCAAATCAAATTATACTACGGCTGTGTTGCAGAATATGTTAACATATATTAACAGAATACATTTTTAATTAATAAACAATAAAAGGTATAAGTTTACTAATATTACCTGAATAATTACATGCTTACCATCCATTGCTCCTAATCAGTTTGGAAAGTTCCACCTTTCGTAAAACTTCCTTGAAATGGATAACCACATTTCAGCAGTGGGTTGAGGAAAACAAATTACGTTTAATTTATCACACAATAAAAGGCACGCCTGTCTAATGATTTAGGACGTGGTTGTTCGCCCAATTCAGTAGCCGTATATAGGCCAAAGGAGATCATAATGTCTCCATTAGCAAGATATCTAACATTAAAAATAAATTATACTGCCAGTCTAGATATGTCAAATTTTATGTTTACCTTAGAGTTAGTGCTAACTGTAATGTGGGGTTACATCAAACAACGTGTTTAGGCTGAATAATATATTTTATTTTTTATTCTGGTTACTTACTACAATCCGATACAATATTGATAGTGCGTTATACTTAATTGACATAAGTTGACACAACAAACATAACACAATTCGTTATGTTGTTACATCTCCACGTTTTTGTTTTAACACAGATCATACACATACTAAGTTTATATACTTCTCTCTTTCTCCTCGTTTTTTTTTCTTTATACGTGTGCATGCATGATTCTATTTCGAAACAGAAACGTTTACAAAAACTTTAACTTAAATAATATATTTTACTTTATTATTGCAATTCAATTTTAAGTAGATATTTAATATTTCTACAAGTAAAGTTTATTAACTGGCTTAATTTGTCTTCCAAAACTATAAGTTCTAACATTATTATTTATTCCCTCATTTGAGTGAGAGATGTCCTCAGTCACAACATGATGTGGTTGGTCTGAGTTGATTGATTCATTTTGTGTTGATGGCGCTAAGCGTGTAACGAACGACTTTTTTTTTGGGGGAATGAATGCTCTCGTTTTGTTTACATGGCAAGTATTTCGTCTTAATATTTGGTCATGTTCTGTTTTTACATAAACTGATTTGGGAGCTTCCGCGTTTCTGACTACTGTTCCTGATATCCACTGTCTCGGTCCAGTCTGTAATCTAACTTGGTCATTAATATTTAGTTTAGGTGCTATTCTTGCTCCTCTATCAGCATATTGTCTTTGTTTGTTGCGCAGTGTTTGTAAATTCTCTTGTACATCTTGAACTGGTTTTAGATTCAGTTGATTTCGTTTTACTGGTAACTGCGATCGTGTGAGTCTACTTAGTAGCCTTGCGTTAGATGATCCTAACTCTTCATTACGTGGTGTATTTCTCCAATTTTGTAGGGCTTTATAAATGTTGGGTTTTATCTATGAAACATTTTTTAAGCAATAGTTTTGCTGTTTGGACACCACGTTCCGCTAATCCATTTGATCTGGGATATTTTGGACTTGATGTCTGATGTTTAAAATCCCATTCCATTGAAAAATTTCGGAATTCATGTAACGAAAATTGCGGCCCGCTGTCGGTTTCAAGTACTTCAAGAGTACCGTGAACTGCAAACCACTTTTATAACTGATTTATAATCTGTAGTGAACTCGTATTCGTTATTCTTTCAAAATCTTGAAATCCTGAGTAGCTATCAATTATTAATGAATATTCATCTCCGTTGAACGTTAATAAATCCGAACCAACTATTTGGAAGGGTAATTCCGGAACCGTTTTTGGTGTTATAACTTCTTTTATGTTATTGGGTAGTGTTTGTTGACACACAGCACATTTATCAACTAGTTTTTATACATCTACTGCTAGATTTTTCCAATAGAAGCTTTGTCTAACCAATCTCCTAGTCCTTTGTATTCCAATGTGACCAATGTGCGCGATGTTGAGTATCATCGTATCATTTGACAATTCTTCTTTGAACGTAGAGAAATGTTTGAGATTCAGAGGTATCCTTTTTACGTCTGGCCAACCAGTCTATATATAATTCTTTAGAATTTGAAGGTCAACGTCGTTTTTTGTATCCTCGATTAATTCCGCTAATGCCTGTTCTGAGAAAGGTACTACTAGATGTATTTGAAACTCTTCTTCTTCAATTTCGTCATTCATGTTTTTGATATTACGACTTAGAGCATCAGCTATGGGGATTTCTGTGCCCTTTATTTAAATTATTTTCGGAGAGTACATCATAACATCAAACAGAATTCGCTGGAGTCTCGGTGGAGCTGAAGTTATTGGTTTCTTAAATATTTACTCCAATGGCTTGTGATCGCTCTCTATTGTTAATTTTTTCCCATAAATATATTCATGGAATTTCTTACAAGCAAACCTTATAGCCGTGGCTTTTTTCTCAATTTGGGGATAATTGATCTCTGCATGCGCCAACAATCTCGATGCATAGGCTATTGGGTGATCGTCCTGGAGAAGAACTGCTCTTAATGATGTTTTATTTGCATCCGCTGATAATTTGACTGGCTTTTTCGTGTCATAAAATTTAATACCGGTGCAGTGGTTAATGCTCTTTTTATTTTCTCGAACGCTTGTTCCTGTTCGAAGTCCCATATAAATGTACTATCTTTTTTGAACAACTTTCTGAATGCCTCCGTTAGTTCTGAACAATTTGGGATGAACTTTGCAACATAGGTGACCATTCCTAGTCATCTTTGTACTTGCTTTGATGAAGTTGATGTTTCTATATTGTGAATTGTTGATACTTTCTCACTATCTAATTTCAATCCTTTTTGGTGATCATGTGACCCAAGAATTTTAGAGTTGTTTTATTGTATTGGCATTTCTCTTTATTCAGTTTTATTCCTGCGCTGTTTATTAAATCTATTACTCGTTTGGTAAGTTTTTCACATTCGTCTCGTGTTTTTGCATGTACTAGGATTGAACATTCCATATTTGGTATGCTGTCCAAAAGATTGTTCATTATCTGCTGGAATATTTCTGGCGCTGATGCCAATCCAAAAGGCATTCTTAAACAGGTAGATCTTCCCCAAGGGGTGGCAAAAGCAAGAAATGTTTCTGTTCTCTCCGAAACTCTAATTTGCCAAACGCCCTTCTTACAGTCTAAGAGTGTGAAGAACTTTGATTTGTTTATCCTAGCCGATATTTCTTCCAATGTTTGAAGAGAGTAATGTCTTCTTAATATGTTTTTGTTCATGTTCGATGGGTTTAGACAAATTCTAATTTTGTCTCGTTGCTTTACTACTACCATCGGTGAAACTGCTGGAGTAGGCTCAGTTATTTTTTTAATCACCTGCATTTTTTCCATTTTATCGAGTTCATCTTTAATTTGTGCTCAAATCGAGTGCGCTATTCGTCTGGGTGGATATATTTCGAAGGTAGGGATGCCTATTAAGTCTATTTCGTATTCATAGATTTTAAGGTTGCCTAATCCCTCGTAAATTGTCTCATCTATGTCAAGCGAATAAATGTTATCCTCGTTCGTTCTCCGTATTAAATTGAGTTCCTGGCAAGTTGCTTTTCCTAGTAGTGGTGTGACATTACCTTCGATTATTTTAAAAACTACATTAACTATCTTGTTCTGTATTTTGCATGTTATATTTGATTCGCCTAGAACCCTTATCTTGTGGCCGCTATACGTTACTAGGTTTTTTGTCATCGTCAACCTTGTTTGATTTATTAATTTTTACTGTTTCGTACCAGCCGTCTTTATTGTTTTCGATATTTATCAAATCAACATATAAATCTTCGCTCTCATTTTCAGACTCATTTATTTCGTCAACTTTGTAGTTTGATCTTTTGACATCGCGAGTACTCTTTGATCTGCATGCTTCCGGAAAATGATTTTTTTTTACAGATTCAACACACCACACCATATGCCGGACAAAATCTCGCACCATGTTTAGTTTTACAACGTTTGCAATTAAATATTTTTATTTGATTTTTACTATAATTGCTATCATTAGTACTATTATTTTGATTTCGATTGTTACTCCTAATATTTTTTTTTGTATTTTAAATATTAACTATGTTAACTTCTTTTTCTACTTTCACTGCATGCATCTGTAAGGATGCTATCTCGTTTGCTTTACAAATATTGATGACGTCATCTAACGTTTTTGTATCATCATTAAATAATTTTTCACGAATTCCATCCTTACAGATACCCAGTATTAGCCTATCCTTTACAGTTTCATCAACCGTTATCTTTTCAAACTACATTTTAACGATTGTAATTTAATTCTAGTTAAATACTCTTCGAATTTCTCACTGAGTTTTTTAAATACAAATCGTTCGTACGTTAAATTAATTTTCGGTTTGAAATGATTATCGAATCTTTGTACAAGCAACTCATACTTGATGCCTGCTGCTTTTATATTAAATGATTCAAAAATTTTACCTGCATCCTGACCGATTGAGGTCATAAAAATTGCTGCTTGAATATTTTTTTCCTTTTTATTAAATTCAGTCAGTTTATTTTAATTATTTTTAAATTTTTTCTTTTCTTCTGACACCATGTAATGTGGGTTTTAAAATGAATAATGTATTTCATTTTTTATTCTGGCTACTCACTACAATCCGATACAATATTGATAGTGCGTTATACTTAATTGACATAAGTTGACGCAACAAACATAACACAATTCGTTATGTTGTTACACCAACCTTTCATTTGATAAAAGAGCCAACAAACACATCACAGCGGGTGTCACCCTATGAAAATTATGGAATCTTAATCTTAATCTTAAATATTGTATATTAAACAAAAACAACGCTTCGACTACTCGATTGAAATGAATTTTGTTTTAGAACATAATCGTTACGCTTTGTATAAGGCAATAGAGAACAATTTTTACGAAAAATACGAGTTCTGATAAATTTATGAAGTATTTGCAGGAAAACTAACGAGCGTATGTCAATCCTTTGTTGCGCTTGAAATGTTGCTCTAGTTGAGGAATACCGAGGAATCTCTTTCACGCACGATTTAATACACTGTCTTTAAGGAAAGTGATTTTGCGCTAAGAACTCTTAATAAATATACATGAACATATTTAACGCTTATGTAACGAAAATAAAAAAAATATTTCCCCTCATAAGAAGATATTAAGTTACAAGAAGAGTAAAAAGTGATTCAATTTATAATTTAAGAAAAATTCATGGTAATGTTTTACCATCAATTTACCCGTGTATTTTCAGTTATTAATATCTGGAACAGGTAAGATAAAACTTTATTTAACAAATGTCGTTTGAATATAAACCTTCTAACTTAGAATCGTGTACATAAACATTGATAATATTTTTCATTCAAACAAATTGTCTTCATTACAAAAAAAAAAACGAACGAAAAAAATTAACTAAAATAAAAAAATTCCCTTGTCTAAACATGAATATAATTTAGTACAATTAAAAAATATCAAAAAGTACAAAAAAAAAAAAAAATTGTGCTTAGCTTTTCCGTAATTTCAAAAAATGTTTATTGTTCATCATTTTCCAACAACAAAACGCAAAAGAGACGGCATAAGACGGAAACACAAAAAAGCAATCATTAAAACTAGAAGATAACAATATTTTATGTCTTATAAACGCGTATACTATATTGAAATGAATGAATTTTACGAAGGAACAGGAACAATAAGTGTACAATTTTGTACAAAACTTCCCTATTTCCACATTTTCTTTCGTAAATCTAATTATCTCCGATTTTTCTTTTTTACTTTATTTTTTTTTTTTTTCGTAAATTTTCTTAATTTAACACTTTTTGATAATAAAAAAAGATACAATAGAAATACAACGGAAAAAGAAGATGCTACACAATTTTGGGTTAAAGGGAAAATAAGATGAAGGAGAAGGATTTTGTTTAAACAAAAAATTGAGTTTTTGCCTTTTTTATTAACTAAAAATTCTAATTCTCAACAAAAATTGCCCCCACCTTCTTCCAAAAACAACAAAAAATAATCTGTTTTAATTTTGACTTTAATGAAATTGTTCCCTCCATCTAGAGTAAAAACGTCTAAAATGTTTTGTACTCAATGTCATTTGAAATATTTCCAAACGATTAAATGAAATGTTGGATACCAATTTCACGTAAAGTAGATAATACGAAGAACTTATATTAGACAATACGTAATGCGTTAAATTAAAATACATTAAATTGACGGGAAGTCAGGTGTAAAGGGAAAATGACGACGATTAGTTGATTTTTTGTGTTATTAATTTTGTTGTATTTAATATATGTTACCTGGCATTAATAACAAACAAAATATGATTAAATTCTGTTCAGAAATTTAATGAAGTATCTCTCATTAATTATTTTTCCATGTTTTTGTTTTTTTTTTAGTAAAAACGCAAAAACATCTTTTGGTACAATATTCAAGATTTGTGGGAAACATTTGTTTTGTTTTTTTTATACAAAACATGTTAAGGATGCTGACAATACATACACCGCTACTAAAACATAAATTATATTTAGGCATTTAGTGTTATTTGGCAAAATGTAATCCTCGAGATAGTATTATTGGTTTATCTGTAGCAAAAATATTATTATGATTTCTGGAATTCGATTTTGATTACTGGGGCTTGCAAATAAAACACAAGGTTCTTTGTAGTACTTTTCAACTCTATTTTCAAATACAGGGTCAATAAGAGGTTTCATTTTGAATAGCCTGCTTTTTGGGCAGCTGTAAATTTTGAAGCTGTCATCTTTTGACATTTGACAAGTAAAAACTACGCCATTACTAAAAATGGTACGATACACGGTTCAACAACGCATTGATATTATTAAAATTCACTACAAAAATGGTGAACATTTTGCAGTCACAGTTCGCAAAACTAAAGCACATTTTGGCCGTCGTGAAGCACCTTCTCGGCCGGCAATAGTGAAACTGGTGGAAAAATTTGAGCTGTTGGGACAAGTTAGTGATGTGAAGAATCGAAACCGTGTGCATCGCTCAAGAACAACTGAGAATATTGCTGCTGTCGCCTGTTGTGTTGAAGAAAACCCAGATTTGTCGATCTTTGGAATTAGACATACCACAAACGACATTACACCGTATTTTGCATAAAGACTTAGGTCTTAAGGCTTTTAAAGTTCAGTTAACACAAGAACTCAAGTCGGTCGATCACCATAAACGTCGTATCTTCGCTGATTGGGTCCTTCAAATGCATCCCAATGATCCGGATTTTCATCGAAAAATCTTCTTCGATGATGAGACCAATTTTCACCTCGGAGGCTACGTTAATAAGCAGAATTGTCGCATTTGGGGCTCAGAAAATCCAAGAATGATTGTTGAGAAGCCTCTCCATCCTCAACGTGTCACTGTTTGGTGCGGGTTTTGGGCTGGCGGTGTGATTGGACCTTACTTTTTCGAAAATGAGGGTGGTGCAACTGTTTCGGTGAATGGATTGCGCTACCGTGCTATGATTAATGATTTTTTATGGCCGGAAGTGGAAGATATTGATGTGGACGACGTTTATCGAAACAATCGCAATTTTGCAAGAAAAGTTTCCTGACCGTGTTATTTCTCGAAGAGGTGATCACAATTGGCCACCGAGATCTTGTGATTTAACACCTTTAGACTTTTAGTTAAAATGAGTAAAATAAAAAAATCTGATTACAACTCTACAGCTGAATCAGTAAATTTACAATAAAATAGGAATACGATAAAGGCCCTTTTCAAAAAGATCGCACTATTATATAAAAGGATTAACTAACTGAAACCCTAAAGTGGTTTCTGTCAGTTTTTTTTCCTTTATTTTATATTACAACTGATTTACAAATCATTTAGTAATTTATCTTTCTTAAATGAAGATTCACATTTAACGGGCTGTAATCCAATGGTTACTCCCGTTTGTATGTACATAGTAATTTTTTTCTCTAACCTAATTAAATACAACTGCCCAATTCCAAAGGTTTCTGCCTTTGAAGTCTTCTTACTGCATTGGTGGTATCCAACAAACTTCGTATTTCTGCATTTTGGTGCCGAGGGAATGTGTTTCTTCGCATGATTTTGCATTTCTTCACTTACATACTATATTCCACGTTTAAGTCTCTATGGAGGTTATCATTTCTAATGTACCATGGTGCGTTTACAATGCCATGCAGCACTTTGTTTTGAAAACATTGAATCATTTGTACATTTGTCTTCTTGGTACAACCCCAAAGTTGAATACCGTAGGTCCATACTGGTTTAAGTATTTGCTGATATAATAGCAATTTGTTATGTATTGTAAGCTCAGAGTTTCTACCTATTAGCCAATACATTTTCCTATATTTGATGTTTAATTCTTCTTTTTTCTTTTTAACATGCTCTTTCCATCTAAGCTTCCAATCGAGAGTCATACCGAGGTATTTGGCTGTATTTGCATTTGGAACCGGCCTTGAATTAAGTTCCACTGGAATCCAGTTAACTTTCTGGTTTGTGAAGTTTACGTGAACCGATTGTATGTACATAGTAATTTTTTGCCTCATTTAGGATAAGGCGCCATTTCTTTGTCCAGCTACTCACTGTGTCGGTTGATTTTTGAAGTTTGGTCGTTGCTTCTGATATACACTTTCCAGTTGCCAGAATAGCTGTATCGTCTGCAAATGTTGCTATGGTGCCACCTTCTGTATTTGGCATATCTCTGGTGTACAGGATGTACAATATAGGACCCAGTACGCTACCTTGTGGTACGCCTGCTGATATTCTCTTTAGTTGAGAGAACTCTCCGCTATATATTTTACACGGAATTGTCGGTCTGCGATATAAGATTTAAGAATTTGATAGAACTGCTTTGGTAGATCTCGATGCAATTTAAATTCAAGTCCTTGGTGCCAAACTTTGTCGAAAGCTTGTGCTACATCTAAGAAGATGCTGGAGCATATCTTCTTATTCTCAAGTGCGTCTTCGATTATGTCCGTTATTCTGTGAACTTGTTCTATCGTAGAGTGATTTTTTCTAAATTCAAATTGGTGTGGTGGAATCAAATTTCTCTCTTCTATTATTGGCTTGAGTCTCTTGAGCAGTAATTTTTCAAATAATTTTGAAATTACAGGAAGTGTTGAAATCGGTATGTACGACTTTTTATCGTTCTCTGGTTTGCCTGGTTTGTGGATCATAATTACTTCAGAAACCTTCCATTGTCGTGGGACAAATTTTAGTCTGAAGGCAGCATTGATAATTTGAACCAATTTTCGTAGGCCCTTCTCGGGAATGGCTTTTACGACTTGTCCAGTAATTAAATCATATCCTGGAGCTTTTTTCGTGTTCAAATTACACTTGATCTCATCTTTTAATTCCTGTAATGTTACACATCGAATATTATATTCATCAATTTTGCTAACTGTTATTATGTTTTCATCTGCTGTTTGCCTAGGTAACGGTTGAAAGGCGTCTTCCAAGTGAGTCGCAAATAAAATAGCTTTTTGATTGTCGCTTTTGGCCCAGGTTCTTTTTAATCCCTTTGTTGCTTTTCAAAGAGAGTAATCAGTATCTTTATGTTCGGTGAGACCATTTAAGTACTTGTTATTAGTTTCGTTCTTAATTTATTTTATAAGTTGTTTTAGTTCATTGCATAGAAAATTGAGGATTTAGAAAAAAAATGAAAACACAAAATGAATTTAGCTCGATATAACTTAAAATTTCTGTGGTTATGCAAAATTCTGTCCCACCGTACAATTTGCTGGCCAACGATTATGATGTTGTTTGTTTGACCGAAACGTGGTTAAATGATTCGATCGGCGACTTGTTCTCACCAATTTATAAGACGGTGGCGGGTTACTGATAGCTATTAAAAAATGATTCATCGCAAGTGAGCTCGGTAGTCTTAATAGTGTTTTTGATAACGCTTGTTTGAAAGTTAACCTGCCTAATGGGAAAATTTGAATTATATGCTTAGTATATTTTTCACCCAACTCTAAATTATCCAAATACGAAAACTATAAATTTTTCTGCGATAACCTCTCGAATTATATCCTAAATGCACCTAACAACTAAAAGTTTTTAGTTATTGGTGACTTCAATCTGCCATGCATAACTTGGGTCGTGAATAGTAATGAATTTGATCCCTCATCTTCAAGAATGCTAGTGAATTCATGTATTGGTTTTCCATCCTAAGTAGTTCTACAGTAGAAGTTATGCTTTACTCGGATCCTCTATCAAAGATAGACAGTTTTCGTCCCTCTATACCAATATACTTGGCTTTTCTAAAAAAAAATTACCTTATATTAGTTATTCGTATATTAATGTAAAACATCTAAACTATGTTAGAATTAGAGAACAACTGCCTGTCCATGATTCCACTAATTGGAAAGTTCATATAGCGCTGTTAACGAATTTTACTTAACAATTAGTATTTATCTAGAATCTAAGTCTTCGTTGAACAATTCACGCACTAAGTTTCCATTTTAGTATTCTTCAAAACTACAATACTTAATTAACCAAAAACATAAATTTCATTCGATCTATCGTATCTACAAAAATCACAATGGTCATGTAATTTTCTGAATCTATCGGAAATTCGTTAAAAAGGAAATTCGCACTTGTTATTATCAATATTTAACAGCTATCGAGCAAAACCTAAAACATAATCCCAAGCAGTACCAATACCGCTTGGACTTTCACTAATTCCATTACTTATAAATCAGGTTATTCTACCTCTATGCGAATTGGCAGTAGGGATTCTCACAATAGTGAAGTTATTTGTAATATGTTTGCAGATTACTTTAAGTCAGTTTATATACCCAGTTTGGCTTCCAATAGCGGCTTACTAAATGTACTCAATACTAATGTTACCCAATTAAACCACTTCTATATGTATAGCTCTCGTATACATGCATACAAAAATGCAAATTTATGCTTTATAAACCTTTTGTCCTCTTCCTTTGGTTAAATGAATGCTAAATGAACCCGCATAATCAATGCCCATTGCCAGGAACGGACGAACCAGATCTAACCTTGATTTTGGTAAACTCCCCATTAGCTCCTGCTGGAGTTTGGCATTAAATCTGGCAAAATTGGCTTTTGATCTGCCCCTCGGAATCCAATACCTCTGTTTTGTGAGACTCATCATTAAAGAAAGTCCAGCATGTTTACTATAAATGTGTTCGTCTTGAAGAAGCATCCAACTCAATCGTGATTTACATTGCAGTATTGCAGGGTGTTTGGTTGCGTAAGATGCTAAACTGTGCTGTAATCTTCCACCCACTCGTAGAACGCCATACTTATCCAGAAATGGACTTAAACATTTCAATTGACTGTCATTTGCAACGGCGGATTTTGCTCTCAATGCTGCTAACTCCCTCGAATAAAATTTCTCCTGCTCATGTTTACATAGCATTACTTCGACTTGTGCTAGTTCTTCATGCAAAACTGATTTACCAGTACCGCTAACCGTTTTGGGTTCTCTACAAGCGTTAATGAATCGTAAAATGTAACACAGTTTACGTTGAGCACTTTCGTCCACCCATTTGTTTTCACTAATTGCACTGAACGCGAATATTGTGTGATCTTCCTCTTCATCCTGCTCTTCGTATAACCAGGGTGGGCCACGCCACCAAAAAACATGGGATGCTAGATTAATTGGAGCCACGCCAGGCGACGCACAGTCTGCTGGATTAGAAGTAGATGGGACATGCTTCCATTGCTCGCGTTTACTATGTGATTTGATTTCGGAAGTTCGATTTCCGACGAACGTGCTTCACCGACGAGGATAACTCTCCAACCAATCCAGCACGATTTTTGAATCGGTTCAATATTTGCAATTCACAATTTGGACACCCGCTTCCTGAATGATAGCACTGATTAGATGTGACAGCAAAAGCGCCCCACATAACTCAAGTCTTCGCAACGATAGCTGTTTCATTGATGCCACCTTCGTTTTAGATGAAACCAATTGCACAGTAATTTGGTTGTTTGTATTCAACAAGCGATAGTACACAACCGCAGCGCATGCCCTTGCACTAGCATCGCAGAACCATTGAATTTCAACCTTTGATGACGTAGTTGTTTCAATGTGACGAGATAAATTAATACATCCAACTTGCCCAAGTCCACTCAGAATTGATAACAATTGTCGATTTAACTCCTCTGGCAACTGATCATCCCTGTCCAACCTTTTGCACCAAAGTTGTTGCTTGAACATTTTTCCCATTACTGTTGCAGGTGACAACCAACCAATCGGATCAAAAAGTTTGCCAGCCGCAGATAATACACCTCTTTTCGTGTAACACTTTTGAATCAAATGTGAATTGATCCTTTGCTGGATTCCAGCTTATCCCGAGAATCTTAACTGCATAATCTGCAGCATTTTGCTCACCAAATATTTTTTCCGAAGTGTCCAACAGACTTTCATTTCTTCCACTTAGTGCCGCGGGACAGTTTGCTTTCAATTTAAAGCTATGTTTATCAAGTAGCTCACATATACTTGTAATAACTTGATGTGCCTCTTCAATAGTTTGAGCACCGCTTATTAAGTTGTCGACATAAAAACATTTACCAATTATGATAGAAGCTTGTGGGTGCGAGAATTGACATACATTTCTGAAATTTTCTGCAATGTTCGAATTGCTAAATAAAATGCCGTTGTTAACCCGTAAGTGACAGTTAGGAGCCGAAAATGGTTCTGTTTAATTTAATCAAACTAACCATTTACTGACAATAAACATAACCTCAATAAAATATTCATACCAACACAACGTGTTGCCTGAATAATTTTTTAATGCGGAAATAAAAACTTAGATCTACATTACGAGTATGTGCAACATAAAAGTGGGTGGGTAAACCCATTTAACCATAAATATAATGATTTGCTTTTAATACAGAGAAAAGGAAAACATGAAACTTTTTTAATATAAAGGCCAAAAGTGATTATAACTTAACGTTTTATATAATTGAAACTTTTTCAACACTTTATTACGGCATAATAAATTTATTTACCTTCAAATAAAGAATGAAAGCTTTTTTACTAGTTTTAAAAATGCGGTAAACAAATTTACGACAAGGTTATATTCATACAAGGGGTGAACAAAAAATGGTGGTTTGAGGATCAATGAAAATTATCGAGGTACGATAATAAGAAAATATTCAGCGAGTATAAAATACTCATAAATACACTGGATGTAACTAATCGAAGTAGATTGTAGAAATTGCGGAAGAATTTTATTTCTTTATGGTCAGTAGGAAATCCAAAACCGGGATTATATATAAGGCAATCCCGGGTTTCGGAATTGACAATAAAACAGGAATTTCGGGATTGACCAAAAGACCGGGATACTGGGATTTTACAAAAATTCCCCAGTTTTATGATATTCTCGGGTAAATCATTTACTACGGTAAATGTCGTTTTTTATTGTTCCTTTTTTTTTTTTGTTAAATTACGCCTTTTTTCTATGTATGTTCAATCGTTTTAACAATAGAAAACGGATATTCTAAACTTGCAACAATTTGAGAAAGGTATATTGGGTTTTTACGATAAATTGAATGTCTTGTTCTTTCGACTCAAAAAAAAGTGATGTACATAAAAAAAAAATTTGACTGTACATATCAGAAAATGATGTAGATATTTTTTTATGCCAAAGAACACGGTGTAAGTTGTGGCCCGGTCTGTTACTTTAATGTCGTGTTGTTTCGCCTCCTTAACCGGTCAATTACTAAAATAACCAAAAAAATGTGATTTAGGAGCTTGGAAAAAAATACCCTAGGGTAAAAATCCAACCTCGTGAATCCACCATGAATAGCAGGAAATGAACTAGATCCTTTTTTGCGTCAAGTCATGCGTGGTTTTTAAAATTTAGCAATAAATGATGTGGATTCGTAATTTAACTATTCAAAATTTATTTATTTACATCATCAACGGGATAAAAATCCTTTTTTGATTACAATTTTATTTTACAATTTTATAATTTAGTTTTAATTAATTTTTTAAAAGAACATTTAGAAATATTAAAATCAAACACATCAAAAATACAATTAAATTGTCGACAATTCGCCGGGACCGGAGCATTATGTGCGTAATTAGATTTAAATGTCGGCAAATATATAAAATTCCTAATCCGAGTAGGTTTACAGGGCACATGAATATCAATCTTTGCAAGTAGTTCAGGGAAGTCAATCGAACTATTAAGCAGATCAGTGATGAATGTTGAAGCAGCACATCTACGTCTTCAAGCAATGAATCCAAATCAGCAATTCTACAGCGGTCACCGTAGGATGGCAAATTCTTTTTATTCAGCCACATTGGAAGGTTCGGATCAAATGGCCAATTCAATTTATGAAGATAGTAAATAATAAATTGCTTCTGTATTCGTTCAATTCTATCGATATAAATATTGTAAGCAGGATCCCAAATAATCGACGCGTATTCCAAATTAGATCGAACAATGGAACAATACAAAGTTTTAATTGATTGTGCATTACGAAAATCTTTTGTGATACGACGAATAAAGCCAAGTAGAGAATTAGACTTAGCTACTATTAAATTAATATGGTCTCGGAAATTCAATTGATGGTCCAGGACAACACCCAAATCTTTATATGTCATAACTCGTTCTAGCTAGTGATTACCAATAAGGTATTGATGAAGAATAACTGCTTTTTTCCTGGAGAAGCTCATAATCTTGTACTTTTCCAAATTTAAGCTCAATTTATTCATAACTGACCATTTATACAGCAAATCAAGATCACTCTGCATTTCATTACATTGTTACGGGCTACATACACTTCTTGATATTTTCAAGTCATCTGCATATAATTCACAGTCACAGTACTGAAACAAAGAAGCAATTTCATTTATGAAGATATTAAATAATACAGGTCCTAGGTGGGAGCCCTGAGGCACTCCAGAATGAACTTCAATCATCTTAGATGTAAACCCGTTAATTTGAACTACCTGCTTCCGATCACGCAGATACGATCCAATCCAATCCAAAAACAATTCACTCACTCCAAATCTATCCAGTTTGGCAAGAAGTAACTCAAACTGAGGTGAATCAAATGTTTTCGCAAAATCAGTGAAAACCACATCAAGCTGACATTTAGAGTCAAAGGCACTGAATAATTTAGCTCGTTGCGGGAGCTCGTTGCTTTCCTTACAAAATTCA
The DNA here is from genome assembly GCA_958295665.1 of Tipula vernalis. Lineage (NCBI taxonomy): Eukaryota > Metazoa > Arthropoda > Insecta > Diptera > Tipulidae > Tipula > Tipula vernalis. The sequence goes on from OY282558.1 coordinate 304,464,941, forward strand.
CAGTACATTTCATACATTTTAAGAATGGAAAGTGTACTGTTCAAATATTTTTATTTTATATTATATATAAATCAAAATATAATAGTTCCAATTAAATACATTTTTAATCATAATAACCATATAAATATTAGAACTCTAAATTAATAAAATTATCGTAATAATTCAATTAATTAATCAATCATTTAAATATTGGAATTATTTCTTGTGTTACAATAAAATCCGTTTAGTGCAACTGTTTATGATTTCATTCATTTTGTGAAAACGTTATTGGTATATACAATTTGTTTCTTTCAAATCCGTTATACTGTACATACTGTTTATTATTTAATTCAATTTCGGAAATCATTTTTGGTTTATTTTTATTGCTGTGTACACTTACCACAGATAATTTTTAAACTGTATTTGTACTATGTCTGAAACATGTAACACTTGCTCTTCCAATATTACTAAGGGAAGATTTCCTGGTGTCAAAAGTGGTGGACCTTGTATGAAACCATTCCATATCAAATGCGCTCGCATATCTGATGATCTTCTACAAGGCATCAAAAATCGATCTGTGAATTGGTTATGTGAAGACTGTCGTGCAACGTCAAACCAATCAATTATGGATGATGATCAGGTTGCGTCGGACTCGGCAAATATGAACGTTAGTTTATCCGATGTTATGACCCAGCTTAAACGCATGGAAAGTAAGCTATCAGCACTTGAAGATTTAAAAACCATTGTTACATCGTTAAAATTTGAATATGAGGAAATCAAGTCGAATGTTTGTGTTTTGGAGGAAAAATTGCTTGTGCAAGACAACAAATTACGTCATTTGGAAGCTGAAATCGATAAACCAAATCAACAGCAAAATGTATCCAACATTATTATCAGTGGCTTACCATCTAACCATGAAGACATTCGTAGTTTAATAACTTGTGTTATCAAAAAAATAGGGGTGAACATAAATGGTGATCAAATAGTCTCAGTTGAGAAGATCGATAAAAAAATTACTGTCAACGCTGCTACAAATAGAAACCACTTCAAGCCATTGTTAAGAGATTTCTTTATTGTGAAACTAAACTCAACTGAACTTAAAAACAATATTTTAATGCAAATGCGAAAACACAAATCACTGTCTACTCAAGATTTGGATGTATTTCTACCAGTAAACCATCCAGTCCAGCGTATCTACATTATGCATCACTTAACAGCGTTCCAGTCAAATTTATACCGTGAGGCTAAAAATATAAAAACATTATATAAGTATAATTATTTATGGTGCAAAGCTGGACAAATATATTTACGGAAATCTGCAGGGTCTGATGTTCATCGAATTGCTTCGGTCAACGATATTTTTCGGATTAAAAACATTCACAAGAAAATTGAAGGCAATACATCTGATTGAACTATCTGGGAACCTGGAAATTTATAGATTGTTAAGTATTGTGATTTATTTACCTGTACTAGCTCAGTTTTTATTTTTTCTTGTGTTTTTATTTTATTTTATTTTATTTTATTTTATGTTGATTTCATCGCCACTATCAATTGCTTTGTCTATTTACATTTCCTTAACAGATTTAATTAGTCAAATTTTTTTGTGTTTAATTTCTTTTACGTTGGCACTATTGAATATTAATACTATGAATGTAAAGCACGATGTAAGTTATTTTTGGTCGTTTTACTCGTTTTTTGTTTTTTCTAATATTTTAAATTTTTACGTAAACATATCTTTTCTTATCATTAAGCGAATTTTAAATTCAACGCGATATTTTATGATTATTGCTCTATATTATATTTTTGCTCAATTTATTTTTATCATTGTTTGTAAGTTATTTTTGATTTGCATTTTTTGTGAGTAGTAAATATAGCATACTGCACCAAAATATTAGAAGTTTAAGAGCAAATTTTGATATGTTTAGTACGTTTGTAGCCAGTCTGAATACTCTACCTGATTTGATTTTTGTTTCTGAAATTTGGATTTATTCGAACGAAACAACAGAATTCAATTTGCCTAATTACAGCTTTAAAGCTTGCTGTAACGATAATTACCGCGCCGGTGGAGTTGGTGTCTTTATACATAAAAATCTAACAGTTATATCATGCTGTACTTGTAATTGGATTTCAGCTGATGTTCTTAGATTAGACATTCAACTAGGTAAAAATTTTTGGATTTTTCTGTGTTTTTACCGTTTTTGTAATAGTGATCTTAATGATTTTTGCAATGATTTAGATAATTTGCTGGGTACTATTAACAATAATAACATAGTGATCTTAGGTGATATTAATATAAATCTATTGAATAACGTAAGCTGTTTCAACTACCAAGCAATGCTTGCATCATATGGATTCCTCAGTGTATCTAACAATCCAACTAGGAATCTATCATGTTTAGACCATGTTTTTGTTAAATCCAGTAGTACATATACTTTTAGTATTGATAATTTACCAATACATTTTTCCGATCATAATTTAATTACTCTCAATATTTGGGTAGAATCGAATAGACCTGTGATATGTTATAGTGGAAAGAGTTCAAAAGTTAATTATGACAAACTTAGAGATCGTCTTCTAGTTGAAAACTGGGATCTTGTTTACCATGAAAAAAATTGTAATACAGCATTCGATATTTTCTTAAATAAATTAATTTCCCATATTGAACTTTCCAAAGAAATAATTACTTATCGCATTAGCAAGAAGTTAAAGCCCTGGATGAATTATTATCTTTTGTGTAAAATTAATAAACTTAAAAAAATTTCTAAAAAATTAAGAAGGTATCCAAATAACACTCGGTTAGAAAATTATGTAAGAAAACTCTCTAAGCATGTAAATATGACTGTTAAACGGGTCAAAAGAGTATATTACAAAGATAAATTTGGTTTAATAGGGAATAATCCTAAGCTTATGTGGAAGGAAATTGATGATATTTTGGGTAGAAATACGTCCCAAAACAAAAACCAAATAACACAAATTTATGAATATCAATCAAACGTTCTTCTTACTGATGATCAGAATATATGTAATGAATTTAATAAATTTTTTATAACTGTTTCATCCGATATGACTTCCAATATTTTTCCTAATAGTACTAACAGTGGAGAGCAAAAACAATTTATTTTTGGAAACCGTGATAGTTACTGTACTTCTTGTTATTTCGATGAAATTAATTCTTTGGAGATTATTTCTGAAATTCAGAAGTTAAAAAACAAACATTCTAAAGGATTTGATGGAGTAGATAATATCATTGTTAAAAATTGTGCCTGGTATTTGGTTGATGTATTAAAATTTTTATTTAATTTAAGTCTAAAGAGCGGAAATTTTCCAGACGCCTTAAAAATAGCTGTTGTTATTCCAGTTTTTAAAAAGGGTGATGCTCTGCAATTAAACAATTACCGACCGATCTCACTATTGAGTACTTTTTCAAAATTATTTGAGAAATTAATTAAACGACGATTAGTCTCTTACCTTGGTAAAATAAAATTTTTTAGTGATCACCAATTTGGATTCATAGAAGGAAAATCTACGGAAGAAGCTCTTTTAAATTTTCTGAGCAATATTTATTTAGCAATCAACAACTCTCAGAAATGCTCAGCAGTATTTTTGGACATTTCAAAAGCATTTGATACTGTTAACCATGACATACTCATAATGAAATTGTCAAGTATTGGTGTTAGAGGCAAATTATTAGATTGGTTTATAAGTTACCTTCGTAAGCGTAGTCAAATTGTAAAAATTAATAACGTGAATAGTCCTCCAGGTCTTCTAAAATGTGGTGTTCCTCAGGGCTCAGTTTTGGGACCCTTATTGTTTTTAATTTATTTCAATTCTATCTTTGAAATTAATCTTAGAGGGTGTGCTACAGCGTTTGCAGATGATTTGGCTTTGACATATGCGTCTAATGATTACGTTGATATTCAACGGTTTATCAATTTTGATTTATGCACTCTAAGTAAATGGTTTTTTTATCACCGACTTGTTGCTAGTGAAAAATCTAGAATTATGCATTTTAGACGGCCCGACATAACAGTTGATCAAAACTTTTTCAAGTATCACGTATACCCGTGTGATAAGAATCCATGTTTTGGGCAATGTTTTGATTTGCCCTGCATAAATGAGTTTAAATACTTAGGTGTAACAATTGACTCGCAGCTAAATTGGACCTCCCACCTAACTAATATCAGGAAAATTGTTATTACTGCAGTGCATAAATTTTATAATCTTCGACCTTTGTGCCCTTCTTTTATTTTAAGAAGGTTATATCATGCTCTTGTTGAATCTATCTTAATGTATGGTATAACTAGTTGGGGTGGAATTTACTTTGCTAATATTGCAGATCTTTTTGTAGCGCAAAAAAGAATTATCAAATTAATTTATGCTTGTCCAAGGAATACACCCACTATTCCGCTTTTTCGCGAGTTAAACTTGTTGCCTCTAAGGTATTTGTATGTTTTTAAAGTATTGAAAATGTTTTTTGTTCGTAGCAATAGTTATCATAGTCGAATATACCACGTGTATAATATGAGAAATCCAAACAATTTTGTCGGTCTTCGTTGTAATAGTGAAAGGTTTAGAAGATTTTATTTATATATGGCACCTTTTTGGTTCCATCTTTTACCTAAAAATAACCGAATTCATTAAGGATGCCTAAAAAAATATGAAGTAATTATCATTACATGTGCTGACCACATTAAAACTATCATGTTAAAAGCTTATGATTTACATGCAACTAAACTGCAATTTACGTGCTAATGTACTGAAATAAATAACTTACATTCTCAAGTAATTGATCAGAATTTCTTTTATAATAATGCATTTCCAAGTCCAAAGAATAATCGGATGAAATTTTATATTCGAACGTTGGATCATTAAAAGAATCATCAGAAAATCCCATACTTTCATCTGTAAGTATTTCGGGTATCTTAGATGGTCCCTGAAATGCAAAAAATTCAAATAACTAGTAAGCACTTTAATAAGTTAATAACAGTTTGATTGAATAAATTAAATTGAATAATACTTACAGGTTTTGGTTCTTCATTTCTAAAATTTTTATTTATTTTTGATGCGGCTTTGGCCATTTCTACTAATTGTTTACCACGACTTAAATACATTATCACTTAAAAATTTCAAATTAAATTATATAAAATAATTATCTTGCTTAATAAAATGTACACTTTTTAAATGATTAATAAAATGATAATAAACATTGAATGTGATTTTGATGTTCAAAATCTTTTAACTGTTTCTATTGGTACTTAGCAACGAAAACATGTACACTTTGCTGAAACTCTTTTAAACTTTAAACTTTCTAGTTTAAATAAAATGCCATACAAAATACTTCGCGATTGTAAATAAATTAACATTTTACCATAGTAATGACTTTTACCTGAAATAAATAACACAATATTGGAATAAAATTATATTCTGGAAAAACTCACTAAATGTTATGACTTTTACCTTTTGAATTTAAAGAAATATATTATTTAGTGAGTTTTTCTTCACTAAAATCTAAGTATAATGAAGGAAATATAGAAAAATAATTTTACAAGACTAAAGTTTAGTAAATTATAAAATCATACATGTACTTATATCATTTTCGACGAAAATGCAGTTAGTGACTTTTACCTTTGAACCATCGATATATGTATTTATCTACACAGCGTACATACTACCTCATTCAAACAATAATTATTATACAGCATGCGTCAATTCGATTGAAGAAGTTATTAATATTCTTGAGATTAGATGCGTTTAAAGTAACAGAGTATACTACTGACTGTATGCCGAAATCAAAACACATGCAACAAATCATATACAACTTTAAGAAGACAAACCATACTGGTCTGCATGTTTATTTAGAAGCAGTGAATTGGTATGAGATTCTAAATACAAAGGCTTTGACTCCATGTGCCTATTTCCAACATGTCACCATGTATTGACCCTCCTTCGTTCGATGACCGGCTTATATATCTAAAAAATCGAAAATGTAAGATCTATACTAAAATGATGAAACCAAGTTTGAAAACAGAAAAGCCGTCCTTTTTACAACACAACAGTTTTTATCTATACTCTAACTTTTATTGATATTCTAAGAGAACAATATAAGCTCTTTTGACTTAAAAAATCCAAAAAATCAATAACTAGATTTTTTCCGAACGTTCAACCCGATAATTATCAGATTTCAACACTCTGGTTAAGGTAATTTTTCTAAATTGAAAAATGATTAAGCAAAGGGTGATCGAAAAGCCTAAGATTAATATAAATAATAATCGTAATTTACTCTCGTATCTTGTGTTCTTATCTTAACATCGAAATAAAAATTTCTTTTTCTTTAAAAATAAAGGATCTCCAACAACGTTTGCCAAAAATAAAAATAATAATAAAATTTCCAATCAAACATACACACACAACAACAAAATTTTAGAAGAGAATAACAACAAAGAAAAACAGATTAATGGATTTTTGATGAAATAAAAATATTTTTCTATTATTATAAAAGGTTAATTGGAATTTTTTCAAATATCTTCGATAATCCTTTTTTTTTTTTGCTTTCTCCTCGAACATTCTCCATAATTTTTCATTTTATTATCGCTACGTTGAATTGCGTCAGGATAGAATTAAACGATAATAGATAGGGAGACAGACAAGTATTATGTTTCTATTAGTCGTTTATATTTTTATCGGGGATGAAAACCCATTTAAAAAAGTAAAACTCGGAAGAACCGAATCAAAAGAACAATAATACTTGGCTTATATTTAACCTTGCATTAAACTATTAACATTTTGCACAACAAAAAATTATTTTCTGTAATGTGCCAATTCTGTACAAATCTGTTAAAAAATAAGAACCAAAACCAGTATACACCAGTATACCAGTATACATTTACAATCTTTATGCAAACAGTGACTTATATAGGCCAAACCACGAATTTATTTATATCAACGAGACATCTCGCGTCTTCTGTTATGTCTAGTTTCAATATAAAAACTACCACCACTACTATTTCTACAATTTTAATATATGACTAAGTTATTGCTGTGTTGCTTTGGTAAACACATAACAACCATTTCATTACACAAACAAAAACGTATTAGCAAAACACAAACATTTTTATTTTTTATATAGAAAACAACCAAATCTTTAATCCACAGAACCACTAAACAAAACTTCTTTGTTGTTGTCTTGAGCATCTCTAAAACAGCAAAAAAAAAGTCTTTTTACCAAAGCAATACACCTAATCCTGTTTTTACACGGTACATACGTTCCAGAGAATATCGTGTAAAAAAAAATCGTGTAAAAAAGACACGCAGTAATGGGAAAATATTAGATTGGTTCAACAACCTCAAAATACCTACAAAAATTAATAATTCGGTAAAACATACACCAATTTTATTCTTCAATATACCATGTCCATTTTATTTCACATATTATAATCATTTTATAATTTTTAAGAAATAAAAACAAAACTTAAAAATAAAAAAATTCACATATTTTTAGAAATAAAAACACAATTTAAAAACAAAAAAAAATCACATATTCAAGGAACATAAAAAAATGGTATAAGGAAAATGTTTTATTCGGTGTCAGTTTCTGATAGTAAGCGCATTCTTTTGTGCTGCGACGGCTGAATATCACTTTCGTCAGTAGAAATGCTTAGTACGTCTACATCTTCAACTGCGTTTATTGGTAACTGCCTATCAGAAACAGTTTCAGGCACAGGTTTATTTATTTTAATAGCAAATTCGGCTATAGTACGTTGTGATCCTACTTTGGAGAGTTCTTTGTACAGCTCCTTGTATCGAGCCATACAGGATTGTAGATCTGGATAGGGATTCCGACTGCATTTTGGATGATTTTTTTAAGCATGATTTTCAGCCTTAATTTAGGCAATCAAAATAAATATTAATCATTATGAATTGCGTGCCTATCACTGAAAATGTAATAAAAAAATTCTTTTGTTATAATTTCTACAATATTATTTTATGGTCGTTGTTTGAATGTATACAGTTGACCTCCAATTTACAAAACAAATTCGGTCAAAAGATCCCATCGTTTAGTGAAATTGTCTTAAATTGAAACCAAAATTTCGTGAATATTGTATAATTCATTCTAAGGGTTCATAAATGTATGAAAGTTATTGATCATTTAATTGGAAAAACCCAAGTTAATGAGATTTGATCGCACATAGCAGACATAACGTAATATAGGGGTTCGCTGTATATATTTGAGATATAACGTACATAGTTAAGTATGTAGGTATTTTTTTTTTTTTTGCTTTAATATACATACATACATTTGCATTCAAATGAATTTATCAATATTGTATAATTTTGGTTACTAAGGTAAATTCTCTTAATCTTTAATAAGACTTAATTCCCTTAATCGCATTTTGATAATTTATGCATCTTGGTTGGTGTTCTTCATATAAAAATTTTACTTACAATTAGTGATTCTATAAATCATTCTAACAATATAGGTTTGCCTTGCGTTTTAGATGGACAAATTATTTACAATATTATAATACAAATACGACTAAAACTCAAAAAAATGTTATGTGGTATGTACTTGAAATATGGTATATTTAAAAAAAATTATGAACCGCCGAAATGTAGACTAATGAATTTCATATCATGCGTTACACAAAAAAATGCTAAACAAATTATAAAATTTTAGCAGTACCTTCCGAAACTATACTGCAAATTTAAAATTAATGCCTTAAGCGCAAATCTGCAGAAAACCGAAATAAAAACTGGCGTTCGTTTTTTCGCGGTTTCAGAAAAATGTTTAATTGGTTTTGAAAATTGAATTTTAATTTTTTCGGTCAGAAAAACATATTTGGTACAGAAAAAATTGAACTCTCATTTTCTAGTAGATTCGATAAATTTCCAGAAGATTTTAGAATCAAATATTTAAAAATCTAAATTTATTTTCCAACTGGACGTTTATAGAATGGAATACTTTTCGGTTCGTAAAGGCATTTTCAATGTGCCTTCTTAATTCAGTTAGCGCAATATGAGTTCCATCAATAAGCCCAATTATATTTGGAAAACCATATTCTCGATGAAAACTAAAATCATATTTTAGTGTCACATAAATTATACTTCTAAATCGATTCTTCTCTATAATGTTACGTACTTTATTTTAGTTGAATCGATTTCACCTTGCGTTTGCGGGAATTTGACATGAACATTTTCCAGCTGGGTGGATATATTTCGGGTGAATTTTTTGACGCACCTGTGAACCGTTGTTTGACTCAAGCAAACTAGCGCGTAAGACCCAACCCTTCGTTGATAACTGCCACTACCTAAAAAATTTAGTACCGATAGTATCTACAAATTAAAATAAAATATAAATAATTTATATGTGAACGTTATTAATCAAAATCCAAATAAATCAATACCTAATCTAATAAATTAGATGAAAAGGAATTTTCTTCCGATGATCATAATCTGTAATAGCTGATGGAAATAGATGGAGGTAACCGATACATTTCTAAGAACCTATTGTACAATTATTTTTGTGAAAAATGTTTTATTTTAGATTTGTAATATGGTAATTAGGTGCCTGATTTACAGGCTTTATATGTCACTTGTAATAATAATTATTAATTATTATTCTTAAATTTACCTAGCTTCCAAAATGTCAAATAGATCCATAGTGTCTCGTAAATATTTACGAAAAGTAATCAATTTATTTCGTATTCGACGACAAGACACAATACAGCTAACGGCACTCATTCCAAAATGTAAAATTCAATTTAAAATTAGGATTTATCTATCTGAGTGGTTTATGGTTGTACGGTGCCAAAATTTTTATAATATCGTCACAATCGTCATTTTAAAAAAATATATATAAATTTCACCACCACGGCTCAATAGGCTCCCCGTTACGTTGGATCAGTTAAGAAACTCTCAACTTATATACACACTCCCTTGTGATGGGTCCTTATAGCAAAGCATTCAAAGCAATCCAAAAGACCTTCTATGTTTCGAATATTTACACCTCGTTTACGTTTTTTTCGAAAGAGCGACCATAAATAAGTATAAAAATTAAAAAATTTAAAACTAGAGCTGCGTTTTTTTATTCGCTCCTGGCAGCTGCTATCGAGAGCCATCATTTTTCTACGCCTAAATTTAAATTTGACGCGCTATTTATTGGTAAACTAAACTTATTTAACGTCACGCTATCGTTTTTAATTCAATTGTTTAGCGAAAACTTGATATAAAAAATATTTGGCTCTACCTATTTATACGGAGCGCTATCGGGAGCCACTTTTTATATGAGGGCTCTCGATAGCAGCTATCCGGAGCGAATAAAAAAACCCAGCTTTAGTAGGGTTTTCATATTAAAATTTTTCATCTCATACTTTTGTTGACACAATCCGTCTTTTTTATTTACAACTATTAAATTATATTTATAGCACGAGTTACCTTGATATTATGAAAATTCTTTAATTTAGTGTTCTTTAATAAAACCTAAATCCATAGACAAATTTTGCTTTATTTGACCCAAAAATCTTCTGGAAATTTATCGAATCTACTAGAAAATGAGAGTTCAATTTTTTTTGTATCATATATGTTTTTCTGACCGAAAAAATTAAAATTCAATTTTCCAAACCAATTAAACATTTTTCTGAAACCGCGAAAAAATGAACGCCAGTTTTTATTTTGGTTTTTCTGCGGATTTACGCTTAAGGCATTAATTTTAAATTTGCAGTGTGGTTTCGAAAGGTACTGCTAAAATTTTATAATTTGGTTAGCATTCTTTTGTGTAACGCATGATATGTAATTCATTAGCCTACATTTCGGCGGTTCTTAATTTTTTTTAAATATATTTCAAGTACATACCACATACAATTTTTTGGAGTTTTAGTGGTATTTGTATTATAATAAATAATTCTTCCATCTAAAATGCAAGACAAACCTATGTTGTAAGTAAAATTTTTATATGAAGAACACCAACCAAGATGCATAAATTATCAAAATGCGATTAAGGGAATTGAGTCTTATTAAAGATTAAGAGAATTTACCGTAGTAACCAAAATTTTACAATATTGATAAATTAATTTGAATGCAAATGTTTGTATGTATATTAAAGCAAAAAAAAAAAATACCTACATACTTAACTATGTACGTTATATCTCAAATATATACGGCGAACCCCTATATTACGTTATGTCCGCTATGTGAGACAAATCTCATTAACTTGGGTTTTTCCAATTAAATGATCAATAACTTTCATACATTTATGAACCCTTAGAATGAATTATACAATATTCACGAAATGTTGGTTTCAATTTAAGACAATTTCACTAAATGATGGAATCTTTGGACCGAATTTGTTTTGTAAATTGGAGGTCAACTGTATACATTCAAACAACGATCATAAAATAATATTGTAGAAATTATAACAAAATAATTTTTTTATTACATTTTCAGTGATAGGCACGCAATTAATAATGATGTATATTTATTTTGATTGCCTAAATTAAGGCTGAAAATAATGCTTAAGAAAATCATCCAAAATGCAGTCGGAATCCCTATCCTGATTGAAATTTCACAGCTCTTTCGTTTATGTGATCATTTGTCAGAAAATGATCTGCCAATTTATTTGCCATTTGAAGGCCATCAAGAATTGAGCTGGTGGTTATTGAAGACGAAATTTCGTCCTCATCAGTGCTATCATTTGCGTCAATGTCTTCTAGTGCAACCTCTAATAACTCATCTTCATTAAGAACTCTGTCAACAATTATTTCGTTTATATCATCAGCGGTAAAAGAATCAAATCCTTCACCTCCAACTGCTTGTGCCAAAGTGATGATTTCTGTACACACTTCATCGACCATATTTGGTGTCACAGCAGAATTTTCGCTTTTAATGCATTCTGGCCATATGGCCTTCCAACAGGCATTTAAGGTCGATGGTCTAATTTCTGAAACGGCCAAAGCAGCATGTTTTATGCAATCCATGATGGAAAATTTTTTCCATGCGTCAATAACAGTAATATTAACATCATTGTCCATTTTATTCAAAATGTATTGAAATGACCGTTTTATGTAATATGTTTTGAAAGTTGCGATAATACCCTGGTCTAATGGTTGAATTAGGGCAGTAGTATTAGGAGGCAAAAAAAACTATTTTTACATTAGAGTGCTCCAAAATTGGGTGACCAGGAGCATTATCTATCAACAAAAGAATTTTAAATGGCATACCTTTATCATCCATATAACGTTTTACTTCTGGAACAAAACAATTGTGGAACCATTCACTAAAAACTGACGAAGTAACCCACGCCTTTTTATTTGCCATCCAATGGACTGGCAAACTTTTAATATCGACACCTTTCAATGCTCGTGGTCGGAGAGATTTATTGATCAACAGAGGTTTTAGTATGCGGTCCCCTGATGCATTACTGCAGAATAAAAACGTAATTCTATCGTTTGCCACCTTAAAGCCACTAGCACTTTTTTCGTGTTTTGCTATGTACGTTCGGCTTGGCATTCTTTTCCAGAAAAGGCCCGTCTCATCGGCGTTAAAAACTTGGTCACTATTGTACCCACCTTCTTCAATTAATTTGGCCAGCTGCGAAGGGAATTCTTTGGCAGCTGCAATATTTCCAGAAGCTATTTCACCTTTGATCTTGACATTATGAATTGCATGCCTTTCTAGAAATCCTTGCAACCATCCATTACTAGCAGCAAATTTATTTTTGTTTTCGTCGGTGGATTTCGAAGACGTTGATGGTTCCATTTTTTTTATTTGGTCATAAGTTCTTAAAGCCTTCTGCTTAATGGTATTGGTATCAAGTGGTATACGTTTTTGGGTGTAATCTTCTATCCATGTCAACAGAACCTTTTCCATTTTTTCCATAACTATATTTCTCGTATACGAAGAGGACTTAGCGCTCAATTTGGTACCAGAAGGCACGGCTTGTCTAATCGCTTTTTCATTTTTTTTAATTGTCCGAATTGTCGCTTCGTTTAAATTCAACGATTTTCCAACGGAACTGGAACCTTCACCATTTCCAAGACGGTCCAAAATTTTTATCTTTGTTTCCAAAGAAATCGTTGTTCGTTTTTGCTTCATGGCTGAATTAACAATTTTAAACTTATTAAATTAATTACGCTTTATGAAAAATTTTAACTTACCTTATCAAACAAAACACAACAACGGTTCAGTTTCAATAAATTAGCCGCACTACTAAAATCTAAATTCGAAAGGTTTTCAAAAAACATAAATTAAAAAATATTCTATACATTTTCTTTTCCCTAAATATTACATACTTTTCACTTACACTTTACACTTTCAAAACTCAATAGAAAATAAATTATTTTTCCTAAATATTACGTTACCTTATACGTTCAAAACTCAATAGAAAATAAAAAATGTAAAAAGAATTGTGTAAATTGTAAATCCCCTATTTATATGTATAAGCAAAGAAAAAAAACACGGAACAGCTAAATTCAAAATTTTTTATCCGTGTAAAAAAAAACGTGTAAAAACTGGATAAGTTTATTTTTGTCGACCGTGTTATTTCAAAATCGTGTAAAAAAAGACCGTGTAAAAACAGGATTAGGACCATAAACAAAATAAATTAAACAAACTTGTTTACTCATTTCACAATCACATGTAAAACAATGCATGCGGTGTGAAATTACCTCTCTAATGGTACCTGAGCAGTACGGTTATATATTTTTAAACATGTTTGTTCCTGTTACTTGTTCAAATCTCCATTCATCGCAAAATGGATAAAAACACTTCACAAATTTAAATATTTTTTATTCTATAACACTACACTAAAAAAAGCACCACACTTTTTTATTTATTTATTTTTCCACTTCGATCACTGTTTAAATAAACTTAACAAACTAAAACTGAATTAAAATTTAAATTAAATAAATTCACTTCACAGGGAAATATAAAAACATGTCCTTCTCAATCAAGATTCACCCTCACCATCCAACGAAATAAGTAAACAATCACCATTATTGCGATTGTCGCATCGACATCGACAAATCGAAGTAGCAAAAATATTATGTTGCGTATGTTTGTCGACTTCAATGAACATTTGACGATCGATTCTACCATTTTCTGTCGATGATATATTAGCACCGACAGAAAATGACGACGTCAAAAATTTATCGAAGCCGACATATCGCGCATGTAGAACAAAAATGACACAACTCAAAAAATCGGGTATTCCCGTTAATAGCATATTCAGATTCATCATACATTTTACTCTCATTCTCCATAATTGAGAAATTAATAATTTCTTTTGTTTTTCGACACGTGGTATTTGTGTCACATTTCAAGGTTAAAATATATTTTAAACACTTGCAACAAAAGAGTCATAAATTCAGTTGTAATTAAAACTTCAAACGAATACGTGTTGATTTAAGTACAAAACCGTCATATTTCAAGTTATGTCATTTTAGTACTTAAACTGAAAGAAAAAATAATTATATTTTTCGAGTTAATTCATTTTTGTTGAATGAAGTGTATTCCGCGATTTGTTGTAATTCGAGTTGTGTCATTTTTGTCGGAAAAGGTAAGTAAAATTAGTTGAATTATTTTTTGTTAAGTCATTCTCGTACGATCAATATTACGCATTTTGAATTATGTCACTCTTGATGTTAAAGGATATTTTTACTTTACTCGGTTTCACTGACTTTAAAACGTTTAGATTTTAAACTGACACATGGTGGTTTGGCGTCTATTGGAGGGGGGGATCAAGGTTGAGTAGATTAATCTATCAGCTCCGTAACCTTCCAGTAGGGTGCGCATCACGTGAGCTGTTCTGGTCTTGTCATTAGGCAGCTGCGTGATGGGTACAATTGTGTAAGGGGTAACCTGTTCACAATTCGCAAGTGTACGTACTGCCTCCTCGTGGCAACCACTGGTAACTTTGGCATATTTTTGGCCATTTGGCACAGGCTAAAGTGCGGCGCTAAAGGAGAAAACCTTGACAAAAAACCCTAATCTAAGGTGGAACAGCATATGCCGAAAGATGAATGGCTGATAGGTTAATCAGCCCAAAATATGCGGACTCTGGATACCAGGCACCCTCCAGTTTTATTTAGCCTTCCTGTAGTAAAGCTAGGTGACCTACAGGTGATTTGCAATTCCGAGCAACTCGTAAGAGTAAAATCAAACGGAATACGGGGCAGGAGTAGGAATATACGGGAGTGGGACAACCCTCTCGAGGTCCTTGAGCTCCAATGCTACCGTATTTCTAGCGGAACTACATGCTGTAGTAAACATCTAGGAGGGAGAGCAATAAGCCCAGATAGTATGTATCACGTACCGGGAGGCAGTATCGTCAGGTTCATTAAGAACCTGAATATTGACTGGACGGATAATTAAGCAGGGGCCAGCACAATAGATCTTTTAGGTCGCAGTGCGAAGTGGCTGATCGCCCCCATGCCCCCCCCAATAATAATAAAAAAAACTGACACATTTTAGATTACAAAAATGCGGGTATGTTGATTACTAAAATTTTTGAAAAACTTCAGTTGAGCTTCTATTTTTAAGATAATTCGAGTTGTGTCACTTTTGTCGAAATAATTTGGCTAATTTATTTATAGGGCTACTAGCAGGATAATCATGAATTCGTCGCATCGTGCAAGTCTAATGGTACAAAAATGGCAACATCAGCGTTAAAAAATAATGAAAATCCAACAACAAATATTAACGCAGAGAATCAACATCTAAATATTTTGGAAGTACAAAGTATGAATTCGACTTCAAGGTTTGAAACCTTTAATAGAAATGAGCCAGGATGTTCACACGCTACTCAAGTTGCAAATGATTTACGTGCTAATGTGCCTGAAGCTAACACTCAACTGAATACGCTGGTGTTAGAGACGGAAGGAATTTCCGAATGTGTTTTCTCAGATAACAGTCACGGATATAGTATTTTATCATTTAATGAGTGTTCATCAGTAATTGATAAATATTATTTTCAACCCTATCCTAGAAGCGTATCCGCGATACGAGTTGAGACTGAAAACCTGCCTGAAAATGACTCCGGTAACGTTTATACTGTTATACATAACTCTGTTGATCTCACAAAGATACGATTAATTAAATCAAATAATCAAATAGATTTTGAGTCACCTACACACAGCAATGAAAGTGATATTATAGATGATTCTGATGAGGATCCAGATTTTATAGATAGTGAATCAATTTTAATAGACAGTTCTGAAAATACAAATCAGTATGAACTTGCCTCTGAAATTGAAAATGTGGCCAAAAAAGGACGAAAAATGAAACGGCAGGTTGATAATTGGATTAGCAAAAACACAAAACTATTAAGAAATTCTGAGGAAGCTTACGTTTCGACCTCAAAATCAAAGAAAGGTTATTCCGCGAGAAAAATACGGCCTGGATGTCGAGATAAATGTAGGTTAAGCTGTACTAGCAAAATTAATGCTGCCTGCCGTGAAAGAATATTCAATAACTATTGGAAGTTAGCAGACCTTCACAGTCAGAGAGAATACATATTAAAGCACACCGATCAAATAAAGCCAAAATATCGATATCGATCGAACGAGCTTGCAAGAATTTTTTTAAAGCAACTCTGGACATCAATACCCGACCTATACGGACAGCATTTTCAAAGAAAAGCGACACAGGAACCCTGAAGAGCGAAATGAGGGGAAAGCACGGAAAACAATTTAAAATCGACCCCGAACTTAAACAAAGTGTTAAAAATTTCATAAATGGCATTCCAAGGATAGAATCTCATTATTTAAGAGCCCAAACCACGAGAGAGTTTATTGAAAGTACCAAAAGTATTGCAGATCTATATCGTGACTATAAGCAGCAACGTGAGGAACAGAGCCTTTCATTTGTACATGTGAGTATGTTTATTCGAAACTTTAGAGAAGAGTACAACATATCTTTCTACGTACCAAAAAAAGATCAGTGCGATCTGTGTGAGTCTTTTAAAAAATGCTGATGAGGAGGGGAGAAAAATATTACTAGAAAACTATATATTTCACCAGAAAGAGAAAAATCCGGGCGGAAAAGGAAAATGACAAAAAAAATCCTAATAGCGCACATGTTGCTGTATACGATTTGCAAGCAGTTATGCCACTGCCTAGAGGGCAAATTTCCTCATTTTACTACAAAAGCAAAATAAACTGCTATAATTTTACAATCAGCGATTTGAATGCCAAAAACGTAGATTGCTACTTTTGGAATGAAACAGAAGGTAAACGTGGTGCGACGAAAATCGGAAGTTGTGTCCTACGATATCTCAAAGTGGTGGCTGAAAATGCAAACAATGCAAACCTCGATATAATATTTTACTCTGACAATTGTTGTGGGCAGCAAAAAAAATAAATATTTACTCTCAGCTTACTCTTACGCGGTTAATACTTTCAAAATTCGAAGCATAACACACAAATTTCTAATACGCTAACATTCACAAAATGAAGTCGACAATGTACTTAGCGTAATAGAAAAGCAGGTTAAACGATATGTAAGATCAAGTCCGATTTATGTACCACAGCAGTATGCTACACTTATTCGAACAGCGAAAAAAAATGGTAATCCATATCGTGTTCATGAGCTAAGTTATGAATATTTTTACGATTTGAAAACGCTTCAAGAAGAGTGGGGGAATAATTTTACTATTAACTCCGACAGAAAACAGGTGAAGTGGCACAACATAAAGGTTCTCCGAGTTGAAAAGAAAGATTCACTACTTTTTTACTATAAAACTTCGTACGAAGAATCAACCTACAGCAAAGTCCACGTACGAAATATAAGGAGCAATAAGTCTGGAGAAAGCGTAAATGCATTAAGATTAGTTCCTGCATACAAAAATAAAATTTCATTACCTGCTCATAAAAAAAGGGAGATATAAGATCTTTCATAAAAAATATTATCCCTAGAATTAATTACGATTCGTTTTTTAAAGAAATTCTTGAATTGTAAAATAAGCTCGATTCAGCTTTAGGGAGTAAAGACTTTTTTTGTTTGGTTTACTTTAATGATACTTTTGGAAAGTACGCTAAAGTAGTAGTGTTATTTTTCTTTTTTGATGTATTTTAAAATTACAGCTGTTTTTGAAATATTTTTTAATAATTAATTAAGCTATAAATAAAATTTTTTTTCATTTATTTTATAAAGATTTCCGCTATTTTATTCAGAATTATTCTACATAAACTTCTGTCGCAACTCCAAATGTTTATATAATTTCTAATGAGAACTAGACACCAAAAGTGTCACAACTGCAACATTTTTATTGAAATCTTTTTGAAAGGTGAGACAACTTAAAATAATACAGCATAACTCTAGCCCAGGTAAACACCAATACTGTATTAACTTAAAAAAATACAGATTTTTAAGATAACAGATTTATATTATCGCAAAAAGCGAATTGTAGTTAATTTTAATGTGGTTTGTTTATTTCCTAAGCTAATTTAATTTTTAAAAAACACCAATTAATTCCGTAAAAGCGTTTTTTTCTTCTCCTGAAAAATGCCGTTTTTTGACTTGTGTCACTTTTGTTCTACGTGTGCGATATGCAACACCAATTTTTTAGCATTTCGATTTGATGGATACGACACTCGCAATAAGTGTGAATATTATATTGACAACAAAATATCAATTCAATACACATGAAATGTGAACTGAACACATCCATTTCAAGTAATATATATTTTGCTTAGATAATAAAGCTAAGGACTAATCACTAATCGTTTGACAATTTCAAAAATTTGGTTTGTTGTAGCGGTCAGGAGCGGACACACACACACACACACACACACACACACACACACAAGAAGGTAGAAATGGAGTTGCCAAACATCGCTGCAAATCAAAATGCAGTTTCTACTTCTCTTAAATGATGTTGTTGTTCCTTCGTTAGCATTAGATTTTTTTGTTTTAAATATTTCGTACTAATTACAAATATATAACTTCGGGTTTTTAAATGAAATATTCAAAAACTTCAAATCTATGTATGTTAAGAAATCGATATCGGTCCTGGATTTTCTCGCAATATAAATTATATAATTTTTGAATGATATTAACATAGGCAGTGTCTCTTCTGCAGCAGTGACTTTCGGGGGCTACTTCAAAAATTAACTCACAGAGGAAATAACAAATTGAAAAAAATTGTTTATGTGTTTAACATTCATTTTTATTTATACGTATAGACTCTCTTTCTTTAAAGTTTTTTTTATTCTACTTGTGAGTTAAATCTTGAAGTAAAGGTAAAATTTAATTTTAAATGGATGGAATTATTATCAATCGTATCACTTTAACTATAGCTGAGTTTTTTTACTCGGTCCCGATAGCTGCTATCGAGGGCCGTCAATTTTCTACATATAAATAAAAATTTGACGCGCTATTTGTTGGAAGACTAAATTTATTTAACATCGAACTATCATTTTTAATTCAATTGTTTAGTGAAAACTTCATATAAAAATATTTGGCTCTACCTATTTATATGGAGCGCTACCGGGAGCCACCCACACTTACATTGCAAACCACACTTTTTCCAATTTATTTTTAAATATTTTCAAACCTTAGTGTTCCGTTCTTAAACCGCTTGCATTATGTTTATGTTTCGCTTGCATTATGTTTTTGTTTCACTAGTGTCACGCTTCCGAAAAGAAATGCGATCAACTAATACAAAAACATTACATTTTTGTTTCACCTAGAGGTTACTTTTGCGATGAGCTTTACGTATAAATGATTTCGCTTGCCGTACGTTTGCGTTTCGGGAGAAAGAGCGTCGATTGAATGTTACCTAGTATACATAAATATGTCAATTAGTGCTTCAATTTTTTCAAGAATCACTTTATTCAAAAATCATGGATCGCTCACAACGCTATAGTATAGTGCTACTGTGATAGGTTAACGCGTAAATTATAAATCTGATTTCAAAAATTTGTAATTAGTTAATTTTTGTAAAAAACATAAAATAGGATAAAGCAAGGTATCCAAATGTATTTTTTGTTACATACAGACTCGCAAGAGTGCTTTATTTACCACACTAAAACATTCAAAACACAAAAAATTTATTTAAGTACATTTTAATATCTAAAATTTTAGTTCGTTCGGTGAACCCTTATGGCGTAAAGAAAATCTTTTTTTGTATATAAAAATAAAAATTAAGTACGTATAATGTTCTATGTTTTTTATTTTTAGTTTCATTATCATTTTGAACCTTTCTCAAGACGACTTAATTAAATAAAAGTCGTTTTTTATGGTTTTGAAAATAAAATTTATTTTTATGGTTACAAAAACATGAATAAAAATTATAATTAGTCCATTTTTTTGTTTTATTTTTGTTACGAAATATTTTTTGGTGTTTTCTATTGTAATTTAACGGAAAATTTGCAAATGTAAGATAAGCTTTTAGCTTAATTTTTTAATAAAAAACCCGACGTTTCGATGGCATATCCATGTATAAAAAGTTAGCCCAGGATTTTCATCCCAGGACAACGATATTGTTAACACTTAAACTATCGCGACACTATCCCAGGAAATCATTATCATTCTATTATTTTGTACCATCCCAAGAAATCATTGAAATGTTAGTATGTATTTTTAGTCATCCCAGGATATAAACATATATTCATATATCTTTATATGTATATATCGCAATTAAATATAAGTAAACTTGTACATAATTTCTCTGGTTACAATTTTTCAAATGTATCAAATTTTTATTATCTGTATGGAGGTGCTACTACACTAAGCCAAATCACACGAATCTCAGAGATGTTCTCAGGTAGTGACTACATTAGCTTGAAAGGTAATATAATTACCCTTCAAATTAGGTACGCTTCATTCTATAAAAAAGGATTGGGCTCTGGTTACAAGAGCCCAAGTCTTTTTTATAGAATGAAGCGTACCTAATTTGAAGGGTAATTATATTACATTTCAAGCTAATGTAGTCACTACCTGAGAACATCTCTGAGATTCATGTGATTTGGCTTAGAGTTATTGTACCTCCACACAGATAAAAATTTGGTATATTTTGAAAAATTGTAACCAGAGCCCAACTCATTTTTATCGATATTTGATGCTTTGAAGTCCCCTTTCTAGGTAACTTAATCATTTTTTATTTTTGGCTTAATATACTGTGTCATGTCCTGTCCATGCATACTTATTATATGAATTTTGCCCTGTTTATTAATTTTTAGAACATATTTTTAAATTGAGCTTAATTCAATATATTAATTTATATGAAATTAATTGTGAAAATACCCAATTTTTATTGTTACGTGGATCCATAATTAGAATGATTACATATATTTTATTTTAATTACTGCTTTAAAAATTATGTACAAGTTTAGTTATATTTTATTGCGATATATACATATAAAGATATATGAATATATGTTTATATCCTGGGATGACTAAAAATACATACTAACATTTCAATGATTTCTTGGGATGGTACAAAATAATAGAATGATAATGATTTCCTGGGATAGTGTCGCGATAGTTTAAGTGTTAACAGTATCGTTGTCCTGGGATGAAAATCCTGGGCTAACTTTTTATACATGGCATATCCCGTCATTTTTTTTGCTATAACGAATGTTTTTCTAAGGTAACTAGAGTTTACACTCATCGCCCGATTTACATGGTAGATTGGTTCCGCAGGAAACCGTGTAAATGGAACATCGGGTGTTGTATGGAAAATCATGTAAATGGCAATATCAAATAAAAACTTCAAAAAATAATAATTTCAATGTTTAAAAATTTTTAAATAAATTTTTTAATCATTTTGTTTTCTTTATTCAAACCGTATAAAAGCGAAATCGTGTAAAAAAAGTACCGTGTATATCGGGGGATGGGTGTAATTTGAAATTTATAAAATAATCAGGCTAACCGAAAAATGCTGGCTTTGACTTTCGAGTCAGCCGAACGTAATTATTTTTTTTTACAAAAATATTTATTTTCCTTTTTTTTTTTTTTTTGTAATTTTAAATTGCGTTAGCATATGGTATAATGCAGAAAAACGCATAACATCCTCTTAGTGGGGTAGCTTTGAACGTTTTAAAACTCGTGGAAGGATTTGTAACATGTTTCCTAATAATGGTGCCCAATATCGATATTACGACATTCGATTAAGCGGAAACAAATACTCATGATCGATTGGAACGATTCAAGAATAAGGAAATGGTTAAAACTCGTTTCTGCTAAGGATGTAATACATCGATAATTCAGCCACCCTAGAAAATAAAAAAAAAAATCGAAGCAGCAGACTTACCGCTTTACAGGATAGATTTGAAGGGCCAGACTGTGAACATTTTGTTAAAATCTATTTTTATATAAATCTACACCTTATCTTGTCACAATCTGTTACGAATGAGCATCTAGCTCAAAATAGATAGTGTTTGTTAAGTATGAAGTTGGTGTTTGATTCAAATTTTTTTGTAAACAAATAAATAAATAAATAAATAAAAATTCCAAGAAAAAAAAAATAAATAATAAAAATAATAATTTAATTTATACAATTATAGTGAAACAATTATAAATTTAGAAGATCTATAAAATGTTGTCCTAATAATTTAACAAATACATACTTTGAAACTTTCTCGATTATTGGAGTAAAACATTTGTGAGTACATATTGAAGAAATCCAACAAATTCGAGGGGCTCAAAATGCAAAGCAATTTTTGAATGAACACCCCGAATTGTATGTGTTGGAAACTGATAAGGGTAACATAACGGTACTTATGTATGCCAAAAATTGAATATGTAGAAAAAATGTAGTTCCTCTTGTCAGACAATTGAACACTTACATTTACAGTCGAAACTCGATTATCCGGGATGCTCGGGACCGAACGTTTAACATAGACGTTTAACGGATAATCAAACATCCGGTTGATCGAATTTTTCAGTTTTATAAAAAAATACACGATATACATATGTAAATATGTATATGCTTAACCTGTGTTAAGCATACTTATACCTTTGTTTCTGTAAACAACACTGTTGCCAAAATTTAACGAAAAAAATAAAAATTAAAAATCCCGGTTAATCAATTGAAAATCTCGTTAAACAAGTGACCAAAAAAAATCGACTGTGTAAAAAAAATCACGGATAATAGAGGTTTACGGATAATAGGATCCCGGAAAATCGAGTTTCGACGGTATATTCATTTAAATGCAATCATTGGCTCTTGCGAACGTTTAGGGAAAATTGAGAAAAATTTGGGAAAATTTCTTAAAAATTATTATGGTACGCCCCCACGAATGTATGGTCAAAATTGCACAAAATTGGTATTCTCTTGAGACCAATTGTAAGCTATTTAGATTCACCTTTATACAATTTACCCAAATTTTTGTCTAACATTTTAAATCATTACGTGCGGGCAACAACTTTTCGGCTGTAAAGATTTTAAAAATAAAATTAAAAATGTGTCTCTACAATAAATTATATATTAGTAACGTTAGATGTGGTCGCGTTTTTTTTTGTAGAAGCGTTGAAATTTGTGTTAGATCATAATGAATTTATTTTTGTCCAACAGTGGCAAACCTAGTAATGGAATACGTTGAAACCGAAATGTTCAAAATATCTTCCGTCAAACCTATCTCCTTTTACCGGTATGTTGACGATATTATTGCGGCCATTCCAAATTCGGAAATTGATAATTTTTTGGATTTATTTAATAGTTTTACACCGCGAATTAATTTTTCATGTGAAATTAAAAATCAAGGTCGTTTAGCCTTTCTAGATACTGTGGTAATACGTAATGAAGATGGAAGTTTAACTACAGATTTAAATCATAAAAAAACCACGAGCGAGTTCACGCTCTACTCGCAAAATATTTATGTAAAATATATTGAGTGTACAAATAAATTTCCAACCTTTTTTACTGAAATAAAAGACATTAGTTTGGGTAGAAAATGAAAGAATGTTTTATTCAAAGTATGCTTCTTCGGAAGCTATAACCTTCGCCCATCGTTCAGGCAATAAACGGATTCCCCGAAGGAAGAAGTCTGGTGGTTTCGAGGCGATCCTGTCATCGACCCATTTTTTGACGTTTTCATATGAAGTGAAGTGCTGCTGTGCCAGGGCTGATTACATCGACCGGAACAAGTGGTAATCAGAGGAAGCAATGTCTGGTGAATACGGCGGGTGGGGTAGAATTTCCCAGTTCTGCCTGTTCAAGTAATTGTTGATAGGTATAGCAACATGTGGCCTAGCGTTGTCATGTTGCAAAATAATCTTATTGTGCCTTTTGTCCCATTTCGGTCGTTTTGCAGTTAGAGCTTGCTTTAAAGCCATCAGTTGTCGTCGATAAACTTGTCCCGTAATGGTTTCACACTCTTTCAGCAGCTCATATTAGACGACACCCTTCGTATCCCACCAAATACAAAGCATCACCTTCGAACCATGGATATTTGCTTTTAGCGTCGACGGCCCTGGTTCACCTGGCTTGACCCACGCTGGTTTGCGCTTTGAATTGTCATAATGGAAACCCTTCCTTTGATGTCGTTGAAGCAATAATTCGCGATGGTTTTCCGACATTACATGTCCCTTTCTTTCAATTTGTGTGGCACCCAATTTCCCAGCTTCTGAACCAATGCCATTGCATGTATACGTTGCGAAACACATTGTTGGGTAATATTCAACTCTTCTGCCAATTGTTTTTCAGTCTGACAAGGGTTCACATCAAGCAATTCTTCCAATTCTGTATCTTAAAATTTTCTTTGTCTGCCTTCACGTTCTTTGTCTCTTACGTCAAAATCACCAACTTTGAATCGTTGAAACCACTAATTGCATGTTGTTTTCGATGGAGCTTGTTCACCGTAAGCTTCCACAAGCAAACGATTTGTTTCCGCTGCACTTTTCTTCAACAAAAAATAATGAGTAAAACTTCCCGCAAATGTTGTTTTTTTGGCACAAAATTCGACACTTTTTTTCAATTACATGAAAATAATTGTTGTTTACGGTTTGAACAAATGTCACTAGGAATTATTCAAGCTTGACATCTAACCTCCAAAAAACATGAATTGCCCGACTGAATAATATGCAAGCAGTGATACTGACGACATCTATCTAAAAAGGTCGGAAATTTATTTGTACTATTTTGGATTTGGAGGACGAACCTTACTGGCATTAATTGAGCATGAGCAAAGTACAGTTCTATTAAGTTAGTCACCTAAACCTTTAAAATATATCATTACTCATATGCAGCAATCTAGTTCAAGATTCCATAGTAGTGAATGAATGGTCACGGCAAACTCGCTAAACAAATCAAAATCTCGTCGCTTTGTCACCGATAAGTTTGAAATAAATTAAATAGGGTGATTCTATTAGGGTGCAATGTTGACCATAAAATCATGGCAATTGGAAAGACGGTAGCGAAACTCGCCATAACCAAACTCAGCAACAGCATGAACATTACTAATAACAAAGCATACCGATTAAACAATTTTAAAATTATTATTTTGTTATGTATCGCAGGCGTGTTCGTATCAGCTGAATTAACTGATGTAATAGCTACATCTGAAGTAACTGAAATGAAGAGACTGTTCGATTCGCAACTCTTCATTTCAGTTAAAAATTGAGCAACTGAATTAACTGAAGAGGTATTTTGCTCGCGTAGATACCTCAGATGATAATTTAATTTTTTTATTTTTTGACATTTTGAATTTGGTTTATGCCGTTAGTGTTGTGAGAATATAGAGGAAAACAATGGCTTGATTGAGTATGTCTATTTTGAAGTCCAAGCATAAGTGGACTACTGCAGATCTCCAATGTAAGTATAATATTTGTTAATATAAGACAATTAAATGTGTTGTTTTACCTTAAAACCCCCGCTTACAATTTTTACAGTAAATTCTTCTACGTGGACCAAAGCGGAGACATTGCAGCTAATAGACACGTATGAATAGTACGAAGACAGCTTCAATCATGTAAAACAACGCAAGCATGCCTGGGCAATGGTTTCGACGCATTTGGAGGCATTTGGTGTGATAGTGAGTAAAATTCTTAGTTTCATGTAAACTAAGAATTCAGAAGAAAATCCAGTACACCATTCTTAATCATAAATATTATGCTTTCAGAAATTAATCACTGATTGCTCCAATAAATGAAACAATTTGCAAAGGACATATAAATGTTGCAAGGACAACAAACATAGAACTGGACGTCGGCCAATTCGTTTCCAATATTATTATCAAATTGACGCAATATTAGGTCAAAAGGATAGCAATGCTGAAGACGGTGTAGGTCTCAACTCCATCCAGCGGAACATTACCTGTAATTGAAAATGAAAATACGATTGAAAATCCTGAGCCAGAACCTCAACCAAAAAATAAAGGAAAGCGGCTAAGTTCAAAAGACGAATATTATAAGTTAAAAAAAGAGAAAATGGAAAGGAGTGATAAGCGGGAGGAAGAATTTTTACAAATTGAAAAAGACAAATTAGAATTAATTCGAAAAACAACCTATAGACTTTAACATATTTTAATTAACATAGATTAATTCTATTGGAAGTTTGTTTTTTGCTATCGAAATTTATTCAATTAAAAAATAATATGATAAGAAATGAAATATTGGAAGAGTGAATTATTTTTGTACAAAAATTTATTATATTCTGAAATACATATGAAGTAAACTAAATTATGCATGCTTTTAATTAAATTTCGAATATCTGTTGAAATGCTTGTTGTCTTCTATTCGACCATATAGTAAGAAATATATCTTCTGGTTCAAAATACTGCGGCTGATTTCGAATTTAAGTTACCATTTCGATTTCATAATTCTGTGCTATACATAT
This sequence comes from Tipula vernalis, assembly GCA_958295665.1. Classification (NCBI taxonomy): domain Eukaryota; kingdom Metazoa; phylum Arthropoda; class Insecta; order Diptera; family Tipulidae; genus Tipula; species Tipula vernalis. The sequence continues at coordinate 304,491,687 of OY282558.1, forward strand.
GTTATGGAGTACAATGGGACATATAGTAGCTTTAATAATAAAATTTTTGTTTATAGTTTGAAATTCTCTTAATCAATGGAATCTTTCCTTGAGCATTCCAAATTCATTTTCAACTCGTACTGTTAAAGATGAGTGTACGTTATTAAATCGGCTTTCCTGTGTGGTTAAGGTTCCATTATCTTTAAATGGTGGTACCAGCCGGACCTGTGATATATAGGCAGAGTCTCCTAGGAGAAAATAACCATAAATCTTCGCTGGGTCTTCTTGCAAAATTCTATATAAATATGTTTCTTGACATCTTTCGATTCAATTTTTTTCACGTTATATCACAACTTTTAATATTAAAAATAATTTTAACACAAATTATCGGTTTTAAGCTTTCTTTAGTTATGAAAGAAATATTTTATTTTTAAATCAACAACTAGTTTCGAGCACTTGCTGCTCATCATCAGGTTATTTTCTTAAAACTAAACACAAATTAAAATTTTTACGAAATTGTCATATACTTTCGGTCCGTACTACATACATATAAATATAAATTTGAGAGAGTCTAATAAAAATTTAAAAGTATAAAAAATTTAAAAGTATAAAAAATTGTCGCAATATAATTATACGTTAACTACATAATCGTATAGTACATTTCTCTTACTTTTATCGTTTAGGAGATTATCGTTATCTCTGTGTTTGTAAATTTCGATTTCTTCCAACCTGTCCAACATTCTGCATTTATTAATATTGTGGAGTATTGATACATTAACATCATAACTTGTGAAGGTGTGGTTCTCATTTTTCAAATGTAATGCATAATTGGATTTGATTGATGACGTCGGCTTTTTAATTTCTTGTACATGTTCGCTAAATCTCTTGCGGAAATTTTTCCCAGTTTGCCCTACGTAGAATTTTGTGCAATCATTACATTTTATTCTGTATACTCCTGCATCGTCTGCTTGGGTGATCTTCTCTTGCAATTTGTATTTTATTTTATTATTGGTTTCAAATGCTATGGTGTAGTTGTACTGTTTAAAAATTTTTTGTATCATTTTGTTATGTACATTGTAATTTAATGATATATCCTGGTTAATTTTTTCAGATACATCCCCTCCTTAGAGGAAATAAAGATTTGTTCTGGCTAGATGGTTTAGTATTTAAATTGGAGAAAACTCTGCCATTTGAGTATTGCGAACTGCTAAAGTCATACCTGAAAAGGAGATATTTTAGAGTAAAACAAGAAGGAGTTTACTCCACCATTAAAGAAGCATGGTGCCATAAGCAGGAGTCGCGCAGGGGAGTGTCTTAGGGCCTTTCCTTTTCGTACTGTTTACTAGCGACATACCGCAGGCGAACAATACAACTATCGCCACGTTTGCAGATGACACTGCAATTCTAGCTGTTGGTGACACAATCGGTGAAGTTACATTCAAACTACAAATAGCCGTAAATAATATACAAGATTGGCTAGCTAAGTGGAGAATTAAAGTGAATGAATCGAAGTCTACTCACATTAACTTCACTAATAGATCAATAGAACCACTACCTGTGACTCTCAATAATATCTCTGTACCACATGCCAATCAAGCAAAATACCTTGGTATGAACCTTGATGCAAAGTTAAAGTGGAAAGTACACGTGAAAAAGAAAGCAGAAGATCTTCAGTTAAAATATAGAAAAAGGTACTGGTTATTTGGAAGAAACTCTCAGTTATCCATTCATAATAAACTTATGCTTTATAAACAAGTACTCAAGCCGGTCTGGACTTATGGTATTCAACTCTGGGGATGCACCAAAATCAACAATCAACAGATAGTTCAACGATTTCAAAATAAAGTCCTCAGAGGAATTGTAAATACCCCTTGGTACACTCGTAATAGTCACCTTCATAGAGATCTCGGTATAGACACAGTCGCAAGTGAAATAAAGAAATGTGCTCAAAAACACCAGGAGAGGCTCCATCATCACCCTAACATCGAAGCTGCAAGACTACTTCATCAAGAGGGTATAATAAGAAGACTCAAAAGACTAAAACCTTTTGAGTTACCTGAACAGTCTGCATAATGCAACATCAACCAAAACAACACTTTATGTAAAGAACACATATGAGTGCTTTATTATTATATGCTGTTAGTCAAATATGACTAGTTACTTTGTAAAAATTTTATTGTTATCATCATATATGTTCACAATGGACCGTCACCGGTCTAAGTGTGCGTAAGCAGCCACTCCAACCTAACCTAACCTAACCATCATATATGTTGAAATTCAAACATTTATGAAAGTATTTCAGAAATCATAATTAAGAATTTGTAACGTTTTCATTTAAAAATTTGTCTTAGGAAAAAAGTGACTTCCCATATATTTTGTGTCTTTCACTATGGAAAGTTTCGTTTTTTCCTCGTTTCTAATTCCCTTAAAAAAGCTTCGTTTTTAGACTATGGTTTTGTATAATCAAGGTTGCTTTGGTTATACTCACTGCAATATTATAAACAAACAATTTCAACTTACAATTTTATTTTGAATTGCTACTACCCTGGGTGTTCCACTGTAGAATAGCAATCTCATTCACCTATTCCACACGAGTCGCGCTTATGCTGTTTTGAATTTCTTCATCTCTTACCTCTTTGCACTGTTTTTGCCTATAAGCAAAATTTGGTTTATAGGCAAAAACAGTGCAAAGAGGTAAGAGACGAAGAAATGCAACAGCGTGAGCGCGACTCGTGTAGAATGGGTGATTTACAATAGTTATATTATTAATGTGTGTGATACATACGTAGTCAATACCACAGGAAAGTTTGTTTATATTTTATTTTTCTCTTACATACATTTCTACTACACCGGTTTCCATTGTAGTTTAGAAATGTACATGTTTGTTTTGCGAGATAATACATATGTAGTGTTTTTTATTCGCTCCGGATAGCTGCTATCGAGAGCCGTCTTTTTTATACGCCTAAATTTAAATTTGACGCGCTATTTATTGGTAAACTAAACTTATTTAACATCAAACTATCATTTTTAATTCAATTGTTTAGCGAAAACTTGATATAAAAAATATTTAGCTCTACCTATTTATACGGAGCGCTATCCGGAGCCACTTTTCATATGACGGCTCTCGATAGCAGCTATCCGGAGCGAATAAAAAAACACTACAATAAGTATTTCAAACCGCAACAACACAACCTTTTGCTTTATTTAAAATTTTGGTACAGAACGAATTTTCCTTACAGTTTAGCCTAAGAAATTCGTTTATTAATAAACGAATAATAAAATTTATATACACTACGCCAATTAAAAAAACAGAACATAAATTTTCTTCGAAAAAATACCCAGATTTGAACGCTTGTATCTTGGTGAAATAACACATTTCAAAAAAAAAATTTTTGTTTCTAGTTGAAGGAAATTTTGTTTTCTTTTCGATACTGGAAACCGTTTTGTTTTATTTTGGTTTTTTATGACTTTTTTTAGTAAAACAAAACGTGTCTAAAAAAAAAAAATTCCTGCTGTTTGAAACTGTAAACGAACTTGCTCGATATTTCATTCAAAAATCCAAATCGGTCATTTTCTAGAGAATTTAGAAACCTTGCAAAATGGGACGAGGAAAATTTCTGTGCGGCCACTCCTTGTCGAGTTATTGAAGTTTTAGAGAAAACGTTTCAAAAAGCGTATACACGTTAACAATTTTTTTTTTTTTTGACCCTGCCCAAAAGCGGCTAGCACTACGACCTAAAAGATCATTTTTTTATCTTGTAAACTAAGCACTCTACGATAAAACTTTGAGTCACTTTAAATTTTACGTTATTTTATGGAAAACAATTATTTAATTTATCGCATAGTTATTTGAAGAGTCAAGCGAGATGAATCGAAAAGAACAATTACTCGTTTACGCTACAAAAGTTGCTGCTTTAGTTAAAGCCGGTGAAACTTATCGGGAAATTGTGCGAATCTGTGATATTAGTGTCTCTTTTGTGAACCGGACTTGGCATCGATATTTAGAAACAGGCAATGTGGTTGAAGCTTATCGACTAAGATCACATCGACCTGTCAGAGTTCCGTATCTGACTGATAATCACCGTCGACAAAGAAGAAATTATGCGTTGCAGTAAGGCAACTGGACTCAGAGGGACTGGTGTAAGGTCCTTTTTTCGGATTAATTACGATTTAATACATCAGACGGCCGATGCAGAGTTTGGCGTTCACTAGGGAAACGATTACACCCAGTTGCGTGATGCCAGTCATAGCATTTCTGTAAGTCGGGTATTTCTTAGAATTGCTAGACAGATTTGGTAGTAATACCACATCCAGCTTTAACATCAGCTCGATACGTGGAAGAAATATTAAAGCTTCATATGCTTTCCATGAAAAGGCAAACTGGGCGCGGATTTTTTTTTATGCATGATAATGCCCGGCCGCACACAGCTCTAAACACACGCCAATTTCTGCAACAGCACCGCATTAATTTGATAAGCCATCCTCCACGAACTCCAGATTTAAACCACATAGAACACGTCTGGGATATGTTACAACGGCGTGTAAGAAAACGGAGAAGATAACCAACAAATTTGTAGGAACTTTGAGACGCTTTACAGGAAGAATGGCAACAAATCACCATGCAACAAATATGTAATGTTTTAAATATGCCACCGCGTATTTATGAAGTAATGCGGGCTAGAGGAGGCAACACGCGTTATTTAAAATTCCAGTTTGTTCGTAGATATTAGTTTTATTACGTTTGAATAAAGTTTAAAAGAATTTTGTTTGCAATATACCTTATGAAATAAATCATATTTTTCACTGTAAAAACATATTTTCTCGTTGATTTTGGATCACCAAAATTACGCCTGATATCAAAATGTGGCTCAAAATTTTATCGTAGAGTGCTTAGTTTACAAGATAAAAAATGTCCTTGTTAACGTGTATACGCTTTTCGATACGTTTTCTCTCAAACTTCAATAACTCGACAAGGAGTGGCCGCACAGAAATTTTCCTCGTCTAATTTTGCAAGGTTTCTAAATTCTCTAGAAAATGCCAGATTTGGATTTTTGAATGAAATATCGAGCAAGTTCGTTTACAGTTTCAAACAGCAGGAATTTTTTTTTTTTAGACACCTTTTGTTTTACTAAAAAAAGTCATAAAAAACCAAAATAAAACAAAACGGTTTCCAGTATCGAAAAGAAAACAAAATTTCCTTCAACTAGAAACAATAGTACATTGTGTCATTAGGATTAAAAGTGATACTTTGTTTGACGAGCAATTATATTTGCATGCGAGGCGAAGCGCAGCGTAGCCGAGCAAAAGCAAATATTTGCGAGTCAAACAAAGTCACTTTTAATCCGAATAACACATACTATTTTTTCTTCAACGAAGAAATGCTTATTATAAACTAATTATACAAGTAAGTACAAATTATGTAATTAAAATTTCAAAATTGAAAGTAATTTTGTTGAAATATTTTGTGAAACTAAGGAGATCATGACTTTTGTTTGGTTTGACTATTGTAAGTGTCAAACTGCCAAGCTATAATTATAATATTTTTCTTGCGAACAAAATGTTTGAATCAGAAGATTTATCAAATTTACCTCCGGATGTGGTTCAAACAGCAAAGGAAATTGTATTAAACCTATTGCCATCAAAATCACGTAAGATTTACGAGTGCGCATATAACCGATTTTTGAAGTGGTGTACTGAAAAAAATGTGCAATCTGGATTATATTCAGAAAGCGTTCTATTGGCATACTTTGCCAATTTGTCTACGAAGATGAAAAGTTCGACTCTTTGGGCGCAATATTCTATGGTTAAGGCCACATTAAATTATAAAAATGGCGTAAACATCGAAAAATATTCCAAATTGCGAGCATTTTTAAAAAAACAGAATGTTGGTTACACAGCAAAAAAATCGAGGGTTCTCGATAAAGCACAAATCGACTTGTTTTTAAATTTTGCTCCCAAAGAGTCGAACTTTTCATCTTCGTAGACAAATTGGCAAAGTATGCCAATAGAACGCTTTCTGAATATAATCCAGATTGCACATTTTTTTCAGTACACCACTTCAAAAATCGGTTATATGCGCACTCGTAAATCTTACGTGATTTTGATGGCAATAGGTTTAATACAATTTCCTTTGCTGTTTGAACCACATCCGGAGGTAAATTTGATAAATCTTCTGATTCAAACATTTTGTTCGCAAGAAAAATATTATAATTATAGCTTGGCAGTTTGACACTTACAATAGTCAAACCAAACAAAAGTCATGATCTCCTTAGTTTCACAAAATATTTCAACAAAATTACTTTCAATTTTGAAATTTTAATTACATAATTTGTACTTACTTGTAATATATACATTATACATATTATTGTGTCTTCACTATAATATTTTTCTCCTATAGTATTAAAAATACCTACTTTTACACCAAGGATTAAAAGTGTAGCTTAGCAACACACACATTTTATAAAATAGTAAGAAAAAGGCCAACTTTAATACCAAAAAACAGTATTAAAACAAGAGGCTTTTAAGACGTTGGGAGAAAAAAATTTTTTTTTTGAAAAGTGTTATTTCACCAAGATACAAGCGTTCAAATCTGGGTATTTTTTCGAAGAAAATTTCTGTTCCGTTATTTAATTGGCGCAGTGTATAATAATTATGCATGTGAAATATCACATTATGCATTTTAATTTTCATTACAATATTCAGTATTTTCGGAAAATGATATTCATTTTCATATTACATATTCACATTTTTATTTATTTCATAAAGTCATTTAATTACGATTGGACGATTGGTCATCTTCGGAAAATAATTATATTTTCGACGTTAAAATACTTTTTAGAAAATTTATTACTAATGTCATCTACGGAAAATATGGTGCAACAATAATTTTCGCCTTAAGCATTTTGCTTTTATAGTATTAATATTTTGATGTACGTAGTGCTTCCGGCGTTTTCACGTGTGGATGCGGTGAATAGAATATATCCAAACAATTACAACAACAATTATTAACGAGATTCTTTTGATTAAGTAGCTAGTGAAGTAGCATTTTTTGATTTGAAGCGTGTGAATTGAAAAATATAAATATATTTTTTTGTGACCTGTTCAAAATTATAAAAAGCAAAAGTTTTGGATAATATTTATGAAATATTGATACATTTATATAATAATAATAATTAGTTTAGTTTTTATTTAAAAATTATTTTAATAAATAAAAGTTATGTATAAACAGGTGGTAAGGGTCCACGTGCCATACACCTATGTTTCAGTTGAACCGAATACGCCTCATGTATCAATGTATGTAGTATGAGCAATTTTCACAGCTTGCTATTTACATTTCATTTTTTTGAGTCACTTACCCTATTCATGCATAATTTGTGCTCCTTTTGCTCGTATGTGATTTTCATTTTCAAAAATTCTTGCTGCGAGGCCATACATATATAGTAGATATTTTTTATAACAAAATAAAAAAATGGAGGTGTGGCCACCCACGATTTTCTTTTACGAACAGAGAATTTTGAGAAAGTTTACTTTTTTTTTAATTTTTTAATTTTTTATTTTTATTATGTTTTGGAAACATTTTGTATTAAGTAATTTTTTTGTAAACCTAATACTTTTTGAGATATTTACAAGATAAATTTCCTGGACCAAGGAAGCGGCCACTTCCGGTTAGCCGATTTGGGGTAAAATTCACTGGGACCTCTTAATTTATCAAAAAACCTTAAATCTGAAGTTTCAGTTCGAATGGTTAAACCATCTGGGCTGTAGAGAAAACACAGACTGAAAGACTGACAGACAGAGACCATTTTGAAACCCACTTTTTTGGACTCAGAGGACCTCAAAACAGATAAATCTCTAAAAATCTCTAGGTTCAAAATTTTCATGATTACTATACATACTTTATTTTATTAGAGTAAAAGAAAGTAATATAGAAGGCGGTTTATATTGCCTTCGGCTCACGATGATTTTGAAATGCCTAATGATGTTGTCTACTTGTATATTGCATATGTATGCGTCGATTTTGTGTTGATTTTTGCTTTTTTATTAATTTTTTTTCTGTTTGATATTCACACATGCATGCAATGTTATTTGTTCGGCATCTATGTTTCCGTAACACGATTTCTATACAATTGTTTACTTACTCCTGCCGTTAAAGGTTTTTTCACATCAAAAACCTGGTCTGGTCGATATCTAAGTTATAACTCTGGGCTTCCATCATCTTACAAAAATAACACAGTTTTCTTGTTAGCTGTAAAAATTGTAAAATATTAAATGACGTTCTAATTCAAAATGGTGTAATTACCAGAGGTATTAGAAAGGCAATTGATAAACGTAGCAATTCGGAAAGTATTGTGGAAAATACGCGAGAAAATCCAAATTTAATCGTTGAAAATAATCGCGAACTCTTTATTTCGGTCCCGTAGGTTGAAATTTTGTTCGAAAAAATTAAAATTATTTTACAAAATTATGATATACAACTTGTTGGTAGAGCATTTCAAAGTTTGGACATACGAGTAGTTCTATTCACTAAGTTAAGAGACAAAATTCCTATAGAGTTCCAATCAAATTTAATATACTTACATATACATTAAAATGTTCGTGTGGATATGTGGCTCAAACTAAACAAAATTGTAAAAAACGGGTTTATCAAATCATCTACGTGAAAGTAAACACTCATTATCTATAGATGACGCTCAAACACTTGATAAGGAGCAAAATCTTAATAAAAGATTAATTTTGGAAAGCATTTACATCAAAATTTACCTCAAAATTTGTTAAATATCCAGGAAGTTTTAAAGTATTTGTTAAATTATTGCGATAACATTTTATGGATCTTCACTCTAATTGTATAACTTAAATTATTTTTCGGTTAAACTGATTATTTTATAAATTTCAAATTGAACTCTAGTTACTTTACAAAAACATTTTTTGTCCACGATTGACGTATAATATACTCATTATACGTTTGTTTGTTCAATTATTATGATATCCATTATTCACTGCTAGTTTATCAAGTATAATCATACCCCGTACAACGTCCCCCCTCATAACATCGTTTCGCTGTAACGTCGTTAGTAAAGTGCGAACAAACCTCGCTCTATCGTCGCTGTGTTTCATTGTAACGTCGTTTAAAATAATAAGCAAAGCAAAAAAAACACTAAAAAAGGCAAAAAACATGAAAAACAAAATACAATGAAATTTTCTCGTCTATTCGTATACATACATACATTGTCCCTTATAACGTTGTTTCGCCTAACGTCGAAACCAATTAACAACGTTAGGCGGGGTATGACTGTATTCCCTTTTTCCATTATTCACTACTACCAAATAATAATTTCATTTTTGAAATTTTATCTAGTAGTCTCTTCCTATTTTCATTATTATTAAATTGAGACGTCAAAATGTCGAGATAAATTATTTTAGGTTTATTTAAAGGATTTGATAATAATAGTTATTTATGGTACTAGTGAGCAAAACGAGATATTATCCATGAGGGATAAGTTTGTCCCGCAAGGCGACAGCCGAGTGGGACATTATCCCAAGTGGATAATATCTCTTTGGTCATGAGTGCCAAACAACGTTTTACCCATTTTTGTTGAAATAAATTTCGTAAATTAATAAGAAATAGTTCCATTTTGTGTTTTCACACTGGAGCATTGAATTTTGAAATATATTTTATCAAGGTAACCGCTCTTTAAATTGTCATGGTGTACTTTAATTTAATTAATTTTTGGAATATAGTTTTTCATTATATACTAAAATCATTATATATTAAAAATTTAATAAAATAAGTATATTCTCTAATTAGATAAGAAATTTTATACAATCATAACAAGAAGAACGTATTATTTAACGTTTTATTGTAAATGAAAAATTAATATAAAAATCAATAAATCATCAAACATTATAGTTTTTAATAAAATAATTTCCGGAATATATACATTTTCATACATATCCAGAAATATGGAAATTACATTTTCAATAAGTAATCAATAAGTATTTATTTGAATAAAATATTTTGGTTTAACAATTTTTTCCGACAAATCGAAAGGAGCTATAATAAAAGCAACAACAAATAAATATTCACATTAAACTGAGAAGCATAAAATGAAATACAACATCCATCCAAAATCGTTAATTTCCAACCATCTGTTCAATTTACCGTTACAAAGTTTTCTTCCTTTTACATAATATTATTTTCTATTTCCCATTTATCCTCGTACATAAAACATTCCACATCTTTGGCATTAATGTTGTTTAATGCTTTTATACTCGTTTCTTTTTATCCCGTTTATAACAGTACGTACATATTATATATCATAAAAAATTGCAAGAAAAGAAGCGGTTGCGGGGGTTGATTGGTTTGGAAAATACTTCAGTCATCATTCCAATAAAAACATTTATTTCAATTCTTAAACTACTGCGTATTTATTTCATATCTAACTAATTTTGTTTAATTTCAGATGAATCATTGACATGCAACGTATGTGATAGGGCTTTTCATTGCCATAGGCAACTGGCATCACATCAACAGAAGAAACGACATTTTGGGTAAATTTTAGTGTTAATTTCAGTGTAAATTGAGAATGAATGGATAACTAAATGTCACCATCATATTATAAAGTGATTGGTATTAGGTGTAGTCTAAGGATTTAGTTTACAAACCACATTATTTTATATAAATAAATTATTCCTCAGCTGGTTTGAATATCTCGGATTGGGTAAATTTTAACAATTTTAAAGGCACTTTTATCTCACTTTGAAACTGTATGGAAAAACAAGTAGTTTTTCATTATCAAGACGAACCTATGTTACATTATGAAACTCTTCATCTCTGCAACTGTTCATGTGGTTTTGTTTCCTTCAATTTTAAAAGCAGACTATACTTAAAAATGTTCGTACCCAGGCAATGATACTTCCTTTGATATGAAATTGTGTTTCTATTTTGCTTTTTATTTTTATTTTGTGACAAAATTAAATTTTGGTTTAATATAAATTTTATGAATTTTATTTTATTAATGGGTACATTGTCGAGAGTAGCCAGAAAGCATTTTTTTTTTTTATTAAAGTTTTTAGATTCTTCTCCTTGCTTGGCTTGACGACATTACTGAAATATACACTCTCCATTATATTATGAAAGGACAATATAAATTAAATTTGTTTGTGAAGCTGATATTTAATATTTTGCTATGATAACTTTATGGAATTTTTAATGATTTTTTTTTTTTTGTTCAAAATAATTGACTTAAAATGTACTTATATTTTGTGTATATCTAATTTTTACTAAAAAATAGTCATTTAATAAGCATACTATGAAGTTTGAAGTATTTGTAAATATAACGACAAAATTATGTTGAAAAAAGTAGAAAATGCCGACCAATTTGAGTAATGTTCAATGTCAACTTCGACTTTATGTAATCCCTTTTTTCCCATAGAATACTTGAATGCGATTAGCTAAATCGGATTTGTTAAAACGCAGTCTGCCTAGGGTATAAATCACTTTTTTATTTGAATTCAAGGTTTTATTTATGAAATCTTTTATTTGAGTTGAGGACTGGGTTATAAGAAAATCAAAAAAACATTTCATTAATACAAATATTTTTCTTATTTAGTTTTATGTTCTTTCCATTATTTGAAATATTAATTGTCTTAAGAGTACCCTTTGGTGCAAGCTACATATAGTTCCATATGAAAATAAGGCGATTCCAATTTTAGTTCCCCACTATTTAATGATGGAATTGTTTTAGCCTAAGTTAAGATTGGCTGTACCGAAAATGGTTTTAAACACACTCAATACCATACAACTACCAAAGAGACAAATAGGCTTACACATGAGAATATATCACGAAACTCCTTTGTCGTTCGAATAATGAATCAGGCTATATATAAAATTATGAAAAAAAAAACATTCTTACAAACTAAAACCTTAACACATAAAAATTCAATAGATTCACATCCAGACACAGTAATTTGCTCACTTGTTAAAGAAGAGCGAGCAGCAAAAAGCATATCACCGCCCAAGACGATATAGCGATTAGGAAAATACTCGTTATTAAATATGCCGTTGTGAAATCCAGTTTCGGTGATGGCATAAAACTGTTTGTTGAGTAGACGAACTTGAGAAATTCGCTAGATTTCGATGACATTCACCCAACATTTCGGTAAAATAATTTACGAGACGTCGCATTGTAACAAATAGTTTGTTTTCAAATTTGAATTCGAATATCCTTCTATTGTTATTTTGAATTGGCGAAGCATGCTAGATTGTTTTGATTTTTTGATTTCTTCACGCTCATTGCATTAATTTAATTTTTTCTGTTTGGCTCGTTTTGTTTTATTTTAATCTCGATTATTGAGCGAAGATGTGTTGCATTTTTTCTTACCATTGGTTTTAGATGTGTATAAATCATGACGTCATTACATTGAATTTTCTCTTTCTAATCTTCTCTTTCTGTTATTGTTGTATATATGTAGAATGTTTTGTAATTTAATTTCACTTATTTCTTTTTTGATTATTGCTGGAAAATAGGGAAATTTGAGAATCTGTATTTTAAATGAGTAAGACATTGAGTTGTTTTTTTAGCGATTACAGCAAAAATTATTAAACTGGTCTTAACTTTTATTCATGTTTAATCGTCAATCGAAATCGCGTTTTTCATACAAACTCTATGAAAATAAATTTCTTATTGTTTCTATGCCCCTTATTTTAAGTTCATTTTTCACATGCCGGCTCTATTTACATCAAGATGGTTCTGACACAAAAGCAAGCAGAACCTACTACTTCTAAAAGCATTTGCATCGTGACGCAACTGCTCAAATGACATTTAAGAACCTGAAAATAAAAATAAAACGTTTCACGTTTGATATGATTTACTATTTAAATCGCCTCAACCGATATCAAATAATTGCCCGTACATACAAAGAAGTTGAGAAAATTTGGTAAAAAATTAGGTCTAATATTTGGTATTGTAACCAAATCATGCAATAACGCTTTGCAACTTTCGAGTTATTTTTGGTCCATTTCTCAATGACTCGTTTTATTTGTTCCTTACGGCTAATTTGGTGTTCACCGATCTTTCGCTCAAAATAATGCCACAAATTTTCAATAGGATTGAGATCTGGTGGCTGCGCAGGATGAGGAAGTGCTTACTTTACATTGTACAGTAACCATTCCTTGATTAGCTTTGACAAATGCTTCGGGTCATTGTCATGTACGGAGCGAAAATCTTGCCCATGCCCCATTTTCTCAGCACTTATCATCAAATTATCCTTCAAAATATCCAAATAATTAAACCGGTTCATTATGGTTTCAATGAAGGTCAAATGTCCTACACCCCTTCAGCCCCTCCCCAATCCATTATACTTCCGACACCATGTTTTACTCAAGTTCAGTGTTGGATTTCCGCCACATCATAACTCGCCCATCTGAACCAAAGGGTGTTGGGTGCGTCTCAATAGGGTAGGGGTTGACCGTCTATAGCCATGTATCTCGTGGTCTATATTCCAACGCTGCAACTATGTAGAAACCACCAAATGTGTCTAGTATACCTCCACGTGGTAACACCCGGGCAACGATGTGAAGCATCGGCGAAATACTAGAGGCGAGTGCAATACACTATAAATGAGCAATGAGCAGAACAAATAAGGAAACTAATACCCCAGGTGGTACACCTGTTGCTCAGGTAAATCCACCCTCTTCGGAGGTCGGTCTCATGGATTCTGGGGGAGACCAGCCATTGCTATACTACAATTATTTTAACCAATCCCAATACATGTTGGTGAATAAACAAGCTCATTTGAGTGAAATAGAAAAGGATAATTCACATCCCTTCCAGAGGAGTAACAAAGTCGCGTATTCTCCGAAAAGAGGCGGTAGTCCCTCCATTAAGGCCAGCAGCCACAACACTCGTTTTACAAACGAAGAAAAGCTTCACAATGAATTGTGTAAAGCTAATAATGCATTAGTTGAAGCCAACAATATAAATAAGCAACTGAATGTTACAATTGCTTTTATGCAGGAGCGTATGAAGACGCTTGAAAACGAAGTTAAAGCTCTTAAGCCAAAGGATGACATCGGTTCTACTCCTAACCAGAATACAACTCCACAAGAGTATCATACGGATGAAGAAGAACTAGCTCGAGAAACTGAGTGGATTAGAGTTAAAGGTGGGAGAAAAAAAAGGAGACGGAATAATACGCCTCCCCACCTCAATTAAAGGATAATGTTCCAAATATTATCCAGAAACAACCAAAAAAAAATACCTCCACCACCACCAATAGTAATAGATGAAGTCAAAGACTACGATGTACTCTATGAAAAAATAAAAACCATAACTGCTACTGATAAGTTTAATGCAAAGGTGATGAATGGAAACACCATCAAAATAAACTTAGAAGATGCTGAAACATACAGAAAATTGACAAAAATGTTAAATGAAGAAAAACGTGCTTGGCACACGTTTGAAGATAAACAAACCAGACCAATTAGGGGCATGGCTAAAACTTACACTCTACGTGTAAACCAGATAAAATAATTGATGACCTGAAAGCAAAAGGATTTAAGGCAATTGAAGCATCGATTAAGCTAAAACGGAGAGGCAAAGTACCTCTCAACATGTTTATGTTGACCTTCGATACTGATGAAGATATCGAAAAAATTTATCAAATTAAGTACATCTTGGGGTGCAAAGTGGTTATTCAGCCTCTAAGAAGGTCTAAGCTTATACCACAATGTAAACAATGTCAAGCCTATGGACATACACAAAAATATTGCAACAGGGAACCTAGGTGTGTCAAATGTTTAGGTAAACATCATACCAAAGATTGTGTAAAAGCCCAAAATGTTAAACCTAAATGCGTTCACTGTGGAGAAAACCATCCGGCTAACTACAGAGGATGCAGCGTTGCTATTGAACTGCAAAATATCAAAAATAAGAACGTGATTGCTAAAAATCCAAGTTCATTCAGGAAACAAGCGGTTAAGATGAACCGACCCGAAGTAAATCGTAGAGTGTCGGGAACTACTCAAGGACAATTTGGTAAAATGACTTATGCTCAAGTAATGATGAGCAACGGAAATCCAGGAAAAACTGCTCAAAATGACGATATAAGTCAAACACTTAAATTAATTTTAAGCAGACTAAATACATTTGATGAGCGATTACAGAAACTAGAGTACAGCACTAAGGGAGCCATCCCTAAACAGAAAAATGGCCCAAGATCTTAGAATCTTATGTTGGAATGCCAATGGACTGATGCAACATCAACAAGAACTGCAAGTGGTCCTGGACACAGAAAAAATCGATGTATGTCTCATCACGGAAATACACTTCACTAGACAATCAAACATTAAATTTAAAAATTATCAAATATATCACACTATTCACCCTGGAAACACTGCTAAAGGAGGTAGTGCTGTTATAATTAGAAATAGTATTCATCACTATGAGGAGTTAAAATATGAAACGGAAGAAATACAAGCAACTGCTGTTATTGTCAAATCCAAAAGTAGTTATATTTGTATTGCTAGTATTTACTGCCCACCGAAGCACTCAATGAAAGAAAAAGATTATCTCGAGTTCCTCAGTAAATTAGGAAAACGATTTGTACTTGGAGGAGACTTTAATGCAAAAAATGTCCACTGGGGATCCAGATTAACAACAACTAAGGGTAAAGAACTCCTAAAAGCTATCAGAAAATGCAGTTGTGAAGCCCTCTCAACTGGAAAACCAACCTACTGGCCAACTGATCCAAACAAAGTGACAGATCTGATTGATTTCTTTATAATAAAGAACATATCTGTAAATTATGTACAAGTAGATGAAAGCCACGACTTAAACTCTGATCATTCACCAATACTTCTAACGTTAAGTGAAAAAATCATTCAGAAAGAAACCCTTTCCTAGTAAATAATCACACTAATTGGGCATGCTTTAGACTATCGCTAGAACAAAAAATTAACTTAATGGTTCCGTTAAAGACTGAAGAACAATTAGACAAAGAAGTTCACAAATTTGTAAACGATATACAGCAATCAGCTTGGGAAAATACTCCTAAAATTAAAACGAAAATCAAGGGAAACAATTACCCTATGTAAATTAGGGAACTCTCGCATAAAAAAGAAGAGCAAGAAGAGTATGGCAACAAACAAGGGCCCCCAAGATAAAACTCATTTGAACAACCTCACTCAACAATTAAGAAGAGAGATCAAAGAATTGAAAGATGAATCAATCAGCAACTATTTAAGAAAATTAACTAATGATAACAGTACTGATTATTCTCTTTGGAAAGCAACCAAAAGAATCAAAAGACCAATAATGCAGATTCCCCCAATAAAAATAGCAGGTGAGAAATGGGCTAGAAATAATGAAGACAAAGCTCGAGAATTTGCCGAACACCTCGAAAAAATATTCCAGCCACATGAAGACCAAACGTTGGAAGCCGAGATAATAACTGAACAAGCTGTGCAAGAAAGTAAAGAAATCCTACCCACAACACCAAAAGAAGTCATGCGTGAGATAATAGCTAATATGAATACGAAAAAAGCTCCTAGGTACGATCTTATTACTGCAGAAATCTTAAAAGAACTGCCAAGGAAAGCTCTGGTGAAACTCACCAATCTTATAAATGCAGCATTTAGAATCAAATGTGTACCAAGCTTATGGAAAATTGCAGAAGTAATTATGATTCCAAAACCTGGGAAACCACCACACATAACATCGTCTTATAGGCCAATTTCGCTATTGCCAGTCATGTCCAAACTCTTTGAGAAGCTTCTGGTAAAAAGATTAAATCCGATAATCGAGAGTAAAAACTTGATCCCAAATCATCAGTTCGGTTTTCGCAACCAACACTCAACAATTGATCAAGTACACAGAATAACCAGTATAATTGAGAAAGCATTAGAGGAGAAAAAAGTCTGTTCAACAGTATTTCTAGACGTTGCACAAGCGTTTGATAGAGTGTGGCATGAAGGACTTAACCACAAGTTAAGGAATCTTCTACCAATGCAATTTGCTAAGATACTGGAATCATACTTGAAAGATAGGTTCTTCAGGATTAAGTTAGATGATACATTTTCTGAATTGAAAGAAATCAATGCAGGAGTTCCACAGGACAGTGTATTAGGGCCGGTTTTATACCTACTATATACTTATGATCTTCCTACATTAGAAAACAACACAGTGGCAACTTTTGCAGATGATACGGCGATCTTAGCTGTTGGAAAAAGCAACGAAGAATCAACACAGAAGTTACAATCAGCTATAACTCAAATATATAAATGGACAAAAAGATGGAGAATAAAACTAAATGAAGCTAAATCAGTTCACATCAACTTTACAAACAGACGAATCGAACATATTCCGATTACCATAAATCGGGAAATAATACCGCATGCGAACACAGCTAAGTATCTTGGCATGACCCTGGATGCTAAACTACGATGGAAAGCACACGTCAAGAAGAAAAGTGAAGAATTAAAACTTAAATACAGAAAAATGTATTGGCTGATGGGAAGGAACTCTTCTTTATCAACATACAACAAGCTTCTACTTTATAAGCAAATATTGAAACCGATTTGGACTTATGGTATTCAGCTTTGGGGTTGTACCAAACAGAGCAACGTAAATATCATCCAAAGATTTCAGAATATGGTATTAAGGAACATCGTTGATGCACCTTGGTATGTTAGGAACAGTGACCTTCATAGGGACCTTAAAATGAACCTCATCTTAAATGAAATCCAGGAAAAAGCACGGAGACATGAAGAAAGGCTCCGCCAACATGTGAACATTGAGGCAACTCAGCTCCTAAGCATCACGAATTTAGTTCGCAGACTTAAAAGAACCAAACCTTTTGAGCTGGTGTGATTGTTAGTTTAAGCAGCATTATGCTGATCTAAAATCCACAACAAAGATGTGGTTTACATCAATTTACCAAACACTATGGAATGCCAATGGGAAGAAGCCATAGATTAATTTAAGTTAGTAAATTAAGTCAGAAACAAGTTGCTAATTAGTCCAGGAGACTAGATTGTAATTACATAAAATAAATAAATAAAATTTATTTTAAATTAAAAAAAAAAAAAAAAAAAAAAAATCTGAACCAAAAACTTTAAATTTACTTTCGTCCGAGGGAATAACATTTTCCTACAACACCTCTCACTCACTCACATATCCCAATGCATATTCCAAACGCATTTAATAATTTTTTTTGTCGTCAAATACATTTCTTGCGTGTCGCACATCGACGATACTCTTGTTTATGCAAAATATTGTGTATTTTCTGAGGTTTTATCGCTCCTTGTTCACGTTGATAAACTTTGGCGGCAATCGTTGGAGCATTAAGCTTTCGATTCTTTTCTATTTTCTGCTCTATTATATGTATTTGACGTTTGTTCAGCTTTCGGTTGCGACCGCGCCCTGCTGCATCTCTAACGAATTAGTTTTTTGGGAGTTCTGGATGATACATTGAATCGAAGATCGCGCGCGATTAGTTATTTTGGAAATTTCCTATAAACTTTTACCTTTACTCTCCAATTTAATGATCAATTTTTTAATTGCTGCACTATTTTTGGTACGAGAATCACACATTTTTAATTAACTGGACAATATTTCATTCGCCATCGAAAAAAGTACGACTAATTAACTTTTACTCAAAGAAAATTTAGTAATTTACCGTTAGTTGAGGAGTACAACCAATAATAAATTGTTAATGTGCTAGTGTTAATTTTCACAAAATGCAAGTGTATGGACAATTATTTGAGATCGTTTTAGGATGTTTAAATAGTAAATCATATGAAACGTAAAAGTAAATTAATTTGCTTCATGATAATTATTATTTTCAGGTTGTTAAATGTAATTTGAGTTTTAAAAAATAAAACTGAATTTTTTGTTTGATTTGTAATTGTTTTTTTTTATCAATGTTTCTTTAACCGAGGAGTGTACGGACAATTTTTTGAGACAGTGTACATTGACATATACAAAGAATGAAAAAAATTTGATTTTTATGTACATACAGCAAATAAAATAAAAAACTAAATCGAGTAAGAAAAATCAAAACATGTCCATTCATGACCAGAAATTCCTTAACGACACATTTTTTCTATTTTTACTGCCTGCATAGACATTGGGCGAAGCAAATCACATAATAAAATACATAAGTATATAAAAATATAAAAGAACAACAAATTTTTATTTTTGTACATACATAATTCATATCACATAAACATATATATGTAGACCAGGGGCCCTATTCTCGAATTCCACATCCATTTTCCACATGTGGACATCTGCCAAAGTTCACACAAAAACGTTCGAGAAATGTAATTCACATGCGGCATGGACATTTTCCTATATGGGGAATTTTTTCCACCTGCTTATACCCAATCGGAAATATTCCCTTAGTACCGAAAAAATTCAATTTTTATGAATTTTGACAGATGTCCACATGTGGAAAATGGATGTGGAATTCGAGAATAGGACCCCAGAATATGTGATATTAAAATACCTTAATAAACGAGACCATCTAGGTACCGTTGCTTCTTTTTCGACCACATTTCCTCATGTTTCTCACTTTAAATTAATTTAGTACACAATATTTTTGAACACTAATGAAGATTTTGGAATTGACCGTAATTATAATTGAAATCGAAATTCGTATTGTATATTTCAACATTTTAAATTTAAACTTCAATACTCAACCCCAAATCATTTCCAAAATATTAATCTTCATTTAACACTTTTAAATTAATTTGCACACTTTTAGCACTAATTTAATCTAAATAGACTTAAACATAAAACAAAATTAAATTTAAAATAAAACAAAATATAAATAAATTTCACTTGGAGCCAGACAAAAACACGACCATCTTCATCGAGCGTTTATTTCCATTTCCAACCGGTAGTTCCTTCGGACACAATATACATTTATAGTGAATAAACACAAAGCGGTTAAATTTCATTTTCTAAATATCTTGCATCGATCTGAGATAAGTCCCCTCGAAATTGCGTACAATATCCGACTTCTTAATTCAAATAGAATTTAAAACCCGAGCCTCATTAAGAATATACGGCATTTTAAGGGTGAATTTAATCACAGTCTTACATAATCATTAAAATGCAATAATACTAAATACTCTTTGTGCGTGGCGTAAAAGAAGTATAAATAAATGTCCCAATGCTTCCGTAGTTAAATACACATATTTTGAGTTTCAATTGACTAAAGCATATTATACATTATTTATACGTGTTTCTCGCCACTCGACGCCGATTCAATGGCGAAAATTTTTGACGGATTACTGCTAACATGGCTTGTGGTCCAGCATGCATATTTTTAATGTCATACTCTGAAAATAAATGTTTTGTAAAAGGATGTTGTGTTGGAAGAAGAATAGGGTGTTAAGAGAAGAAAGGTAACGAAGACTTTTGTGCAGGCCACCGACTCTCCGAGGAATGGAGATAAGGAGATAAGGCGATTTTGTTTCGGTAAGCCCCTTGATGTAAACAACTTTATTTCTTCACGAAATACCTTGGTTTTAACAATTCTGATTATGCTCTCTAAACTATATCCAACCTCTTCGGTTGAAAGAGGACCCGATATTCTTTCTTCCAGTTTGTTTCGTACCGTAGAAGGCAGTTTTATCTTAATCGGTTAATCAAAGCCATGATATTTTGAAGAGTTCGTACATTATGTCTGTATTTTATGGAGTCTATAATTTCTGTAGTTCGTATTCGATTCGTGTTTGACGTTAACAAAAACTGATTTTTCGTTGCGACGTTCAGGCAATTCTGAGGGTTCTAATGGCGGTACTAGCTTGTGTCCAAGTTTGGTCATTATTGGACACAAATTGTGGGCCATGAAAATGAAACCATGAAGCACATTTCAAAAACATCTCCAGAATAATCACTCTTGAAATGAGATCTGCTGGATTTTGCTCAGATTTTATGTGGTTCCAATTGTTAACGGTGAGTAGCGCAGAGCTCCAAGCGTGGCAGACTAGTTTGTCATAGTGGCGATACTCTCGATTTTGAATATAACAGTTTCACCATAATTTTCTCGTCTTGTTTACTAAATCTCGTATAAATGGCTGCATCGTAAGCTCGTTCGCTCGTTGCGAATTTGATCCAGTTAGGAAATCATCCACATACATGTCATACACGGCATTACTGGCATGAGGAAATGTGTCTTTGGCCTCTATAGCCAGTTGTTGCAAACAGCGCGTGGGCAGATAAGGAACCGCAGAACTTCCGTAAGTGACGGTTGTCAGCCTGTAGATTTGTTGATCGGCTTGTGGTTAATCACGTGACAAAATGTACTGTATAGATGTGAGTCTGGCTCATCAATTAATATTTGTCTATACATTTTTCACACATCTGTACTTACGACAAATTTATGCGCTCTGGATACTAAAGAGATCATTTTGAACCACTGGACCTATCATAAGGATTTCATTGAGAGACTTGTCCGTATTCGTCTTTGCAGAGCCCTCGAATACCACTCTCAATTTGGTACTAGAACTTTCGGATTTCAAGACCCACTGGTGGGATAGAAAATAGTGGCTTTCCGATACATTTGATTCTGTGACTAATTTCATATGTCATAGCCGTCGATATTCTTGCATGAATTTCACATATGCCACCTGGAGTTGATGATTTTTGCTTCGTGTTTTCTCATTATTTAAAAAACGACGTAGTGACATAGTCCTAGAATCACCTAACGTTGATAGAGGTGATTTTAACGGCAGTTTAACAATGAATCTTCCTTGATCATCGCGTGTTGTATTTGTCTTAAAGTAGGCGTCACATCTTTCCTCAGTTGGACTAAATTTACGCGCAGGCTCGTTTGGATTTTCTAGTTTCCAAAACTTTTCAAAGATGTTATCACTAATTTCGTCACTAACTTGATAATTCATAATTGATAAATTACGTAAGTAGTTCTGGTTAGAAGTTTTGATTTTGCCCGAAATTATCCATCCTAGGAGTGAATTTTGAAAAATCGAAGGTTTATCAGCTAAAGTTACTTATCTTACTACTAGCAAGCTTAGAAAGATTTCAGCTCTTATTAGTAAATCTAGTTGTTGGGGCTGATGAAATTGAGGATAGCTGTATATTTCTTCGAATAGTCCATGAATCATTGTTAATGCTGAAATTAGATTGATGTTCAGTTATTTTTGGTAAATTACGATGTACGACTTGAAGCCTTTGAATCGCCTATTCCATTGACAAGCAACTTATCATATCTTAGACTCCGTTATGAAGTTAATCTGGGAAAATCATCTAATCGTGCCAGCATAGCATTAGAAGCTTCTAATGATATGCTGGCACGATTAGATTATGTGTGAAGTGTAGATGAAGACTGCGGAATGACTTCGCTGGTAGATGGGTGTATTTCTGTAGAGATGTTTGGAGATATGTCACGGTGAATGAGAGTATGGTGCTTTCTAGAACATTTACGACAATTTTCAGTATTCGTACAAGCATTGACAACATGATCAGGACTGATGCAATTCTAACAAAGCTTTTAGTTTTCAATTTGTTTGAAACGATCCACAGTTGATAGAAGTCTTGTGCATTTAAAAATTGAATGGCCGTTCTTTTTGCAGAATGTACATTAATATTTTTTGGTATTCTGTGCAAACGAAGAACCTGTACTTGTATGAGCAAAAATGTTTAATGCTCACTGTGGATTATTTTGCTGACGAGTTGAAGCAGTGGGATCGCAAAATCAGGTGTTTTTGGCCTTATATTATATTTGCATTTTTTAAGCGACCTGTAACGCGAATAAGCCCGTCAACATCCAAAAAGGAGGAAAGAGACTTCAGTAAACTATTGTTACTAATACAATTTTTGTTTCGTAATGATATACCATAATATCTTCAGCAAATGTTTCATACTGTACGATTTTCAAAATGATTTTTAGACCATTGGAGGTTTCGTTTGAAGTCAATTCTCAATTCAATAGTTTGATTTTGCAATTATTGTAAAATCGAAATATGTACGCTGTTAATTAATTAATTTTTTAGCTGAAGAAAATTTTTGAATAAGATTAAATTCAGATAACAGGGTAGCAGTACAAACCTGATTCACCTTTCGAAGGTCTAGGTTCATAAGGTCGAATCTCAATGATTTATTTTCGCTTCGTGGCCATTTTTACTTGTCGTTACTTAAATATTCTGGCCCGTTCCACCAATCAGTGGAATTCTTAAAATCAATGGGATGTAACCCACTTCACGCATAATCAGCAGGAGTCATTGAAGTGGGAACATAATTGCAGCTGCTAATTGAAGTTATTTATTGTATTTGTGAGATTCTGTTAGCAACAAATGTTGCGTACCGATGCGGTTCCGATTTTATTCGAAACAGCGTTACTACAGAATCAGACCACAAATATATAAAATCAAAATTAATTTTTTTAGAATTGACAGAAGTTTTTGACTAATTTGAACTAAAAGCAAAGCTGCGCAAAGTTCCAACTGAGGAATCGTTTGTTTTTTCAGCGGAGCGACTCTTAATTTAGAACAGACTAAGATACTTGATGGTTTTCGCAATTATCAGTCGTCCTAACATAAAATACGCATCCAAAACCAGATTCACTCTCATCTCCAAAACCGTGTAGCTCAATTGATTTATGTTGAGGGGATAAGATGCATCAAGGAACCTTAAAATTTCCCTTTAAATTCACACCATTTCCTGAGAAATACGTCTGAGAGTTGATTATCCCATTTGAGTTCTGGTATGGTCCAAAGTTCTTGCATGAAGCGTTCAGCCGTTAAAATTAACGGAGCACATAATCCTAGCGGATCGAATAGTTGACAAATTTCAGAAAGTGTATTTCTTTTTGTCTGGCTTGGCTTATTTACATTTAGTTTTTCGAAAGACATCTCCAGATTGTCAGTTTTAGTATTCCAAACAAGCCCCAATATTAAAGACCGATTATTAGTTGCACTGTCATCAGCAAGATCAGGAATATTCAAAGTAAATTTTGTGAGATCAAATCCACCGCGTTTTAATAACTCAATCAGATCCTGTTTTAAGGCCAGTGCGTCTTCGATATTATCAGCACCAGTTAATACGTCGTCGACATAAAAATCATCAGTTAATATCTTGGATGCTCGGGGAAAGGATGCTTCGTCAACAGCCTAGTGTGGAAGATAAAATGTTTTATTATAAATACATTCGTTGATGTTAGGATTATCAACAATCTCCATATGATTTAATTGAATAAATTCTGCCATAAAATCTTTGTATTGTTGATATATTTTTGGATTCTTACATAATTGCCTTTCAACATTAAAGAATTGTGGTCGAGCAATTTCACTTGAAGCACCAAGTTCTCCTATTTTTGAATTAATCGGTAAAGCCACTGAATATCTCCCAGAAGGTAATCGCTTGACATTCTTTAAGAAATGATCTTCGCATAATTTTTCTTCTATTGAAAAATTGGTCTTAGAAACGATGGTTTCTAATTCCAAACCTACTGAACATAGTGAATTTTCATATTGGGTTAAGACATTTGACGAAGGGTTTATATTTGTGTTCCCAATGATGACATAACCAAATATACTATCGTAAAACATGAGAAGTTCATCTAGTAATTTCAAAGATTTTCCATTAAACAGCTCGTGATATAGTTCTGCCCCGATTAATATATCGATGCAGTGATTTTTGGTATTATGTAACATTTTATGTTAATATTGTGTTCCGATTTTCGCGATGCTAATGATAAAAATACCTTATGTCTCAGCGAAGTAACTTTGCCTCCAATTCCAAACACTTGTTTCGATGTCGGATATAATTTTAGCTTCAATAAGCGACAGGTTTTCTCTGTGATGAAATTTAGGTGCGAGCCACTATCAAGTAAGACCCGCGTGAATATATGATCACCGTTACTAGAATATGCTTTAACTAGTGCCGTTCCAATCATTATTTGATTTCGAGATGAAGATAGTTTTCATAGAGTACCCAACATAACAGGCTCATCGGATGCTAACACAACGCTTGTATTTTGTACTGATGCTTGGTTTCCATTAGTCCTAAATTCCATTTCATTTGTGGTACCACAAACATTATTTATCGTGCTTTGTGATTGAGATACATGCGATGATATACTTGGTTTACGATCAATGTTGAAATGTAAAATACTGTGATACTTTAACTTACATTTACTGCAACCTGGGCTGGTGCAATTGCGAACAATATGCGATGAACTCAAACAATTTGTCCATACACGCTTGCCCCTAATATATTCATATTTCATTTTTAGCGTAAGCTTAGTGTCACCAAAATCTGGACATAAATCAATCATTTGGTTACCATTGCAGTAGAGACAAGATTAAAGACCTGATACCAATATGTATACCTTTTTGTGTTGTTAAAATCTATTTAAATTGGGTTTCGATATTACTTTTTATGAATGAGAATACTTCAGAGCACCTAATACCCGAACACGCGCTTGTAAGATTTTAATTAAACTATCAAAGGTAAGTAAGGTTTGATCATTAGATCTATGGTTGTATGTTGGTCTCTTTTATTATAAAATAAACGCCACTTAGTTAGGAATATATAATAGGTTTATAAATGAATTCAATTGGCACTTTCAGAGATTTTAATGAATTGTAGTGCTTGACGGCTTGGTCTATAAATACCTGGAGAGATTCGGAAGAATTTGGTACTGTTGGTTTAATGTCGTATAGCTGTTTAAGGTACGTCCCAGGCTAGATTATAATTTTCAGATATAACTGGTATTCCTTCGATCAACGAGTAAGCAGTACCACCACTTGTGTGGGAAATAAGATAATGAAATTTTATGGTGTTATCAATATTTCGCTTATGAATTAATTCTGTGAAAATGTCGCAAAACCGTAACCAATCAGTTTTGAAACCACTAAGACGCGGAAGTTTTATCTCAGGCATCCGCATTTCTAATAATGTTGAAGATGGATTCGGAATATCTAACACAGAATTATTTTGAAACGATACATTGGAAGTTGCTTGCTTTTTAATTCCGTGAATATTATTTAAAATATCACTTTCAAGATTCTCGTACTCGTCTTCAAATAATTCTCTATCGTTAAGCGCAGAAGCATCCAACAACTCTATTTTGGACTGAATGTCGCCATATTTATCATACACACCACGTATTCTATGCAGTATGGATTCACAAGATCCTATTGACATAGAACTTCCATCGCCATATTTCTCCTTCAAAATAGTGATTTGCTCTTTACAATAACTTCGCTTCTTTTTGAGTACATCCAATTTATCAAGTTCGTCTTGTGTAAGCGACATTTTTTGTAACAATAAGGATCAAATTTAACAAAATTAACGCGTGATATTTCGAAAACTTGAATTCTAATCGTATGATGTTCTTGAATTTTAATGATTATTATTTACAAAATTTATCAAACTATAAATGTTAAATGGGAATGTTACTTCAACTAAATTATGTTGTCAAATTGACTTACATATACCCAGTCAACCATAGTTATGAAGCTGCTTATGATTAAAGCGATGCAGCGTTTGTGTAATAAAGCTGAATCATCTATTTAATTATAATGACTGCATATACTGCGTTGTTGAATTTTTTTTTGTTGAAAACCGGTGATTGTTGTTTTGTTACGTCTCGTTGTTACAGATGTTGAAGGTCGTGATGATTTTTCGCACCACTGATATAACTTGTAGTAAAGCGGTTGAACACGTTGCTTTTTACAGTTGATACTGTTTCGATCGAAGAGGTACAATTTGTGTATTAGTGGATCAATTGCACATTGATTTGTTCATTGAACGATGAAATATAATTAGATTAGATTAGATTTAGGAGTTCTGATTGTGCATTCATTGTGTGCGGACGTAAAATTTTTTCTGTGCTCAAAGTATTTTGATTATTTAAAAATAACAAAAACAAATATTATATTAATTTCGGTATTGATCAAAGGATTAGTTTTGTGAGTGGTAACTAGTTTTATATCCTTACATTCAGTCTGGCTATCAAATAGTGCAATATATCTAAAAAATTTATGTAATAAAACATTTTAAAGTGATTTTCTGTTCTGTGAAACGGCATTTTATCATTGTGAAGATACATTTTATCAGCAATAACTCATTCTATTTACAACTGTATTTAGTGAACTCATACCATATACATCGAACTGTACATGTGACGTACTTTTTATTTTTTTGTTTTTGGTGCTGTTGTTTGAGTTTGTCAATTGCAACATGAATAAAAACAAATGCAATAAATGTGAAGTTGCGTTCACTGATAACAACGTACTAAAATGCTTTGGTGGGTGCGAGAAAATGTTCCATTTTGGTTGCTCTTCGTTATCAAACGCCAATGCAAAACTGTGCAATAACAATGTAAACATTCAATTTGTTTGTGCTGACTGCTTAAGTAACCACAGCAATCATCAACATCTGATCCAAACGTTGATGGCCCAGTTGAATGAGGTCAGCAGCTTGTTGAATAATCTATTCGCCAATTTCCAAGCTATAAGTAACCTGGTTGCAAGTCCTAATACTACGAATACAGCGGCACTAAGCGTCAATTCGATTGACAATTCTAAAAAACAACAAATAGTCATTTCTGGCACCGATAATACGAATACTCAGCTAGAGATAGTAAAACCCAAAAAGTTTCTACATGCCTCAAATTTTAAACCATCGACTACCTGCGACGACATTAAAAAACACCTCCATAACAAACTGCAAGTTCCAGTGGCGGAAATTGAGTGTCACGAGTTGGTCTCTAAATCGGCAGATAGAAGTTTGCTGAATTTCATTTCATTCAAAGTTGGTTTGGATTCCGCAGTTTTCGAGAAGGCCTATGATGGAAGTATTTGGCCTTTGGAATGCGCTGTAAAACCATTTATCAACTTTCGACGCTCACGGAGATTTTCCGACACCGCAACATTGCCAGCATAATAAGCTTAACAGCAATATTCATAATTTCACCAATTTTCCGGGCAACTGTAATATTAGTTATGTTCTATATTTTAAATTTTTTAATTTGTTTGAATTACTTTTAAATCTGTTTTTATATTTTAGGTCATTTGCGGATTCTATTCTCAATCTGAACTCGTCATCAATACCAAACCGGTCATCTAAGCTTGGTAATGTTACTAACGCTACATGTGTAGACTTTGGATTCATCAATGCTCGTAGTTTGTTCTGCCATATCGACCAATTAAGAATATTTATCAGTAAACGAAATCTTGACATATTTTGTGTTGCAGAAACTTGGCTCACTAATAGAATTAATAATGAATCTGTTGCGCTGAACGGTTATAATATCTTGAGATATGACAGAACGCATAAAATTGGCGGAGGCGTTTGTCTCTACTATAAGAAATGGTTTATGGTTAAGCTCGTTCATTCTTCTACTTATGGTATTATTGAAGTTCTGATGGCTGAACTGATACTTCCTTCAATTACTGTTTTGATTGTTGTCTGTTACATACCTAAAAAACCAGTGCAAGCCGATTTAGATAATTTCCAGGAGATCCTCTCCTCACATGTTTCAAACTATAGTCATTTCATTATAGGCTGTGATATGAATATTAATATGCTCGCTAACTCGCACAAATTTCACGATCTTTTAAAAGTTAACCACTTAATTTCGGTTCCATTTTCACCAACCCGTGGTGGAGCTTGGCTTGATCAATTTATTGTATCTGAGTCGGATTACTTTAGGGTTGTAAGGTCTAGTCAATCTAATCTCCCAGATATATCTGACCATGACTTGCTTGTCATTTCGTATAAAGTTAAATTAAACCGTGTGAAAATTGAATACAAACATATCTACGACTATAGCCAATTGGACACAGAGTTGATCATCAATTATTTTTCGAATTTTAATTGGAGCTTTATGCATTCGACTTATAACGTCAACTCTTTATTCCAATCATTTTATGACTGCCTGTATGACATCCATAATAATTGTGTTCCTATTAAGCAAATAGTAGATAACGAATCTGTGGCTTCGTGGCTAAATTCCCGTATCACTACAAGTATGTCAGTGAGGGACCGACCATTTGTTAAATATAAAAGATCATCCAACTTAAAGTACCTGGAGTTATATCGCATTGAACGCAACAGAGTAACTAGCTTGATTAGAAGTTCTAAACAGAGTTACTTCTTTGGTAACTGTAAACTAGCTATGAAACGAATCTGGAATAACATCCACAGAGTTGAATTGGGGAAAAGTAAGTCTGATATTTTAACTGATATGGATCCCTCAGTCATCAACCGTTATTTTTGTGGTGGACAGGCTGCGTCTGTCACTCTTCCACTACCTAACTTTGACATTACAAACACTATTGAGCAAATGTATTTCTCTTTTAGTAGTGTCGGTGAAATCGACGTTGTCAAAGCTGTTTATCAGATAAAATCTAACTCGTCTGGTCATGATAAAATTAATCTGAAATTCTTAAAGGCTATTTTACCGCATATTGTATCGCAATTGACCTATCTTATTAATATTTGTATCATGCAGTCTATATTTCCAGATATCTGGAAAACAAACATTGTGATTCCCATAATGAAAAAAAAGAATAACAACTCCTTGGATAACCTTAGACCGATTAGTCTGGTATCGATTTTATCTAAAGTTTTCGAGATTATACTCCGGGATCAGATCAGCCAGCATTTAGTAAGGCATAATTATTTAAACCAATTTCAATCTGGATTTCGTAATAATCACAGTACTAGCACCACTCTGCTTCATGTTGTTGATGATCTTGCACACCATCTTGACAAAAAAAACTCGTTTATCGTGTTAATACTATTGGATTTCTCTAAAGCATTTGACTCTCTAAATCACATACTGTTATTACAAAAGCTGTTGCTTTTCTTTAACTTTGATAAAACATCCCTTAAACTTTTGCACAGCTATTTATCCGAAAGATATCAAAAAGTAGTCATAAATGGTAAAGAATCGGGTTCTGAACGAATTCCGACAGGTGTATTTCAAGGAACCATTCTTGGCCCAACGTTATTTTCCCTGTTCATAGACGATCTGCCGCTTGCAATAAAATATTCCAAATATCACATGTATGCTGATGATTGTCAATTATATCTTGGTGGTACTAGTGATAATATTCTGGAAATTTTCAATAATGTTAACCTAGATCTATCTAATATATTGGTATGGTCAAAATCGAATGGAATCTCATTGAACATCGCGAAAACACAGGCAATTTTCATTTCTAGGAATAATTTCTCAATTATTCCTGATATCTTTATTAATAATATAAAAATTCCATTTCTAAATCATGTAAATAACCTTGGAATCTGTATTAACAGTAGATTTACCTGGGATTCTCAAGTCATTAATGTTTGTAATAAAATTAATTCTATTTTATATGGACTGAAGCTTCATAAACACATATGTCCCAAAAATATTCGGGTTTTGCTTTCGAAATCATTAGTAATACCCCATGTATTATATTGTAAATTCCTGTATTTAAGTTGTGACTCGATTTCTTGCAATATTCTACAAGTTACTCTGAATAATATTGTGAGGTATGTCAACGGATTAAGGAAATATGATCATATTTCTGCAATGTTTAAGGAATTGCTCGGCTGCACAATGATTCAGTTCTTTTATTATAGAGCGATGCTACTACTATATAAAATTATTAATAATCGGGTTCCTTTGTACTTATACAATAAAATAAAAATTGGATCTATTCGCAATGGCAGCATAATTCTGCCAGCCAACCGATCCAATGTCTACAATAACTCACCCTTGTTTACAACATTTACAATTTGGAATAGGGTTCCGGTTGAGATTAGAAGTACAAGACCTTTATCAAAATTTAAATCTTTGGTTTTTGATTTTATTAAAAATAATTTCTAATTAGTGTTTGTGTATATGTTATATTTTATAAGTTTATATGTAACTAGATAATAGTTGGAATAGAAAAGCTATATGCTTTATTCCATGTTGTTGATAAATAAATAAATAAATATAATGATTCTAATAATTATATCGACGAATTAATATTAATATTTGTGACAAATCTATAATATTTCAAGCTGAACCACGATTTTGAACATGCGATGTTAAATTACGGTATTGTATAACAAAATATCAAACTGAATCTAATAACAAGTTCCGTTCACTGATTAATTGTTCAATCGTTGTATTAAACCAAGGGATTTCAGGCCGCATCCGGCTCGAAGGACCAAAATGTAAACTATGTGGTGCTCAATTTTATTTTCGACGATTGAACGCACCGCACCGTTTACGAATTAATGAATATTTCGAAGATGTGAGATTAATTGCAATGACACTGCACTCCAAAATGTGTTTAAAAGAAACTGCACTATAAACACTCACACAATTGTATATTTATTTATTTATTTTATATTTATTAAATTATTTATTTTATACAAATTTTGTTTTAAATTTGTATATATAATTTCGTGAGCAATATTTTTAATGTTGCTTACTAAAGCTGTAATTAACGAATGAATTTTAATTTTTCTAAAAGCTGCAGTAACTACAAAACTGGAACATTATTTGGAAAACAAGCGTTGACCGTTATAAATTAAATTTATATCATAGATGCAAATCGATACGAATATAAATTTAGTGCTTTCCAAGTTCATGGTTTTCAGCTGCTGCAAGTATTTATTTCAGTATTGCGTAAACAATTGGTCTAGTAGACTAAGTGTAGTACTATATAAAGAATACACCGTTTATTTAGAAAAGCTATCAATTCCTCTAAAGTGGCAAGTCGTATTGCTGGTACTTCATCGTTCCATTTAGTTAGCGTCTCTGGATCCAACTTAGTGCACATAATATAAACTCATCCCATTCTAAAGTAGGTCGGGTCGGTTGAGACTTGCAAGAAAACTTAAATTTGAATTTATCGTATCAATTAATTATCTAACATGGTTTAACCTTCGCTTTACCAATACCCACCCGGGTGACCATTTCGATTTTTATTCGCTAATAACCTAGCGGGCTTTTATTGAATCTAAAAATGCTTTAATTTCTCTGACCAAATTTTCGATCTGTTTCTGAAAAACTTAAAAAAAAATTTTTTTTCAAGGTCCTTGATGCATTTTTTTAGATTTTGTCTTTTTTTCTTCGCGGTTTACCAATGGTCACCTGGGTGACCACTGTGTATTTTTAAGACTTCCTGTTTTAGTTTGAAACCGACAACAACCAAAGGGCCTAAACATATTTAAAAAGTGTAAACAATAAAAATATATGTGAATTCAACTGTTTATTTTATGTAATTAATAGACAAAAAATTAAAAAATTTATTATTAACTTCTCAAGCTTCGGTCTGTAGTAGATGGTCGCAAATGACAATCTTCACACTTGGTTTGCCTAACGCTGTGCTCTATGCATACGGGCTTCTTACATCTGATACAAGCTTGGCGAGTATTTCTTCTTTGATTTTTAGAAACGCACATATGTCACTTTCCTTTATTTTTATTGCGGCCCGTGGAGTCCCGCTCAGAAATATCATCCGCCTCAAAGTCCTCGTTTTCGAGGTTTCCAGAAATTGGCTCTCCTATAATAAAAAATACAAATTCAGATATTTTAGCTTCCAAATAATAAATACTCATACCTAAAATGCATTCTATTGCTGTCCTGATATGAAATCTTCCAGTAATGTTCGCATTTTTGGATCTTTCTAATATCAAAGGACGGCAAAGATCCTCTCCCAACTGTTCGATAAACTGTCTTCTTCGGGACTTATTGGCAGGACCTACCGGGTTATTTTTCTTGTATATAATAAACGCAGCGAGGGCGGCCGTGTCTAGAATGTTATAAAACATGGCCAGAGGCCATCGTAAAGTGGTTCTTTTTGTTGAATACTGAGACAACATTTTGTCCATCGTATCCACGCCGCCCTTTGTTCTATTATAATACATAATAATTTCTGGCTTGTTCTTCAACCCTCCTGACACAGTTGCATCTCTGTGCATGGTGGACAACAGAACTACGGACCTGTTGACAGCTGGGACGTAGGAGCACATTGTGACATTATCAGCAAAACCAACGAAACTAGATGTAACCTCCCTAGTTTTAGAAGGTTTGAACTCGGTAAGCACATACCTTTTGTTTTTTTTCATCGTACCTACAACAGTCAAATTTCAATTTGATAACTCCTTGGCCAATGGGAGTGTTGTGAAGAAGTTGTCCTTCGTGATATTTCTTCCTGTGCCCTTGTAGTTGGCAACTAGGTCCTTTACAATCCTCTCACCTTGGTTGACGTCCCTGACGTTGTTTATCTTCCCAGTATATATTTGGCCCTGCAGTGAATAGTATGTTGCGGAATCATAGACCCACCATATTTTTATGCCATATTTGGCAGGCTTGGATGGCATATATTGAGTAAAGCTGGTGCGACCTCTGTACCCGAATAATTGCTCATCCACTGTAACACACTCATAGGGTCGATAATGAGTTCGGAGGTTACAGTTCATCATATCGAAAATATCCCTTATTGGTGCGGCCTTATCTTCTGCCTTGCGAACAGCTCTGGTTGCATGCCAATCAAAGCGTATAAATCGCAAAATATCTGTAAATCTATTGCGTGCCATGGTTGCTCGGTACAGCGGGTAGGCATTCTTTTTCCATAGCTCAGAAACGGGCTCTTGGCTCGATTTATGGCATCCAGTTACGAGTAAAATTCCTAAGAAAGCTGATAATTCGTTATCCGTAATTGGCTTCCATGTACGGGGTTGTCCATGTGGATTTTGGGCATTCCATTCAGCATATCGCGCTTCTGCTTTCTTGTTCGAATATCGACATATCATATTTCTCATAGCCGAACGCATGATGCATGTAAACGTATCAACCTTGGACAGATTTTTTGTAATTGGATTTGGTCCCATGAAAGCTGATTCTCGAATTATGTTGCGAGCTGCCTGACGATTCAAAGGTGGTGGTTGTGTATACCATTTTACACCATCTTTTGTAGCGAAAAATGTACTATCAGAGGGCCCAGTTGGCATTTCATAATTGTATTCTTCCTCTTCAGCTTCATATATTTCTTCGTAGTCTAGATCCTCGTTTATCCCTACTTCAAACTCTCCAACTTCTGCGTCAGAATTCGCATCTGCATCATTTGGCACATAATCCTCATCTATTTCATCGTCGTCGACATCAAATACTGTCCCTTCATCTGTATCCGAATTGGCTTCAATAACACTGCGATAATAGACTTCTCTCTCTTCATACGACATCCTATAAAAGTAAAAGTCCCGATATATTGTTTCTGTTCTTATTTATTATTATTTACTCACATTTTGAGAAGAATATCATTTTATCAATCAAATTACCGTTTGTTGACAAAATATATTTTCATAATTCAAAACAAAAGTAATTATTATAATACAAAATAATAGTAAAACATACCTGGTTACAGTCGCAGCAGATAGATATTTAAAATTGTGTGAGATCATTATATTTTAT
Organism: Tipula vernalis; assembly: GCA_958295665.1. Taxonomy (NCBI): domain Eukaryota; kingdom Metazoa; phylum Arthropoda; class Insecta; order Diptera; family Tipulidae; genus Tipula; species Tipula vernalis. The sequence goes on from OY282558.1 coordinate 304,526,100, forward strand.
TCCGCATCCACAACGATATAAGGCAAAAATTACAAAACTACTGATTTATTTACATTCAGGTCTACTAATTAGTTATCGCTACTAATTAATTAACTGTATTTCCGTACATAACCGAAATTGTTTTCGTATTTTTTACGTTTTCCTTTACAAAACATGATTTTGAGTTTCTAAATGTATAATATTTGTACAGTGTACCCTACACAATATACGGTGGTCACCCGGGTGGGTATTGGTAAACGACGTAGTCAAAAACCCCTGGCAAAGCGAAGGTTAAACTTAAAAATTTTATGTAGATGACCATTGCAAATGATTCTTTTGTTGTTATATCTATCATTTAATAGTTTGATAGCCTGTTCATAATTATCAGCTGTGATTTCAAGAGCCGATATGGTGCGCTCTGCTTCGCTGTTAGGCTTAAGATATCCTTTGAGGTAGTGGAATTTTGTCACATTATCGAAAGCATTGTTATTATGAACAAACTGAATGGTATTAAACTGATCTATCTGGCTTACTACTGACTGAAGGCGCACATCTAACTCGGCCAGAGAAGCGGTTTTTGATTTTTCAGGTACAAATTTCTCAACACGTTTGATTTGTTCAATAATCACTACACGTTGGTTTCTAAGTTTAGTTAATTTTGAATCAGCCATTGTGAAACTAATAATTTTTTTTTTTTTTTTGTCAAAATGCACGAGAATAACAATTAATAGAACACTATTGACTCCTTATGTGGTACTAATTAACGATAAATCGGGATGATATATCCCACTTCTGACACCAAATGTTGAAAACTCAAGCGTTTTTGAGTTTGAAGAAATTTGTAGAAATTGTAGAATGTTGTAGAAAGTTCGTTGTAGCAGCAGATGAAGAAAAACCCCAAAGATTCAATAGTAAATCTTGACTTAAAACAATTTGTATTTATATATTTTAATATGATCAAATGAACAATCAAATCCCAGCAAATCTTTTTTTGAACTACTTTTACATGCCGCTCGAAGATTCTACCAAACCAAGAAAAAAATGTTATATTTTATTACAATTACATAATATACAATATAGAAAATTTTAAAATTTTCATATAAATTCTGAAAATTTTGATTTTTAGATTTGCATTTGAAATATTTAATTGACATTTCACAATTTTTCGCAGTCATTGTATTCAAGAACTTGCCCCTAAATAGAACTTGTGTTTAAAATAACCCTTATTTTCTTCTGTTATACCTATTCGATATGTTTAATGTTAACTGTATTTGTTATTCTTGCATGGCGTACAAAAGCTTTTGTTTAAACGTCGTTAATAAAGATTATTATTATTATAGTTCGTACAGTTCTGCTCCTTTCTTGCATCAAAGTTGTCAAAACCAACCATCGATTTTATTCTCTTGTCCCAAAACATTAAGACTTTTACCAGTCATAAAATGTCAAAAGTATGTTCTACCCTTCACACAAGACAAAAATTTAATAAACACATTAATAATAAATTAAATGTGATGGAAATTTTATATGAGATTATTATTGTGATATCGTGAGGAAATGTAGAAATCAGTGATGTGATACATATTTGAAGCAGTTACATGTCAAGTGATTTTAATATTTTTGTCTTACAAAATCCAATTCTGTAGACATATCTTGTGTTCCCATTCCCATAATAATTCTGTGTTTATATAAAACATGTAAATATGTACGTATACATATATCAGACTGTTTCTATACGTTAAGGGAAAAATCTTTTATTTACATGTGGGAGTTAAATGTGTCATGGTTTTTACGCGTGAAAAAAATTCAAATTGGTTCAAAAGCGACAAAATTCATTAGACCCGTGCGCATTAAGCCAACCTCGAATATGTCATAGGTGATATTAAGATTCTTTATTCAAACAAGAAAAAAAAAAGAAAAAATATCATATGATAAGGAGAGTACATGTAAAGTTTTGAATATTAAATATTTTTTTTTTTTTTTTGATTAAGCAGCAAGCAAAAACGATGTTAATAGCTAATTAGAAAACTTTTTTAATAAATTTTCAAATTAATTAGAAAATCTTCATTCATTTTACATTTTGAACGAATAACCAAAATAAAACAAATGAAAATATTAAAAATTATGAATATTTTATTTATGTAAATTATTGTACAAAATTATGAATTATTCAGTGCTGGAAAGGAAAAATGAGTGGTATCTTAAAACAGTAAATCTGATTAAACAAAAATGTTTGGTATTTTTCTCCAAACGTATTAAAAGTGGCTTAGATTAATATTATTATTGGGTGTTACAGTTGGCGTTTTTGTCACTGGAAAATGTTGATGTTGATAATGGATCCAGTTGTGAATAAGCGAATTCATAATTCCACAGTTAATAATTATCCAGTACATTGGATAATAATTAAAACACCACAATATAGAACGTTATATTAATTTTGGTTTTTTTTGCGGCAAACGATGCAGAATGAATTGAAAAATTTCTATAAATCAATTTTAGTAATTAATATGATGATGGTTATTTGGTTGGTCCAAAAGTTTCATCGCTTGGTGGTCCATGCTCTCCTCCTTGAATATTAATTCTTGGTGATGTATTTAACAATTAATTTTTTGATCGAAGCAACTTGGACCCAATTGACCTAGCGGCACATTGCTATCAATCAAAATGTAATAAGTCACCTTCACATAAATTTGGTGAGCGGTGTCGCTATTTTCGGTAAATTCTTTTCAGTAGCTGGAAGATCGCGATAGAATTATTTATGTTAATTTTGGCAGGACTGTGGGGCGTTTATCGTGCTTGGCATTTATAGTATTTTTTTATTTATTTGATACCTACAGTGACTACAATCGGTACAAACAATTACTACTAGCTACAATTATTAAAAAACTTAAATAAAACATTTTTGAACAAATCTCTCGACAAGTGAAAATCAAAAATTTCAAAAACTGAATTGAACACCCGTGATATTCTCAGGATCGGTTCGAAAGACCATAGTTTGTTAGCACCAGGTCAATGAGTAAAAGCCCATCACGTTGACGCATTCGGCGTTCGGGAGCATATATTATTAGACGTGCGAGTGGCTTGGTACAATCGATACGGGAATTAATGATATCGCGCACGTACAGCACGGAAGCTACGTCCCGGCGATAATCTAGACGTTGCAGTTTCAAAAGATTACGTCGGCCTTGATAAGGTGGGAGGACATATTCCACAGCCTGCGTGGACGGCAAACATCGGAGCGCGAACAGAACAAATTGGTTCTGAACACTCTCAATCATCCCGGAATGACAGTGGTAGGATGGCGCTCAAACTGGAGATGCATACTCCAAAATGGACCGGACAAACGAGACATACAGTGATGTCAAATTTATCGGGTCCCTAAAATCCCTGCAGTTTCGTTTAATAAAGCCCAACATAATATATACGACTTTGAAATAATGGTGTTAACATGTATGGTAAATGTAGCGTCGGATGTAAAAATCACACCAAGATCGGAAATGAATTCGACTCGGTCAATGTCTTCATTGTACAGCTGATATTAGTGAAAAATGGGTGAGCGGATACGATTAAAAAAAAGCGTCTTACATTTGCTCACGTTCAGAGCCAGTCTAGTATTAATTGACCAACTACAAAATCTGTTTAAGTCCTCCTGCAACTTTACACAATCAGACAAAATAGAAACCCGGGCGAACATATTCATGTCATCTGCGAAGAGGAGGCAGCTAGCAAACTCAAAGCATTGCACCACATCATTGATAAACAATGAAAACAACAATGGTCCAATGTGACTACCTTGAGGCACGCCAGATGGCACATGAAATAATTGGGAGTAAGAACCCAAGATCCTAACGGAATGCCAACTATCAGTGAGGTAGGAATGCAACTATTTAATAGGAATGAACTGACAATTTAGATTCTCTAACTTACTAAGAAGAATAGAATGGTCAATCATATCAAAAGCCTTGGCAAAATCTGTATAAACAACGTCAAGCTGATGTCTGGAATTTACACTATCAAATAAGTCGCCACAAAACGAAATCAAGTTAGTTACTGTAGACCTACCATGACAAAATACATGTTGTAAAGGAGAAATGAAGTTTTTAGTGTGGAAGATAATTACTCACATCACTTCTTCTACCCGCCTTGAAGATTGGATGAATACAAAAAATTTTCCAAGGATCGGGGAAAAAAACCGCGACGAAGGCTTTCATTAAATATGAAGGTAATAGGACGGGTCAAACTCTCAGCACAACACTTAAACAGAATCGGCGGGAAGCCATCATAACCCGCTCCCTTTCCAACCTCGAGCTAAGGTAAGCAATCTCGTACTTTTTCCTCGGCAAACTTGAAAATATTAAATTGATCGTAGGTGGGTAAAGTTGGAGGACAGAACAGGTTTATAAACCGACGCAAAATAATTGGCAAACAGATTACAGATATCCAGGTAGCCGGGCGATTCCACTAGCACAATTCCACTAGACGCAATTCCACTGGACGCAATTCCACTGGCACAATTCCACTTGGCACAATTCGACTGGGGAACAATTTAACTTGCATTATAACTTGTACAGTTACACTAATGAAACGCAAACAAACACTTTAATTTTTTATTGGTGTGATTAATTGAAACATAATTAAGAAGATAATTATAAATATGGATTTTAAATTAATAAAAACGGCACGGATTGGTTTTAGCTGTCTCACTTGACAGGCGACGATGGCAAATTTTGGAAAAGGAAGATTTAATTTGTTTTTAAATTAAAATAGGAATTTACTAATGTTTATTCAATTGTGTATTATGTTTGCAAATTTTGGAAAAGGAAGATTTAATGTTTTTTTAATTAAATAAACATCGATTTTTAGTTATTAATATTTCCACACCAAGAAATAAATGGCGCCACTTTGACTGAGACAGCTAAAACCAATGCTAGCCAAAAAATATTTATGTTGCTGTAGTTATTACGATTCTAGGCTTATTCCACTAGCACAATTCCACTAGACACAATATGACTGCATACAATTCGTGTGTTCATTCAATTCGTGTTTAACATTCGTAGTTCTTTCAGGTAACTTTTAAGTTTAACTTTTTTTTTTTTTAATTAAGCGAATTTAACTAGCACAATTTAACTTTTTGATAATCAAACGTTGAATTGTGCAAGTTGAATTGTGTAAGTTGAATTGTGCAAGTTGAATTGTGCAAGTTGAATTGTGCAAGTTGAATTGTGCCAAGTGAAATTGTGTCCAGTGGAATTGTGCTAAGTGGAATTGTGCCAGTGGAATTGCGTGCAGTGGAATTGTGTCTAGTGGAATTGTGCTAGTGGAATAGGCCTAGAATCGATATCCAAGGACTAACTAGCGACAGAGCTCTGGTAAGACGGATGGAAGACGGAAAGCCAGCCACATTTTCCTTGCTGTTAATGAAATTCCAGAACTCCTTAGGACTAGATGTTAACTCTTCCTCAATTCGCAATATATAGTTTTTGTAAAGGAACCAGTTTAGGCACTTAAATTCCTTGCGGGCTCTATCAAAATCTGGATAATATTTAACATCATGCAATCTATACAATGAATGAAGCTTATTACGTCGTTTCTCGAGCAACACCAACTCATTGTTATACCATGGCTCCCGACGGCCGATTTTATTTATTTTAACCCGCGGAACGTGCTTTTCGATACCACACCTGAGAAAATCGTTGAAACTTAACACCATACAGTTCAAATCACCGCCGCGTTGTAAGAAGTCCCAGTCAGATATGCTGAGAAATGCATTCAAGGATGTAAAGTCGGCTTTTCTAAAATTAAAATTAAAATCATTAGAAACATAATTTTTTTTACAATTAGAATGAAAAATATTTATTGTAATCGGTACGTGGTAGATGCTCCCACAACCAGTGAAGTCCGGACACGCAGAAATCTCGGCATGCATAACATCATTAGCAAATAACACATCAAGGAATTTGCCCTGACTGTTACTAATTCTGTTGAGCTGTGTAGTTGAGATGGCAGCAAAATAATCGATGATAGCTAATGCCCTCTCATCGGTGGAAGATGAAGAAAATACGCCATCCACATCGTTCCAAGATATACCGGGTAAATTAAAGTCGCCCACAATAATAAGTTGGTCGCTAGGACGAACTAGAGGCATAACAGCTGAGTCGATGAAGTTGATAAACATGTTGTAGTAATCCAAGTCCGATCTGTAAGGTATATAGTATACACGGCGACTATAACAATCGAAGTATTATTGGCCAATCTGACTCGAACAGCAATCACGTTTAGGCTAGGATGACAGGCAATCACATCATTAGGGACGAAATTCTTTACCGCAATCAAAACACCACCACCCTTATGACTGGTGTCAAAATCGTATCTATCCTTTCTATGAACGACATAATCAGATGGGAAGTATTCTTCGGAGAACATATTTATCGTTAGCCAGGTCTCGCTGATTATTATGACGTCATAATCGTTGTCAAGTACGCTTAAACGAAAAACCTTACCTTTACCTCGAAAACTGGAGGCGTTGTGACAGTAGATCGAGGTGAAATCGTTGATAGTGTTGGTTGCATCGGCAGTTATTGGTGTTGTTGGAACGTTATAGCCGCTCTGTTTTTTGGCTGTCGTGAATGATTTACAAATGGACGAATTAACAAACCACGAGGCCACATATCAGGACTGTTTAACATTTTGAAATGAGCATCATTTAATCCAATTTTAAAGGAGATGAAGGTAATGGAATTGTCAATTACCCGGCCCTTTGCAAGTAATAATTTACAATCCACTTCGTCAGGCGAGCAATCTTCTAGGTTACTTTGAATGTAGCCAACAATCATTTCAAGTGAAACGGATGGGTCGATTCCGCTTGTATACAAATATTTTTTATTATTGGCAGGAATACCGGCAGGTTTAATTGAATCAACGGGATCACCTGTACCAATAATACTTTGAGTAAGGTTCCGTGAATTAATCATAGTACCAGCAACCGAATACATTTCAGAAACTTTTGCATATGATGGTTCGGAGGGAGTGACATTCCCAGAGTTGTTCAACAGTTGGTTGATTGATTTTCGATTTTCAGTTAACTCGGATTCGATCTTCTTCAGGTGAATATTTTCCGCGGCTCTTTCGGTAATTACATCAATTTTATGTAAGAGCTTGGTGAAATCGTTGTTCATGATCAAAACTTTGCAACAGTTGCAAAAATAGCAAACATTCGAAAAAAAATGTATCGAGTTGATGGCAGCACGATCAATGCCACTGCAGTCATAGTGAAATTGCTTCATGCAATAATTGCAAGACACAGTATTCGAAGATGTAGAACTAAATAATTTAGAATAGCCACTACACGACATTTTAATAATTATATAAAATAGTATTAAACAGTTAAAATTGTTATGATGATAACAAAATAACAAAATATTTTAGAACGGGTTTAATTTAATTTAAATGTTATCACTTTATTAAGGGTCGTCTGTATTCTCCAGTATTGTACTGAGATGATAAATCTAAACTGACTACTAAACCCGTTACTGGAATTCTTGCAGAAGATCTCTTTAATCCGAGTCGGTTAACAAATTTTTCCGTAATGAAAGAGGCTTGAGGGCCCGAATCCAGCAAAACTGTATAATGCAATTGTTTGTTATATGTCCAGAGTTTAAACAATTGTGACATAGCTGAATTTGATTGACCAATCGAGTAGAATTTTTTGCAGATAATTATTTAAAATCTTGACATCGATATAAAAAGTGACGTTGTGAACATTTAATACATTAAAGGAGATTGAAATTGTGTAAATCAATGGCTTTTTTGACTTTGAATATAAGTGTGATCGGGACCAGTTGCTTCTCTAGACCAGAGAAGTCTCTTTCGGAAACTAATTTATTCACCAATAAATATATATTTGCTGATTGCCCGCCTAGAGCACGTAGACCTCGAATTGCTCCATTGGCTGACTCGTAAATTCCTCGAACTTATAACGCAGAAGACATTGAAGTTAATGGTTGGTTAATAAACGAGTCAATGTATGGAAAGGCTATTTTTTTTAGTTTATTGTACCGAGAATATAATTTTTCCCATGCTTCGTCGTAGTTCTCGGTAGAAAAAGTCAATCCATTGATTAATTCTAGGGCCTTTCCTTTTTTCAAACTTTGAATTAAGTATTATGGTATTTTTGAATTTGATTTAGAAAAACTGTTTGTAGGTTAGAAAATTCTGGTAATTAGTTCTATTAAAAATTTGGGAAGCTTAACATCTCCCGTTGTTCTATTCTCAGTGAGATCATTGGTATCAGCAAACAAAGAGTTTTATTTTAGGAACGCACTTCGTTACTCAACTAACTTCTTTTAAATTGTACCAAGGCATATACATATTTGTACCAAGGCAGTATCTTTTGTACGCAGTTTTAATTTGGCGAAGATCAAAGATAAAACCAGAACGGTTCTAAGATCACCGAATTTGTGACTCGAGAAATATAAAGTACCGTATTGTGTACCAAGGACGTTTGCGTGAAATCTAAAAGTAAGTGTTGTTGGATAAAGTTTTAATTTAGTGAAGATAAAAGATAAAACTAGAACGGTTCTTATAATTTATTGTGTTTTTATGAAGTAAAGTTGTTTTAATATTGGGGCTGAAAGTAAGGTTTGCTATTATATAACAAATTATTAAGAAATTTTAACTGAGATGTGCCGAAAAAAAAAATAATCTTGATAGTTCACCTGAAATTGAGGATGTCTTTATGCGTACGATGATGGAAATATTTAGAAGAGTCGCGAATGATGAGTCGGCGAATTCAAATAATACAGTGCTATTTAACCACCCTGTGGTGACAGCGGAGATATGACAAATAGAAGTAGGGAGACTAATGCTAGCGAACTTAACGGCAACCAACAGGAAGATAATATCCAGTTAGAAGAGTTACGAACACGTGAGATGGCGCTGAAAGATAAAGAAATCAGAATGAAATATACTATCGTGCCTACTGCTGGAGCTTGCTTAAGTTTTAGAGATGTCGAAGAATCGCTTTCAAAGTTTAGCGGGGAGGATTATTATCCCATCGAGAAATGGATTCAGGATGTCGAAGATAACTGTATGTATGAAATGGAATGCTGAACAGAAAGTTATTTATTCAAAAAGACTCTTAACTGGAACAGCTAAAGACAGTTTACGTTTGGCGATTACTGATACCTGGGAAAATCTAACCAGACATTTAGTCAACGAGTTCAAAAAGAAAGTGAATTCTACGGTGATTCATAGGCGCATGGTAGAGAGGAAGAAAAGTAAAGATGAATCTTTCAAAAATTATTTAATCGCTATGCGTGAACTAGGTCAAACCGGCAAACCGGAATGGAATAACCGATTATGAACATAATAAGGCAGTTTTATATGGATCAACCTCTAAGAATGATTTCAAAAGTAAACTCGTAATTTATGAAGAAATCAAACAAAAAATTAAGATAAAAGCACCAATCGAGAGCGTAACAACAAAGCCAATTGAGAACAAAAAGTCAAATAGATTCCGAAGAATGCCAAGATGTTACAACTGTGGTGGAACCGGGCATGATGGTTCGAAATGTTTCAAATGTCAAGCATTTGGTCATCTTTCAACGGAGTGTGGAAGTAAAGTTCAAAGTTCTAAATCTTGTGCAGCCATAGAGAATCAGGATGATTGTTCATCTAAAGCTATCAAAAGTGTAATGTTCAAGGGAAAGGAACTTTGCGCACTAGTTGGTACCGGAAGCGAAATTATTTATTGTCACATAAAAAATTAATTTGCGAATTTAGTGAGGAGTGCATAATATTCCATGGTGCGGGGTCCAGAGATGTATCAACCGTAGATAGGTTTAATGCAAAGCTAAAAATAGAGTATAAAGAGTGCGCGACCACAATTCACATAGTTCCTGATGGAATATTGCCAGTTGACTTTTTATTCGGTACAGATTTGGGTAGAAATTTAATAAATCAAACGCTGACAGGAATTACTAATGTGAAAATTCATTCCGGAAAACGTTTAAATGGTGTCAATCACCCCGCATAGAGAACTTCCGCTGAACATAAACCATATTAATGATCGTGAAGTGGCGGATAAAATTCGATTATTGGTAGTAAACTAAAATCCATAGAAGAGAACGCCAGTCCAAACATAAAAATGCACATTGAGCTGACCGATGAGAAACCGATTCCTTGTAAACCGAATTATGTAAGAAAATTATTAAAATTGTTAAAACTGTATGATTTTAATTAACAATAGTTAAAATATCGTGCATTTACTAAAAATAAAATTTAAAATTTTAACAGTTTTAATACAAAATTTCATTTTATCGTAATTTACAATGATAAATAGAAATTTTCTATTAAAACTGTTAAATTTTAAATTTTATATTTAGTAAATGCACGATATTTTAACTATCGTTCATTAAAATCATACAGTTTTAACTATTTTAATAATTATGTTACTTAATTATTAAAAAAGGGAATATCGTTCTCGTTCTCAATGTGTACCGGCCTTTACTGACTACCTATTTTAAACTGTATGTCAATAAAATTGAGAAGTCGTCGAAAAGTAACCTCGTAAACTGCCTTTTCACCAAGCATCTATGAGGAAATAGCGAAAACTTCAAAATTTGAAAAGTTTAGTTTGAAAAGTCTTCTGAGGCACACAGCATAAGTGCTCATTTAATTTGTAACTGTCTGAAGAATCTAGTAAATCTTGCTTTTCTTTATTGGAAAAGAATTAAATAGCCTGCGCACATTTTCTTTAAACTATTTTGAAAAAATATTTCACAAAACTGTTAGAGGCAAACAAATCACCAATAGATATGACCAACCAAAATGTATTTAACTAGTGTTTTCTTACCTTAGGAGCTTCCACACACCAGTTGAAAATTAGACTTAAACGACTATAAATGAATTTGTTACCAGAAACATTCTAAATTCATTGAAACGCAGATGCGCACTGTCTACGCACATACAGCTGCGGCAAAAATAATAGTAGTGAATGAACCAAGATTATTCAATATTAACTGCCTTGAAAACAAAGCATAGTTTTTAAAAAATTTTGTTTTCCAATTTTCCATTATTTATTACATGATAAGAAAACCGTATCATAATTTTGTTTAAATCACATTTTAATAACAAAAAAAACTCCAATTATATTTCATTACATTTTTGGGTGGGGAAAAAAATAGTAGTGACACCAAATTGCGCGTTTTAAACTAACAAAAATTAATCTAATAATAACTTAATTAAAATTCAATTTTCATCATTTTGAAATATAGAAGTTTAGTATTTGGTAGAATGTCCTTTGTTCTTAATTACCGAATTACAACGATTTTTCATTGAATGAACAAGTTTTCGACATCTTTCTACAGGTATCGCATGCCACGCTTCTTTTACAGTACGCCATAGCTGCTCTTTATTTGTGGGTTTAACGTTTGACACAGCCTTCTTAATATCAGTCCATAAGTTCTCGATTGGATTCAGGTCTGGAGATTGTGGAGGCCAGTCCAGAACCTGAATTTTGTTTGTGCTAAACCAATCTTTTGCTTTCCTACTGGTATGTTTCGGATCGTTGCCCTGCATAAACACAAATCTGATGGGCATTTCTTCTTCTGCATAAGGCAGCATAGTATTTTGTAATATGCTAACGTATATATCGGCATCCATATTTCCCTTGATCCAGAATAACGGACCTATCCGTAGTAAGAGAAGCAGCCCCATATCATTATACTACAACCTCCATGTTTCACAGTAGCAAATGTGTTTTTTTGATGGTATGCAGTATTAGGAGGACGCCTAACATAAAGTCGAGAACCTCGATTGCCATATAATACCACTTTACTTTCATCCGACCATAAAATGTTATACCATTTTTCAATGGGCCATTGTATATGTTTCTTAGCGAATTTTAACCGTTTCCCTATATGTCGTTTTGTCAATAATGACACTTTTCGTGGGCTTCGAGCATTTAATTTATTGTCGACAAGGCGATTTCTCACTGTTCGAATACTTGTTGGCACATTTAACTCCTTTTTAATCTCCGTTGCGGGCGTAAATGGGTGGCTTCTTGAAAATCGCACAATTCGATTTACCCATTTTTCTGTTAATAACGGTTTTCGACCTCTCGTTTCAGCATTTGCCACATATTTTTTGGCATTAGAGATCATCGTTGGTGAGCATCCAACAATTTTTTGAATATCTACATACGTTTTACCTTGTTCCACCAATCTGATAATTTGATCTCTCTTCTCGGATGTACAGTGCTTACCACGACCCACTATTCAGATAAAACAGCAAAAATTCTTATAGTAAATAAATAAATATTAAATTTGTTAAATGGAGAACTCACTGATAAATAGAAAAAAATTATGAAATGCCACTTTCAATTAAACAAAATAAACTATTCAACAGCAACTAATATTCACTACTATTATTTCTGCCTCTTCTAAATTTTACATTTGTCAAACGGAACGGTAAATTTATCGTAACCGTAAAAATTAAACAAAAACCTATAGTTTCTAGAAAAGTAGATCGCTACAGCAAAGTTTTTATGAAATAAAGACAAGGACAGATATAGTCAAGTATGAAAAATTCGAATATGTTGCAATTATGATGTAGCACTACTATTATTTTTGCCGCAACTGTAAGTACAGCCGAGCAGTATAATTATACACTGTGCCATTTGTATGGCGGGCAAAGTATATTGAAGATTTATTTAAAATTAAATAAAGCAATAAATAGGATATCAAACAATGAAAACACGGAAGCAAATTTGAGTTTGTATGTGCTCCTGAAACTACGGTACTACCGCGAAGTTTGGGTGTACAGTTGTCCCTAAAAAAATAATGACACACTCACAAGAAATAATTTAATTGTGTGTGTGGGTCAATGTAGTATTTTATGACTAAATTAATGTGAAACTTAGATTGTATCAACCATTTTCAACAATATACATACATAAATGATATTTTCTAAAAAACACAATATATTTGTAAAATATTTTGTGTCTCTATTCTACGTCAATGCAAATATTATTTTTCATTTTTTGTGCCCTTCAATAAAAAAATAAACGAGAAAGGATACAATTTATTTTCCATATAGCAAAACAGCAACAACTCAAAATAATAAAAAGAAAATTGTCCAAAAATAAAATGGAAAATAAAATATTCACAGCATTAAGTAAACAAGCAAAAACCGTAAAAAACACAATCCTTGTAATAAAATATAAAAGACGAGGATAAAAATCATATATCTAGATCAACAGGGGATCTAACGATGACTGGGTTTGTTGTACAATACATATTACACATTTATACACTTTTTTTGTAAAATAAAAATGTTCAGTATGAAATATAGTTGAAGTTTGAGAAACATATACTATGTACAACATGTTTCGAATATTTTTTTGTGCTTTTTCCTCTTGATGTTAACTTTAAGATAATTTTTATCAATTTATCTAGTATATATGATAAGAGAAAACTTGAGATGGGATTATAATGTCACTTTTTAAAGTAGGTATTTGAATGCGTACAAATCAGACAATATATATAGAATGTCAAGATTATGTACGAGTGTTTGTTTGTGGTTGCAAAATCAATTAAATAAAAAATAAAAAGAGTTTTACAAATCTGGAGTATGATTATGTATCTCTCGTATTACGAGTTACGAGTTTCGAGAACTCGAAATATCATTACGAGTTGTCTGTCTTACTCAAAAAGATGTACCAATAAAACAACAAATCACATCTACACAAAATCGCGTTTTGTCGCAATGTCTTGCAACTCGAAATTCATAATGCTTACATTATCGCACCCCTGGCCTTAAAGGGGAAAAATCAAGGTTTTTGCGTCTTCAAGAGCACAATTATATTTCCTTTTATTTAAATGTATCTACATACTTCCCTCGAAATGATAGGTGCATTTGCACTCAAATGCAGGACTTACACACTAAAGTGTGTTTAAGAAATGAATTCATTTATGTACGCTAAATTCCTGGGGATAGAACAATTTTGTCAAATGATTATAGGGCCAAAGGGATGGGAATTCGGAATATTTAGAGGTCGAAGTTCTGCGGTGGGAGCGGAATCCTAATTTGACCAGCATGAAATGGAATTTTTCATTAAACGATTTCGATATAAGTTCAGAAACAACTTTCTTTCAGCGGACGTGGCAAATACTGCATGAAGCCCTATATATTTATAGCAAGAACTGCAAGATTTTGACCCAAAAGAAAAAAGACAAACGCTAGCGCGGTGAAATTTATTTATTTAATTCCAATCAATTGATTAGTAACTATGTATAATATAGTTACAAATATTTATCAAAATTCATTTGCTTAACTTACGAATTTTCTCTTAAAATAATAAGACGAATAAAAGTTTTAGGTAACACAGTAAAAATTAATAATAATCAGTCGACAAAACGTAATCTTAAAATAATAATTTATTTAACCTTCATCCGTTCCTTAAAATAAATAACACTAAAGATCCTTGAGGCCAAAATGGACCCATATCAATTTCCTTCATAAATCAATTAAAAACTGATTTTAATTTCTAATTTTATTAATCAAAATTAACTAAAATAAAAAAAATTCCATTAATTCAATTTCATCAAATTTGTATCGTTTTTTATGTTTAGCAGTTTTTCATATTCATACATTGGTAACAAACATTGTTTGTAAGAGAGCCTTACATATAAATTTCTTCCAAATGTTGCACTTAGATGTATGTTTGTTTTTCGATTTATCGCAGTAAATGCAGCGACCTCGTTTTCCGTCAGTTGTCTCACAAGTAGATGAATCTAGTGGTGGCTGTTGAGTAGTTGCAATTGTGGCACCCGCGATTAAATTTCGACAGCTAATGGATCGTAGGTGGCGAACTATTCTTGCCATTTCCTCTTTTATCAAAGATTCACCAAGTGCTTCAATAAATACACGTCTTCTATGCTGGGGTATTTTTGTATATTCCACTCTGGACCAACACATGTAAATAATACGAATGAATTTACAATTAAAAAGTCTAATATAATGGTGAACACGACTACTGGCCATACTGGCCATATATTCGTTTTCCTTTTACACGTATAAGAAGGAATTTTCTTATCAAAAGTACCGACACTACCTTTTGTTTAATTATAGTCCAATAGACATACTTTTATGGAGCGTACTTTGAAGAACAAAGTACCTATTTTTCTTTGAAATATAAGATACCATTGTTGTTTTGGGTAAATGCAAATATTCACGAATAAAAATGTTTTTCTTTGACGCTTTGTTTTTCCGAATGGTTCCGATCATCGTCATATTTCGTTTTAGTAACATTTGCCCAAGTTACGATGTAAAAAAATGTCCATTGTTACATTTCTGCCCTTTAGTTGCGTTGAACACAAATCAAGCAACACACGTAATCCTTGGTTCGCTTCAGCTTCTGCACCAGCTACTTTTTCTATGTAAACTTGTATATTCCGTGCATTTGTATTTCCTCTGCTGCAAAATACCCAATATTTGATGCCATATTTTGCTGGCTTATTTGCCATGCATTGCCGAAACGGACTTCTTCTCCGAAACCCAACCAACTGTTCATCGACGGTTACGTATTCCCCTGGGTTAAGCAAGTTAGGCAGTATTTCCACCGATTTATTCCACACCTGTCGAATGGGGGCCATTTTATCAGAATTCCTGCGAGCAGCTCGTGTTTTGCGATTATCGAATGTTAGTACTCTTGAAATGGTTTTGAACCGTTCAATGACATGGTTACACGAAAAATATGACGACCTTTTTGCTCATGCCACAAATTATCTAAAGCTTCATTATTGGATTTTTAAATACTGCGAGTATCAGTCACAGTGCTCCGGAAGGTGGTTGAGGTTTCCATACGATAACGAAAAAAACTGAATTGGTAGAACTATGCAGTAGCTGGCCAGGACATAGGAAAATTTTGCCCCGAAATCGTAACAGGTCATGTGCTCGAAATATTCATTATTTTTGGTCCGTTATTTTTGAAGTATTATTTATTTATATTTATCTATTTTATTTATTTATTTAGTAAATTTACAGGTCTTATGGCCATTGAAAATATAAATATAACATTATGAGCGATTGGCCAAACTTGTGGTTACAATAAGTCAACCACAGCTGCTTTTAATCTTATGCCGTAATTCGGAGCCTGCATGCTATTCATTTTTCGTGTGCTCCAAAATTTCAAGAATTCGTGGTGAATACTATCGCCAGCTTGTTCAGACCACAAACCGAAACCTTCCTCTTCATCCAAACATCCAAGCGATTCTTGAAGATGACTAAAATTATATGAATTTTCAAAGTTTCACTCAAATCGAGAGTAGCGAGAGCTTTTTTGAGACTTGTTATGTGTTTATGTAAATCTGATTCGATTCTCGTTACTGAGAAGGTCGTACTCCTTGAGTAATTTTCTGCAAGCGTTCCCCTCAAATGCCTCTCCATGGTAATTTTTCGAAGGCAGACCCAGTTTTGGGGCTTTCTCTCCGCCCAAGTGCGGCACAAGCCATTTCCAGAACATATGGTTTACGAACCCTTGCAGCAAATGAAGCTCTGTCACTACACATTTTTGAATCACTCTGACGTCATCAGATTCATCGAATAAAGGTGGGTTGATGGTACTTCTACTCTGAACGGAATTTTTTTTCTTTCCTGCTAGTGATATGAATTGTTCATAATCGTGACGCAAATCGCCATAACTTTTGGCGGCCAAGGGATCATCTGCCATGTCTGTGTCGTAGTCATCATTCACTATCGAGGTATCATCTACGATATTCTCTATTTCTTTACGATCTCGCAAACCTTGCAATTTTATGAAGCAGTAAGGACACGGAAAACTTGCTGTGGCTGTTTGTTGCCCAATAACGAGAAGTACCAGCTTGAGGTCAGACACGAATTTCATGGAAATATTATTGATTTTTGTGAAATCAAATAATATTTTCAAATTTTTGTTGGTTTGATGAACCTTCTTCATGTAGATTTTCAGAAACGTAATTTTCCGGAATAATTTACATACAAATTTTAAAAACCCTTGTCCGCCATCAGCCATAACTTTGATTGAGTAGTTATCAATCAAACCACGTCTATCCACTACATTTTCTAAAAGTTCTTCTGCGTTATCCCAGACAACAGGCCTTTTTTCCTTGACAGAACTTTTTTCAACATCAAAATCCAAGATATCGTCCCTGTATAGATCTTCCAATAAATTAGCTCTTTCTGACACTTCTTTCTGAAAGAACGCAGGTACTGCTTATTTGGCACAATTTTTTGTAATAAGATGGCTCAATTTTAGCATTTTCCGTTCGGACGCTCGAGACTCGACTTGATGGCTTTGTAGGGCTTCAGCTGGAAAAATCTTTGGCTCTTTCACCTCTTTTAGAAACACTCTTTTTCTGCTACTTCTTGTACTCAGAACCACAGGCTTTTTAGAATTACCCGCTGAAGAACTGCATTTTTCGTCGAACAGAGAAGTACACATCTGATCTCGATGTTTTTCAGGGAACCGCTTGGCTAATATTTCCAAATTTTCCACTGCCCTTGTTTTCGAATAGATATCAGAAATACAAGGGTGAGGAGTCCCTCATGATACTTCTTGGAGACAAGTGGAGCAAAGATGTATAGTTTTTGGAATATTTCGGCTGGATCTTGACTCTTCTCAACCCCAGTGATACTTGAGTGGTGAGATCCATACATTCCATTGTCGGGGTTAATTTTTATCGACAAATCAAGTGTTCTACCAACAGGCAACTTTTTTTTCATGTTTATTACTCCCTTATGCCTAACAGTTGCAAATGAAATTGCATTTTTCACGTGATCTAGTTTCCTTTGATAGACATATATCTCCATAGTTAGGCATCACCTTAAATGGTCTTCTGTTATCATTCTGCCGTTTCTGATCTGGAAAAATTTGACGACAATTAACACAGATACTTGAAGGGTATTGAGGGTTGAATAGGGCGAAATCCGCGTTTATAAATCTTCTACTATGTAATTCTTGATCTTCACTGATGCAGAAATCTTGTAATTTTTTCGAACCGAGACTTATTTTACGACCACAAGGAGCACACCTTTTTCCTGTTCTCATTATGATCACATTTATGGTCGTAAGGGTTTGGCATTTTTGAAAATATAATTCTCACAGTACGAATGAGGGGTATTTCTTCCACCGGCGAGCCGTAAATCGGCGATCTAACCGGCTTCACGAATAGGTAAATACTAAACAAATAAAGCATTTATTGCGCTCGTGTTATATTCTTTCTCTTTCTCTCTCTTTTCGACTAGTTCATCATTCGACATTTACATGCTCTAAAATATAACTAGTGGTGTACCACCTGTAAAGACACACATATGTATTTACATAATTGCGCACCCATATACGATTTACCACACGTGTATACCTATATACGACTTTCCACACATGTATACCTATATACATACGTATACGCACTCGATTCTGCTAAGCGTCGTGATAATCAGTGCCCGAAATATTAATTATAAAAAAACGGACAAAAAATAATCAATAATTCGAGCACATGAACCGTTACGATATCGGAGCAAAATTTTCCTATTTCCTGGCCAGCAACTGCATAGTTCTGCCATTTCAGTTTTTTTCATTATCGTATGGAAACCTAAACCACCTTCCGGAGCACTGTGCAGTAAGCCAATATGAGCTTCCAGTTCTACGTAATCCAAAAGCTTCCTTCCATCCATCATTATATATTCGTACCCCTTCCACGCAAAATGCAGATATTTCATTTGATATACGGGAAGTTGCATATTTTGTGATTCCTGGAGTGAGGTAAATTATGTACATTTTATGATGGGGCTCTACCACTATGGGAAAACGGATTTAAGTGCCATTCAATTTTTTTATCTTTATATAAATATGTTGATGTAGGGTCTTCTGAATAAACGTTGTCCTCGCTTTCATACGAATATGCATCAAATTCTACATTATCTGAACTTTCAGAGCACGTCTCATCTTAGAAAATGCTGTACTGGATATATCTTGTTTTAGTAATAATGGATAATTCAAATTTGAATAAATCAATAGACGTATGTTATCTAGCTGTCGCAATGCAATTTTGGTATGATGTAAAATTCTACCATACAATTTATGTATTCAACACTATCGACAATTCATGATCGACACTCTTGAAAACAAACGATTCAATGAAAACACATAAAAATTTTATAGAATGACGTAAAGCAAACTAGAAAATAGAGATACCAAAATGCATTTATCATTCGGGGATTTCCCTAAATATATTTAGGTAAAAGAATGCAAAAGAGAAATTCTAACAATTAATTTTATGTTGTGTTTACTACTCGTATGTGTTTTACCGTGGGTCATTTTGGACCCCGAAGGTATTTAGTGTAATTTATGGTATAGCGGTCTAACGGTTTATCGAAAATTAAGCATTTTTTGTGTTATACACATATGTTCATTTATAACATATTAGGCAAATCTAAAAATAAAATTAGGTATATATATATATATATATATATATATATACCGGGTGTTTCTTTTAAACTGAGACGATCAAATATCTCGAAAAATAGCCACTCTACCGAAAAATTGTCCATAATCAAAATTTAATCATACCGCGGGGGAAATACATTAGTGCAAAAAAATAGCCCCCCACCCCCCGCTTTGTAGGTGGGGCGGGGGTAACTTTTAAACTAAGATAGGAAGCCATATTTTTTATTGCAGCGCATTTGTGCATTTTATTTTTTTTTGAGCGAATCAGAAATGCGTGTGCTGAAATTCAATCAAACACACTTCTCAGTTGTGTACAATCATTGGAAATGCGTATTAATAAGTGCATTGAAGTCGCAGGCCATCATTTTGAACACTTATTTTAAGCTAAAATTATTTTATTCACCTGCCATTTACATTAATAAATTGTTTTGATGACGAATTTCGAGTATTTCTAATGAAAACGTGATGTTTTTTATTTCAAACGTATTGCAGAATCGAATGCGTGTGTTCTAAGAAGAAGAAATTGAAAAAATTGAATTTCGTCGATTACAACGCCATCTATCATGAACCGAACAAAATATTTCATTCAAATCATACGTACTTTTAGTCGTAGAGTAAAATATGGCTTCCTATCTTAGTTTAAAAGTTAACCCCGCCCCACCTACAAAGCGGGGGGTAGGGGACTATTTTTTGCACTAATGTATTTCCCCCCGCGGTATGATTAAATTTTGATTATGGACAATTTTTCCGTAGAGTGGCTATTTTTCGAGATATTTGATCGTCTCAGTTTAAAAGAAACACCCGGTATAATGTGAATGTTATTCAGGCACTCGTTTTATACAACTGAGTACAAATTTAGTAATTTACTTTAGAAAAAATATAATTTAGTATCGATAACAAAAATCAAAAGAGAAACATGAATTTATATATAATGCAATACAAAATTTAAGTACATAACTAATACATAATAAAAACAGTGGCTCAAATAAATGGTATATATATAATATTTGCGTGTCGAGTGTCAACATCCCGGCCGCCTTGAATCGCTGGATTCAATTTATTGGTAACAGTACAAGTTTATGAATTGGTCGCTTGAGTTCTCCTGAGGCTGTCTTTACGGTGGCAACCCGAACAAAACCGTCCTTTCCTGGGTGGACATTAGTTATTCGGCCCAACATCCATTTAGCAGGGGGCATATTCTCGTCGCGTACCACAACTACGTCATCTATCTTTAAATTCGGCATCTTAGTAGTCCATTTCGACCTTTGTTGCAACGTGGTTAAATATTCAATATGCCAACGTGACCAGAAGTGTTGTAGCATTTTTTGAACCATTGTCCATCGGGCTGAGGGGGTCAATTTCATATCCGTCAAGTCATATTCCGGAACTAGCGTCAATGGTTGGCCTATAATGAAGTGGGCTGGAGTCAGAGCATCTATTTCTCCACTAATTGGCTTGCAAATTGGCCTCGAATTTAAAACAGCCTCAATTTGGACGATAAGAGTTAACATCTCCTCCAGTGTTAGAGTAGTATTGCCAACCACTCGTCGCAGATGGTACTTCATAGATTTAACAGCGGCCTCCCAGAGGCCGCCAAAGTGTGGAGCTACTGGTGGAATTAAATGCCAAGTTATTTTGTCTTCTAGAAGTAAATTGGAAATAGCATTAGAATTGTTTGATAAGAAATAATAAAAATCAGTTAACAAATTTTTTGTGCCAACGAAATTGGTGCCGTTATCGCTGTACCCATCTGAACATAATCCACGACGTGACACAAAACGCTTTATGGCTGCTACAAAGGCTTGAGTGGTGACTCACTAATTCAAAGTGTACTGCCTTTGTGCTTAGACACACGAATACGGCAATGTAGATTTTTTGAGATTTCTGGCCTCTTCCCTTTCGCAAGCAGATTTGTAGTGGACCAGCATAGTCGACTCCAATTTTGAGGAAGGGTCTTTGAAATGTGACTCTCGTCTGAGGAAGAGAACCCATCAACTGATTTTGTGACATCCGCATTCTTCTAAAACAAGGTAGGCACTGAAAAATGACTTGTCTTATCACATTTTTGGCTCCAATTATCCAATATTGTTGTCTCAAAATGGCTAATAGTAACGATAGACCTGCATGATGATGTTTCAGATGAGCGTCTCGGATGATAAGCTTGGTAAGCATATGGTTTGATGGTAATATTATGGGATGTTTTGTCTCAAATGAAGCCAGCGAATTTTCTAGTCGTCCGCCTACTCGTAGTAAACCGTCATCGTGTATAAATGGAGTCAACGAAGAAAGTTTGCTATTCTTATCCAAAGGCAACTCGGAAGTTAATTTGTGTATTTCAGACTTGAAGGACAAATTTTGAAGCCATTGGATCAGGGTAGTAGCGGCTTGCTTTAGTTCAATAGCTGTCAATTTATTGGTGCAACTTGGTTGACTAATTTTCAGTGGCCGTTGAAATATTTTAATGTAACGCACGACATAGGCTAATATTTTACTACATTTATGAAATGTGGAATATAATGTAGTAAAACGATCAAGCAAGTTCGATGCTTTGGTAGTAACATGCACTATCACTGATTTTTGCCGCATCTCTTGTTTTAGAGCTTCACTCTGGTTGGTGTTTGTAGGTTGTTTAGGCCACGAACTCTCTGATTTTTGAAGCCAAGGTGGTCCGGACTACCATAGGCGAAATTGAACAAGATCACTGGGATTTAATCCGCGTGAAGCGCAGTCTGCAGGGTTGCATTGAGAAGTTACATGTCGCCATTGAATTCTGGATGTTGTGTTTAATATTTCGGAGGTCCTGTTGGCTATAAAAGTTTTCCACTTGCTTGGATGCTCAGATAGCCAGGCTAAGACTATTGTTGAATCAGTCCATGCGTAGATTGTGGTATCTTCAAATTCCAACGCTTCTTTGACCAGCTTCAATAGTCTTGTTAATAGGACGGCTGCACAAAGTTCCAACCTAGGCAAGGAGATGGTTTTTATGGGTGCAACTTTGGTTTTGGCTGCGACAATGGTAGTTAAAATTTCATCATTGGTTATTACACGGCAGTAAACTACTGCCGCGTAGGCACTTTCTGAGGCGTCGGCGAATCCGTGCAGTTCAACATTATTACCATTTGTAGACAACCATCTTGGGATTTGGATATTTTCAATTTGGCATATTTGATTTCGAATCGTGATCCATTTTGATGACATTTCTGCAGGCAACTCATCGTCCCATTCTAGCTGATGTAACCACAGGCGTTGAAAAAGAATTTTGATACTTACAATGGCGGGTGAAAGCCAACCGAGTGGATCAAAAATTTGCGACATTTCCGACAGCAGGTTTCTTTTGGTCGATTTTGGATTTTCGTCAAAACTCGTTTTGAAAGTAAAATGATCACTCGTTGGGTTCCATTCGATACCCAAAAGTTTCACTGATTTAGATTCGTCTTTGATTTCTAGTGGCTTTACTTCTTGGTACTCTTCAGGTATAGTTTCCAATAAATGTGGATTATTAGCAGTCCATTTACGCAGCTTAAAACCAGCAGAGTTTAAAACGTTGGCCACATCAGTTTGAATTTTGCGTGCTTCTTCCAGTGTTTGTGTTCCGGTCATTAGGTCATCTACGTAGAAGTCCCACAAAATGGTTTTAGCAGCTTCTGGATATTGGTCAATGTTGTCGAATGCTACTTTATGTAGGGCCCTAGTGGCCAGAAATGAGGCTGAAGCAGTTCCATAAGTGACTGTGAGAAGCCGGTAATGCTTGACTGGTTGCGAATCGGTAGCTCGCCATACGATTCTTTGATAATTTGTATCAGACTTTTCAACCAAGACTTGTCTGTACATTTTCTCTACATCGGCTGAGAACACGAACTTATGACATCGAAATCGAAGCAGAACAGACACCAGACTTGATTGAATATTTCGGCCAACCATCAAGTAGTCATTTAATGATTTGCCCGAATCCGATTTACAGGAGGTGTCGAAGACCACGCGTAATTTAGTCGTTGAACTGCTATGCTGTATTACGCCGTGATGTGGAAGATAATATTCGAAATCAGAAGGGATTTCATTATCACCAATTGGTTCCATGTGTCCCAGGTTCTCGTATTCTGTCATAAATTTCACATAAGCTTCTCGAAAATGTTCATCATTTCTAAACTTACGTTCCATGGCATGAAGTCGTTTGACAGCACTTGGTTTCGAGTTTCCAATGCTTGGAGTTGGATTTTTAAACGGAAGTTTTACTACAATTCTTCCATCGGAGTTATGGGTAAAGTTTTGTTCAAAATGCAGTTGGCAATTTTGTTCTTCTTCTGTGAGAATTTTCGGTGCAACGACTTCTTCGGATTCCCAAAATCTTTTAAGGGTTCGATCGATATCGACTCCAGTGACTAAACTGGTTGTTTGAAAATGTGGATTTGATGTTTGTGGAGTAAGTGTTTGACCAGCGACTATCCATCCTAAGACTGTACGCTGATCAATAGGCATTCCATTCTCCCCAGATATACGGCCTTCCGTGATTACGTTAAAAAATTGATCTGCACCAATTAGAAGATCAATAGGATTCGAAAGATGAAATAATGGGTCAGCCATTTCAATGCCATTTAGGTGGAACCATTCTGAGTATCTACATTGGTAACTGGTAAATTAGACGTCAGTTTGGATAAAACTAAAGCATTGACGGTTATTTTGATAGATGGATCAATTCGAGAATATATTTCAATAACGGATCGGCCTCTTGAAATACCAGCTCCAGCTGAGCTAAGGCCAACAACAGAAATGCGAGCGTTTTGCCTTGGAATTTGCAATTTTTGCATCATTGATTCGGTTATAAATGAACTCTGGGATCCAGAGTCCAGCAGCGCACGACATGTTTGTAAACAGCCATATTGGTCTTTCACATAAACGGGAGCTGTAGGTAATAGTGTTTGTGAATAAACGTTTAAGGTTTGTAACGCATTAACTTGCGGTTTGCTTGAATGATTTGAACTTATATCATTTGAGTGCTGAGAATTTTCAGGATTTGTCTTTGATTGAATTCTAGTTAATGGATGGTGTGCAACTACGGATGACTCGTTGATTGAAGTGGTGTATGTTGATGTGGTGTCTTTAGTATAATTGTTGATTGCAGGTTTATCAGATGACGTGTTGATAGTAGAGTCCTTGTGGAGTAGAGTGTGGTGTTTAGCATGGCATTCATGGCATTTTTTCTTTGATCGACAATCGTAAACGGAGTGACTACTACCGAAGCAGTTAAAACAGCGAACCGAGGCTTTAATAAATTCTTTACGTGCGTCGACGTCCACGCCTTTAAATTTGGAACATTCAATAATTAAATAGTGGTCGGGGTTTTGGCAAACTGGACAAATTGAGTTCGTTGTTTCTGCGACAAAGATTTTTGGTTCTTCTAATCGTCTCGCAGGTACGCTTTTTCTACTCGATGAATGATTTCCCTCTAAATAATCGGCTCGTACGTTTAGGAAATCTATTAGCTGATTGAGTGTAGGGAAATCATTTTCAGGTGATTCTCGTAACCATAATTGACGACTTTCCTCATCAAGCTTATTGACCATTATGTAGATGAGCCAGGGATCACGGGCTTCAGCGGATGTACCAAGCGCTCTAAGTCCCCTTGTTACTTCATCACAGGAATCAGTGAATTTGCGAATATTTGCGGCATTGGGCTGACGAATGGCTCCTTGTTCCATAAATGTTTGAATAAAGGAGTTAACTATATGTTTTTTCCTATCATAGCGTTTACAGAGCTTTTTAAGGGCTTCCGCATAATTTCGCTCAGTAACTGCAAAATGCCTTACCAAAGATGCAGCTTCACCTTTGAGAAGCCCTTTCAGGTACTGGAACTTTTGTGCAGCTGAAAGTATAGTATTTTCATGAACCATGGCATTATATAGATCAAAAAATGATTGCCATTCTCTATAATCGCCTGTGAAGGTAGGTATATTTACTCTAGGTAATTTGAAACTAGAGGAATTCCCCAAGGCTAATGACGAGTCTAACGATGTATCTTTTACTGTGGCATTATTGATATTGTAGTGTCTAAGCCATTCATTTAGCATCGATGTTGCACGATAATAATTTTCAACAAAATCTAATTGCTCGGACTCTTCGTCAAGGGAAATAGCAAAAATTTTGTCCACTGTTTCCGTGAACAAATTTAACAAATCGGCTGCTTTAGCTAGCCGTGCTTTGACCTCTTCATAAGGGTGTTCTTTCGTTAGAGCTTCGGCATATGAAACAAGCTTTGTTAATTGTCCCTTTATGATACCTCTACGTTTGGTTAATGCATTCATTTTGAGTTGATTCGACAGTTTGTAACAGAACAGCTATACACACTCTTAGGCCAATTTTAATAAATGTTAAATAATATCTGGTTTTGATTTTAATTTATAAATTATGAATGCACAATAAAAAATGAATGAATTTAAATTATCAAAAAATGTGTTTTAATTGTTATAGAAACAAAAAAAAATTATTATATGGTTGGTTTTAGAATTAGCGGTATTTTGCACGACCTTCAAATTACGTTAAATGCACAACGGAGGACTTTCTAGAATATTGTTTGGCTGCAAAATCGTTTATAAAGAATTGTATTCGAAAATAACACAATTATCACACTAAGATGTCTTATCGCACTTCACACACACACAAATTGTTTTCCGCAATTTGAATTAATAAACACAACAAAAACGTTTTATTTCACGTTTCGGTAAATGAACAAATCGATTTTATATTCAACACGGTTAATACCAATTTAATTTATAATTTCTCGAAAGTTAATATGAATAATAATTGAAATGATACTTATCTGGCTTTTGTTGAGAGTTGAATGATGACACGTTTCCAAATTTCTGGCTTATCCGGCTCGAAGGACCATGTTCGCGGCGGAGTAGGTTAGGTTTAATATGCTGCTGGTTTATTCTAGGCACAGGTTTAAGGCACTCTTTTGGTGTTTGGATCACGTCACTTTTATTCAAGCACTAAATGAAAAGCATTCACCTTTCCAGAACGTTATAAAATTTATTTTTTATATATTTATAATTATAATGTTTATGTATGGTACTCGTATATAATGTGAATGTTATTCAGCCACTCGTTTTATACAACTGAGTACAAATTTAGTAATTTATTTTAGAAAAAATATAATTTGGTATCGATAACAAAAATCAAAAGAGAAACATGAATTTATATATAATGCAATACAAAATTTAAGTACATAACTAATACATAATAAAAACAGTGGCTCAAATAAATGGTATATATATAATATTTGCGTGTCGAGTGTCAACATCCCGGCCGCCTTGAATCGCTGGATTCAAGTTATTGGTAACAGTACAAGTTTATGAATTGGTCGCTTGAGTTCTCCTGAGGCTGTCTTTACGGTGGCAACCCGAACAAAACCGTCCTTTCCTGGGTGGACATTAGTTATTCGGCCCAACATCCATTTAGCAGGGGGCATATTCTCGTCGCGTACCACAACTACGTCATCTATCTTTAAATTCGGCATCTTAGTGGCTCAAATAAATGGTACAACAGTGGCTCAAATAAATGGTATATATATAATATTTGCGTGTCGAGTGTCAACATAAGTGATGGCCCTATACTAGATTTTGAGATTTTGGACTTTGGCCCTTTTTCTACCAAGGTACAGATATATAAATATATATATATATATGTGGGATATATTTTATATCCACTGGTATTTCAATAAAAACAACAAACGAAACTTCCAAATACAGAATACTTTATTTAATTGAAAAAAACAATAACTCATCTACGACAGTATTTTATTTTTAATTTAATGTTAACCCGTTTACATTACTTTGATTATTGATTTCTCGATAATTATATTTGATTATCGTTCGGTACTTCTTCCAATGCAAGTGGTGTATTGCATAAATGTTAGGACGTTACACTGATGTAATATGCATTTATACCCACATTCGGCCATCCTACTGATTTCTACGTCTCGGAGAAATAAGCACATAAACACATATTTTCACCTGTTACTTTGATGCTTGTCTTCTTTGAACCCTATACTTTCCCCGTCTTATCTACGACTTTTATTTTCGTCTATAATCTCGTCTTATTGCATTCGTCTTTAATTTCGTCTTAATTGTTACTTCGTCTAAATTTTATTTTTGCTTGCACTGTAGAATTCGTCTTTATGTGTATTATGTAGTTGGTAGGTTTAAATGCGTAATTTAATCTTCTTCGTCTGTTTCATCGCTGGATGGTGTTGCATCGTAATATTGCCACTTCTTCATGTAGTCCGCACTGGTCGTTGTAAGGTTTGGGCCTTGATGATCACCAACTTTTTCAACCTGATACCTTTCAGGTCCTATTATTTTAATGACTTTATACGGGCCTATGTATTTTGGGTGCAACTTAAGTCCGCTCCCAAATTGAGTCCTCTTTATTGCGACTAAGTCGCTCAGTTTGTAAAGAGTAGCTTCTTTCCTTTTTTTATTATAATATTTTTGGTTTTCATCCTGGACGTTGGTTATACTTTTTCTCGCTTCTGCTCTCAGCTCTTCCCTCTCATCCACAAATTGATTGATAATTTCTTCTGCTATCACGTCATTTATAGTTGATTCTTCAGGATTCCGCATTCGAACTCCCAATAGTAGTTCAAAAGGTGTTTTATTAATTGAACGCTGCCATGTGCAATTCATGAATCTCTGTAAATTCGAAATGTTTTCTTCATCGCTTTTAGCAGGAATGATAATGTCGTCCATATATACTAATATCACTTGCTTATTGATAAGGTCCTTAAGGACAAAATTTACAAACCGTTGAAATACTGCCGGTGAAGTACAAAGGCCAAATGGGACTCTCAAGAACTCGTATTGCCCCATCGGTGTTACAAAAGCCGTGTATTTTCTACTTCCTTTCTCGACGGGAACATGAAAAAACCCATTCTGCAGGTCAAGTGTCGTAAATACCTTTGCCTCATGCAGTTGATCGATTTGGTCCTCTATTAGTGGAAGAGGAAATCTATCCATTACAATGTGTCTATTCAACTTTCTAAAGTCTACGCAAATACGCTTTCCGCCGTCTTTTTTGTTAACAATTACAATTGGACTTGCGTATTCCGACGTACTGGTTTGGATGATTTTACTATCGAGCCACTCTTGAATTTGCTTTCCGACTTCCTCCTTCTCGCTTGCCGAAAGTCGTCTGGGATGTTGCCAAATCGGTATATCTGATTTCAATATGATTTTCATTTCCACTGGAGATGTTTTGGAAAATTTGGGTTCGTAAGATTCAATTAATTTTGCTACAATTTCTTGGTGTTGCTTTTTCCCTATTTCATATTCTCTATCTTTCACTAAAAAACAGGACATCGGTAGTTCATTTTGATAATTTAATTTTCTTACCGTAAATCCTCCAGCTTTGACCGTGATTTCTGTGTCAGCTAGGATATCGTTCCCCAAAATACATCTGGTGCTTAGCGTCTCTCCAGGCACCACGTACACATCTCCTGCATATTCTTCATCATCTATCTCGAATTTAGCTGTGAAATAACCAATTGTTTTTACTGCTCCATCCCCAATTCCTCTTAGCATGGTTTCCTTTATTTTCAAAGTAGGTAAGTTCATTATTCCATAATCTGTGTCTCTTAACAGCGTCAAATCACTTCCAGTATCTATAATTGCCTCTATAGATTGATTGTTTAATTTAATAATTTTATGGTTATACTTAATAGTCTGCGATCCTTCACTTGCCAATACAGTTTCATTGGTTTTTTGTTGTGCTTCATTTCGTCGTTCTTCTGTGGTAGTCTTTTTATCGCAATCCGGTGATTTGTGTCCATATTGAAAGCATTTAAAGCATCGCGGTCCCTCATTTTTTTTGTAGCATTTTTTCGAAATATGTCCTAGTTTTCCACAATTAAAGCAGTGTGAGTTTTTGATGGATCTCTGGGATGTTGAAGCATTATTGTGATTATTAGCTGTACTTGCACTATAAGAACTAGAATGTTTTGATTTAAAATCTTCATACACAACCAATTTTTCTCGAAATGCTGACATTGTAGTGGTGCCATACAGTAAAACTTTATTTGCGGATGTATCGTTTATACCATCTATTATGTAACTGATAATGGATTTTTCATCTACATCTCCCAATGAACCTATTTGACGCATCTCGTATAAATAATCAAATAATGATTCACCTTGTCGCTTTTTGCGTTGCCTTAGTTGGTTGTGAACTTCTGCACTCGAAATTTGTCGTGAGAATTCTGTTTGTAAAAAAGTCTTCAGGTTTTCCCATGAAAATATTTGCCTTGCCGATCCTAATGCTTTCTCTGCGGTCCCTGTCAATGACTGCTTTGCAAATGTTAATTGTTGTAATGGATTTAACTTATAAATTTTACATAAGTTTTCAAATTCGTCAATCCATGATTCTATTTTGTATGGCCCAGTTCCACAAAATTTTGGAATAAAACCTTCTATGTCGCGAAACTGAACTGGGAAGGCGTTGAAAGTATGGTCGATTGGGTTAACATCGTCTAATATTCTGGATGATTCTCCAATATTAGATGATCTCGCATTTTCCCGAAGAATCTCATTTTCTAATTTCAATTTGTCCGCTTCTTGCCTTGCTTTATGCAATTTGGCTTCAATAGACAAATTTGTATCTTGTGCCGGTGGTGGTCCCATAACGTTTTGATTAATTTTTCTTAAACTTATCTCGAGTCGCTTTAAGAATTCTTCATCGTCATCATGTTTATTGGAAAAGTTATCATTTTGGCGCTTCTTCTTATCTTTTACCATTGTTAGTTGATATCAAAACAAAACGTTTATAAATCAAAATGATACAAAAATGTTTATGATTAACGGATACGGATACTGTACTCTTCTTAAACGACTTTGACTTATTCCAACAGACGTACGATTTTGTGCTGTTATATAATTAAATTTTTGCGTTTAATGGTTCACTTTGATTAACACTGGTTTGATATCGAAGTTATGCTGATATCGCTATCTAACTTTAATCATTTGATCACACAAAGTACATACAGTAATTTGTATTTTCAATCAATTAAAGTTCACATAAAGTTTCTGTACATCAAATTTCACATCAAATTATTCGTCTACACTACATAAACTATTGTCTAAAT
Organism: Tipula vernalis; assembly: GCA_958295665.1. NCBI lineage: Eukaryota > Metazoa > Arthropoda > Insecta > Diptera > Tipulidae > Tipula > Tipula vernalis. Next base: position 304,556,690 of record OY282558.1, read on the forward strand.
TTCATATGCACTTTTTATTATCACTTTAACTTTTTTAGTTTCGACAAGCGGGCTTATGCTTCTAGAAAATTAAGCTGTTAGAACCGTTTCGATAGTACCGCAATTCGGTATCTTGTGGTTTTATTATTCCGTAAATTCGTGAATTCGTGACCGGTTGAGCCCCCAAGTTGTGGGATATATTTTATATCCACTGGTATTTCAATAAAAACAACAAACGAAACTTCCAAATACAGAATACTTTATTTAATTGAAAAAAACAATAACTCATCTACGACAGTATTTTATTTTTAATTTAATGTTAACCCGTTTACATTACTTTGATTATTGATTTCTCGATAATTATATTTGATTATCGTTCGGTACTTCTTCCAATGCAAGTGGTGTATTGCATAAATGTTAGGACGTTACACTGATGTAATATGCATTTATACCCACATTTATATATATATATATATATATATATATATATATATATATATATATATATATATATATATATATATATGTATATATATATATATATATATATATATATATATATGTATATATATATATATATATATATATATATATACATATATATATATATATATATATATATATATATATATATATATATATATATATATATATATATATATATATATATATATATATATATATATATATATTATATTTATATATATTTATATATATATATATATATATATATATATATATATATATATATATATATATATATATATATATATATATATATACATATATATTGCTATTTTGTGTCGTCATATATTTTTGTTGTACATATTACTGTTTTTTCTCATGATGTTAACTTTCAAAAATAAGTGAATTGGATGAAATCGGTTAACATTTTGGTGTTTATGAGCCTTGAGTCATTTGCATCTATCAATAGATACAAAATTATGAATTCCTCATAGAAGAAAGAGGAGATTGTTGAAACCAAAACAAAATATACCTAAACAAAAAATTCTCAAGATCGTCTTTCAAAACAAACAAAAAGCAATGTAAATAAATGGTTTATAATATATACATCCTTCATCGGCCACCTTCGTGTTATTTTTAATTTAATTTTTATTTTGGAATCCCTAGAGCCAACCAGCGAACATTTAAGAAATTTAACAGAATTTAACGAAAGTTTTTTCTTACGGAAAATTTGAAAGGTTGGCTAGCGAAACTGTAACACAACTTGTCATTTGCTTTGATGATGACGGTAGCTCGTATTAATATTTTTAAAAATTTGTGTAGAATTTTGAACTGACGATGGAATTAGAGGAACTTCGAAAATTATTTCAATTATTAAAAAGCCTTAAATTCTTAAAGGATAAAACATAAATAATAAAAGACACAGATCTTGTGGCGTAAGAAAAAAAAACGAAAATAAATAATAAATTTAAAAATAAATAATTTGATGTTACAATTTATAAAGTCTTTAATAATTCGGTTTTCAATTTACCTACATGAACATAAATAAATAATTTTGAATTTAAGCTTAAAATGTACAATGAGCTCCCACAAGAAGATTTGCACAAAGGGCGATTTGGATTTTTGACATTTCCTTTAATTTTTGCTCTGTTAAGTTGATACTTCAATTTAACGAAACTAAACGAACATTTCTTAAAGGTCCGCTGGGCAGTAACATGTAAGCTCCATATACCGCACTGTTACGTAAAATTTCTTAAATGTTGTCTGGTTCTCTCTTTAAACGTGTCATCATGTTGTCTCTAAAAACTAAAACAAGGCACATTTGAACCCACACATAAATTCTTCACGAAAACTTACTTCGAGCAAATTCGTGGAATATACATTACATATAGCATAAACCATTTTATATTAATTTATTATTTTAGAATGTTGTTTTTTAGAATTAATTGTTTTTATGAGCCTAATTAAACTAACTGGGCTAAAGATCTGTAATTTTTTTAATCTTCCCTCGGTGTATGCATTTCACAGGCGATGTAGTAAGCCATTAATTGCATTGCAATCTTAACGTTTCTTTTCAAAGTGCTTGAATTTGCTAGGAGTTGGCGAATATTTTGACCAACATTAGGCACGAGCTACTGACCAGATTGAAAACATAGTTTTTTTGTGCTTTTGGGAAGCTGTTATTGCCATAAATTACATGTCTAAATTCGCTTATTGTATAAAATGTTCCGACCGTATTTAATTTGGGGTAACTGTTTATCCCAAGCGTAGACCGCCTTATATTTTCTTTTATCGTGCCACATCTGCTTTAAAATGACCCGATTTCTGATTTTACATGGTCCTTTTTACACGATGTTAACGAATCACCGTGTAAAAAGAGAATTGGGTGTAATCATAAACATTTGACAATGAAAATTTTGACATTTATTTTGTTACCAATATACCATAGAATTTAACCCTTTAAACCGATTTTGACAGTAGTTTACTAGAGAACTCGTACGACCGCAAAGGTAAATATGTACTAAAACTAAAATTTTGTTTTAAATAATTTACCTGAGTTTTCTCTCACACTGTAAGAGAGTGGTGTAAATTACCCAGGATCTGAGGTCAATCTGAGCAATGTCATTTACCGCCTCCATTGTTTAAAAAAATGTAAACTAGACATTTACTTGAGTTTTAGCCCATATCATTAAAAGATTATTTTTAACAAAACATAATTCCAAATTTTTATTGTAAGCGATGTATTTTTTTTTTATTTTCCCCTTTCTTCGGTTTTATAATTTCGGTGACACCAAATTATATTTTTACTACTCATACATTCTGAATTAAAACGAAATAAAAATTGCGTGATACCCTAAAATTACCTATGAACGTTTTACATATTATGTTATTTTAAAATGGCGTTGATGCGTTTATGATGATATTTTCGTTAGTTTTTAATTGAACAGTTATATTTTATTTTCGTCATATTTTATTTCTTTTTTTAAATATTTTATTTATTACTTTAAAAATGAATTGAACGGAAACTCTCACTAAAATACAGTAAACATTTTGAGTGCGTATTGTTCCTTAGTTCCATTCATCAATACAGTGAACTTTATTCATAAGAAACAACTCGCACACATTTTTAAGTATTACGTAGGTGGGAGAATTTGTTTTAGCCTATCCTGTAAAAATTAGATACTTTGGCTCATTTTAAAAATAAAATAATTATAAAAATGGTACCATCTTTCATATCTTCCTTTTCAAAATGACCGCCGAAATGTTCTTTTTGGTTTTATTGCGATGTGCATGATTTTTTTTTTGTTTTTCCTCATTTGGCTACAGGTTTCGTTTTAATTTAGGCTTTTTTACATCTACAGCTTAAAATCTAAATTTAGATATTTTGATAATCCAAGACACATTTAAGATAACTAAAATGTGACAAAAATCTGTTACGTTTTTCAGCAGCTGTGAAATGTTTTGTTTCAAATCACTAATTCGTTATATAGGACTGAAAGTCATGTTTTAATTTTATGCTTTTTAGATATGTTTTAAATCGGGTAGTACAGAGTATAAAAAAATTACACGAACATGATTTTTTTTTTACTGTTGTTGTTTTTTACGATAATGTCAAATATAATATATAAAAATTTCGTGCACTTGGTGTCGTCTTTATTGATTCTCACGCAGTCAATCGACTCACAGAAGGAAGGCCTCAGGTCTCCCAGAGGGAAGTCTGCTAAAGTTGTAAGAAATATTTAACTACATAGTAGATAGTCATACTTAAAAATATGGTATATTGAAAGAAAGCGAAATAAGATAATATGATGAGTTTTAAGTATGCCCAATAGAACTAATGAGGAAAAAGATAAAAAAAACTTGCACAAAGGAGAAAATAAAAGATTATATTTCATACATTGAGAAAATGAAAGATGGTACCATTTTAAAAATTCTTTTATAATACCAATTCATTTATTTTTAAAATTAGCCGAACTTTATAATATTCGGATAATTAGTTTTTTTCTATAGCAATAAATACAACAACACGTGCTTGAAATTTTTAAATATTGTATTTGACATCATACAAATATATACGTTAAAAACACACAATAATAAAAAAATCATGTTCGACAACATTTCCCCGTGCAGAACATAGAAAGCATAAAATTAAAACATGACTTCCAGTGGAAATTAACGAATTAGTGATTTAAAACCAACCATTTTTCAAATGACGAAAAACGTAAATGATTTTTGTCATATTTTAATAATATTAAATGTGTTCTGGATTACTACAATATCTAAATTTAGATTTTGAACTGTTAACGTAAATAAGCCTAAATTCTAAATCCTTATGGAATCGCACCAGCCACCAAGTTCTTATTGAAAAGGGTTGGAATTTTTAGAATTTTTTATTGGTTTGCAATTTTTGAAAACGGCTTTTATTGAAATTAAATATTGTTAAACGTTTAAGATTTTCAATTTCGTTACTAGAACACTAAGCAATGGTTTCTTCATTTTTCATTGAGAAAATTAGCGTTTTTTATTCTTGAGAAAAAATGTAAATCCAAAAATTTTTATTGTTAATTTTCAGGTATCCTTCGTAACCCGAATCAGATTTATAAATTATTTTATAAAGTTACGGTGAAAGATGCTGTATTGATTCACAGAAAAGGGTAAGCCTCGGCAAGTTACCCAAAAACAATTTAAATCTATAGGTAACATTAATTTTAGCGCCATAAAAGCTTGGATATAGTATAATTTGAAGTGTTAAGTTTGAAGTTTAATTATTAGTGCTTCACTTATTGTCTCTATCCACTTTAAACTTCAATATGAAATTGTTTGATTGAGAATTTTTCGTCTTTCTTTTCACATTATCGAAGAAGAAAACACAATTTCTACTGCCACTGGGATTGCTTAGGGATATTGTACATACATTACCGCAAAATCGATACATTTTGCAAATACAAAATATTACGGGTACATCGTGAACGAGGTTAAGATATAAATTGTATTCTTCTACGATAAGAATAAAAAAAATATCATTATTTGGTATTTCTTGAATTTTAAACTTTTTTTATTTCTTGTACTATATACTAAGTACAATGTAAAGGGTGTTCCAATAAGGATTTTCATTTAAATTTTTAAACTTTAATTATTTCTGTGCAACTATCCCTCAGTGAAATTTTTTGTTATGCAAACAAATAACTTTATTCTAGCGATAACAAATCGAATGTTTTAGTTATTATGGGACCCCCTCTATGTCGAAATCAAACTTTAAACACGCATAACCACTTTCAAGAAAATTTAAAATTTTACTTTACCATTTCCATTATTTATTTATTTATGTTAATATGTCTTCGTAACTTTCATTACGTTAGAATAATGTATGTATGTACATATTATGTAAATACGTGTATCCAACTTAGTATTTATTTAAAATATTTTTTTTTGTGTTTGTGTTTTCATTAAAGGTTGTTTGGTTGCCTTCGTCTTAATAAGCTATAAGACCAAAAATTAAGTGTATAAGAAAATTAATTACAGATTACACGGTTTATCCTAATTGGTAAATAAAAAACCTGCAGATAAACCACACTGCTACAAGGGTTATAAAATATTTAGCACACCATTTAAAAGAGAACAACAGAAAAACATAGAGGAACGCCTTAGGTTTGAATATATTAAATACATAATTCATTTTATACATGGATATTTCAAAGCGATTTGTATATCATATACAAGAATGCCAATTTCATAGAAGCATGCATTTCTAAATAACATATCTTATTGTGTCCTCAGTTATCGATTCGATATTTTCCACGTATCACCAATAAAATTTTTATGATTTTTCTCTTTTAACAAAACACCATGAATTTAAATTATCTGTTTTTTATTCGAAACATTAAACCATATATGTACATTTATGTGGATCTAAAAATGAAACATATATTTTCTTCTTCTTAAAAGTTTAAAATAAACTTTTAAATTAGAAAAGTTGAAGTGTCAAATGTATCAAAACTATTTTGAAAGTTTTGTGAAATAATGTTATGTATATGTTTATTGTGTGTCTTGAATTTTGTTCAGAATTATCTGCAAATAAATAATTGAAGTTCCTTGGGGAAGTTGACACGTTACTCTTACGTTTTATAAAGAATGGTATTTTTATGTTACATGACATTAACTTGATTCACAAGAGTCAAAAATATATTTATACTCCTGATCATCGTACCAAAAATTTGCAACAAATCCCATGTTAAACTTTGCGTTTCAATGGTGGTGAATATTATTTTCTATCGGTTTAAATACCTCATTAAAAGGTAAAAACTAATTCTAGATAACGAAGTGCCCCGTTTAAATCTTATAATTCTATAATCAAACTCATAAGGAGTTTTTTTAAAGTTGATTACAATTTAAATTTTCTGTTTGCGGATTTTACTTATTGAAAAACTTATTGAATTACAAAAGCGGCGAATTTAATTCATAATTAAAACAAATTAGTTCCAGTTTTAAAAAAATTGTAGGTGCGGAATTAATTTACAATTAAAAATTAATTTATAACGCGGCGAAAATGTTAATTCACGCGGAATTAATTTACGGAGTATAAATTATCCAACAAATTAAAACAACAAAATGTATAACTTTATGCCTAAAGGGATAACCAGCGAATCAGTAAGGATCCTTACAGAATTTGACGAAATTATCTTTTTATAGAATATTTGACATTTGGCCACCGAATCCGTAACAACTGGCAAATACAGTGAATAGCAAATTTTATTATTGTTAAGAAAGTGTGCTGTTAAAATGTTCATGTATTCTGACATATCCTTCAATTTGCACGTTAATTTTCGCTCTATTGAGTGACAGTTTAACTGAACGAAAAATTCTTAAAAGTTCGCTGGTCAGTAACATGTACTTTCTGTATATCGGGTTCTTGCTTAAAATTGTTACTGACTCGCTGGTTCCCCCATTAGTCTACACATAATAAAGCATAAACAAACAAAGCAGAGACAAATATTCTTAACTTACGGGAAAAAATTGCAGAACAGAAACGTTTTTATAAGTGTTTTGTTTATAATGTGCACATGTGATGTGCACATTATATTTTTATTTTTTTTCAAAAGGTACAAAATGAATGAAAGAAAAATCCCAATATTCACGTTATATGTACATTAGGTAATATGCAGATAGGATTCATTTTCATTCATTCCAACACAAATGCATAACTATCTAGAGTATAGAGCCATAATCATACGTCCTAATTTTTTAGTAGTTTTTTTATTGATGTAACTTTCCATTGTTCGCCATAGGAATAAATAGTAAAAATAGTGTTTTTAGCTTCAAGTTTTGAATGAAAAATGCAAAAATATTATAAAACGTTAATATAGAAGTTTTCTACATATCTTTCACAACTGTCTATGCAATTTGTATTGACTTAGTGACCACACCTTTTATTACAATTTGACCAGAATGATGTTTTGTAACGATGTTTTGTAATGTTTTCATTTAACAATTTGTCTTAGGAAAACAGTGTTTTCCCATAAATTTTATTTATTTGAAAAGTTTGGTTTGTTATATAGGGGGTCTGACTGTCCCTATATGTAGGAATATGCAATCTCCCTATTATCACAAGATCCTTGTTTCGAAATAAACAAATAGTATAATTTTAATTCGTTTATTTGTATAAATTAAATTATATTTGTGGATTGCCAGGAATTATTTTAGCTGGATATGTTGCTGTTGGTGTAATGGCATTTACCAATCCAAGGTTTCCGACCATGGGTTGGTCATCTTTGAGTGATGCTTGTTGACGTATATTTAGCTTGCCCGAAGATAGTGATGTTCCTGATTGGTAATATCGGGGAGCGACCGTCGTTATTTCGAATTAGGTCGCTTACTCAACAGTAACAGCGGCGCTCGTTGTTTTGAAGTATTGGTGCTATTTACTGGCTAATTCTCCTTAGACGAGGCGTTACAGCGGCCAATTAATAAATTAATCGTGAGCACTAACTCGCGTTATATTATTTAAAATGTACGCTTTGCTCGTTGCAATATTTGGTAATTAATATTTTTGAAAAAACAATTCGGCTTATATATATAGGTTGTTGTTTGTTTATTTTTCAAATGAAACCCTGATTGATGCGAATTATACAGAATCGATGCTAACTTCGAATTGCATTTCGAATCTAGCATCTAGTACGCGGGTTAAAATTTTGTCAATATAAACACAATGATAATGTCATTGGTCATTGTGTTTATATTTGTGACTGACATCCACATTACCCCCCTCCTAGTGAACTTGCTAATGAACGATTACGCGAAGCGACTAGGAATTTTAACAATCCGACCAGTTCTAGTTGTGCTCGGTTTATTATTCGGAATAATTGGACTAACTCGATGTGGTTCGAGGTTAAATTTGACTTTGTGGTGAGTTTTCGTTGACTCTAATTGTTTTTTAGTGACTTCTTCATTCGGTTCCTTTAGTGTACTACCAGTTTCGTTCTCTTCGATAAAACATGGTTTCAATCTATCAATCCAGATGTTACAATGTTTGCCCCGTATATCTATAGTGAAATATTTCTCACAGCGTTTAATTACCAAGAACGGTCCTTCGTATGGAGTTTGTAACGATTTTCTAACTGAATCTGTCCGTGTCAATACATGTGAGCACGAATTCAAATCTTTAGATATAAAAATGTTATCTTGCTGATGCCTTGCTGGTGGAGGCGGTCGAATGTATGCAAAATGTTCTCTGAGTTGATTGACGAATTCTGACTGGGTTTGGTTAGTTCGGCTCTCTACCAACATATCACTGGGAATCCGTATAGGTTCACCAAAAACGAGTTCTGCAGATGAAGTTTTGAAATCTTTTTGGTAAGAAGTGCGAAGTCCTAACAGTACTGCCGGAAGAACTCGTGTCCATTGTTTGTTCTGATGACACATGATGGCTGCTTTTAGTGTGCGATGCCATCTTTCTATGAAGCCATTGCACTGTGGGTGATATGCGGTCGTCCTTTTTCGCTCAAAGCCCAATAATTTTGAAAATTCCGAAAATAATTCTGATTCAAATTGTGAGCCTTGATCAGTTACTATTGAAGTCGGAATGCCAAAACGTGAAATCCATGTGTTGAAAATAGCTGAAGCTACCGTATCTGCTCTGATATCTGGTACTGGAGCTGCTTCAGTCCAACGAGTAAATCTATCTATAATGGTGACGCAATAACGCTGCCCTTCAGATTCCGGAAGCGGGCCAATGATGTCGAGATGGATTTCGGCAAACCTTTTAACGACCGGAGTAAAACTTCCCACTGGAGTTTTATTATGACGATGTACTTTGGCTTTTTGACATGCCAAACAACACTGAGCCATTTTTTTAACGTCGTTCTTGATATTCGCCCAAATGAACTTATCTGTCATGGCTTTGACCGTAGCTTGAACACCTGGGTGCGCTAGATTGTGTATGGATTCGAAAGCTAACCTGCGGAAATCCGTTGGGATGAATGGTCGATTTTTCCCTGTTGAGGTTTCACAGTACAAGCTAACAGAAGAATTAAACGCCAATGGAACTTCTTCGAATTTTAACGATTTATTAGTTTCAATTAATTGGGTTAATTCGTCTGTTTGCTGCGCAATCGCTATTGCCTGGTAATCTATTGATTCCGGTAAGGATATGACTTCGATTCTGGATAGTGCGTCTGCTACTACATTCTCTATTTCGGATATGTGTTGTATATCTGTAGTGAATTGGCTAATGTAGTCTAGATGACGAAATTGTCGAGGCGATGCTTTCTCAGGATTCTGGTGGAACGCGTATATTAATGGTTTGTGGTCTGTGAACAACGTAAATCTGCGGCCTTCGATCAAATGACGAAATCGTTTCGTGGCAGAATATGCGGCTAACAGTTCTCTGTCGTAAGTACTGTAGCGTTGTTGAGTATCTGTTAACTTCAACGAATAAAATTGCAGAGGTTGCCAATTGTCTTCGACTTGTTGTTGAATGACTGCCCCAATGGCTTTATCCGATGCATCCACCATGACTGCGAGTTTGGCGTTAGGTAATGGATGTGCTAAGATAGTAACCTCGCTGAGTTTCTTGCTGAGTTCGAATGCAGCTACAGCTTCGTCTGACCAGTTGATGACTCGTGAGTCGTTCTTTTTGCTCCCTTTTAAATATTCGCATAGAATCGCTTGATTACCACCAGCGTTAGGGATAAAGTTTCTATAGAAATTCAACATGCCCAAGTAGCGCCTTAGTTGTTTAACGCTCTCTGATCTGTTGAAGTTTAGTATATCGTTAACGCGTTCGGTCGATGGTCTGATTCCTGTGGAGGTAATTTCGTGCCCCAAAAACAGAATTTTATCTTTTGCGAAATGACACTTTTGAACGTTGATCACTAACCCTGCTTCTTTTAACTTTGCGAAGATAATCTTTAAATGCTGCAAATGTTCCTCGAACGACTGTGAAGCGATTAATAAATCATCTAAATATGAGAAGCAGAAATTTAGATTGTTGACTATCGAGTGAATGAATCGTTGAAATGTATTTCCAGCATTCCGTAATCCGAAAGTCATTCGCGTAAACTCAAACAAACCGAAAGGTGTGGAAATGGCCGTTTTGGGAATGTCTACCTCCTCGATGGGTATCTGATGATACGCGCGAACTAGATCGATAGTTGAAAAAACTGTACAACCACGTAGTTGATGTGTGAAATCTTGTAGATACGGAATAGGATATCTGTCTGGCACAGTGACATTGTTAAGCGCCCGATAGTCACCACATGGTCTCCATTCACCATTCTTCCTTTCAACCAAATGAAGCGGGCTAGACCAAGGGCTTTTGGATGGTCTGCAGATACCTTGAGATACCATGTATTCGAACTCTTTTTTGGCAATTGCTAATTTTTCGGTACTTAGTCTTCTCGTCTTGCATGCAATTGGTGGACCACGAGTGGTAATATGATGTGTAACGGAGTTTTTGGCGGGCGAATCTCCTTGAATTTCACGGGTTATCTCGATGAACTGCTCCAGAAGGGGTAACACTCTAACGTCCATTGTATTAGTGTTAATTACCCTTAGTGTGGGAGAATCGGATTTTACGGAAATGGCTCGTACTTCTAGCGATGTTAGTGGATCGACCAAGCGATTGTTCTGGATGTCAACCATCAGCCCCGAATATTTTAAGAAATCGGCACCTAATATGGGCATCGTAACATCGGCTAGAATGAAAGTCCACGTGAACTGTCTTCGAAGACCAAGATTTAAATTCAACCGACGAGAACCGAATGTTTTGACTGCCGATCGGTTGGCTGCGAACAATTCTAGACTCGGATCTATGTTCCTTTTTTCCTTATTGTCCGCAGGAATGACAGAGATATCAGCGCCAGTGTCAATTAAAAATTGATTTGCGAAGGAGGATCGACAATTTTCAGGCGACAACTGTTTAATCTTCCCTCACACGTCGCCATTTGTGAGGATCGATCTAGTTTTTTGCCTTGAATTCGCTCCAACGTGAGCAATTCGGTTTGCAGTTTCTAGCTTCGTCCTTGAAACGTTTATGGCAATAACATTCGGACGGAACAGAATCCTTTGGTGCAGTGGAAATCTGTTTGTTATTGTGTTTCCCAGGCGTACGTGACCTATGACGGGAATGACTACGAGAAGAGTTACGGAAATCGCTGTGCTCCATTTGATCTAAACGGCGAGTAATTTCATTAAGCTGAACCGCTAATGATGACTCGACTTGGTTTGACTGAGTATTTGTGGATAACGGCATCACGTGGTTTTAAGACATGGTCTCCATTAATCGATCTGCTAACTCTGCGAGTTTTGTGGTGTTTAATGCCTCTGCGGTTGGTATTAGGATTTCTTGAGCCCTAGGTGGTAAACGCTTTAACCAAATCATTTTAACGAACTCATCGTCGACGTTGGCCCCTCCATTAGTCTTCATCCTGCGTAGTAATTGGGACGGCTTCAGATCTCCAAGTTCCAGACCTTGTAATAGACGGTTGATCTGAGTTTGCTTTGAATCTCCGAGCCTCTCCAGAATAGCATTTTTCAGATCAGTATAGGGTGTTGCACTCCTTGGTCCGATAATGATGTCGCTTACATCAGCGATGACACGCTCATTCAATGCCCCGAGAAGATGGTTATATCGGGTTGACTCTGAAGTAATTCTTCCTATGGCCAATTGCGATTCTATAATATGGAACCATACCTTTGGATCCTAAGACACTAACGGTGTTAGTTTGAAGGTTAGTGGCGCGACGTTTCCGTTTGCCATTTGTGATGGGCCTGGTACGGTATCCTGTGATTGTGTAACAGAAGGTGTCTGTAGCAATCTTCGTACTTGCTCCTGAACCAAATGCTCGATATCCAATGGTGACATCGCACCAGGATGCGACTCCGAAGCGGGTTGGTTGGCTGCGGTATCGGACGTTCCTTGATCGTTCATGATTGTCCTTTCTGTATGATATCACCTAAACTCACTCAATTGATTTGTGTTCGAATTATTGAAATTAAACCGACAAAATAAACCGATTTTTTTTTTTTTTTTTTTTTTTTTTTTAAACAATAAAAAATGAATTGTGAATAGTGCGACAGGAAAAGAAATGACAAAAAAAAGGAAAGCGAAGGTAAGTAGGAGCGAAAGGAAAGTGAGAACCAAACGGAAAATAATAATATTATTTGAAACAACAACGTATATTATATAGGACCTTTAATTAGGTGCTTAATAGCGCGATTTATTCGATTGTTCGTGCTCAAAATTAATATAATAAATTGGTCACTTACCCGAATAACTGCAGTGGTGTGGTCGTCTCGTTGGCTCGAACTTGTGGCGATGAGTACAATCGTCCGATAATACTGGAATACGAATTCCGAACTGAATGCGGTAGTTGATGATGGAACCCAGTTCTGAGCGGTCCGCGCAATGATGAAAAAGTTAAATGGACTTGGCATTTATTACTTTGGGTGATTTTTGTTTCTTTTCGTTTTAGATTTCCATCCCGTTCATTTTGGATGAAGCGCTCCTTATCTTTATTTGTAAGAATTGCGCATCAGTCACGTCGCGTCGTGTTTACACTTGAGTGTAATGTCTTTTAACAACTCCAATGTAGTTTTAAAGTCTATGTTAGTCGATAGGTCATTGTTAAATGTAGCTAGTTGAACGAGCAAAGTTTAGTCCCAAATATTGACGAGATTCGTCTAATTTTTAATGGTGCTTCAGTGTACATTCTTTGTTTCTCTCAGACCTTCTTAAATCCGAATATCCCTAATCCAGCTTTGGCCATCAAACGTTATAATATATTTAGGAAAGATAGAGCGGCCCTTCCTCTTAATTATGGTGGTTTGTGTATGTTCGTAGGTGATCACATTAAGGCTAGATTAGTTCCTATACCTTCTTCTATTTCAGAATTGTTAGTATCGGATTTAGAGTATTTATTTGTAAATGTTTTCATTAATGGTCGTAAAATCTTATTCGGTACCGTATATAAGAAATCAAAAACTAGTAAGAGATTGTATGCCAAATTTAAAAAATCACTTGTAGACTTAGAAAGTTTATTTTGTTATTTCTCTTGTAGATTCGATGAAATGTAAATATAATGTGACTTTAATTTCGATATACTACAAAATTCCGGCTTTCCTCGGGATTATTTGAATCTTTTAAATAGTCTTAACTTATCCGTACACAATACTGTGGCACCAACGTTTTCTTGTCCAACCGCTAGCGGGGCCTGTTATTCCCGTATTGATCATATCATATCTTTTACTAATAACTCTATTTGTTTTTTCAATCAGTTGTCTCTCGTTGTGGGTCCCTTCATGATCTTTTAGTTTTTTCTGTGAACTCTTACTCTCCACCTAAACCTAAGAGTTTTAGCTTTAGAGATTTTTCTAGTATAGACAATTCCCGCCTTTACTTAGTTTGTAACTCGGTTCCTTGGGAGGATATTATTAGCCTTAGTTCTGCAACTAGCCAAATAGAATTTTTCAACTCTTATATTAGTTTAGTGTTTGATAGTTGCGTTCCGCTTAAAAAGGTTACTTGCAAAGCAAAATCTCCGCCTTGGTTGTCTCAGGAAATTTCGAATACCGTAAATATTAGAGTTAATAAATATCGTGTATGGAAAAGGTGCCCTAATAGTCAGTCTCATTTAGATTACAAGCAGGCTCTTAATAGAGTTGTAAATGAAGATTTAAGTAATATCGTTAGTTGGTCGGTCTCTAACAGGCTCATTTTAAACGCAAATAAATCTCAGTCGATTATAATTTATAAAAAACCGTTAGATGCCTCAGTCTTTCTTGGTATTTTTCTGCAGGATCCGCTAATTGATATTCAAATACTGTTAGAGATTTAGGCTTAGTTATTAATAAAACTCTTATTTGGGGCGATCATTTAGTTACTATTAATATGAGGATCTTTGGCATGCTTAGTTGTTTGCTTATGTCTGCTATAAAGTAGTTTGATTTTCTGATAGCCAGTTTAGGAAAAAATTGTTTTTGTCTTCTTCCTCAATTTATTTACGGTGACATAGTTTTATTCGGTATGCTTCAGGAAAATATGAATGTTCTCCAAAGATGTTTCAAAGCTTGTAACAGGTTTATTTTTTGGTATTAGGTAGTTCGATTATATTTCTGCCTACTCTAGCCTTGTTTGAGAATGTAGTTTATCTATTGTTTACGAATTTCGCGTTTGTCTTTTTATTTTTAAACTTCTCAAAGCTAAGGAGCCTTGTTATCTATATAGGAAATTAATGTTTAGTAGGTTTCATTCCTCTAACTTCCGCCTAATTCCGGCTAAAAATTGTTGTAGGTCGCTAAACACGTCATTTTATGTTAGGGGAATTTCCCTTTGGAATTCAATTCCATTGGAAATTAAGAAATTAGGATCAGCAAAATTATTTAGGTTAAAATTTTTGGAGTGGCGTGATTGATGGGCAATACGTAGTTTTTGTAATTTATTTTTAGTAACTTTATTATTATTGTTAATTTTTAATATTATTTCACCTCGTGCTGTACATTTTATTGTAAATGAGCTACTGCTCAAAATAGAATGTGTAAGCATGAGGTGAAAATTGTTTGAAAAAATTTAAGAGGATTTTATGCCTAATGGAAGCAACTTCATTATTATTTTTTTGTTTCGATTGCTTTGTTTCCATGTGTGCTTTTCCTTTTAATACTAAATTATTTATAAAGTACTATAAATAAATAAATAAATAAAATAAATAAATAAATATTTATCCCGTTGTCGACTAAGATTTTCGCTGTGACTCGAATAGCTTTCTCAACACTTCAACAGGTATATTGGAATACATATTAACTATGTCGAAGCGTGCTAATTTCTCATTCACAGGTATTTTAACATTTTATATTGTGTTAACTAGGGGATTTTTTATTGAATATCTTTGGTTGAATTTTATTCATTTTGAAATAAAATCGTTCGTGAATTTTGCCAATGTGTATGAAGGATCTGAAGTAAAGTTAATTAACGGTCCTATATTATTGTTCTTGTGTACTTTTTTTTGTGCCTGGAAAATAGCTGTCTTTGGCTTGATCACTTTCAGGTGTAATTTTTGATTTTAGGTTATAACCTCTTGTGGAGTCCTTATGTCATCTATATATTCAAAACAAAATTCATTCATTTAGCTCAAATATGATATAGTAATCGTTTAACGTTGATTATGCTATATTAAAGTTTATTGTTATGGGTTTACTTACCTTTTTTTATTTTTATTTCTATGAAAACGACACCACACTTTCACTAATATTTCAAAGATTTATGTTTTCAGTTTACTCTAAAGATTTGGTTGTTTATTATTTTTATCACATTGATCTTTTACAATTTCGAATTATTCTTTAATTTCACTCAAAATTTTATTTCTATAATCAGATTTTTATTTGTACTTAATCAATATTGAATTATAACTTAACTACTAATGAGTCTTAACTTAATCACTATTGAAACATATCATCGCGGAACATAACATTTTTATACGCGGAAATGCCATTTTTGAAGAGTCGCGGAAAATTACGGAATAATTTTATGTTGATTAATATGTATTTTGCGATTTTACAACTTTAAATAGCCTTGATAAATATTTATAATTATGCGCTTTATGTTTGTAATTTAATATGATGTAAGTGCGACTTACTAATTAATAATTAACCTTGAAAGCTGTATGACCGCGGAAATTGGCTTATTATAAATTAATGAGGAGTGTTTCACAACAGCTAGTCGACCAGAGATGTCACTGTTTAATTTTTAAGCGAAAGCTTCTGTTGCGGTTTAATATTAATGGATTAACATAGATGGCAAGCTGAGGCAACAACTTTAAAATTATTGGTGCTTTAGAACAAGTTTATTTTTCTAGAAAAATAAATTGGCATCATTACGAAGTGAGATTTAATCGAGAGCACATTACGAAAACAAAAAAAACATTGCTAATTACAGCAATAGCTTGAATAAAAAATTGTTTGCATTAACCCTATAATGCATGACTTTTTCTTTCTCAACGAAATAATTCTGTCAAATAGATATAATTTCGCTAGTTTACAATCTGAAAAGAAAATTTCCATATTTCCAATGGTTTTGGTGAAAACCCATTTTTCATAGTTGTATCATATATGGTACATTATGCATTTATGAATAAAACATATTTATTTCACAGATTTAATAATTAAATAATTTAATAAATATTTTTAATAAAAATAATAATAAAATTCAATATTTAATATATAATATAATCAGTCGTTGCATCCTCTTAACGCGACCATGAAACATTTTAAATCATTTCCTATGTTTGTTGAAACAAAAATGAATTTGGCATTTGCCACATTTAACAAAACTTAGTTTCGAACACCCAAGTAATTTATATCGCTGTCTGTCGGATGCCCAACAGCAAAAATGTGCAATATTATCCTCTCCAACTACCTTTGGAGGTAAGTGGGTTGCGTTTTTTTTTTCTTTTTTGTCTATATTGCACGATTTATAGATAAATTTCAATTTTTTTTTAATTTTTAAAAAACCACAAGTTTTTAAAATTATGACTTTTTTAATATGTGGATCTTTTATTTAATTTATAACAATTACAAAATAACTACTAATTTCGAGCTTAAAAACCGCTCATCTTCCGGTTATTTTAAAACATAAAAAGGTTTTTAGTTTTCAAAATAACCTGAAGATGCGCTGTTTTTATGCTCGAAACTAGTAGTTATTTTGTAATTGTTATAAATTAAATAAAATATTCGCATATTCAGAAAGTCCTAATTTTAAAAACTTTAAAAATAAAAACAAATTGAAATTAATTTTTAAATATTGTGAAAAGATTCATTGTTACATCGCAAGATGTTAATCTATGCAAGATTTCCAAGACTGCAGGATGAACGGCCACGTTTTAAAATTTCGCACTTGCGTATGCTTTACATATACTCTCAGCAACCTTAGTTCGGTTATCTGCCAAACTAAGGTGCCATGTCCAATTTACTTTAGAAATTCTTTTTGAAAGCAGCCATGAATTTATCACTGTGACATCTAACAAATGGTAAAATACTCGTATGTACCACTTTCTCGATAGCAGCTTGATTTTGTGGCAACCTGTTAAACTGTCTAACAAATCCACACCACCCTTATGTTTGTTGTACTCCTGATTAAAATAATTAATTCAAAATTAGTGTAAAATATTAACCTTTTTAACGTTTTTTAAAACTACACAAAATTTTAAAAAAGACTTAAAAACTCTAATGATAAAATTGTGATATAAAGCGTGTGAAAAAATGGAAACATACATAAAATATTAAGTTTGCTTATAAAATTATTAATTTACCTGAACAGTTTGTTTTTTACTATGAATTTATTGTTTCAGAGAGTAAAGTAACACAAGTTGTATCCTTCCATAAAACTTAACTTATATTATAGCCTTTAAATGTGCCAACATTCTCTAAAATAAATCCTCAAGGTTTGTATTTTAGGGCCCGCTTAGTGGGTAATTTATTCGATGATAGCCTATCGCGACGTACTGCTACAATTGTAGTCTAATGACAACATTTGAAGAGCTACATAAATTAGGTTCTGATGGTAACCGTTTTTCGTTTTCTTGCCCCGAGAACAATTCAAAATTGTAAATAAATCTGGAAACGCCACTAGGAACGAAAAATTTGTAGCCCCATTTGTGCGATTTCATCGACATGTACATATTGCTTGAGGTAACTTCAACATTTCGAAGAGTAGATTTGCTCATCAATTTTGGATATGTTTTGTTCGGGTGTACCACGAAATCCCGGTTCATGTATGTTGCAACGCTCCAACGCAAGGATCGATAAGCTGATGCACATGTAACAAGTAATTAAAGACTAGCCCCTGACAATTATATCTTTAAAAATCTATTAAAAACTCTTTACTACAGGTTCCTTTCAACCGGTACGTCATTTAGAAGTCTTTTTTCCTACACGATTTCACACTACGCTACACGACAAATTGTTTATGAAACTTGCCGTTCCTTATGGGAATGCTTTCATGAGAAATATATGCCCGTGCCGATTACGGATCATTTGAAAAATATAGTTAATGATTATAAATATGATTATAGTAAAATGTCCTCAAAATACAGGATCGCTGTATTATAATTAGAAGCAAAATGTTTCTATTGTTTTGATAAATTTAAAAGATGCCAACTATAAATTTATTAACATGACATTGGGGCTTACAGCAAGCAAAGCGACGGTGGAACATTTTCTGAATCAAACGTACTATAAAAGAATAGAAGCAAAAAAGTTTAATATGACAAACTATGAAAGTCTTCCGGTAACCGACATTTTAGCTCCATATGTATTGTTGGGTGAAGAAGCATATCCATTAAAAAGTTATCTATTTAAACCTTAATCGAGGTTGAATCTTGCCAATGAAAAACGCATATTTAATAATAGGTTGTCTAGAGCACGTCGGGCGCTTTTGGCATACTAACCGCTAAATGGAGATGTCCGAAAACTGAATTGGAAATTTAGCCAGAGAATGTGGATATTTTAGTAAAATAGTATCTGCTTATTGCATAATATAATTGAAAGGCTGAGCAAAAAATGGTTAATATTTGAGAGTTTCATCATATTTAGATTTCTGTAGTGCTTCTATTGAACGTAACCGTAATACTTCCATTGCGTGGAAGAAAGGCAATATTTCTAATGTTATCCTTTTTCATGATTGGTTATTGTTTATTTTCAAACTATACTATTTTTTTATAATTAAGAGATTTCCACGGTATGTGGAGGGGGTTTTAGTCGTATTATAGATTTTAACACTAGAACTACCGACCGGTCAAAATGACCTATTTACATTTATTGAATTAATTTTTTAAATTATTATGTTAGAATTGTTTTGGAAATTTTTGATGATTTTTAATATAATTACTTTATTCCCGTATTAAAAGTCATCCTAAATTTCTAAAATAATTCTTACATAATAATAAAACAAAATAAATTCAATAAATGTAAATCCGCCATTTTGACCGTAAATCGGTAGTTCTAGTGTTAATATTATAATCCACCATTTGAAGTGAGAAGAGTGACTAACGATTCAATAATTACTGAACTTCGCAAAATGGTGACCTCGCTACTTTAAAAAAACGTCTTAGGACCTGGTGAAACTTTTACCATCAGTACTTATAGGCATTTGCAGTACACAACGGAGCTAGGAGGTTATTTTAAGGCTTCCACGTTTATCGACGTTTATTTTATAAGCAGGATCCAGTAGTTCTCCTAGTCGATATCAGGTAGTTCTTCCTGTCGAACGTCTGCATTGCTGTTAATCACAAAAAGCTACAGGAAATCGCAAATGTAGTACACTATTTACCGGATGAATACAAGGGATTATATAGTGAACTCACTAAGTGCCCAAGTTTCGATATTGCAAATAGCGATAATAATTTAATGACGAATAAATTTATTTAAAGTAAACTATTGGAATGAAAACAATAAAAAATTATTAAAAATTAGTGTTGTTTATTCTTTCATGCGAAACTCTAGAATTGAGTGGAAAAAAAGTAATATTCCAGCCCCCTTAATTCCTAATATATATGGTATGTATACATATATATATGTACATATACATATATATATATATATATATATATATATATATATATATATATATATATATATATATATATATATATATATATATATATATATATATATATATATATATATATATATATATATATATATATATATATATATATATATATATATACATATATATATATATATATATATATATATATATATAATATATATATATATATATATATATATATATATATATATATATATATATATATATATATATATATATATATATATAATATATATATATATATATATCTATATATATATATATATATATATATATATATATATATATATATATATATATATACCATATATATACATACAGCTCAGGCCAAAATTATAAAGCACCCCTCCCAAATTGCAGTATCTACAAAACGAATGAAGGCAAAAATTAAAACTCAATATTTTTAGGAAATACTTTTTATATTTTATTAATTTTAGTATTTTGTAGGTCCTCCTTTGGCTTTGATGACAGCCAGGACTCTTTTATTCATCGACCGTACTAATGTTTCGCAGGTATTTCTCGATATATTTTTCCATTCCTCTGTCAGCGCACGTTTGAGGTCTTCCTTTGAAGTCATACTGCGATCCTTGATTTTTTTTTTTAAATTGACCACAAATTTTCAATGGGATTTAGATTTGGTGACTGGGCGGGCCAGTCCATGACTCGAATTTGTTTTTTTCGAAACCAACTCATCGTAACGCGGGAAGTATGGCAGGGGGCATTATTCTGTTGATAAATTATCGAAGAACTATCCGTTTCCCCAAAGATTTGCCGAATTGAGGCATTCAATGCAGCCTCGAGGACGGTAACATAGTTGGTACTGTTCATCGGACCCTCACAAAACAACAGTTTTCCCACCCCTGATGATGCCATACAACCCCACACCATCAGTTTACCCCCTCCATGCTTTACGGTAGGCACTATACAATCAGGCTTGTATGCTTCCCCCGACTCTTCTTCTTACGATGGTTGCGCCAGGAGTTCCAAAAATCTATAAGAATTCCATCAAATTTAACATAAATTTCTCTATTAATTCTTTTAAAATACATAGCACAATTTTTTTTTTTTTTTTTTTTTGACTAATTATTTTTTAATATTTATTTTTTATATTTACCTCAAAAGTAGATTCATCTGACCAAACAACTCTCGCCCAATCCACGTCATTCCAATGTTTGTGTTCTCGAGCCCATCTCAAGCGACTTTTTATGTTGGTAAGTGAGAGCAAAGGTTTTTTTCTTGCTTTACAACCTTTCAATCCAGCTTGCAGGAGCCTTATTTTAACTGTCCGTGCCGAAATGTGAACTTCTTGTTCTGTTAAATGCTCTGCAGCTATCTCAGCAGATGTTTTTCTTCGGTTTTTGAGAGATTTTCGTACAATTTGTCGATCGTCTCTTACCGAAGTGATACGATTTCTGCCTGAGCGTAGTTTATAGGCATAGTCCCCGGTCTCTTTAAACCTTTTCAATGTAGATTGAACTACTCCACGAGAGCATTTTAATTTTTGGGATATTTTAATTTGGCTTACACCCTGGGAATCCAACAACACAATTTGTGCCCTTATTCCTTCACTGAGTTAGCACGCTTTAGGCATAATTATCACAAACACACTTTTTTTCTCAAAAAACTTACGAAAACTCTTTTTGATTTAAAACACTTTATGTGAAGACTGCACACGATCAAATACAAAACTAAAATAAAAAAATTTTACGACGCTACAACTTCTTGTTAAGAACCTAAAACAAAACAAAAATTGGTGATTTTCAATAATTAAGGGTCACATTCGGTGGGATGACTCGTTCGTTAACACCCATTGTTTAGAAAGACATAATATTAATATATAATGCTAATAGATGGGGTGCTTTATAATTTTGGCCTAGGCTGTATATATATATACATATATATATATATATATATATATATATATATATATATATATATATATATATATATATATATATATATATATATATATATATATATATATATATATATAATATATATATATATATATATATATATATATATATATATATATATATATATATATATTTTTTTATTTATTTATTTATTTATTTATAAAGTAATTAAGCTTAGAAAGCTTTTATTTACAAATTGAATACAAAATAACAATTAATAAGCAACATAATTTTCAATAAAATATTTACATTATTTACAATGTATTTGTACATCTATATAAACTCTGATATAAAAATAAAAATAAATTAATTAAATATAGGATTAGGTATTTTTAGATACAAATTTTAAATATTTGAATTTGAATTTTATGTTAATTTTATAAAAATTTAATGTCTTCTGAATAATTAAGTCCTAGGAAGACACAAAAATCGAAATATCATAAAAATAAAACTAATGATAAAATGCATTTATCACAAACGCTTTTCAAAACCCAATCCATATTTGTAATTTTTAATAAATATAGCCAAAGAGCCACTTGCCCAAACCAACAGTGGTAATTTGTTGTATATACTCATTCCTTGAACAAAAAATGATAAGTTAAAAATACGATGTCTGTTGCGTGGTAATGTAATATGCATTGTACGCTCGGAATTTGAAAACTGTATTTTATTAAACAAGTAAGAGGGACATTTTTTAAGCAAGATTTTATGAATGTAGGCACAAATACGGAATTCAAAATATTTATTAATTGTACATCCAAGTAATAATTTTTGAAACAAAGAAATATGATCAAAATTACGAAGTGAGAAAACATATCTCACACAAGTATTAAACAACAATCTTAGTTTGTCCATGGAGTAATCAAACATTCCGAATAACACAACATCATAACATAAAAGATGTGGTAAGACAAAAGACATGAACAGTTTATGTCGAAGCTTAACGTTTGCAAAACTAGTTAACTTCCAAAGAACCCACAAAATACCATAAACACGACAACATATTCCATCGATTTGCTCATCCCAAGTTAAAGTAGAATTCATAATTAGTCCTAAATTTCTAATAATATCTGAATATATAATAATCTCATTTCCAAGAATGACATTTGGGAAATCATCGTAATCTACCTTCTTTTTATATATAATTATTGCCTGAGATTTGCTTGCATTAAGCATCAACTCGTTCTCGTTCGACCATTCTACTACTCGTTTCAAATCATCATTTAAATTACCCAAGCAAGTAAGTTTATTTGAAATTATTTCGCCATTGTAAACTTGTAAGTCATCAGCATAAAGGTGAAATCTAGAAAAATGGAAACAAGTGGTAACATCATTTATAAACATTGAAAACAGTAATGGACCAAGAACAGAACCTTGTGGAACACCTCGCATCAATTTCATAGTATTCGAACATAAACCATTAATTTCTACAAGTTGTGACCTGTTTTTCAAATATGTGTGAATAAGTTTGCAAGCAGAAGAAGAAAAGTTAAACAAATAACATAATTTATGACAAAGTTTATAATGATTGATCGAGTCAAACGCTTTAGAGAAATCTAACAGCGTAAGAACAGTAAATTTGTTTATATCAACATCACGTCTAATATCATCCAAAATATTAAGCAAAGCAGACGTAGTACTATGCTTTGGTCTGTATGCCGATTGATAATCCGATAACAAATTACTATCAATCAAATGATCAGTAATTTGATATTTAATAATGATTTCAAACGCTTTAGATAAGGACGATAGTGCACTAATTGGTCTTAAATGGAATTAAGTTTTTTAGTTTTAGGTAATGGGGTGATTTTTGCCACTTTCCAACACATAGGAAAGTATGATTTAGTAATAATATTATTAAAAATATAAGTCAAATAATTTGAAATTTTAGGTAAAAGAATTTTAATAAATTTTATACTAACATTATCAAGCCCTAAAGCCTGAGATTTGACAGCATGTATAGATTTATGAAGAAGTTCTGCAGAGATCAAACTAAATGTAAATCTAGAAGTGTTTGAATTAGGTTCAAACATGTTACAGTCAAAAGTGTTAACAGCTGATCGTAGATTTTGGGCAGATTCACAAAAATATTTATTAAGATCATTTGGAGTAAATGGAATCAGCCCATGCTCTTTGCACTTTCCAATACCAAGGTTATTTAGGTTCTTCCAAAAAAGTTTAGGTGATAATATAGGATCAAGCTTATTAACAAGAAACTCATGTTTTGAGTTACGCTTTAACAAAGTTACTTTATTGCGTAAACGCTTATATTCTATCCAACTATCAATTGTACGGAGGAATGTCCATCTACTATAAGCTTTGTTTCTTCTCTTCATATACTCACGAATATCAGTTGTAAACCATTTTGGCTTTAAAAGGTTTATAGTAGTAGTTCTAAGAGGAACAAACTTATCATACAAATCCATTATCATTGTATTAAACAACATAAGCTGATCATCGATATCTGTTAAGTCACGTAACAAATCCCATTGAAGGGTTTCACAATGCAAGAATAATTCATCTACATTTATGTGTTTAAAATCCCTATACACAATAATATTTTCCGTGTTAATTTGTATGACATCATAAGAGAAGAAAAGTAAGTCATGATGAGATATGCCTGGAATTGATACTTGAGTTAGAAAAGTAATTTTATTTGAGTTACAAAGCACAAGATCTAATAAAGATGATGTGTTTTGGACGAAATGGGTTGGTTCACTGTTACATATATTAATATTAAATCTACTTAATAAAGATTTAAAATTCTCAGTTGAACGTGCATTAGACAACATATTATAATTAAAATCTCCCACAAGGACAAAATCAGAATAGTTTATGGAAAAATTATTTAAAATTGTTTCTAAATATGTAAGAAAATTTGAATTTGGAGGATTATATACCACCCCCAGCAAAATTTTACTATTTGATACAATTAGTTCAATTAACAAAACCTCATGATCAGAATTAGATGATTCATAAATTATTCTCGACGGAATATTAGATCTCACAAAAATACATACCCCACCTCCTCGTTTTTTAGGCCTATCGTTTCGATAAACAACAAATCCGTCAAGAGAAATAGCTTTATCGTTTATATATGATTTCAACCAAGTCTCAGATATACATATAGTATGCATATTAACATTGGCAAACATGTATTGAATTTCATCCATTTTATTTAAACAACTTTGCGCGTTAAAATGACAAATATTAAAATTATTCCTATTATTTAGAGCCGATTTTAAAATTATATTAGGTAAGTTAATATTATTCGAAGAATGAGTATTACTAACACCGCGGTTGTTAAAAATATTACCCTGCATTATCATTAGTTTCTATATAATAGTTCGTAATACTTTGAATCTTCCTTACCTTATTCACAAAAACATCACAGTTCGGATTATCAGCCGCATGTGACGTTGAAAAATTTGTTTTAAATCTAAAATTATTATCTTCACAATTAAAACATTTAGAATGATTATTTGAACACTCAGAAAAAAAATGTTGTCCAGCACATCTACTGCAGATTGTATCATTTTGACAGTTCTTCTGAATATGATGATATCGCTGACACTTATAACATCTTGGAATATACAGGTCTTCCTTCACATAATAAGAGTTCCAACCAATATTAATATAACGGTTCACAAGTTTTTTGAAAGTTGCACCAGAAACTTCGAAAGATATCATCCATTTTTTTGTAGACTTGTTGAATTTTGAATAAATTATTTTGATCCAATCGTAAGCTTGAATAAAACTATTAACGGCACATAATTCTTTTAAAAATTCATCATCAGTGTAAGATTGACTTAATCCATTTAAATACAATCTTGGATTCCTTAACTTGGTACGTGTAACTACATAAGAATCACCCAATTTTTTTATAGCTTCTTCTTCCAATCTTAAATTTTCAGCAGCACTATAAGTGTTTACTATAGCTGATCCATTATGACTAATTTTAAATGAAGAAATTCCAACTTTAATACCGTTCGGGTTTATTTTGTTCTTGATGTCTTCTTTAGTCGTATAACGATCTTGACTGCACTTTGGGGTTATTTTAATTCCTTGCAACACCGGTATCTCACTACTTTTATTTACCGAGGTTAGTTTACATACCTCAGAATATAAACTGATCTTTGTCATAGGTTTCGTTGACCCATCCAATAAATTTTCAATTACATTCACTTTTTTGTGTATATCATTCAAGATTACAGAGTGTGTTAACTGCTCCGAATCCACTTTATTTTTCCATGAACTAAATTGTTTTTTATCACTATCGCACAGCCATAACACAGCGTTGCGCAATCTATTAATTTGTTTAAATTGCGTAACTGACATATTTATACAGTCAATGTGATACCAACTGTCACATTTTCCATCACATTTAAGCAGTTGGGACTGTTTTGAACCTTTTTGGTTACACACATTACAAAGCTTAGTCACAGCTTCCTCACTCATTTTGATATCAATAATGACACTTCGTCCTTCAAAAAACCCCCACAAAAAATTGAACAAACGGTTTTATATACAAAAGAACTACATAATTAAATTAAAATTAACAAACACACAAGAACAAAATAGGAAAATAATTTTTATATAAAAAATTATGAAAAAATAAAAATATTTTTACGGTGAATGAAAAAATTTGATGTTTATAATACCGCCGACTTTGTTAATTCTCATCATGTCACTCTCATTTTGTATATACGAGTATATATATATATATATATATATATATATATATATATATATATATATATATATATATATATATATATATACTCGTATATATATATATATATATATATATATATATATATATATATATATATATATATATATATATATATATATATATGGGGCATTCTCTGTCAAATCAGCCACCCCACCCTCACACTTCAATTTTTAAGATAAATTAACATTATTGGGCTTAAAATTTTCGTTGAAGCTTCTAGTTTTTAGTACTGTATGGCATATGTGAATCTTTCAAAATGGCGGACCAGTACCGTTATTTGTATTCTGATTCGTATAAAAATAACAAATTGCTTCTTACAATTCACTTTTCTTATGTAATTAAGGTCGCTGATTATAAATCTATTCGTAGTTTTCAGATAAATTTAAAAATAGTAAACGTTTCTGCTGATGTACACGCTCACCCTCGATATTGACTGAAACAAACTCTTTTGTACTAGATGTAAGTCTTCCATTCATATCACTTGTATAGAAATCAAATACTTCATCAATATATTTTTTTGCAGATTTTTTCCTGCTTTCATGGTTGTATTAGGTAAGATACCTTGTTGTGATTAATTTTTTTAGCTTTGGCAGCCAAATATCGCGTTGCACCGAATTCTTTTGCTAATTGTCTAGCAGACCATGTTGATGGAGCTATTGTCAGAATTTGAAGCCTTAAAGGATCTGTGTTGCTTAGATTAGAAAATTTGTCAGTAAGTCCATCAAGCATCTCTTCCAATTCCATTTTTTTCTGTGATTTTTCTCGATTATCTTTTTCAGGATCAAAATCTGCACTGTCATTTAAAGACGTTGCAGAATCGTCCAGAGTCTCCATATGAATCGTAAAATCATTTGATTCGTCCAAGGACATACTATTATTACCATCAGTTTTATCTTTAAATTTTTTTACACATTTAGAGCAAACCTTACTATGTTCAGATAAATCAGGACACTCTTCTAGCATATATTTCGGTATTAGTCTCAAAGATTTACCAATGTGACCTTGCTCGTCGGGTTTTTTAAATGGATTGGCGCAACCGTCCGAATGGAGTCTTTTTGGCATTGTGATAAGAATGTAGTTTTATTGAAAGAAGAAATCGTATTAAAAAAAAAGGTTAACCTCTGTCAAAAGCTTGTAACAAAATTATTAACGAACAACTATTATTAGAATATACTTAGTTAATTCAACCTTTTTTACATACTTATTTTTATAAATCAATTACATTTTATATAAAATTTAGCTTTTAAAATCTGTGATTTAACATTTGCATAGACCGCATACAATGTTATATCGATATTAAACAGTTTTAATTGGAAAATTTATTTTAAAGCAAAGCAGTATCAATGTAAAGCAAGTAAAAATAGTAATGCAAACACTTAAACTTTCTATTTTCACAATTTTAACTTTTCACTGACTGCTAATACACTGCCGTAGTTGATTTGAACAGTAGTTTCCTTTGGTTGCTTAGATCTGATACCTTGGAATTTCAAAAAACAAATAGCAAATTCGTAATCAGCAACCCCGAAAACACTTATACTCATACCCAACTGTAAATTTCGAAAAAAAAAACGATTTTTGCACTATTTATCCGCCATTTTGGATCCGCCATCTTGGAATTTCAAAAAATTAATAATAAATTCGTAATCAGCGACCCCGAAAACCCTTATATTCATACCCGACTGAAAATATCGATACAAAATGATGTTTACATTTTTCAGCCGCCATCTTGGATCCGCCATCTTGAAAATTTGAAAACTACGAATAGATTTATAATCAGCGACCTAAATTACATAAAAAAAGTGAATTGTAAGAAGCAATTTGTTATTTTTATACGAATCAGAATACAAAAAACGGTACTGGTCCGCCATTTTGAAAGATTCACATATGCCATACAGTACTAAAAACTAGAAGCTTCAACGAAAATTTTAAGCCCAATAACGTTAATTTATCTTAAAAATTGAAGTGTGAGGGTGGGGTGGCTGATTTTACAGAGAATACCCCATATACTCGTATATATTTATATATATTAAATCAGACTATTACTTACAGCCCTATATATTCCTATAAATGACTTTTGCAGTAGAACTTATAGTTAGAGCAATAAAATGTTTTTCTTGATTTCTGAAAAACAATAGTTTTGGAATATTAACGTTTTTCCACTCTGCCGTTCAATTATCGATAGGGAAGGTATACAGTCATACCCCGAACAACGTCCCCTCTCATAACGTCGTTTCGCTGTAACGTCGTTAGTAAAATGCGAACAAACCTCGCTCTATCGTCGCAAAGCAAAGCAAAAAAACACTGAGAAAAAGGCAAAAAACATAAAAACAAAAAACAATGAAATTTTCTCTTCTATTCGTCTACATATATTCTTTGCCCCTTATAACGTCGTTGTTTCGCCTAACGTCGGAACCAATTAACAACGTTAGGCGGGGTATGACTGTACTTACATCACATGATTATAATAATATAACCGAAACATGTATTTCTAGTACAGAGCGGTATAATCATTATGGAAAAGCTGCTAGTCAAGTAAGGGAACTGTATAAGAATTATTTTCCTTTGGTAAATACTGTTTCAAAATAACATGTAAATGTTGTTAAACAAGTTATAAACAAGCACACAATCTCTATAATCAGTAAAATTTAATCAAACAATTTAATTATGTAAATGTACGTATGTTGTCAAATTCTAATTATATCTACATTTTAACAATTAAATATACTTACGATTGAAGTCCACATCGGTTGTGGCAGTTTTGGTCCTTTAAATCCCATAAAATCTGATGTCCAAAAAACTAAACTTATTAATTTTTTAATATCCTTTATAAATGGTACACACAGAAATTCAGAAATTGAGTGATGATATGAACGGTGTTCACAAGAATTCGTAACAAAAATCAAATTATAATTTGAAACAAAAAATTGTTGGTGCGCATTCGTGCATATTCTGACGAACTGGTCACAGGTATTGTAAACACACTCCTTAGGTTTTGATTATTTGATTGTTCTGACGAATTCGTCAGAACAAAAATTCGTTAGAACACATATTAACTGTAACCTAAAAATTCGAACAACAATTTCTTCGCACCAATTCGTACGAAATCGGTTTATTACGAATACGTAAGAGAAAGTGGTTACATTAAAAGCGCAATAATTGTGGCATAAATTTGAAAACGCTTTGCTTTGATTTTGTGTAAATCAAATTTCTGTTACTTGAAAATACCAGAAGCTGTTGGGTATCTAGAGATAAAAACGGAGAATTTGGAAGATCGTGTGAAGAAAACAGGGGTAATGATAAAAAGTTCTTTAAATATACTAGAATAATGGAAACTACATTTCGTCGGCTTAGTTCTTTTTTGTTCTATCTCACATTTTTTCGATTTTTGGGTTTTATCGATTTTTGAGGTTTTGAAAGTAGCTCTTTCGATTGAGCTAGTCGCGGTAGATCTATGTCTTTTACTTTTTGAGATATTGAGTTCAATTTTGTTATATTTTCATAAAATTTTAAGTGTACGTACTTTCTTTTATGTTCTATAATTCCAGGATTTTTTTTGTTCTTTATCCCTTAATTCCTGTAAAAAAATATCAGAAAATAAATTTTACTTCTTTTTTGGTCAATTTAGTGAAATACGTTTTATTGAAAATTCCTTATTGTTCAATATCATATATAATAGCTTATTTCTTTAATGTTCTATAAAAACATAGAACATAAAAGAAAGAAAATATTAATTTATTCTTTTTTGGGCAACTATGTGTTAATAACACAGATAGAACAATAAAGAATAAATTATATTTTTGTTCTTTTTTGTTCTATATCTTTCTCTCACTTTGAAAAGTATATAAGGATGGTACAATTTTGATTTTGCTTCATTGTTCATCATTCTTATTGCGGGATAAACGTAAGCATCTTTTATTTTTATAATTTTTAGTTTATTATTAATTTATATTTTATTTAATTAGCCTATAATTCCACATCGGAAAATGTCAAACAACTCGTCTCCTCCACGGCAACTGCCACGAAATGAATTAATGTGAGTTAGTGGTAGTTTCTTTTTTGTTTAATAATTAATCAAACAAATATTGTTTGCAGGATTTTTAATGAAATTTCAGAAGAAATGTTTAATGAATCATTAGAAATAAATAAACTAAACTCAATGAATGATTCGTTCGAGTTTGATGATTCTGATGTTGATCCGAATTATCTGCCTGGAAAGCAAGACCTAGATACTAGTGACAACGAAACACCTATAAGAAAACGAAAAGTTCCTCGTAAACAAAATCAAAATGTAAAACCAAATGAAAGGGATATTTTGACTAATAATATTATTGAATCTACAACATCTATCGACGAAAATCCGGAAAACCAGCATGCTCTTACTACAAACAATGAAATTGAAAACAATCTAAAAAAAAAAGGCTTTCTAATCCAGGATCTTGGAAGAAAAATATCTCCAAGATTGCGAGACAAAAAGGCAAATCATATTTGGATCAGAAAGGACGGTTACGAGAAGCAAAACATGTTCAAGGCAAATGTGAATTAACCTGTACATTTAGTTGTGGAAAAAACATAACTGAACAAGAGCAAACGGAATTACATTCCAGTTTCTGGGAGTTGAATGACCAACAAAAACTTAGCTTTTATAATAAAAATGTAAAACGTAAAGATGTTAAAAAGAAAAGCAAGGAAACGTCCAGAAAAATATTCAGTTATAGATATTTTCTGCCAATGGATCAAAAACAAATTAGAGTTTGCCAACAATTTTTTTTAAAAACCCTCAACATCAGCAAACATCGAATTTATTATTTTTTTCGACATATTCTAAATAAAGACCCTTTATCCCCACTGCTAATCAAAAAAGGGAAATACGTTAAAAAGGAGACTCCATCTATAATTATTAATCAAGTGAAAGAGCATATAGAAAGCTTCCCAGTTTCAGAATCTCATTATTGTCGAAGTGAAACTAAAAAAAAATATTTGGATTCAGCATTATCCATTCAAAAAATGTACAGAATGTACCTGGAATGGTTAACAACAAGTGCCGATACACAAAATACGAGACCAGCCACAGCAAATGTTTACAGACGAATTTTTAACACAAATTATAATTACTCGTTCCACATTCCTAAAAAGGACATTTGCGATAAATGTTCATTATACAATTCCAACAAGAAATCACCAAAAAAATCTAAGGAGTATGAAGTTCATCGCCAAAATCTAGAAAAATGTAGATTTCAACGGAAACAAGATCGAGAAAATGATGATCCCAACGTAGCCATCGTGTGCTATGATCTTCAAAATGTTTTTAATCTGCCAAAAAGCAATATTTCCAGCTTTTTCTACAAACGTAAGATTGCTACTTACAATCTTACTGGGCATTGCAATCGTACACAAACAACATATTGCGCAATTTGGTCCGAATCACAAAGTGGTCGATCGGGAAACGATATTGCCAGTACCTTACTGAAAATATTAGAATCAATAGGAAACGATTTGCCTGAGGTGACTGAGGTGACTTTGTGGTCAGACTCGTGCGTTCCGCAAAATCGCAACAAAATAACATCATTAGCTCTAATGCATTTTTTAAAAGAACATCCAACAATTCAAAAAGTATCGCAAAAGTTTTCAGAGCCTGGACACTCCTGCATCCAGGAAATAGATGCTGTTCATTCGGCTATAGAAAAACACTTACGTTTTCAGGAAATTTTTAGTCCAGTGTCACTAATGAGACATCTTAAATCACTTAAATATCCGAAAGTGACATTAAAAATACTTCAAATGCAGCCAAAAGATTTCCTTAACTTTTCGAAAATTTCGGAATGTTTTGAATTTCATGTTATTCCGTTTATAAAAGTAAAAGAACTTATATTCACTCAACGAGATTATAAAAGCGTGGGATATAAAATCGATTTAACAGAAAACCCGGTTTTCAAGCTAGTTTTAAAATCCAAAAATCCTCGCAGAAAATGTTATCAAGAACAACTAGATGAACTGCCAAACATTCCAACGGCAAATTTTAAAAAAATACTTCCACTGGAAAAAAACGTGATATTCGGTCAATGATGAAGTACATGCCAGAAGTTGACCAACATTATTATGAGTCTGTCTTAAAATAAGGCTAAAAATGTGATTTATATTATGTAAACAAAATGAATTTTATACGTTTTTTATTATTTTGAAATTATTTTTATTTTAATATTATTTAATTTTTGTTACGGTATTTGAAATATACTATGAATTTTGTAATCTTGTTTAACTGATTTATTTTCCTCTTAATAGTAAAATTAATAGTTTTTTTTTAAAGAAAATATAATACTATAGATTCTTACTATGAGTACTTAAAAAAAGAAAAATACTGTGATACTAAACATCTGATACATTTCTCGAAAATTCATAAATTTAAGCTTTAAAGCTTGATACTATCGCTTAAAATTATATTTTGTTTGACATCAAAAAATACATACTAAGGAAAATTAAAAGTTCTTCTGATTAAAATTTTTGCATAAAAAATACGATAAAATTTCATCTAAAATTAAAGAGTATTAATGTTCAATATCACACACAGGTTTCCGAAATCCACCAATTCATTTTTGTTCAATATGCATAAGAACCAATGGAAATCTCCTATTGCACAAAAAAGAAAGTACACGTAGTTAACAACCATATATGGTATAGAACAAAAACGAATTATGTCTCGATTTTCAATTTTCCAATTTGTCAGAAATCTAAGGGGTCTACAGAATTTTCGTAAATAAGAAATGATTTAAAACACTCTAATTTTTTTAATAATAATCCAAAATTTCTAAGTTAAGTTTAATAAATAAATAAAAATAATACTCAAAGTTTAAATTTGCATTGTCTCGAAATACGCATTTATGCACTTAGAACAGAAAAGAACTAAGCCGACGATTTGACTATATTTTAAAATCAGTTGAAATTAAATTTCAAAAGCAATCAAACCTTCGTAAATGCATTTCACCTCAAGAAAAACTGGTTTTAACATTAAGGTAAGTAAAACGGCTATAAATTTTTAATGTTTATTAAAATTATACACTTGTAGTCTCAAGGCTGGTTCATATTGGTAAAAATATCACATGAGGAGTTGTGTGGAGTTAGTTAACTCGAAAACTCTTTTATATAGGTTGAAGTTGAAACTGGAGTTTGGAGGGATAATATTTCTACAACTACCGGCTGAGAAGTAAGTTGACCTTGAGATAAAGCTTCATGTACTTACCTGAAGTATTTCCTGAATCTTTGTTCTAACAAATAATTTTCTATTAGCTGGCATTTGCCTGATGTGTAGAACAAGACTTAAAGCAAAATAGCAATCATCGTCTTGTTGTTGAGAACTCTGTTTAGAATGGGTTAATTTTTGTGTTTCAATGGCCGGTAATTATCTGTTTCAGGTGAACGACGTTTGTTACTAATATGTCCGTTTATTGGTCTTTGGGTTTCTTTCCTAAATGTGCCATGTAAACCTCTCTACTTCTGTCTAGTCCCAATCTCTGCAACAAATGTTTAATTAAGTATAAATTTATTTTAATATAAACTAAAGATGTTTTTGATTATAACCACACAAACAATCTTGCTTATATCTATTTGGTTACTTCTGATGATTTCGTATAAATTCGTACGAACATATTTTCATGCAAATTCTTATCCAATGTATCCGAAGCCTAAAGAGAGAATCAGCCAACATTTAAGAAATTTAACGTAACAGTGCGGCGTATGGAGTTTACATGTTACTGCCCAGCGAACCTTTAAGAAATGTTCGTTCAGTTTCGTTAAATTGAAGTGTCAACTTAACAGAGCGAAGATTATCGCGCAAAACTGAAGGAAATGTCAAAAATCCAGATTGCCCTTTGTGCAAATCTTCTTGTGGGAGCTCATAGTACATTTTAAGCTTAAATTCAAAATTATTTATTTATGTTCATGTAGGTAAATTGAAAACCGACTTATTAAAGACTTTATAAATTGTAACATCAAAATATTTATTTTCAAATTTATTTATTTTCGTTTTTTTCTTACGCCACAAGATCTGTGTCTTTTATTATTTATGTTTATGTCCTTTAAGAATTTGAGGCTTTTTAATAGTTGAAATAATTTTCGAAGTTCCTCCAATTCCATCGCCAGTTCAAAATTCTACACAAATTTATACGAGCTATCGTCACCATCAAAGCAATTGACAAGTTGGGTTACAGTTTCGCTGGCCAACCTGTCAAATTTTCCGTAAGAAAAAACTTTCGTTAAATTCTGTTAAATTTCTTAAATGTTCGCTGGTTGGCTCTTAAGTCATTTGCTGTTGTTGTTTTTGTTGTCTCGTTGTTTTAGTGTGTTGTTATTTTTTATTTATGCGACTATTGTACTTCTTTGTGTCTTATTATTGTGTTTGTAGTATGGCGGTGTCAATTTCGAACATTTTTTTTGCGTGTTCTTTTCTTGTTAATTAATGTTGGTTAGTTATCTGATCCTGATGATGAGCAGAGCTGCTCGAAACTAGTTCTATTTATATAAAATAAAATTAATTCACAGTTAAAGAAAGTTGTAAACTCGAACAAAGCTTTTAATTTAATTAAAATTTATACGGACGAAGATGAAATATCCAATCAAATGTTGGCGCTACAAATTTGAGACATTTTAATTTTTATTGATTTTAAAATATAAATATTAATTAACTATTAAAGTTATAGTGTAGTGATACACGGAAGGATTTTATTTTATTGTAGGATGTAACTGATGATTTAAAAGTATTATAGAAATTATAAAAATAAATTATTCAATACGGTATTTGTGCCAAAGGTTTAGTAGACCCAACAATGAGACATATGTTTCCTAATAAGCTTTTTAGATTAAAGATAAATCAATCAAAATACACGTAAATAATCACGAAATATGTCAGTTAAGATTAAAATGTACAGTAATCAACAATTTAAGTACATACCTAAAGTATAAAAATGAGAGATATATGTACATACATAAACATAAATTAAAGTTTGTCAGTCAAAATAAATTAACGTAATCTTCATATTAATCAAAATAAATATTTTGAAAGCCACAATCTATCATAATATTCTTGTACGCACGTCTTACACAATAAGTCGTTAATTGTTAAATTATTATTAATTAATCAGAATGAAAAAGCGTGAATGAAATACAAGAGTTTTAAAATACAACAAACAATCATATTATCATTTTTATCAGCTTAATATATAAATTCTTTAATATTCTCCATGGTAAAATTATTCCTTCAGACGAAACGAAGCAGCAAAATTAATATAAATAAATTTATCATCTTGAATACCCTAAGAAGTAAAATATTACGAAATAAAAGTTACAGAACCGAAAAAAAATTATTCTAATTTATTGAAAATAATGTTTTTCTTCTTGTTTTCTCTTAAATTGTTTATGTTTTTTTTTTACTTGCAGATGTAGTGGCTGTGACAGTTTATTTCCATCGCTGATGTTGCTCGAACATCATAAAGAAGAATTTGAACATTGGAGTGATGGTGATGACGAAACAAGACGTATGCCTTGTTGTAGACGGAATCGAGTCGACGATGATTTTACCGATACAGATACAATAACAAGTGATGCTGAAAGTGAAGATATGGAACGTTTATTGTAAACTAAAGAGGAAAATGTGAATAATAAAAATGAAATACATTTTCAAGATATACACAAATAAAATAAAAAAACATGAACTAAAGGAATAAAATAAGGAACATTCATCCATACAAAATAAAACACAAACACACATATATTCAAATACAATATGCACATGAGATATATTTTTATAGTGCTCTTAACTTTACGTTATTATTTTTCCTCCTAGGGTGTATGAGTAAGAGCTTTTGTAACTTTTCCTTTTGTGTTCATCTTAGTTAGATACAAGATGACTGTTCTTTTAACCACAAAACAACAAAAAATTATAAATAAAAAAATAAATAAAATTATAAATTCTATTTTTAGTTTAACACAAACAAATGATATTTTGCATTTCCGCACATATTTGTGGTTTCCATATTAAATATTTATTTAGTGGCAAAAATATATTTTCAACAGTTTACAGATATGAGCTGAAACCTCTAAAAAAGTTTATGCTGCATTTATTTGTAAAACCAAAAAAAGCACCCGGATTCTCTAAAAAGTAACATATTGTATAAACCAAAAAAATCGTGAAGAGAAAGATTACTTTTGTGATTTTATGCAAATTCTCGATGTGCACTCGCAAATTTTTTTAGTTTAGACATTTACATGATACAGCGGTATATCCTTCAACCGGTCGTAAATAAACTATTTGAGATAGAAAATATGACTATGTATACTCGTTTGATTTAAACATAAGTTTTTCAATTAAAAATTATTTTTTTCGAGTTTTATTTGCTTTTGCGACTTAGTAGTAAAAACTTTTTGACGAAGTTTATACTGACTTTCTGATGACACAAATAAAATCAAGAAGTCAAGCCAATTAATACTAAAAATTAAATGTGAGTCGCAAATTATTAATTTTTTAATATTAAAATTGCTTACTTGCGACCGGATGGACAATATACGATTTTAATATGTTCCGAAGATTGTAAGAGAATTCAATCCAGTTTCGAACTGATGAGCTTATGATTATGAAAAAATCAATCTTCTCATCAGGCCGCGGGGACTGAACTGATTATACCACAATTTACATTCTATATATACAGAATGTGCTGTGCGTTAAGTACTAGCGAATCATACTAATACAGATGAATTCTCTTACAATTTTTGTTCTTAACGATATTCACACAGCTCTATTTCTGTGTACGTTAATTTTATTTTATTAATTTTTTGTTGAATGTTAATTAATTCATGTAATTTCTAATATGCTACCGGTGGTTAGACCATTTTAAATGTGTTTTTATTAATACGAGAAGTATATTAGTATTTACGAACAGTAATTCAACGAAACCGACTAATAGACGTAATTCTATTTATTTAATTATAAAATTTTAAAATGTTCCGAAGATTGTAAGAGAATTCAATCCAGTTTCGGACTGATGAGCCTTTGATTATGAAAAAATCAATCTTCTCATCAGGCCGCGGCGACTGGACTGATTATACCACAATTTACATTCTATATACACAGAATGTGCTGTGCGTTATGTACTAGCGAATCGTACTAATACAGATAAATTCTCTTACAATTTTTTTTCCTCTTCACGACATTCACACAGCTCTATTTCTGTGTACGCTAATTTTACTTTATTAAAAAATTAAATCAATAGAATTCTGTCTATTAGTCGGTTTCGTTGAATTACTGTTCGTAACTAATATACTTTTCGTGTTAATAAAAACACATTTAAAATGGTCTAATCACCGGTAGCATATTAGAAGTTATATGAATTAATTAACATTAATAAAGAACAATATACCCCCACATATTAAATAAGTTTTAGAGAATCAGGTTGTAGAAGATTTTAAATTTTGATTTAAATTTGTTGAGTTTTTGATTTATATTTCTTGTCTATTTATCTGTACGTCGGGACCTTATAATCTTACATTCATGAGGACACGGGTCTATACTTTGAGAAAATGACCAGCCAATTTATTGTTAATACTTTTTAGTGCATTTCAACGCTTTTAAATCATTTTACAACATTTTACTCTGTAAATTTTGTCCTATAGTAATGCGGTAATAACAAGAAAACAAATTGTTTCATTTTTGTTTTATTTTTCATCGAAATATTTTTTCAAGGCATACTCGTATTAAATGATTCTCTCATAATTTACATTACCAATTGTTTGTATAAAGTAAAGTCAATTAAAATTTTTGTTTTCTCCTTTTTTTCGCAACTACGAATAAATAGTCATTTGGTATTTTTAAACTTCAATAAAATCACAGACACAGATCAAAGTGTGGATTGAATATTTATTATTTCTATTGTGATTATACCTAGTAGCCCTTAAAAATATAGAATTTATTTGGAAAAATTTATTCTTTGAAAATTGTACTAGATTCCTGATTAAATTTGCTGTTTTATTCTGGTTTAAAAATATGTACGGTATTCAAACATCAATTTCGAAAAAAGAGTGATTGCAACTAAAATTTGTAGATGCGTCTACCGATTCGGGCCTTAGATTTACATGTGTAGTGGAGCAATTTAAAATTCAACGTTAACTAAATTAATAAAAATTCTCTGGCTAAAAATTCATTACAAAATTTTGTTAAATTATTTAATTTAATCGCAAGTGAATAAGGTGCCGGAATACCAGCAATCTTATTTGGATTTCCAAAATTGTTTGCGTGCGTAATGTGATTGTGGAAACTAATTCGCGTGAAGTTTATCCTAAACTATCCTAAAAAAAAAAAAAAAAAAAATTAGGATCGTTTAGGAAAAACTTCACGTATTTGCACAAATGCGTGAAGTTTTTCCTAAATTTTAATAGATTTGCATGTGTTCGTGATTATAATATACTTAATTCGAATTAACCGATAGTCAGCATTATATACATATGAATGTGAATTTCTTCCTAAACTTTCCTAAAATCACAAAAACAACAAATTGTGAGAATATACGAGTAAAACTACGCATAAACTAAGAAATTATACATTACTCATTAAGTAAAGGACATTAAAACTTTTGTATTGAAACGCCTAAATAATATCATGTAATAGTTTTTCAATATTCCATTATTATTTTCTGTATGATAATTTATGTTAATAAAAATACACATATTCAATACCATATGTCCAATTTCCGAACGTTTTCCGCAACTTAGAAAAACCGGCCAAAAATACTAAGTATATTTTTGATTAACTGTGAATTTAAACTAACAGAAAAACATCATCATTTGAAAAGTTATAGAGACTAAGGGTGTTTAGTATAACAGAATCATGTTAAGGTTTCCGTATATGTCTTCATTAAATTTCCCAAGCATTCATAGTTTACATTCACAGTTACTCAAAAATATACTTAGTATTTTTGGCCGGTTTGTCTAAGTTGCGGAAAATGCTTGGGAAATTACGTAAGACATATACGGAAACCGTAATAAGATTTTGTTATACTAAACACCCTTAGTCTCTATAACTTTTCAAATGATGATGTTTTTCTGTTAGTTTACATTCACAGTTACTCAAAAATATACTTAGTATTTTTGGCCGGTTTGTCTAAGTTGCGGAAAATGCTTGGGAAATTACGTAAGACATATACGGAAACCGTAATAAGATTTTGTTATACTAAACACCCTTAGTCTCTATAACTTTTCAAATGATGATGTTTTTCTGTTAGTGTACATTCACAGTTACTCAAAAATATACTTAGTATTTTTGGCCGGTTTGTCTAAGTTGCGAAAAATGCTTGGGAAATTACGTAAGACATATACCGAAACCGTAATAAGATTTTGTTATACTAAACACCCTTAGTCTCTATAACTTTTCAAATGATGATGTTTTTCTGTTAGTTTACATTCACAGTTACTCAAAAATATACTTAGTACCGGTTTGTCTAAGTTGCGAAAAATGCTTGGGAAATTACGTAAGACATATACCGAAACAGTAATAAGATTTTGTTATACTAAACACCCTTAGTCTCTATAACTTTTCAAATGATGATGTTTTTCTGTTAGTTTACATTCACAGTTACTTCAAAATATACTTAGTATTTTTGGCCGGTTTTTCTAAGTTGCGGAAAACGTTCGGAAATTGGACATATGGTATTGAATATGTGTATTTTTATTAACATAAATTATCATACAGAAAATAATAATGGAATATTGAAAATATATTACATGATAATATTTAGGCGTATCAATACAGAAGTTTTAATGTTCTTTACTTAATGAGTAATGTATAATTTATTCGTTAATGCGTAGTTTTACTCATACATTCT
Organism: Tipula vernalis; assembly: GCA_958295665.1. Taxonomy (NCBI): domain Eukaryota; kingdom Metazoa; phylum Arthropoda; class Insecta; order Diptera; family Tipulidae; genus Tipula; species Tipula vernalis. The sequence goes on from OY282558.1 coordinate 304,597,241, forward strand.
CACAATTTGTTGTTTTTGTGATTTTAGGAAAGTTTAGGAAGAAATTCACATTCATGGAAACTATTGGTACGAACCAAAAAAATTGAGAACCTTTAAACGTAAAAAGATCTTAGTGGCAATACATATCTTTAGTTCTCGAAATAAGTAAATTGTTGATATCCTCAATTCGGGACCAATAGGTACCACGCCAGCTAGATATTCCGTACATTATTATTGATTCCATCAGGGTATGTTCCAGTTTTCTTAGAGTAATCCTCGAAGAACAATTCTTAAGAATTTGTATATAATATAGTTTACAGTATTCCTAATGTTGTTGAAGTAAGATCTTCAAGTAACCTGCGAATCCACTGTTAAACACCCTGTTAAAGTAAGCCAAAAGTTTCCAACCGAAAGTAAAAAGTTGATAATGCAGATTATTTCAGCCGATAGTTTTCAGCCGAAAGTATCCAAAAAATTGGAATAAAATCAGCCTCTAGAATGTATATCTGGAGTTGAATCGTTTTTATGTGAGTTGTCAATAGTTATCGCAGGAAAAAATTCTGTTCAAGTTTCCCGTGGGAAATCTCAGAAAAATTGAAGAAGTTTCCAGCCGAAAGTAAGAAATGAATGTATAAAATCAGCCGGCTGGAAACTTTCGGCTTACTTCATCAGGGTCCGATTGATAACGATTCCATTTTTATTTTCGGCTGGGATCACACAATCTGCATTACCATTATTTGACTTTCGCTGGAAATTTTCGGCTGAACTGGTTGTTTGTGATGGCAGTAATGGTTGTTTTTTAAATATTTTTGTTTTTTTGTATCGAAACAAAAATGTAAACAAAAGCATCCAACACGAAATAAATTGACAACTAGGCATGAATTATACAAAAAAAAAATTATTTTTCATTTATGTACCAAAAATTACAAATTATTAAGGCTGACATCTTTAGAAATAATACCGTACTCAGTTTTCACGTATCAAATAATACTGCATTATAGATAAATCTGCCTATATCTTTCATCGCTCGTTTACTATGGAAACGTATAGGTATATCCATTATAGATTATTATAATTTACTTGGGACTGACACAATCTGCATTATCTACTTTTAACTTTCGGCTGGCAACTTTCGGCTAACTTTAACACTATCTGTTAAACTCACTTAAATGAATTCCTCTATAATCTCAAGCGCAAAACACTGGGATTAACATGATTTTCTAACGAAATTGTATTTTGCCATCCAAAAACCACGGTTTTCGATTTATCGCTTATAGCAAGTCGATTAAAATAAAACCATTTACTCAAATTTTTTAAATCTGCCTCAAGCCAATGTTTTATGACCAAGAAAATTGTTTACCTACGCATAATTAATACACAAAAATAAAATTAAACATTAAAGAACAAGAAACAGTTATCTCAGTCTATAGCGTTCACCATTTTGAACGTCAAACTATGTATTTCTCTGTGCTATCTGATTTAAATTTATATCGATCCGAGAAAATAAAAAACGCAACAGGACTTTTTATATCTCTCTGATCTCTCCGATGTATTAAAAAAAACAAGTCGCAAACCTCATTACCAGCTTAAAAGATTTCCCGCTCAAATCGTAAAACATTAATTTTTTTTTTAAACCAATTTTTACACAGAAACGCTGTAATTTCCGGAAAGTCTTTCTGTTTTGTAATACTCCTTTCTGTTGTAATTTTGGGAAAATATTGAACGTTACGTACTCTTAGTTGATTCACAATATGGCACGTAGTTTATAATAAACTATTAATATTATCATTAAATACTAGTTTGTTCTCAATAAATGATATTATTATATACGACTTAAAAACAAACTTCTCTTGAAACGAGTACTTACCGCTTACCGTTTTGCTTGAATATTCAACAACATATGACTTACCAAAAGTGTCAATTCCCCATCTCATTTATCAACAAGGGAATAACATCTCCCTTGTAAACTTCAAGCACCAAAAATTTGAGCTGATTCCATAGAATTCAATAATAGTGGGTGCTTATCCTGACAAATACAAAGAAAATAAGTGACAGCACACAGTAACAATTTTTTAGATGATGTACTTTGTAAGTATACAAAACTCTAACAAAAAATCTCACATTTTTTGAACGATATCGATCGCCAGAACTTCTTAAAGGACGAAGAAGAAAAGTGACGAATGCAATATTCATTGCGCTGTTCAACACGTTGCAGTCCTATAAAATATATGAGCTGTCAGGCGCTAATTTGGCGGCTTATGGATAGCAGATTTACATTGAACAATGAAGATGTTGGGGGAACGGTGTCCAAATTTAGGACATCGTTTAAGGATTCTCCTCTGCTCAAAATAACGTAAATTTATTGTAAAATTTTGAAGGTTGGTTAGGAGGCGTATTAAATAAAGAGAATTTTATAAAATGACGCTTTATGGAAAAGTATTGTCCGAGGAGTTAGTTAGAGGAAATTTTTCAATAATTTTCCTATTCTATTCAAAATATAAATTATGGAATAAAACGGTATGAATCCTGAATAGGCCAGAGTAAAGTTAAAGTTGAAATTAAAATTTTTTTAAAAATTTTTAAAAATTAATGTTAAAAACATAATCTTTATTGTCTTTCTTTTATCGTGATATCTGTTTAAAAACTTTTTAAAAAGTTCATCACGATAAAAGAAAGGCAATAAAATCACGATAAAAGAAAAACAATAAAGTTTATGTTTTTCAAAATTAATTTTTAAAATTTTTAAAAAAAAATTTTAATTTCAACTTAAACACGTGATAAAGACACAGCAAAAACCAAATAATAATGGATCATAACCATTATTATAATATGTAAAATTAAAGTTATTTGTATGATGACATGGATATATGACGGATAGACTTTTTCACGTAAAATAAATGTATCGTAAAACAGAAAAGCATCTAAAACCATCCCGCTGTAAAATTTAAATTCGAAATTGTGCGAAAAAGATTATTTCGAAACCTAGTTTGTATCAAATAATTTCGTTAGGTGGTGGATGTTCAAATTCTTTGCCAACGTCCATTTCTAATTTCGAAAATAGATGCTCAACAACTAACATCTACGAACTACGCATAAGAAACCAAACGAAATGATGACAGGGGAATGAAAGCGGGCTCATCTTGTTGAATTGCCCATTTCAAATTATTAAAAAAAAAAAAAAAAAAAAACAACAACAAAAGTCGCCAACGGAAAATTTACTTAGATTTGCAGCTTGCAAACTTATTTGAACAATTGGATGAGCCAATCCATTACTGACTTGAATTGATGTGCAATGCAACTGAGATAAAGTATAGGACCTACATTGGCCAAACTAAGAAAAAAATAAGAAAGAATCTAAACCATTTTTGGAGATTTTTTAAAGAAAAACGTGAAATTAATGGTTACCCAGCATGTATGGCATTTAAGGAATGTAAATGGTAAAAAAACAATGGTAAAAACAACGTAACGATTCTAGACCACGGATTGAAACCGAGAATATTTATCGAGCTCTAGAAGTATTCGGAGATGGATGCCTTACAGTGTCAGTATAGATTTAAACTTAAAAGATTAACAAAGATCAAGTTTGTGCTGTTGTTTGTACTCCAACAGCCATTATAAAACGATGGAACAATTATACAGATTCGGTTTCTCTCAATTATTTATTGCGAGGTTTAAGTCATATTTAAATAACCGCATTCAGTATGTTGAGCTGGGTAATAGAAGATCAGAATTAATTTATGCTATCTCACAGCTACAACAAGGCTTGCATGTGTATGCCTGGATCTTTATAATTTCATCAACGACATTACTGAAGTAATAAAGCGTTCTATTCGTATTCGTATTAATGTTTGCAGATGATCTCAACATTTTCAGAACAGTCGATTTTATCGGCGATATAAGCTACAAGAAGGCTTTGGCAATCTAGCAAAATGGTGTGAGTCGAACCTTCTCAGTCTCAACATTAACAAGTGTAAGAGTTCATCGAACCATGGGAAAGTTAACCTTGTTATACAACAATTTCAAATTAATGGCATACTTTTACAAAAAGTGTTCGAGATTAAAGACCTAGGGGTTACTTTTCTTGAAAGCATGTGCTTTACTAAGCACATTGAGTAATGCGTCGGTAGAGATAATTCCATGCTTGGTTTTATTAAGTGTTGACGCCAGATCACAACTTGAATATTCTATCAACGTCTGGTGTCCTTTTTATGATGAACATATTCGAAATATTGATAGTATCCAAAAAAAAAGCTTATACGCTATATAACGAGGAAGAACGGATGGGATTACGACCGAAAGTTACCATTCCTCGTTAACCTGAAGCGATTGCCATCATATACTACTGGATGCAAATCCTATCATGTGACAACATTGAGAAATAGACGAGAACTTTTAAAGCGTTCGATTGTTGGAAATATTTTACTACATCAAATTCATGCGCCATCCATATTGGAATCAATTAAAATGAAGGCACCGACCACCGACTAAAAATTTAACCATCGACGTTCGCACTATAATTTCGATGGTTCCGCGGTCGCACTGTGTCGAAAACGTCTACTTACAGTTTTCAACAAGTTAAATCGCTTTGAAAAATCTAAAAAAAATTCATGAACACTCTTGAACCTTTCTAGAATGAGAATCCACAATTATTTAAGTACAAAAGTTATTATATTTTTTACAATAAATCGTTATCTGAGCGAAAGCGCTAGGAAAACGTGTCTTTGCCTAATTTTCAACAAATAAAAAATGAGCCTTAGTAAAAAATAAATGACCATGGATTCTCGTAATGGGCAACCTAATGTTCAAGAAAAACCAGGGTGTGACCGTTTCTGCTGCAAAAAGGATAATTATTTGACTACTTGAAAGTGCTTAATTTCAACGAGAGGGAAATCGAGGATTTTTATAAACTAAGCAACTAAACGACTAAATTTAATTTTTTTTATGGTTTTTTGAAGTGTCTAATACACCTAAAGGTTGATATTATATGTATCTGCGTATCTGCAAAACAAGCAGTCTTTATAGAGAGAATTTTAGCAGGTCCACTCTTGAATTTGAGCTTAAGCATTTTCGTCTGGTCGACCACTTTGTGCCGCTTTTGCTCAGAAACTAACTGACGGAGAGTGGACAAACGACGCTTGCAGGACCATACGTGTACTAAGTTTTTTTATAGAAGGGAGGCAGGCCCTACCTCTTTTCCGTTTTTCGAGAATTCACAAGTGAAATTTCGCTTGGGAAGAAATCGTTCCAGTGCGACCGCGGAGGGTTAAGAAATCAGGGGTTCCGTCATCTGTATAAACTATGGTGACATTGGACCAGCAAACATGATGTGGAAGAGTTTTAATAAAATTGATTATCTATTCGACTTTTACCTAAGCAAAGATAGCTTTAAATGTAGGTGTAGGTTGTAGCGCCGTTAGCAGCATTTTAACACTAGAACTACCAACATTGAATGTATACCTAGTTTTAGCAATCCGTCAGTTTGCGAAAAGTTAATTTATAATTACTTTAATGTCATATTAAAAGTCATCATAAATTTCCAAAATAATACTTAGATATCAATAACAAAAATATAACCCAATATAAAATTCCGTCATTTTGACGGGTTGCTAGTTCTAGTGTTAAAGTTGAATAAGAGCTACAGAATATTTGTAATTTTCTATTATCCAGATGGTTTATTGTAGAATAATGGTTTGGTTTCAATGATTCGCGAGAAACAAAAAAGAAAACAACAAAAAGTCTTGGGCTATAATAAAAATATAAATGCTTTAGACACTCAAAGATCTATTTTCTTTAAAAATTATTAAATTATTAGTGTTCAAAATACAATGAAAAAATTGTAACCGTAACTATTTCATTCAAATCATCCATTTTATTTTATTAGTATAATTCAGTAAATTATTTGTCATGTTTTCATGTTCAAAAAGTATTTGAAAGTGTAAATGCAGCTGCGAAGGCGAACCAGTTCATCGTTGATATCTACCACGATTTTTATTCCCAAAGATTTTGTTCAAATCAAACCTAAGCGTATTTTGTTGACCAAAATTGCATTCGAATTATTTTGGGTTTCTATGTTTTCCAAGAAAATAGCCAATTTGATTTAATTGACAAAAGCCAACCTTTCCAAATAAAATATAAATTTAATATGTATTATGACTCTGGTGGCAGGTATCATAACCAAGAATTAGAATTATGTTTAAATAAACCCAATTTTTTTTTGGGTTAATGTTATTCTTGCGGCGATTATCCTATGCAATTGTTGTTGTAAATTTGTCAAGGAAATACGCTACCTGTCAATTCAGCATGAATCCAAATTTACGTTCGCGATAAGTGTAAACTAGGCTTTAAATGGAAACTCCAGACTTTATTTCCGTTTCTATTTTATTTGAAACCTACCATCCTTTTGCAAAGTTCTCCATTTTAATAACTCAAACTTTTTGAAAAATGTTGGAATTTTCCTGTCATGCTTGTACATAGATGCTGTAACACAGAGTAACATACATTTTTTTAAAAATGTTGACACACGCCCTAGAATTTCTATTGGCTGCTGCCCCCTTCTTTTGAGGTATAAAACGAATTAGAATAATGTCAGAAAAAGTTGCTACTTTTAATAAACTTGCTGGCTATAAAGTTACTAAGAGTGTGCCCGAAACCTGTGGTAAATATTTGTTAGTGCAAATTTTTTGACATATATTTAAAAATTGTTCATTTACATTCACAATTTATTATTATTATGTTGCCCGAATAGTGTAATAAATCTCTCTCCTATTTCCCAACCTCACATGTTTCTTGGGCAAAACTTTACCTTTTGACAGCCTGATTTTTTTTTGTTATAGACGTATAAATTTTAATTAATTTATATTTTAATTTTAAAACTAAACCTAGAATATTTTAAAATGAAATCTCCCTTGAAGCAAGGTTTTATTTTTACACATGCACAGTTATGGGCAAAAGTATTTGGAAATTAATTTTTTATTTTACGAAAGGTTGGTTATCTTAAGTAAAATAACAAATTTTTAAGTTTTAATTATAAAACATTACCTAATTTGAAATTAATATTTATAAAAATCATAAATAAAAAAACAACAAAAACAAAATACTAGGAAAGACTTCATTGTTCCTTTTTTTATTTCTTCATTATTTCAAGTGAGCATAAGTATTTGTAATTTTGAATTTTTTAAATTATTACGCATAATTTAATTTGGATTCTTTAAAACTTTTAACATCGAGTGACGTCTCCCTTTGCGTCTATTATAGCGCGAAGATGATTTGGCATTGAATCTGTAGCGGCTCACTCATATTTCGTACTTATCTAATCAAAGAAATTCTCATACTCATTCATTTACTCATATACATTAAATTAAAACATTCATTCATACATTTTAAATTCGCTCATCGCTACAAATCAATTCGCACGCGAACTATACGAAAACACCTATTCAACCAATAAGCAACACAACACACAAATTCATTTTGTTAAATATACTACAGTGCAGCGAGAGACCAAACAAAATAATTCATTTGCATCTCCGTTTTATTCATCGTGTCAAAAATCGTTCGGTGTACCGATTTCTTTTATTTCAAAAACATTGGTTTTTACTGCCGCGTATGATAGTCGCATTTTTTAGTTCTCAACTAAAACCGTGTACGTTTTTGTTTAATAATTTCCAATGTGGTGAAATTTAATAAAATCAAATTCATAAATAAATAAAATTTATATTTGGCAATTCAAATAATTTAACTAAAATTAAAAGTGGCGTTTTAATTAATCAAGATATTCTAAAATAATTATAAACGCCATAAATCCATAATTTTTTTAAAGTATTGGAGAGTTAAATTGACCCAAACATCGCGGATTTCATTTTCGACCATTTCTTTCGATTTTCCGGTTACGTATGCCACTTTTCGCATAACTTCTGCCCAAACATTTCCAATTACATTTAAATCTGAACTTGGTGGAAGCCAGCCAAAAACAATGAGGTTAGAACCTTTCAAAAATTCTTGGCATATTTTTGCGGTGTGAATTGGTGTGTTGTCTTGTTGCAGCAACCAGTCTCTCCCAATGAGATTGTCAAGACAGACAGCTACTTGGTCATTTAAAATGTCAAGGTATACGTTTTTAACAACCTTATCAGGCAAAAGGATCAGATCTCCAACACTATTGTAAAAAATACAACCGCAAAACATTAGCTTCCCACCGTTATGCCTATTCGCAGGATGAACAATCGGTGATTTTTTTTGTTCTTTTTTTAGGGAATACACGAACGACTTATGAAAATCTCCATGGATCGCAATAATCCAAGGGTTTGTTCACAATGATATTAATAACTGTTCTGGTTATGTAACGTTGAATACCGACTTCCTTAATTCTTCTGGCGATATTTTGTCTATTGATTTGCTTTCCTATAATATTTTTTGATATTTTTGAAACATTGGTAACTGACCGTCTTGAATATTTTAATAAACTTTCTACCTAAACGGCGATCAACTGCTTAATTTGTTACCCTTTTTTACCCACATCTGTACTCCTTTAAAAGTTTTTTTTATATTTTCGGCAATTGTAGAGATTATTTGTTGGCGTAGCTCTACCTAGTTCACTGTTTTTCGGCATTTTGATAAGTTATTTAATGGCTAGTTCATGTTAGGACAATTAAACAAGACTAAAACACTATCCCAAGTAAAACAAAGGACAAACCTCTACATAGTCGAAAATCATGTTGCGACGTGAACAAATGAAATTCGAATTACTTATGCCCCGATGAAATAAAGCACTACTACTTAGATTGGAGTTTTTTTTCGTATCACTGTTTCATTTTTTGTTTAAGAATTTGTAAAACAACTGCGGTAGAAAAATTTTGATTTTAATAAATGCTCTAAAATTTGCAAAATATTTTGCTTGAAATATAAAAATTCCAAATACTTTTGCCCATGACTGTACAAGCTGTTCGTAATGAAATAGAAAATCTAATAGTGAGTTTATAAAATATATTTTGAAATAAAATTGAATCTACTTTGTGGCTAAAATAATCCTTTGTTAATGTTATATTAGTATTGGCTTTACTTAGAACAACGACAGGATGGTGTTGTCGAATAATAGATCACACACTGCCAATTTATCTTGCACATCGCGAAGACAAAATCCCATAATTGCAATAATATTGGAATATGATGATCATGAAACTCATAAGCAACTAAGAGTTTCAGCAGAAATATTCAAAGAAATCTGTTTGTTTTGGACTAATATCATTTTTACTGTGGCTAAATAGTATCACAAGCTACAGAATAGTGAGAGTTATAATGGATATGCCTAGGTTAACAAATAATGAAATGTCTATAAACCGTTTTCCAATGAATTACCAAAGATAGTACAGATATTTGGAATACGGGCTGGAACATCAATTTTTAATAATTAACTAATGTACTGCTACATACATCTAGATCTGTTTGCTGGATACCTATGTAGGTTCGGTTCACGATACTCATTTATAAAACTTAAATTACAAGACAAATAAATATTCTTATCTTGAAAATACGGCATCGATTGTTATTCCATATCTAGTTGTAGGTTCAGTTGGATTATTATTGATTCTCAAATCAAATTTTTGTTCAAATAATGTTGTCAAAGGGATTCAATCGTTTGTGTCAAAATTAGCATTAAAATCTCCTCATCATCGGAAGTTCGTCTAAGTTATATCGTAAAATCCTTGAACCTTTGCGACTATATATGAGTAACCGACGGTGTAAAAATTTTATGATTTCTGTGATTTGGTGAATATACACAACAACCATAAGGAATAAGTTCACCCACATTTCTCATTGTAAGTTCTATTTTCAGCGTAGTATTCGGGCTATATTTTTGTTTTGGTATATCGTAACTCCCACAGCTCTAACATTTTTCCGTGTTCTTCATTAGAAATGTATGTTTCTGATAATAATAAAAAGTTAGTTTCTTGAGAAATATAATCTTGTAAATATAAAACATGTTTTTCGACACTTTCACCGACTTTAAGCGACATATAATAACGAGTTTTACTATCAAACAAATTTATCTGGAGCTTTTTGCAAAATAGATACGTTGTATCCATTGTCCGATGCGTTTTCATGAAATAATCGAATCCCATTTGGGCAGCGCTGTGTGACTTATTCCTTCGTAAAAACTTTTGACTCGATAATGGCCAATTCGTCATTATCTAGAATGGATCCTACCAATTTTTGTAAGGATAGTAGCAAAAATTACATTCGTTTGTCGCAGGTCCAACCTGGACCTCCTCTAGCTAAAGCTGGAGATAGTTGTCGCAAGTCTCCAATAAGAATGATGCCTAAGTGGTTCTCCAAGGCTACTATCAAAATTTTCAGTTATTTGCTTTAAACTTGAATGAATTTCATTTAAAAGTTCAGCAACAATCATACTTATTTCATCAACTATTAACACTTTAACATATTTAAATAAATATCGATTCTGTTGTGCTGTTTCTATTGCCAACAAAAGTAGTTTAGATAATGATATTTTGTAATTCCGTCAATGTATACTGCAACTTTGCCAGTGGAAGCACACGTAATGTATGCATTGCAGAAGCCGCCCATGAAAAATATTTGTAAAGGCGACTTCTCTGCAGATAAAATGTGATAGATCATTATATTTTCTCTTCTATTAGCAATTGCTCCTAAACTTTTAAGTACTTACGTAAATCTTCATTAACCGCAGCATTTGGGTTTCTATATAATTCTTGAAAATTGTCATCATTCAATTGATCATCTTGGCGACAAAGTTGTCGATATATATCAATAGTATTTTGAATATCAATATTAGACTCCAACTTAGATTTCCGTATCCTCATTTTTAAATGGCAAATGTAAAGTCACCATTTCCCTTCTGTACTTGTTGTAGTCCTAAGTCATATCATAGTTTCTATAACGAATAATTCGTGACAGTTTTCGTTCTTCATAAACTCCACGATTGTTATTAGTATATTTAGAAACAAATTATGCTAAAGTAACATTTTCCAAATCGTCTTGCCGTTATTGATATTTTTGATGCCAATCCGCCTTCCAAATATCAGTAGAGTCATCATCAAGTTCAATTATTTATTTTAATGTATTTTTAATATTTTGTCGCTCGATTGGCCAACAAGTATTGATACATTGAACTACTACTGAAGATCTTGACATTGGTTCTCTAAGAAGATACCAAGCAGCTTCTTTAAATCAACACTTATTTCACGAGTTATTTCAACAATGTCGAATTCTGGATGTTCAGTCATCTATTGCATACTCTACATACTCGGCAACATATGCAACACAAGAATATTCTTCAGTGATTACCTGGAAATCCATGTTTGACTATAATACGTTAAAAACAAATGGATTAAATGTATTGTGATCTCATTATTTTTTTGTATTCTTCATCTGATCGAATATTATTACTTTCATAGTAATATTCAAAACTACTATGTATATTCGTTGCTTTCTAAATTCATTCTAATTTCAGCATAACGTTTCTAGTACTCTTTGAAACTTTGCGTTATGCCGTTCGCCATACTAGTCGGTCTTACCCTCAAGGCCCGCCAATAGATGTTTCACATTAAAAATTAAAACAACATGTTATGACCAACTTTCATACTAACTTCATCTCGGCGATACATTTTTTTTCTAAAATTAGCAACGTGTTTAATTTGGGCTTAGATCAGTCTTATACAAATAATTTAAGGTTAGGTTTTATATACGGTGGAAAAAGTATTGTAAATATACTATATCTGCTTTTATATGTTTCTGCCATTTGACGAACAAAATTTTCGTAAATTCCCGGTGAATATACAAAGTGAATTAGGTAATTTCGTGTTGGTGATTATAATATCATATGCCCGCACAAACAGTTGCAAATGGTTTCAATTACATACATATATCGTTACTCTCAAATATTATCATAATATTTGACCATGATAATTTGGGTATGTGCGGTTTTTTCAAATGAATGCCAAAAATTAGTACTAAAAATATTTATTACAGGCTTCGAACACAGTCTAAGACTCGTAAATAAAATAATAAAATTTAAATATTTTATCGAAAGGCTGACAAAAGCTTAGTACTCTGGCAAACATTGACGGCACTGCTTTTTGTTACGCATTTTATACTTATATGTTCATATATTTACCATAAGAATATTTGACCCCCAAGCTCATGTGGTGTGAACAAATTTACTCAACAGCAAACGAAGCAGCGTAATAAAGATGTCAACAGGAACCAAGACAGGAACAGTCAATTAATTTTAATTTCAAAAAGTTTTAACCGATTGATAAATTTGAAAAATTCCTTAAATTCTGAAATTGCAATAATTCAGCAAGATTTCAGAAGCTAATTTAAATCTACACTCAGAACAACTATACCCCAATTTTATTGTTTGTCTTTTAAAGATTTTATAAGTTCAAATAATATAATTTGACAAAACTAATATTTGTAAAGATTTTTGCCTTTCGTTAGAAAATTCAAACCAATATTCAAAGTTATACTTCTAGTTTATTATAATTTGGAAGGAATTTTAGATAAATAAAGTAAATATTGAAAACTCAGTGGTCGCAATGAAAATTGTCAAATTGCATGTAAGTACTAGGTCAAATCTAATTCTGCCAAATAAGGATCTATTGAGATGTTTTAAAGGCCTAAGTATTAAAACATTAACTAAAGTTTTCCCGTCAAATTTTTGTTCATAACATAGTTTCTCCCGTAAAAGTAGGAAGTTAATGCGATTATTGTATATTCACAAAACAAACCAAAGTACCGTCCGTATGTGACGTACTACTAACACTTACAAATCAGCTTATTTAGCTTCAGTTTTTGTTTAATTAATTATTTTTCCTCAACAAAATCCAGAGGGCTATTTGTGAATTCGATTCGAACGTATTCGACTCTTCAAAGTATTGGATTTTTATTTGAATTGAATCAGATTCGTTCATTTCTTATTCAAATCGAATACGAATATTATATTTCGAAGAGTTCAACACGTTCGAATCGATTTCACAAATAGCCACACAGACTACTTGATTAGATTTTATTAGTAGTGATGTGCAAAATTTGCGCAATAAAAATAAAATAAAGTAACTAGAATCGAAGGAAAGCGAATATTAATTAAAATTTTGTCAAAGTGCATAATCAGGCCAAATTGAATATTAATTATACCATAGTTACGTAACTACTCAAAAGATATGTGTATAGATGAAATAATATCTTACAAAAAAAAAATCTAATAATTTCATAAATAATTGTAACAACTATAGGTGAGATATGGGGATATTAGTAGAATAAATTAAATTTCAACATATCATCTGGCAAATGGGAAATTGATCTTTTTCTATTATTCTTCCTGTGGCAAACCACTATTTTGATGGTAACAACATTTTAAAAACACTCTAATTGAAATATTGTTATGATAAATATCAAATGTGGTAATGTAAATAGAAACAAATCAAATTATTTACGCATTAATTAATCTTAAAAACCCTACATAGAAAAATCTTATTTCTGTGCGGTTTCAACTCTTATTTATTAATTGTAAACCAAACCACAAAACCCTAAATCATATCAACTCTATATATATATATAAAATAAATTTAATAAATAAAATTAACTTGAAAACTTTTACATTTATAGTATGTACATGGATTCCATTTCAATTTTGTATATGTTTTAATTTTTTGATACCGAAAAAAAATAAGAAAGAAAACAAATTAAATAGTTAAAACCCAACTGTCTCTTTAACTTTTCTATTATGAATAACTTTAGAAAAATACAATATTAAAACTTAATGTTTATTATATACATAAATTTATATACTAATAAATTAAAAATCATATATAGATATATTTTGGAGATAACTTAGTTTTTTAGAAAAATGCATAAATGATCTAAATTAAAAAAATATCATAAATAAATAAGATGCTTACAACTTAAAATAACAACCAAAAAAAAAAGAAACTTATTAGATTGTGTTATTACGAGTATAAGCTCAACCAAATGGGATAACAAAACCAAAGTCTAAAATCAAAATATGTAATACAAAATTTAAATGTAATAATTAAATAATATATTGTAAAAAAAACAAAACCAAAAAAAATGTTGTGCGTAAATAAAATTAATAATTGTATGTACGTGCATACGTATATATGTATATTTAGTAACAAATTAAAATGCTGTAGTTTTTATTTAAATTTTTTAAACGTCTGAGATATTATGGTGAACAAACTAGGTAAGTTTAAATTTGTCAGTTAACCGTACGATTTTTACCGTGCGAGTTGAAATTTTAATATTTATTTAACTTCATTAAATCAATCTTCTCATCAGGCCGCGGCGACTGGACCGATTATACCACAATTTACATTCTATATATAGAGAATGTGCTGTGCGTTAAGTACTAGCGAATCGTACTAATACAGAGGAAATCTTTTACAATTTTTCTTCTTCACAATATTCACACAGCTCTATTTCTGTGTACGCTAATTTTTACTTTATTAATTTTTTGTTAGCGTAAGCATTACGAGTTTCGAGTTTCTCTAAATTGCGACAATACGCTTACAAATAATTTCTTTTCTCTTCTTTAAAAATAACCTTTTTAATCATTACGAGTTGTCTGTTATACTTAAAAAGGTGTACGAGTAAAACAACAAGTTGCGCCTTACGAGAACTCGTAAAGTTATGCATAAATCGTGTTTTGTCACAATTTCGAGAAACTCGAAACTCGTAATGCTTACATAATCGCACCCCTGTATTATATATTTCTAGATACAAAACAGGGTGGTCATTTTGTGGTGCCATATCACACCTTTATATCACTAGTGGAGACTTTTTTGTGTGATATAAAAAAATGGAGAAAGTCTACAAACACATCCCTGCAAAATGAATTTTAAGGGGAAAATGATGAATCAAAGTGATAAGTTGACGTTTCCACATAACCTCAAATGACATTATATGAAAATTTAATACGAAGTGCTATTTGTGTGGTGATAAAGTAATACTTTAATGCTAAGGTGTTTATTATTTATAAATAAAATGTTAAAAATATAATTATCAGTCCTTTGTCCATCAACAATTTTATTTTGCAGTTGGTTTCATGATAATTTTCATTCATTTTTTTAAAACCCCAATTTAGTTGTTTTCCATCAAATTATTTGGAGTTTGATCAAAAACAACTAAATTAAAGTTTCAAAAAAATTAATGAATATTATCAAGAAATCAAGTACAAAATAAAATTGTCGATTGAAAAAAGACCAATTAATATATTTCTAACTAAACATAACTAGAAAAGCCTTTGGTTTGTTAGAATTTGATGTTTAAACGATGACCAATATTTGCATTTTGTGGGGTTATGTCAGATGGTTTATGTTAATTTTTGTTTAAGAATTTTTTTTTTGTCCTTTGCTATTATGAGCTCCCGATGAAATTTGTTACTCTAGGCAACTAGAATGTTATTTTCAACATATAATTAACTACACAAAATTAAAATAATTCGTTTTTCTTGTAAATTTAACAATAATCAATTAATTTTATTTCAAAAATATATAAATGATCATTTTGTTAATAAATATCATTCATTTATATTTCGCGTCCATGTAAATTTCATTCATTTTTTGAATTTTTATTAAAGCTTTTTTTAACTAAACTCTATATAAAACAAATGTAAACAACAAAATATTTTTTTGTCCACTTGTAAAAATAAGACGGAAGAAGTGGTGGTCTTTTTCATTCAAATCATTAAGCGACGGGACAATGTTCATCCATGAAAACACCACAGTAAGCTACGACCATTTATTTTTCGCACAGTATCGCCAAATGTGATATATTACCACAAAATGACAACACTGGAAAATGAATTTTAAGGGGAAATCATAACCTCAAATATACGAGTAGTTATATGAACTTTTTATATGAAGTTTTATGCATTTTTATTTACTACATTTGGCATTTTCTAGTTATGTTAAGTTAAAAATATAATAATTAGTCTTTTGTTAATCAAAAATTTTGTTTTGCACTTCGTATCACAGTAATTTTCATTCATTTTTTTAAAACTTTAATTTAGTTGCTTTTGATCAAACTACATATAGTTTGATATAAAACAATTACATTCAAATTTTAAAAAAATGAATGAAAATTACCTTGATATGAAGTGCAAAATAAAATTTTGTTTTAACAAAAGACTAATTATTATATTTTTAAGTTAACATAACTAGAAAACCCTTTGGTTTATTAGAATTTCATGTTTAAACACCGACCATTATTTGCATTTTGTGAGGTTATGTCAGATGGTTTGTGTTGATTTTCGTTCAAGAGTTGCTTATATTTTGTCCATTTCTGTCCATTTTGTCCAATAATATATATGTAAATGATTATTTTGTTAATAAATATCATTTATTTTTCATTCGAAAATTTGAATTAGAGGTGTTTTTAACCAAACTCCATACAAAAAAAATTTTAACAACAAAATAAACCATTTTGTCCACTTATAGAAGTAAGATGGAAGATATTGTGGTCATTTTCATTCAAATCATTATACGACGTGACGTTGTTCATCCAAGATGGGACCGCAGTAAGCTACGACAAATGTCAGTTTATCACAGTTTTATCACCAAATGTGATATAGCACCACAAAATGACCACCCAGGTTTTGACACAAAACTAAATAACTGACTCGTTCTATACTTTGTGTGTATTGCGCCAAATCGATGTGTTTGGGTGAAGAAGAATTAAAATTGCATTAGTAAAAAACCAAAGTACATTTTTCAGCTGATCTTGTTTTTACTGTATAGATGAATGAAAAACTTATAAAACCAAAAATTTGCTCGTTTCGTTGTTTATACTATTTTCTTCCTGAGGTGGGATGTCGTAACATCACTTTCGAATTCGATAGATTTTATATCTCTTGTTTCAAGAATAAAATTGTACTCTATTTCGTTTTCCAATTATGCTTGTTTTGCTGCTATCTCAGCTTGATCGAATAAAACAACATTCTATTTCTAATTACATTCACGATTCTTTATCACCCAATTTCTGTTTAGTGATACTTTATCGATGTGAAGGAAAGGAAAAGTACGCAACAAAAAGGGATTGCAATAGAAAAAGCGTAATAGAGGTACAATTTTATTCTTGAAACAAGAGACATAAACTCTAATGAATTCGAATCGACAGTGATGTTACTACATCCCACCCCTGATAATTTTATTTTAACTTCATTTTTTTATGAATTGATCGACATTGTTCGGGTGTAACCGTACGAACAAATGCGACTGAATTTTGAAATAATTTTTTTATTGTTTTGTGGGAGTTTCAATATAGTAAGATAAATCTGTAAAATAGGGATCAATGACCTTAAATAAAATACAGAAATCGATTGGGATTTGATTATTTGTTTTTAAACGAACCTATTTTATAAGAATAAATAACTATAATTTTTATATAATTATCGCGTAGATTTCTTCCAAAAATTAAATTTTTGATATCCCAACAAACGTAATATTTATTGTTTTATTCATCATTGTGTTGGTGAATATAATTACTTACGTTAGTGATCAAACTATTAATATTAAGTAGTTAGATCAGTTTTTAGTGTGAATTTAAACAATTTTTAATTTATAGTGCTTTTATAATTGCTGTGTAATATTACTGTTATTTTTTATGTAAATATTGTAATTTAATTTTGTAATAATACGAACTGTTAATGTCGATCTCATCGAAAGTCAAAACCACATACCTCGAATTTATATCTATTTCAAAATATTTCTGCTTCAAATTGTTGAAAATGTATTCGTTTACTCCGGGTTTAAGATGCTTGACAGGCATCCCAGCTCTGAAGAGAAGACGCAGCTGAGAGCTTTCATTTCAAATCATTTTTTAAATGCCGGTACGTTGTCGGTGACTTCCTGTCTGGATGTTCAGCTTTGCACAATGTTCAACATTCATCAAGTAGATATTCGCCTCATTATCTTGTGTTTGGGTATCATAAAATAAATCATGGCTATGACTATCAGCTATGACCCAGAGAAATGCGTTTGGATAAATTATACTTAATACAGGATTGGAATGGCTAAATTACATTTAGGTATACAATATTCTTTATATGCACAGTTCATGTTTAGTTCCATAAATTATACAATTTTTTTGCGCAATTTATTGTATAGTAAGTACAAATCATTCAATAAAAACATTCCTTATAATCCATGAACAATGATTATCGTGAATAATTTAAAAAAACTCAAAAAAAATACAGTTATTCCAAAAAATAAAAAATGCATATTATATCACACCTAATGCTTAACTAAGTATGTTATAAAACTAATTAGCTTAAATTATACCTAAAATTCATAAATGTTTTATGCATTTTCTTTTTGTCTCCCTATATACACGTATCCTTTCGTTCACATGGGTTTTTGGATATTTGATGTAGTGAATATTAATTCACTATGTCAGAACGTTCTGGCCAGATACTTAATGTAAGTAAGTGGCTAGACTGCAATTTTTTGTAGTTTGGTCGTAACTTTTCAGTACGAAATCAAGCTACCAACATAAAGAACTCATGGAGGGTTCTCATTTTGCAGAGTAATACATTGCTATAACTCTTTGGGCCTTGGGCTAAAATTACGGAGAGGAGAGAAAGATATTTCTACTTTTTTTCAGTAGATATATTATAAGGGATTGGCCTCTTTATTTTTGTGATTTACCAAATCGAAAGTACATATTGGGATTGCCATGAACAATTAATATATGTGTCTATAAAAAAGCCGAAAAAATCAATTGATTACAAACAGACAAATTAAATTCTTTAAATATTAATCTATTAACAAAAAATTAAGAATTATTAAAAACATGTTTGATTTATTCTTACAATTTATTGGTTTGTGACTTTTAATGTAAGACATTATATACCTGATACCTGTCTAACCATTGATTGAGCCTAGATTTATATCTCTCATTGAGCATAATTGGTAAAATTCGTTGCACAATTGTTGCCAAACTCCTGTATATTTCATAATTATATAAATTTAAATTATACTTTACTAAGAATTAGTTAATAAAAATTTAGGAATAAACATGAATTAGCCCATCTGAATTTTTCCTTTCCTTTGGAAATTCATTCAAATTAAATGATAAATTATACTTAATATTGTGAGACTCATGCATATATAAAATAACTCAATGTTCTTATAAAGAATAGTTTGTACTTAGTAAGAATCGCACGAATGATGCCTGATTTGCGATTATTATACTAAACTTGAGTGCAAAAAAATCGCACATTGCTCAATTTTCCACAAAAGTTCAAAAATATCAAAAAAATCCAATATTTGTTTAATTTTTTTAAATGTAGATTCAAATTCTATTTCAATACCTATCCAGTGGTACCTTTTTTGTACTTCTACCATGCCAACAAAGTGAATTTTTGTCAAATGCATACAGCAGGCTTTCGAATTAAATTCTAAAAATAATTCAACAAGATCAATACAATAGCATGCCATGAAATATCTCGCTCGGAATTGTCATCATTCGCATATCGACGCTTAGTCTGAACGGTCCTCTATTAATTACGTCTTCAACCGGAGCAAAGAAATGGATACCACATCAGAGGTAGCCGTACAAGTGGTTGCACTAATTGATGCGGGCCCGAACCAAAGTGAAGTGGCTCGACAACTAAATTTGAGCCGATTCTCCGTTCGTCGAGTGTGGCAGAGATATCAGGAAACTGGTGGCCTCAGACGGCGACAAGGATCTGGCCGACCTCGAGCTACAGCACGTGGTGATGATCGCTTCCTTGTAACAACTTCGTTTCGAAATCGTCCTATGAATGCGGTTCAACTGGGACGGCAGCTCTAAGAAGTTCGTGAAGTCGAAGTCAGTCGGTGGACAGTTAGAAGACGACTTCGAGAAGTTAATCTGACTGCACACAGACCAGCAAACGGGCCGAAATTGACCGCATCCCACCGGCGAGCCCGTCGTGAGTTAACTCGAGAGCATTTGAATTGGACAGAAGAAGAATGGAGTAGAGTCCTGTTCTCTGACGAGTGCAGGATGTGTTTATATGGCACCGATGGACGCGGAAGAGTATACAGAAGATACGGAGAGCGATATGCACAATGTTGCATCCGTGACTCGTATGGCGGTGGATCGTGCATGTTCTGGTGAGGCATATCACTAGAGGCGAAGACAGATCTTGTATTCATCACCCGAGCCAATACTGGCGGTCGGTCAAGAGGAATGACTTCTCAACGGTACATTGAGGAAGTACTCGAGGAGTATGTCGTACCTTTTGCCGGGTTTATTGGTGAAAATTTTCTGTTCATGCAGGATAATGCGAGCCCACATACGGCTGGTGTAGTATACCAGTACATTCAAGAGGTGGATGGGCCTGTTATGAAGTGGCCAGCTGGAAGCCCGAACCTCAATCCCATCGAACATATATTAGACGAGTTGGAAAGAAGGGTTCGAGCCAGAGATGTTGCTCCAACGAGTCTCCAGGAGTTGCAACAGGCGATCGTAGAGGAATGGGAGGCGATATCTGAAGATTTTGTGAAAACTTTGGTGAAATCAATGCTTCATCGAATGGAAGCTGTCATTCGGGCCAGAGGAGGGAATACTCGTTTTTAATACAAATATTTTTTCTGATTTCCATGTTTTAATTCGATTTTTACTACTAATTTTCATTGCTGACAAATTCACAAAAACGTATACCTCAGATGTTTACCCCCAAAAATCAGTTACGTTAATACGTGCCATGTATAAATACAAAAAAGGTACCACTGGATAGGTATTGAAATAGACTTCGAATCTGCATTAAAAAAAAATAAACAAATATTGGATTTTTTTTGATATTTTTGCACTTTTGTGGAAAATTGAGCAATGTGCGATTTTTTTGCACCCAAGTGTATAATTAAGAACGGTTTAAAATAGACCTTAATTTTATAATAAATTATGCTTTATACGAATAATTTACCTATTATTTCTCTGGGTATACGGAGATTATTAACTCCATCCAATAAAATGAGCTGTGCATAATCTCGAAACCAGCACGACTAAACTTGGCTAGAGAGAAGGTATTAAACCACATTCGACATGCGTATGCCACCAACAGTAAACAATACAATTTACGATCGCGTTCGTTCTTGAACTCCAGGACCCTATTGCACCAACTACTTATCACTAATTACTTATCAACTTATCATAATTTTTGATAATTTTCTGTTGTACCAAATTGAAATTTGCTAAGTATTTAATTGAGTTATAAACTAAAATTAAGTTGTACCAATTCGCGAAATGATAAATGACAAGTAATATTT
This sequence comes from Tipula vernalis, assembly GCA_958295665.1. Classification (NCBI taxonomy): domain Eukaryota; kingdom Metazoa; phylum Arthropoda; class Insecta; order Diptera; family Tipulidae; genus Tipula; species Tipula vernalis. Next base: position 304,618,525 of record OY282558.1, read on the forward strand.
TGATAAGCGATAAGTTTGAGGTTTTTGATAAGTTTTTCGTAGTTCTGTTGCACCAAAAGTTTTAACTTATCAATAAGCGACTACTTTAATGATAACTTATCCAAAATAATAATAAGAAAAATTTCACTACTCAAATAAGTTGATAAGAGCTACAAATTGTAGTAGTATAACGGAAGTCGGTTAAAAACGTTTTTTTTGCTGTTACTGTAAGATGAGAACCTTTGTTCAATTTTAAAAGAGTACAAAGACATTTTTCAATACAATTATTTATTATTCGATGATGTCCTTGCCGAGGTCCTTTGACGGCGAGTAGAAAGAATATTCAAGCAGAATCTAAACGGAGGAACATCCTGCATTTGTGAGGTGTTGTGATCCTGGCTAAAAACCATTAATTTTTGTTTTTTAATACATAGTTTGTTAATTATGTGGTTCATCATTTGCTGTACATTACATTATAAATGAGCTTATACGCCCAAAATCTTGTGTATAACATGGAGAAAACCTTCGTGATTAAATAAATGAATAAATAACTAAATAAGTTATAATGATAAGTCAAAATAAGAACAATTTCATTCTGTTCGATTTATCATAAAGGTAAGACAGTCGTTGTTTTTCGATATTTTAAAATTAATATAAAACTGTCAAATATACATAGGTATATCAACTTTATTGAACAAAAACTGAAATTTATTAGACGAAAACAATTTTTTTATAAAAAAATGCGTCGGTTCGAAAGATTATTTATGGATGAAAGCGAAAGAAGAAATTGTGTAGTGGAAGCCAGAACCAATTATTCTCTGGATTCGGGAGTGATAAAAAATTTTCGTTTGTCACATGAACAAATTGAGCACGTATTATTAAAAGTAGGAGCAAGTTTGCACCATAGAAGCGACCGAAACTGCATTGGTTAGGAAATGGCGCGCAATATCATGGGATTGCCAATGCACGGAATTATTAAATTGACTGTATTAAGGGTTATTCATCGAGTAGCAAATACCAGCATCGATAACATGACGGCGGAAACCGTGTGCTGGTCCGAAAATTTCCAGGATATAAGTTTCTTGAGATGGATGGTTTCTCCATTAGGTAGCTGGTTGCATCACTGGTTGGTAATGATGGTGTCTGGTCCAGACCGCCCCTTTTATGCAGTAAACTCAAATTAGCCAGGTAGTGTCCATGACTCCTGAGTATTGCGAAATACAAGGCTATTTTGCAATTTTGAGTCTGGTTTTCGTCCGTTCCCCGGTGCTGTGATTTTGGATGACAGTGCTTCCCCCTTAAAGATTGGCTTATCTCACCAATGCAAAGAAATCCGGATGATGCATAAGAGCAAAGATTTAATCGTGCCCATAAGCGGACGAGACGAATAGTGGAAAATAGTATTGGTTTGTGTATGACGATTGCAATTTTTGTATAATTTAGTTAAATTCAACTTGTTTGTTAATATGAATTCTCTTAATTCATTTGTTATGAAAATAAATTGTTTACGAACGAACGTTTTTGTAAAGAATCAGTTTGATTCGATTGCAATTTTGTATCTTTTTTAGGGACTGTAAAAAAAAAATTGTGATAATGGTAATAAAATGAAAAATTGATTATAGATAATAAATTTAAATTTAATTTTTTGTCTTATTTATTTTCTTAAACTTTAAATTAATTAATAAATAAATAAACAATAAAACAAAAAAAAATGTAATTAATAGTTTTTGTTAAATAAATTAATAAAATTTAAACGTACGAATTTGTTACAAATATACATATGTAGTATAAACAACAACAAATAATAATAAATTCAGGATCCTATACAATAATTGCTAACCAAAAATGGGTAACAGTTTTTATAAACCTATTTCACAAGCGGATGTTGAATATCCGAGAAGCACCTTTAGATTCCCGCACAAAGGCAATACAAGGCTCGTTAATGGTGTGGCGAGCCGCGGTAAACCACACCCGAGTACCGTTGAAGGGCAAGTAAGCTAACAAAATCATTTATTTTTTTTATTATAAGTCCAGTTATGAATTAAATTAAGTTAATTTGGGTGATGGTTAGAGAAGTGAAAGTGTCGGTTGTTGGTGAAAAACTTCCGATAGATATTCGTAGCTTGAATTCTAGAACTAAATTCCTATCAAGTTTGAAAATTTGGTTAGCCCAATTAAGCAATATTGATTTTTTGTTTAAAGTCATTATTTAATTGTTCACTCATAATTTTGTATGTTAGTTATTTTGATGAGGGGTAAATTTTTGCATGAATATGTAACGAAATCTAAAACGATTTCGTGTCATATTCAAAAAAAAAAAAAATTAAACAAACAAGAGTGCTGGACATAGCACATGTCTGGCTATAGACTTACGGCGATGGGGTGGGTGAAATATCCAGCATCCTGTTTGTTCTTGGGAAAGCTGTGTATATATATATATATATATATATATATATATATATATATATATATATACACCGCTTTCCCAAGAACAAACAGGATGCTGGATATTTCACCCACCCCATCGCCGTAAGTCTATAGCCAGACATGTGCTATGTCCAGCACTCTTGTTTGTTTAATTTTTTTTTTTTTGAATATGACACGAAATCGTTTTAGATTTCGTTACATATTCATGCAAAAATTTACCCCTCATCAAAATAACTAACATACAAAATTATGAGTGAACAATTAAATAATGACTTTAAACAAAAAATTAATATTGCTTAATTGGGCTAACCAAATTTTCAAACTTGATAGGAATTTAGTTCTAGAATTCAAGCTACGAATATCTATCGGAAGTTTTTTTTAAATGGTTGGTGCAGTGACTAAAAAATAATTATAAAAATGCGTTTTGTAAAATTTTGGAACATTTCTGAAACGCATGACATTTTTACGCAGTAAATAGCTGTGACAACTCAAGTAACAATTCCCACTAATTTCAAAATATTTATTCATAACCTTAAAATCATAAACATGTTTCAATGTAAGAAGTGTGCTGCTCAAGAAGAACGACCAAGAAGAACTACGTTTATTCTCGAAATGCATCAACCTAACTACAAGCTTTTGAGCTGTTACTAATGGTCTGACCGTTTAAAAATACGTACCACACCAGCAATCTGGAGACAATTAAGGCGTGATTAAAAATAAAATTGGCTCAAGTACAGATCCCTACGGGGTACACCCACATGCAGCACCAATAAGCCACTGAAACTATTTTTACAAGTAATGGATTCATAAGTTCGCTCAAAGCATCCTCTGTACCCAAACCAGAGCGAAAACCAAATTGACATTTACTGGAATTAACTGTTCCGAACTTCTGTCATTCGTTGGTCTATAATTACACAACAACAAACGATCACCCTTATTTAAGAGAGGAATAACAGTGGCCATTTTCAGTGATTTCGGAAATTTTCCTTCGGTTATACTTCGGTTAAACAATGCACTTAATATATCAACAATGTTGAAGCTAATTCTTTTAATGATTGCACTACTAAGGCCAAATAAATCTGTTGAGTGTTTATCCTCAAGGGAATTGATAATGAAAAATAATTCCATGGAAAAAAATGGCCGAAAGAAAAAGTTTGAGTTGGGGCTCATATCAAGTATGAGTTATTAAGTAGTTGTGAATTATTGTTGAATTCCAGATGCGTTTTGGAAACTATATTACAAAAGCAATTGTTAAAATAATTAGCAATGTCTACTGTTGGTGAGAATAAAACCAATTAAATTAATTCAATTTATTTATTCAATTAAATTATACAACACTGAATTATGCCCAGATTTCTTAACCTAAAAAAGAAAAAGAAATTGAGGTGTGGCCAATACACGACTTTCTTTTATCTTAATATTTTGTTCGTCTAATATATTAATTTCGTTACTGGAAGTACTTTTGTTAAGTATTTCATTCAATAAGGACCATTGCTGCTTACTATTATTACCTGTTTTTTGGAATTTTGTCGTATAATTTTAGCTTCTTTTATAATCTGTTTCAGATTTTTGGCATACTGGTCTAACTGATCGGCTTGATTTTTCAATTTTCTACTGAGTCTATTTTTCTTGTTAACCATAGTGATCAACTATTCATCCAAGGTTTCAATCTATGAAATTTATCGTTTAAAATGTCGATGAAATATCGTTAAATGTTCAAAGTTAAAAGTTAATTTAATTCCGAAATTGATGTTCAACCTTGGGCCTCCTGATTCGGGAAACAGAATTTACTTTAAACATCAAGTTGACAAAAACAGCGCAATGATCGGTGATGCATACGAGTAAGCCTTCAACTAAAGAATTTATAGCATAATTAGAGAATCTGTAAAAAACATGGTCAATACTTAATGTGGATAGATAAGTTAGAAATTCTAGTCGGAACATTTACCTCAGAAACTAAACCATTACTTGACTTTAAAAATTTATAGTCATCAGTTAACACAGAATTGTTTAGAAGGTTAATATTAAAATCACCTAAAGACTAAGGAATGTTATTAATAAGGAATTATTAAGGAATGAACTGCATTCTTCCAGAATCAGCTCAATATCTTATGATTGTACCATGTAAACGTATGTGTACATACAATCGTTACTTTTAAAATTGGAAAAAATACATCAACTAGTAATAAATCAGCTGACCTTAAATAAAAATTACTATTCACTTTATCATTTAGACTCACATCAACATATACAGCTACACCACTTGAACGATAATTATGTTTGCAATTAGCAAAAATATTATATCCAGTAATTGAATAATTAACAAGTTCATAATCATGTATGCAGATTTTTGTTAAAAAAAATCAATCCAGGCGTTTCGTCTAATGTTTGAATACGACACACCAAATTGTCAAAATTTTTCCGTAAACTACGAATATTTTGAATCAGTACGTTGCATTCAAATCTTAAATCTCCTGAATGTAAAGAGGAGGGAAGTAAATCACTGAATAAATCAAAATTAGAATACAATATATAAGAACTCATTTGAATCCAACTTTAATAAAATAAGGCGAATGATAACAGTTGAATATATGAAAAATGATTGAAATAATAGATCAAAACTGAAAAACTAAAAAGGATAAATAAAACTTTAAATAAAACTAAAATAAAATTCTTAAAGCTAATCCATATATATTGCAGTAAAGTTCTGAACAGACAGAACTTTTACAGTGTAGATCCAAACCGTACAACAATAGATGTAATTGTTAGTGTAGTAAACACATCAATGAAATAATTCTTTTAATAAAATTTAGATAAAAAACTTAACAAATTACCAAATTTAACATTACACCCCATTGTCCTTGGATACGTCAGCAGCGGCAAAATTTTCAACTGGTACAGAGGAATCAGCTGAGTGAATGATCTGTTTAATCCGATAGATATCGTTGAAAGACGTAACAAGATGAACATTTGACGTAACATTTGACGTAACAAGATGAACCACGACTGGAATTTGGTAACGTGATTCAATATAAAAATCTGACTATAGGCAAGCTCATGAGAAACATTATTGACCAGATCTTTGAGATATAAATTTTTATTCCTCCGAAATAAATTTAATACGTTATAATTAATGTGTTGTGGCAATAACTGAATCTTTTAATAATGAACCGGATTGTTTACTATGAACCATTTGCTTAACTGAAATTATATCATCTTTTGTGATATTTACACCAATTTTACCCGCTATGTTGACTAATAAAAGAGAAACATCGCCACACTTAGACGGAATACCATATATGTATGACGAGTTTATTCAAATTTGATGTCTGATTGGGTTGGTCCAACTGAGCTTCGAAAAAGTTGATTTTATGATCTTGAGCCTCGTATTTTTTCTCCAGTACAGCTAATTTAGTATGGCATATTTGAATATTTTTGGTTAGACCGGGGATAGCAATTCTCATTTCATCCACAGTTTGGCACAAAAAAATGAACGAGATTTTAAGATCAAATAGTGACTGACTTTGAATTCCTTTTAACATGATACCAAGGTCATCCAAACTTTGAGCATTATTTTCAACAACTAGAGAATTGTTCGATCCCTTTCGGCAATTTGGACACAGGCAGGTAACAGAACCAATTCTTAGATTTTCCAGCATTTCATCAGAAATTTCAGCACATCTAATGTGGAAACCTTTATCACAATTACCACATTTAATACCTGCAAAGTATTCGTTTGTGATGGTTTAGACATTTCAAAAATATTTTAAATTTTTTCACTGTTTCCGCGAAATAAGTAACTTATTCACGAAATGTCACTTTTACCGCAAAAAAGATATAAAAAAAGGATTAATGTCAGAAAATAACCGAAATCATAGTAAAATTTTATTTAAAAAATCATTTAATATTTTGCTCTTAGCTCTCAAACTTGGACAATTTATGTAACTTCAAATGCACAACAACAATAGACCTAAATTTTTTTTCACAATAATAAAGTTGAATCCATAATTTTATGCCAAGTTTTGTTCTTTTGTAAATATTTTACTTTTATATTATCGAAATAATTAAATTAAAAATAAAATAAACATAGTTTATGCATACGAACTAAATTTGTCCGTGGAAATAACTTCAGCAAATTTCCGAAAGGTGTCTTTTATCGCTTAGTTCGCGCTTACTAACTATGAAACATTTGAATATATTTTATGAAGAAAGTAAATGCGGTCATAGCAAATTTAATTTTTAAGCTAGGTTTAATTATATTAATATTAAATTTAATTTTAGTAAAGGGTTCTTTTAAGAGCCAATTTTGATAGGTAAATAGTAGGAGAATTGTTTAAATGGTTTATGATGAAATATTTACAAAATCGTTTCACAACAAAGACGTAGACAATCGAATTAATTATAAGGTGAAACCATTATCCAAATAATATTACAAATAATTTCAAAATTTTTCTATTACTATCTCTAGAACAATAACAGTAGCAGAATGATTCGTAAATTGTTTATTTGAGTTGGTCATTATTGGGTTACCCACCCTTAAATAAAATTGGAAGGAAAACGAAATAATACGAACCTATTTTAAACAAACAACTTTAACGTGAGAAACCATAGCATACATGCTACCCTAAATCCAATTTTTTTTTTACTGTTTTCATCCTGCTTTTCTCCGAGTTGCAATTAGCAGCTCACGTTTTGGGTGCTTTAGCCCCATCAACAAATTATCCTAAATTGAGCAATATGCTCACAATGTTCTATAGGCGGTAAACTAGGTCTTACTTGAAATACCTTACCCACTACAAAATCCTCTACCTGGCTCAGCTGCAGGAATCATGCCGCCTGGATCACAAGCAAGTAAGATAAAATCGATGTAATGAGTGAAAGCTGGCTTTCAGCCAAACCCCACTCGTTACAACTAACTTAAACATAAGTAGTAAACATTTGAGCGAAATTGATATACAAATACAAGATGCTTTGCTAGAAAGCAAGAAATCATAAATAAATGAATAAATTTATAATTTAATTTAAATAAACAATAAGAAATAAATTACACATAAGTATACATATCTGCACATAGATATTAACAACACAAAAAAAATTGTCTTAGCGATTTTTTCTTCCTCCTTGCAGCTACTTCGAGATGGTATTAACCGTAGATCACTTAATTATAAACTGAATGAGGCTTAATGTAAAACAAATATTTCAGCTTTTACGTTTTCTTGGTCAAGAGAAAGGAATTTAGCACTTCATAAACTGCCATAACGGATTTAATTTACTTATATTTTTGTAATGTAGGTTATTAATGTGATTCAAATATACACGTCACTATCACTATTCGATGAACACGTTCATTACAGCTCTTTGATTTCCCTTACTATTTATATAAAGTCTAGAAATTCTAGCACGTGTTTTCTTCATTTTACATTCTGTCAAAAAAGTACCGGTTAATTTAAAAGAATATAAGGCCAACAACTCAATAAATATCACCGATCAACCACCACATTCGCATGATAATAGCACCAGGTGACTTTTCGTATTTCCCAGACTCAAATTGCTACTCTTAGGAACCTGTTTTGACTCCATTCCCTATAAAAAATGTTTCGATGATTGGAAAAACGCTGGCATATGTGTATATCGTCGAATGGGGAATACTTTGAGGGCGACAAAATACATTTTTATCATTGAATTTAAAATTTGTGTTTTATTTAAAAATTCCCGGTACGTTTTTGACAGAATGTATTGTTGATCCATAGTAAGAAATGGTCTTATGCTGTGTGCCTCAGAAGACTTTTCAAACTAAACTTTTGGAAGACCCAGTAGTTCATGCAATATTTAAATAGATGTCACTAGGTTAAAAGTATTCAACTGTGCCTTATACCAAACTAAACTTTTTATATGTATATTTATTGTAATTTGTGAAGGTTTGTTACTATTTTTATTTTATTTGTAGGTAATAAGAAACTATAAAAAAACTGAAATTTACAAGCATATATTTGCTAATGATAATGCTTATATCTGCAAACACTTGAGTGTCTGCTAATTCGCTTAATAAAATTTGCGGTCTCTTCGCTCAACATCAAACTTTTAAAGGTTTCAAATTTTAAATAAAATTCCGTGTTTCTGTGTTTCTATATTGGATGGCCAGTGGAGAGCGGGCTAAAGAGTCACTGGTATAATTTGCAATCTATCAAGATATTCTGTGAGAACAATTGATCACAAAATTCTTGATCTTTGTAAAGCTCGCACTAAAGTTAGTCAAATTGCCAAGTTAAATTCATGTCGGCCACTTCAATATTTTCGAAAGCGTTAAGTGCTATCGATGGATACCACATAAAAATTGTTGTGCCTAATGCAATACACAGTCCACTTGATTAGAGCATTAATTTAACGACGCGACAATTCTGGTAAATTTATTAATATTTGTTGTGGATACTCGAATATTCAATTATATCGCAAACAAACATTCCCACCTCATGGATTTTTTTTATTAGGTGACAGTGAATACAAATGTTCATTAGAGCCGGTGGCTATTATCGCATCGTTCGTAAGAAAAGGCAACTTAACCGCAGTAGAAAGAAACTTTAACGTTATGCATAGCAAAACACGAAGCATTGTGGGAAATGCATTTGGAATAATGAAAATCGATGACGGGCGATTTTTTTAAAATCACTGGAACTGAACATTTTTTGTTTTTCAATTACATTTACATACTGCGCATACTACATGTTTTAAACAGTATTTATTTATTTTATTTATTTATTTATTTATTACATAAATTTTGGTACGCCTTATTTTGAGCAGGAGCTCATTCATCATAGAACGTACATAACCGACCAACATAAAATAACAGTACAATATGAACTGCTAACAGCCGCTACACTTTGTCCAGAGTTATTCGTTCACCATATTTACGATTAAAAATTCTAACCCAATTGTCTGAACTGCTTGTTTTTTAACCATAATCAGCACAGCCTCTAATCTAACAACATCGATTATTATCCGTTCACTTTAGGTAACTGTGATGAATGCGACATCGCGACTTCATGGGTTCGCGGTTAAATTTTGCTTTCCATTTCAGATCATTTGTATATTAATTTATACAAAAAAATTAATTTAAAATTTTCTAGTAATAAAATACAAAATAAAATTCAACTGACTGACTCTAAAGTCAAAGACTACTCATACAAATTGAAAATTTGTCGAAAAGTAACCTCGTAAATTGACATTTCATCTAGCATCTATGAGGAAATAGCGAAAGCTTCAAAATTTGAAAAGTTTAGTTTGAAAAGTCTTCTGAGGCACACAGCATTATGTAGATAGTATTCAGAACAATAAAAAAAAACTGATTACAGTCCATATCACTTTTTCTTTAACTTTTATTTTTTTATGTATTTTTATTCTGTTTCAATTGATCGACCACTTCATAATCAGGCTCTGACTTTTGTTTGCGTTAGGTGTTCGTGTTTATTTTTTATTTTTCCTTAAAAATAATTATTTTAGTAAAATTGTATTTTTTTTATTGTGCAAAATGGTTATAATGCTAAAATAGTTCTAACTTGGGGACCGGCCAATGCTACATAAATTAGTGCCTGCATTTATTAACGTATATATCCAAAGGCTGGAATAGCGGGATATTTATCCCAAGTTAAAGACTACCGGAATTGTACGTTTACGTTTTGTTGATTGTTTCTTTTGGCACACCCTATTGTGAACGAGCACTTGCTCGAAATAGAGTTTGTCAAAGGCTTTGTAAATTAATTAGTAACTAAATAAAATAAGTTTAAAAAAAAAAAATCCAATATCCAACTAACCTTTCTTTTCTTTCTTTCCTCTAGTCTATTTACACTTCATCAACAGCCCAAAATATTTTTCTCATCGTTCCATATAACTCGACACCAATCGACCATCATCAAAAAACTTATTGTTTTCCCCTTATCAGTTCTGTTCATCGATCACCTGATTTTGTTTCCAAACAAATAGAAAGTATATTCAAATTAAAAACCAATAAATTAGAAAAAAGCACGTTCACAAAGGTCAAAGAATAAAATATTTCTTTTCTTTGATACCAAGAATTAGTTCGTTCCTATTAGTCACATTTCATTTGAATGTTTGTAAAGTTTTTATAAGTAGCTTTTAAGCGCACTGGCAGTGCTATCGAAAGTACTACTATCGGAGTATTTCAGTATTTTCAGATGACTCGTACAACTAAATTCCTTCTTTTATTTTTAAATACAAAACACTGAAACATGATTTTGCTTTGTGCCTAATCGGCGAGATACTAACATGAAAATGTGTAAAGCACTGATTTTCAAATTTTCTAAACAGCACTGTTCACAAGCGTTTTGAAACTCCAAAATTCTCCAAAACGACCCACCCTACTACAGAAACATTATAAATTACACCATCTTAAAATCATACATATGTACATCAATTTTGTTTCAACATTCAAGTACAATGTATGTACTTTAAAAAATTGGCTATAAAATGTATTTTGTTTCACTGTAATTCAATAGTATCTGACAACTAAATATAGAAATACAAAGATAGAAATCAATCAATAACAAAAGATGTACTACATACACGATATTACGATACAATAAAATCGAATTCATTCATTTGCAAAATAATTATGTTAAACGAACTAGGTTCTTCGATAAATTCAATTTTTTTTATACAACATATTGTAATGTATGTGTATAATGTTGCATAGTGTTATTGTTTTTGTAGGTTTGACAGAGAGTACCGAATCCTGCTACCTTAAATATAAAATTGAGGTTTGTCACCCACTTATGTAGTAAGTTAGTGGAGAAACCTGTCCATTATGAATATACTTATAAGAAAATATAAGCCTCTTCTGTGTGAAGCTGCAAATGTTTAAATTCAACCATTATTCACTTAGAAAACTATTTTATTGTTTACAATGGCAAATTCTCAATCGGAAAGCTTAAAAAATTGATTTATCAATTGTATTGGAATAGATAGAATTTTATGGTTTACATTGCTGTTTTAAAATTATTTGAGCAGTACGAAGTTTTTTTGATAAGCAAAATAATCATCCAGAAAGTTCTTAATAGTCAGACATAATCTAATATCAAGATGAGTTAACAGTGTTTATCTATAGTAAAAGAATTCTCGGCCAGCAGCTGTTAGAATGATAAACTCTATTGTTACTGAGATAAACTATTTCCTATATTTTGTATATTTTTTATTGTGAAAAATAGTAAGAAATAGTTTCAGTAACTTTCAATAAATTAATTTAACCCTTTGCGCCATTCACTGAAGCATTTTGATTTTGCGAAACAAAAACGTTTAAGCTGCACAAATAATTGTGAACAGGATATTTTAATTTATCGATTGGCTAATACTCAAAATAAATCCATTTATCAGAGTTAAATTTTCGTTTTGTTTATTTAAACAAAATGAAAACTAGAAAAATAAAAAAAATCGTATTGATTGATGTGCAATGTCCCAATGTTAAAAAATAGTTTTATAGAAATAAAATACAATTGTGAACATATCAAACATTTTTTTTTATCAACTACTTGTCATTTTTTTTCGCACTAAATACTATTGGCATTTTATGTAAATGAGAACTAAACCGTTTATTTTGCCATTTTTGAATTATTTGTTTATACATAAGTTTTAATTTCGTGGAATGGTGCTTACATAATCTATCAACTTCTTCAGCAACCGTTATACAGTCAATAACTAGCTGAAATGCTTAACGCTGAATATAAAGCTATAAGCTAAGACCAAAATAATAGAAATATGCAGGTTGACATCCAGTGTTGCTAATTATGTAATAATACACTGGTTGTGTTCACTCAACATTACTTCTGATGATATACTAAATAACAGCTATAATCCAACGCAGTAACATCAGACTGTAATTAGGGATCCGCAAAAAGTGATACCAAATACTTTTGTACTCGATACTTTTTGTAACGAAACCCAACTGGTATCGATACTTTTTAATAACAAACTACTGCATATTTATGAGCTACACGAATTAAAAAAGGCTGAAATAAAAATGGTCATAAAGAAATGTTCAAAATCGAAAGGAGATCGGCCAGAACAGCCCTCAACTTCATATGATTTTTGGAGCAATCACAAAAAATTAGCTAACGTCCTAAAAAGCGTTCTGGCAAAGATAAAGACAAAGATGAGCTGAGTTTATATTTGGCGAATTCAGTTTGCCGACTAAAATCGGATCCTATAATTCAGGGGGAAGAAATGAAAAACGTTTTCCCTCATTTGTACCGCCTTACCAAGAAGTACCTGATAATACCCGGTACCTTCGTACCATCAGAAAGATTGTTGTTTAAAGCTGGAGCGATTTTAGCACAAACCCGAAACAGACTTATGGGAGACAGGGTGGACACACTCCTCTTTTGGGGCTTTCGAAAATAAAATTACTAATTATTATTTATTTTGTGTTTCTTCGTTTTCTTTATTTTTTAGATTGTTTGTTGCCTTTGTTTACCCGTAACAGGCGATGAGTTGATCGAAGAGAATACTATCAAAACGGCGCGTAATCGAAATACTTATAATAATCCTCCAGTGAATACTGGAATATAACAATTCGTTATTGAGACCTGAGCAGCTCCAGTTAATGGTGGAAAATGTACAAATATTATTAAATCCATATTGTACGTGACGAGACTAAGTGTGAATACAAATCCTACCTTAACCTTAATTGCTCCAAACAAGTGGAAGTGGCTCTTGTAGTATTTAAACCTACGCAAAAATTATTGAATCAAAATCCAGTTAAGCGTTTCGGACATGAAGCCGAGCGTTGTCGTACTGGAAATCACTTTACTATATCTTCGCGTAATCTGGTCGTTTTTGCTTCAATCCTCGGCTCAATTGCATCAATTGTTGATGGTACCGTTCTGCAATGATGGTTTTTTTGGATTGCAGTATCAACGCCATACAATATACCCGGCTCATTCCATCAAATAAAGAGCATGAATTTGGCGCCATTACTATTCGGCTTTGGCATTGATGTTGATGTACTATGATTTTTTGCGCTTCGGATTATCGTAGCGTATCCGTGTAATGATTCTGCAAGTTAATCTTCCATTCGACTCGAGTTTTCATTGAATAAAGCTTCCAGTTCCTCATCTTCAAACTTTTTCAAGTGGAGATTTTTATAGCGCCGAAACCAGTTGTTATTTTTAGGAATTCAACAATATTATTTTTATTTCCGGATGGATTAAAATGTTCTGATTATGACAATAAAAATAATTTAATGTTTTATAAATTTATTTGTATCAGTAGAAAACCACTGATTTGTACAATGACTGATTTTGGAATGAAAGAATTTTACAATAAAATTTATGTACAAAAAAATATGCAAATAGTAAGTGACATCTGTTAATAAATAGTTTAACTAATATTACAAAAGTGGTTACACTTCAAATAATTTTAGTACAAAATCATAAATTATTGGAACGTGTCACCGCACACCTACTATAATATTTTATCCTCTTGTATAAAAAATGGCAAAATGCCAAAATAAAGTAAACAAACTAGCTAATTTGTTGATGGTAAATTAAATTGGCTCGATATAAAACAAGTTTTAAATTACTATACCATATGCATTAAAATTTATACTTTTCAGATATCAGAATATAAGAAAAATAAACGACTGATGGACACAAATATTATCAGATAAGTACAAATTTCAATTACATTTTCAACAAATGGTTCTTTGTGTATTTTCTTTTAATTACAGCTGCTCGACGATAATTCCAGTGATGTCTTCAACATTACCGCCGCCCATTGAATCGGATGATTCAATAATATTTACTGGTAACTTGGCCAGCCTGTGGATGGATCTTCTAACTGGTATTTTATTATTGGCCATTTGCACCGTAACCACTCTTGTCTTGCCGTCTTGACCGGAATGAACTTCTATGATTCTACCAAGTGGCCAATTATTTGGTAATCTATTTGGCTCCGAAACTAGTACGACGTCGCCTTCCTCTATGTTTATTTGTTTCTCACTCCATTTATTTCTTCGTTGCAAAGTGATTAAATATTCATGGTGCCACCTCTTCCAAAAATCATGAAACATTTTTCGTGTTAAATGCCATCTCCCCTTGATAGACTTATTGCTAAAGTCTGGATCATCTGGTACATCGACAAATGTTCTCCCGATCAAGAAATGCGCTGGAGTTATGGCATCAATATCATCTGCGCTATCCGATACCAATGGACGTGAGTTTAGTGTCGCTTCAATTTGGGTCATCAACGTTTGAAACTCTTCCATGGTGAGAATGTGATCTCCGATCACTCGTTTCATATGGACCTTGGTTTGTTTAACAGCTGCCTCCCATAGGCCCCCCATATGAGGCGAATTTGGTGGGTTGAATCGCCAATCTATTTTAAATCTATTGAGATAAGATGCAATATTATTATTATTAGCCCTCATAAACGTGTATAGTGCCTTCAAAAAATTATTAGCTCCAACAAAGTTGGTACCATTGTCACTTGATATGCTATCACAAATTCCTCTACGAGCGATAAATCTCTTCAATGCTCCCAGAAAACTATCCGTGGTAAAATCATAGCATACCTCGATATGTACCGCTTTAATTCCGCAACATACGAAAATACATACATAAACCTTGTCTTGCGGATGTTGACCTCTTCTTCTGATCATTTGTACTTTAAAGGGACCGCAAAAATCAACAGCTGAATTACGAAACGGATACGAAAATTGTACTCGACGCTCAGGTAAGTTTCCCATTAGTTGCCTTTGCAGAATCGGACGCTGTTGGATACAATTTACACAGTTATGTGCCACGGACCTTGCTAGGTTTTTACATCGAAAAATCCAATAATGTGGACGAATTAAATTTGTTAATAGACCTGCACCTGGATGATGATAAAAGTTATGTAAATCATTAGCTATTGCTCGTGCAACGACGTTCGTAGATAACAATATTACTGGATGCTTAACGATGAATGGTAATAGTGATCTTTGTATTCGACCACCAACACGTAATAATCCATCATGATTGATGAATGGATTTAGATTGATCAATTTACTTTTTGATGAAATTTGGGATTGCTGCCTTAGTTGAGTTAGTTCGGTTGTAAATTCACATGATTGATTCACATGATTCACATGATTTTTTTTTCAATATGATTTTCAGCCTCGTTCAATTCTGCACAATTAAGTACACCGGAAATTCTTTCACCTTTGTTGCATTTCGGTATTCGCAAATTATGTATATACCGTAGTATGTACCCCAAAACATTTCTCATTTTACGAAAACTATTGTATCTGTCAATTATGCTAAGCGGAAACGGTTTTATTTGAACTGTAGCATATATGTGCTTTGTTGATTTCATTTCTTCCTGCGTTGGGTTAGTGTTACGAATTTGTTTAGGCCAATCTTGTTCGTTGATTAGCCAATTAGGTCCTAGCCACCATAAATATCAATTATTTAAGTCACATATGTTCATGCCACGAGTAGCAACATCCGCTGGATTTGAAGAGGTCGGGACATGCCGCCACACATTTCGAGGATAATTTATTTGTATAACGCTGGTGTGGTTTGCAACCCAATTTTGACAGCTTCTTGGAGGAGTCGCTAGCCAATCTAGCACTATTGACGAATCGGTCCACATAAATATTTTAATAGAATCGATTTGAAGAGCTTGAGTAACTGATGCCATCAGTTTTGATAGTAGAACTGCGCCCAATAGTTCTAAACGGGGAATGCTATGAATCGGCTTTATTGGCGCTACTTTACTTTTTGCTGCCACCAATCTACTCTGAATGCCTGGAATAACCGCATATATAGCTGCTGCATATGCTTCTTTACTTGAGTCACAAAACCCGTGGATATGTGCAAAATTTTGTGTATTCAGCCATCTTGGAATAATCACCTTGTTCACGTTCATCACTTCTAGACGAATCTTTTGCCATGAATCTTTAATATCCGGTGGTAATTGTTCATCCCATTTTACACTCCGGCGCCACAATTCCTGGAAGAGAATTTTAACACGAATAATAATGGGTGATAGTAAACCCAATGGATCAAACAATTTGCTAGATTCTGATAAAAAGTATCGTTTAGTTAGCCTTGGAATTTCGTCGAGTGCCATATTTTAACTAAAGCAATCATTTGTAGGATTCCAATATAATCCTAGAATCTTTGCTAGTTCGTGATTTTCTCCTATCTGTTTCCTTGGGATTATATCATTCCTTTCAGCGAGGTCAACATCAGGAACATTCGAAATGATTTTTCTTAGATTGAAACCATATTCTGTTAATACCTTTTTAACTTCTTCTACTGATTTTTGCAACTGGCTGGCATTAGATGATCCGGTTAACATATCGTCAATATAGAAGTCATTTCGAATAACTCTTGCAGTGCGCGGATGCTTATTTTCAATACGATTTGCAATTTCAACAAGCGACCTTGTTGCCAAAAATGCTGCTGATGATGTGCCATAGGTCACGGTATTCAATTGATAAGTTTGGACTGGCTGAGTATCACTAAACCGCCACAAAATATTTTGTAATTGATTATCTTCTTGGTTTAACCAAATTTGTCGGTACATCTTTTCCAGATCAAAGCGACAAATTTATGAGAACGGAATCTAACTAGAATTGAAAATAACGTCTGTTGTACGTTTGAACCAACGGCTAGTACCTCGTTTAAAGCAATTCCTGTTGTCGACTTTGCAGAACCATCAAAAACTACGCGAAGTTTCGTGGTAGAGCTATTTTCCTTTAAAACGCCATGGTGCGGTAAATAATAACGTTCACGACGTTCGTGTGTCTCTACCAAGCTCATGTGACCTAGATTGAGATATTCCGACATGAACGATTTATACATCCTTTCTAGACACGAATCACGTTTGAAACGGGCTTCTACTGTATGTAACCTCCTTAAAGCAATGTTGTATGTTGACCCCAGTAACTCTTTTGATTCAATATAAGGAAATTTGACAATAAATCGACCGTCCTTCGCTCGTAAGGTTGAATTTTTGAATAGTATTTCACATTTGTCGTGTTCCAAATGTTTGCTTTCAGGGATTTCTTCCACCTCCCAAAATCGACGTAAGGTACGATCAATATTCACCAGTATGTTACAATTCTGCACAGTTGATTCTTCACTTGCAGCCAATCGCCCAGCGATATTATACCCGAAGCATGTATTTAGCGCAGCTAGCTCACTGGATATTTCAATATTGCCTCCATCACGTATAACTCTAAAGTAGACATCTGCTCCTAAAAGAATGTCAATTTGATTAGCATTGTAAAATTTATCATCGGCTAATTTTAGATTCTTCAATTTATCTAAATGTAATTCGTCTATCAACACTTCAGGTAACGAGATGTGTAGTTTTGGTAGAATAAATGCTTCGACCTTAATTTCAAAGTTTTCATCACCAACTGGTGATATGGTTAGAATTGATTTGCCGCGTGCTTGTCCTATCACTGTATTAGATAGGCCGCTTACCAATACTCTTCCATTTAAACGCTTTAGGTTCAACATTGAGAAAATCCTTTCACTTATAAAGGATCCTTGTGATGCGGAATCCATTAATGCTCTTATACGATGATGTTTACCAAAGGCATCTTGTATATGAATTATTGCTGTGGGCAAAACAACGGCTGATACAGTGCTTGGTATATTCGTACAATACGTCTGTGTAGAAGGTTCGCTGGTAACGATTGAATGCACAACTTTTGTTTGAGGTGTAACTTGATTCTGTTGTGGGTTTGTGTTGTTTGGATTGATTCCCGCTGCTTCATGCAGCATCGTATGATGACGACGTTGACATTTCAAGCATCTACCCCGACTATTACATGTATTTACTCGATGCGATGACCCTAAACAATTAAAACATCTTTTGATTTCCTTGACCTTATTGCTCCTCTCCTCTGGACTCATGGCTTTGAATTGTGGACAATCGACTAATCTATAGTGTTCTCCAGAACATATGGAACAACTGGTAGCTTGCGTAACATTTGTAGTTAAGACATGTGACTTTTGTATTGGTTTCTTATTCGTTAAATTGTCGGTACATTTTAATGACTCCGCATGCGTCTGACCGCTTGCTGAGGAAATCGAGCAATTCGCTCAATTGTGGAAAATCATTCTCTGCTGTATTTTGTGCCCATAGGGCCTTTGTTTCCGGATCTAGTTTGTTAACTAGTAGATGTACTAGCCACGGATCACGCGATTCAGCATTTGCGCCTAAACCCTTTAGACCTCTGATTACTTCATCCGTTACATCAGCTAATTTACGAATACTGGTGGCATTGGATTGATGAAGATTTGGCTGACCTAAAAATAAATTCATGTAAGCACTAACACTGTGACATTTACGATCGAACCTTTTACACAATTTATGAAATGCTTCTAAATAATTTGCATCGGTCACATTGAGATTGCGCACGAGCGCTAGAGCATCACCTTTCAAAAACGACTTGAGGTATTGAAATTTTTGGCATGGGGTCAAATTGTCCTTCTCATGTATAGTAGTGCAGTATATGTCATAGAATGACTGCCACTCTAAATAGTTCCCATCAAAGAATGGTATATTAATTTTCGGCAGCCTGATTTCAACTGGCGACAATTGTGATTTTTTTGTAGTAGTTTCCAAGTTGGTATTATTCAATTGCACACTTTCAGCTAAACTTTTTTTACGACAGCAGCCGGTTAGTTTTGTTAAAATAAGATAGTAACTATCTTCTATTGAATCCATTATAGAAGGCTCTTCTGGGTTAATTTTAAATATGTCTCGTTCAACATCTATCACTAAACTCAATAATTCGTTTGCACGATTCAGCTTTACCTCGATTTCATCCTGGTTGCTTGCCTCAATATTTTCAGCACAAGTTGTTGCGAATGTGCACAACTTTGTCAATGACGATCTATATGTACCAAGAATACGACGCAAGGCTTCTAAATCAGCGGCCATTTTAGAAATAACACACGACCGAAATAATTACCACGCTTGTTTGATATATGTATATGTACACTATACTCGGTTTTTACACGAATTTGATTAAACTAGGCTAATAATTGCACTCTCAAATAGAAACAAGATATATTTACCACGTGTTGACCCCAAAAGATGAACAGCTCTGTTTTCGCTATGTTGCAACGATGGCGATAACCTCAAAATTGCAATGGAATACGCACGCGATACTCTGGATACTTATATATTTGGTACGGCTATGCTCGCAATCGAAATTTAATATTTTTGTTGTAAAATTAATCTATCCGGCTCGAAGGACCTTGTTATTTTTAGGAATTCAACAATATTATTTTTATTTCCGGATGGATTAAAATGTTCTGATTATGACAATAAAAATAATTTAATGTTTTTTAAATTTATTTGTATCAGTAGAAAACCACTGATTTGTACAATGACTGATTTTGGAATGAAAGAATTTTACAATAAAATTTATGTACAAAAAAATATGCAAATAGTAAGTGACATCTGTTAATAAATAGTTTAACTAATATTACAAAAGTGGTTACACTTCAAATAATTTTAGTACAAAATCATAAATTATTGGAACGTGTCACCGCACACCTACATTTTATCCTCTTGTATAAAAAATGGCAAAATGTCAAAATAAAGTAAACAAACTAGCTAATTTGTTGATGGTAAGTTAAATTGGCTCGATATAAAACAAGTTTTAAATTACTATACCATATGCATTAAAATTTATACTTTTCAGATATCAGAATATAAGAAAAATAAACGACTGATGGACACAAATATTATCAGATAAGTACAAATTTCAATTATATTTTCAACAAATGGTTCTTTGTGTATTTTCTTTTAATTACAGCTGCTCGACGATAATTCCAGTGATGTCTTCAACACCAGTACTTACATGCTGAAATCGATGGAGCATATTCACTATGCTTCCAACAGCATTCTTTGACTTTCACCACCACTTTTCATCAAATGGAAGCAAAAAAAGCAAAGCTTCCAGTAAATTGCATTTTGTCGGCATAAAATTCGACTTAATGCTCAAAAAATAACACAAACTGAAAACTAATACCCAAAACACATAAGCGGCGCTCTACGCCTGACTTCGCTTCTCTTCGTCTCTATGATTTTAGTCTTCGAGATTTTTTTTACAATTGTCTTTCTCATATGCCCATTTGGGCTTTAAAGGTTTCCAAGCATTTACTTTAAAAACAACAACAATAAAATTTCTTTCATCACCTCCAAAAATACAAAATGCTAGTTTGACGCCGCTCTATGTGTTCGCTCTTATGGAAATACATGTATTCTAAATTAACGCCGCTATTCGCTCCGTCAATGTGTTTGGGGTATAAAGCCACATTATGATGCTTTGACATGAAGTTAACGAAGGAATGATTTTACCCGCGATATAGTACTAGTTAAAAAATAAATACTTAAAGTCAAAATATTGTTTTCGGTAATAGATTATTATTATTTTAAAACTTAGCCGTGTAAGATATATTTTAAAAAATATAGTTCAGCAGAATTAAGGTATTTTTAAAATCGATATAGTTTTTCACGTACATTAAGAATTCGATGGGTCCCGAGATCGGTCGACAGCTCACAATAATGAAATATGATATTTAGAAGTTTTGTATGACTTGCTTATTCCCAAATAAGAATATTCCAAACAAAGAATTGTTGTCCAGTCAGCGTATAAAAGGGTGCTACTTAGAAACCAATTAAACACTATTACGGAAGAGGACGTCTTGGTGTTCTATTATTATTCCAATCAAATTAATTAAATCAATGACAACAGTAGCTATTTTGTCTAAATTGAAGCCATTCATCGAGAATGGAATCCTTCATGTTTACCTTCGGTCAGGGTTTATACTATACAAATTAATAAGCATCGAATTGTGAAGGCAACGGAGGATGGTTCATTATTGCTAAATTTGTATGCATCATTAATGCAAATTGCTGAGATAAGTATACTGAGAAGATTAACAATGTTGCTTCTTAAAAGGGACGGTTCTTTTTTATTTCGATGGATCTCAATAATTCTACTTTTATATGTGGTGTTTGCAAATGTTATAGCTGATTCTGCATGTCAGGTAAGGAACTTCTAGATGAGATACCGTACACTCATAAATCAATTGTACATCATCTCTAATTGTACATCTAATTGCTATTATTACAAGAGTATATAATTCAATTGTATATACATAATATAGTTACATTATATTATATAATACAACAATATCCCAAATATTTGTACCTAATACTACACTTGGGTGCAAAAAAATCGCACATTGCTCAATTTTCCACAAAAGTGCAAAAATATCAAAAAAATCCAATATTTGTTTAATTTTTTTTAATGCAGATTCAAAGTCTATTTCAATACCTATCCCGTGATACTTTTTTTGTATTTTATACGTGCCATCAAACTGATTTTTGGGGGTAAACATCTGAGGTATACGTTTTTGTAAATTCTTCAGCATGAAAATTAGTAGTAAAAATCGAATTAAAACATGAAAATCAGAAAAAATATATTTATTAATAACGAGTATTCCCTCCTCTGGCCCGAATGATAGCTTCCATTCGATGAAGCATTGATTTCACCAAAGTTTTCACAAAATCTTCAGATATCGCCTCCCATTCCTCTACAATCGCCTATGGCAGCTCTTGGAGACTCGTTGGAGCAAAATCTCTGGCTCGAACCCTTCTTTGAACTCGTCCCAAATATGTTCGATGGGATTGGGGTCCGGGCTTCGAGCTGGCCACTCCATAACAGGCACATCCAGCTCTTGAAGGTACTGTTATACTACACCAGCCGTATGCGGGCTCGCATGATCCTGCATGAACAGAAAATTTTCACCAATAAACCCGGCAAAAGGAACGAAATACTCCTCGAGTACTTCCTCAATGTACCGTTGAGAAGTCAATCCTCTTGACCGACCACCAGTAATGGCTCGGGTGATGAATACAAGATCTGTCTTCGCCTCTAGTGATATGCCTCCCCAGAACATGCACGATCCACCGCCATAAGAGACACGTTCTTGGATGCAACATTGTGCATATCGCCCCCTTTGTCTTCTGTATACTCTTCCGCGTCCATCGGTGTCATATAAACACATCCTGTACTCGTCAGAGAACAGGACTCTACTCCATTCTTCTTCTGTTCAATTCAAATGCTCTCGAGTGAACTCTCGACGGGCTCGTCGGTGGGATGCGGTCAATTTCGGCCCGTTTGCTGGTCTGTGTGCAGTCAGATTAGCTTCTCGAAGTCATCTTCGACTTCAACTTCACGAACTTCGTGGAGCCGCCGTCCCAGTTGAACCGCATTCATCGGACGATTTCGAAACGAAGTTGTTACAAGAAAGCGGTCATCACGCTGTGCTGTAGCACGAGGTCGGCCAGATCCTTGTCGCCATATGAAGCCACCAGTTTCCTGATATCTCTGCCACACTCGAAGAACGGAGAATCGGCTCCAATTTAGTTGTCGAGCCACTTCACTTTGGTTCTGCCCCGCGTCAATTAGGGCAACCACTTGTGCGGCTACCTTTGGTGTGGTATCCATTTCTTTGCTCCGGTTGAAGACGTAATTAATAGAGGACCGTTCAGACTAAGCGTCGATATGCGAATGATGACAATTCCGAGCGAGATATTTCATGGCATGCTATTGTATTGATCTTGTTGAATTATTTTTAGAATTTAATTCGAAAGCCTGCTGTATGCATTTGACAAAAAATCACTTTGTTGGCATGGTACAAGTACAAAAAAGGTACCACTGGATAGGTATTGAAATACACTTTGAATCTGCATTAAAAAAAAAATAAACAAAAATTTAATTTTTTTGATATTTTTGAACTTTTGTAGAAAATTGAGCAATGTGCGATTTTTTTGCATCCAAGTGTATATAGCTACATATCGTTGATGTCAATTCACAATTACGTATCTCGATTTTTGTGGCTTTGTGATTTCTTTATATTCTAAATAGTTTTATACGTTTACTCTCACATGCCAATTATTGAGACAAAATTGTTACAGTTAAGGCCTATTCACATGTACCGCGATTTTTCTCGTACGAGTAAAAATGATTCACTGATTTCTCTTAAATTACATGGTAAAATAAATTCTAGTCACTTAAAAAATATTTAATGAACAAATCCGAATATAATTTCATTTTCAAATTTCTTACCAAACGCACATTTCTTAATAAAAATTGCAAAATAACGTTTACTCGCGCGAGCAGTGCTTCTGCATATCGACAATCGCGCATATTGCAGTTTTATGCTTCAGCGATAATAAAATCGTAGAAATTTAACCTTACTTTTATTTGAATTGAAATTTTTGTCGTTTGTTTTTTTACTTTTGGCTAGCCTCATTTAGTTTAAAATTGTTGTAATATCAGCAGAAATTAAATTATCGTTTTATTAGTTTTTTTAAATTATCTGATAAACTTTATTATTTTATTTTGTAATATTGAATAAAAAAGAATTCGACGAAAAATTAAATATTGAAGTGGAGTCGCATCCAGTAATTTATAATAAGCAATCCAAAGATTATAAAAACCGATGGCAGAAGGAAGATACTTGGGTGGCAATCGGTTATGCATTGGGACAAGAAGGTAATTATGGGCTTATATTGAATTTCAATTACATATACAGAATTTCTTTTTTGTTGCAGTGTCTTTATGTAAGGCCAGGTGGAAAAACTTGCGCGATCAATTCAGTGCTGCTTTCAAGCAAACCAACATACCTAGTGGCTCAAAAGCACCAAAAAAAAGCTTGTAATTGGGCTTACTTTGAAATTTTACAGTTTCTTGTACCATTTATAGAAGTACTCAGGTAAAACTTATCCAACTAAAATTTTAAATAGATAACATAATTGTTGTTTTTATTTAGCACGAGAGACAGCCATAAAACTGAGCATACAACATCACAGACAATCGGAACAATAAATTTGGATTTTGATGCGATATTTTCAGAAGCCATTGATAACTGCGACTTAAATAATAGTGCACCGCTTACTATACAACCAGTGCCATCCCAACGTGAGCCGCACAGCAGTACCCCGCAGCCCAGATTGAAGCGGCAGAAGAGACATTTCAGTGATACCGACCCGGTTCGCCACCGATTAATCAGTTCTTTTCGTCAAGAGCAGCAACTTTTAACCGAAGCCAGCAAATCCAGCTGGAAAAAAATTGCTTGGAAGCGACTCATGCTGTAGAGAATGACACAGAAAATTATATGGAACCATTTTTCATAAATTTATCAAGAAGGGCGGTTTTATTGAGCAAGAACAAAAAAAAAACAAATAAAGAAAGTTTGTCGCGAAGCAATGTTCAATATTGAAGTTGATACTGACGATGAGTCCTAGATTTAAATTTGTTATACTGTTATAATTTTGATATTATGTACCTGATTGAAATTAAATTGCTCTTTACGTATATAATTTTCAAATGTTATTAAAAGTTTTTGTTAGTTTATTAAACGAATTAATTAGGTACTTCATTAGAATTAAATCATGTGATATTGGAAAGGTACATCTTCTTATTTGATGCACCAATCAGCGAACTGCTCTATTATATCATATGCATAATATGCCGTTTGAAGTGAGAAAGCTCTTTGGTTGGACACTTCAATGTATGTGCCACTTTCCCCCGGAGTCCTTGGTGACATATCATCCATTCGAAGAAGGTTATGCAGAATGCAGCAAGCATAAGTTATGTTGTTTATTCTTTCGGTCTGGACTTCAAGACGGTTCAAAAGGATCCTCCATGTTTGCGGAAATATACCGAATACATTCTCAACCACACGTCGCGCTCTTGATAAAATATAAATTATGTAAACAAGTTTAATAGGAAAATAGGTAAAATCTTAAATGCAATTTATATGTCAATAGTTCAAATCTGTAATTAAAAATCCTATTCCTTGTGAATAAGCTTTGACCAGGAAATTGGCGCTTGATGGTCATCTTTAGTGCGAATCCTTCGTCAGCAATTATCACGTATGGTAACGGCTTAACCGTTCCAGGTAAATGTGCATCATCCGATATATTAAGAATATTGGGGGAATGTAACCAAGATTTCCCAAGCTCGCAAGATGCAAATACTGTTGAATCAGCATTGGAACCATATGCACCAATGATAGCCATTAGAAATATGTATTTGGCATCAACTGCGGCCATAAGATTTGTCGAGAATGTTTTCTTATAATTGAAATATAGACTCCCGGTATGGTTAGGGGCGAAAGAATGAATGTGTTTTCCGTCGATAGCCGCGCAGCAGTTTGGAAAGTTCCAACGGTCTAAGAACTTCTTCGAAATACGCCTCCAATCTTCTTCAGATCTTTTCGATAGTATGGCTATCTCTTGAAATATCTCAATTAAAGCGATAAGGGTTTGGTTTACGGTTGAAAATATTGTAGAGATGCCCATCCGAAATCGAAAAGCCAAATCAGTAAAGCTTGTTCCGACTGCTAAGAACCTACGAAATGAACATTGATTGATTGATTGATTGATTGATTGATTGCGATGTACGATCAAGCATTAAGCAAGTCTCCCGTATTATAAATGCGAATACCACACCACTATACCCATGTCACGACACCATTTCTTCATGAAGCCAAACCCCGTAAAGAAAGGCTTCACACATCGATAACCACATAAGTCTAATAGTATGATATCCGCCCCTGGCCAGGCCGCCGTCGTACACCTTTTTACATATAACAAGATCGAGGGATGGGAAAGGAATGTTAGCAACAAAGACTCAACCCGGTTCCAGACACCTAAGTAGTTGATAGTTAGTAAATTTGTTAGTAATATGTTTTTTTTTTTTTTTAGTAATTTATTTAGCACGCACACAAGACAATACAATTTTAAAGTTCATCTACTGCTCCAACCTGTAAGAAGACACAATGACAACACAAATTTTTCTGGTGCCGCAAACTCTTTTTTTCTGAAAAGCTGTAAGCAACTATTATTATTCCCTCCACCATTTATTCCATCGGCGGTTGTGAGGGCTGTGAGATTTCGTTCCATCATCATGTTCCCATGCGGTCACCCAAATTTGTACTAACTGTAGGTAGTGTTGCTTGACGTTGTTGTTGAAATCGTTGCGTCTCTGCTGTCTCTTCTACTCGAAGCTGAGGCCGGAAAA
The DNA here is from genome assembly GCA_958295665.1 of Tipula vernalis. Taxonomy (NCBI): domain Eukaryota; kingdom Metazoa; phylum Arthropoda; class Insecta; order Diptera; family Tipulidae; genus Tipula; species Tipula vernalis. The sequence goes on from OY282558.1 coordinate 304,645,049, forward strand.
TGCATTGTTCTTTGAATGGACCTACAAGGTGTAAAGACATGCCCCTTAATAAATGCTAGCAGTTTTTATTTCAAAACCAAACTGTCATGCAACAATTTTACATTTTACAACGAAACAACAAAACAAGCAACGTGTTACTGGTTCGACGAGACTATCTGCGATCTACAATCATCCGTGTTTGCAACATTTTTATTGGATTATTTAAAAACTAAAACATTATATTTACATTTTACTACGGGTTCTAGCAGTCGAAAAATATAAAGGGTTGCCAGTAAAAATATATTCCGATGGTTGTTGCTACCAAAATAGAAATTCTGGCTTTGTCAAACGCTCTACTCTTATTTTCTACGGAAAACAACATTTGTATAAAAGAAAAATTCTTAGTGAAAGGCCATACATACATACATGGAGTGCGATTCTACACATGCCACAATTGAACTAACCCTTAAGAAAAAGAAGATTGAAGTACGCAGCGAGCTTAAACACCGTACGAAATAATTGAAGTGGATCAACGTATTTTAAACAATCTTAAATCAAATTTAGTTTGTAACGCAATTTGACCTGGGAACAAGCCTTATGATCCAACCGTCCTTGATATTCCTGCTTTAAAATACGAAAACAAAAATATTTGTTATCTTCTTAACTTTGACGAACAAGACGCATGGATTTCAACGAAAATTGGAAGACTTTGATGAACTTTTTAAAGAACAAAGATCCATTACCAAAGCCAAATTTCAAGATTTACAATCTATGAAGCCACAAATTAACAAAATTGTATGATGAACTTAAAACTGAATAGCAGGTTTGGCTTGAATGAGCTCCATATTTAACCCTCTAATGCCCCAAATTTTTTTCGGGGCGACAAAATCTCAACAAAGTAATTTTAATGCCATAAACACAAATCCAATTTCAGAAATTACATTTGGCACAATCCTGACCTTGTACAGGCAAAAATCAAAATCCGCCTACAGGCGGATCAGGGTTGAATGTTAACAAAAAATTACGGTTTGTAGTGGAATTAAGAATACATATTTATTGTTAGAAAATAATACTTTACAGCATGTTAACGGTTATGGAATTCAAAAAAACAATTTTTAGTGGTTGAATTGCATAAATTTAAAATACATTTTTTGCAAAATGATTGGGTTTCAGATTTACAGTTTGTCATTTTGCACATCTTTTTCCCCGATCTATCTAAAAATATACACCAATGCCCTATTTGGTCGTATCTGAAATTGTCTACGGGCATGTATGACTTCTTTGGTTTGGCTGGAGGCGGCGATTCCGAAAAAGATGGTCGACCATGTTTCGCTGGTTGGACAGTGCCCATCACACAAAGGGCTTCTGCTACTTCAGTACGAAAGTCAGGAAGCTACTTATACAAAACGTAGGCATTGACCATCGCTAAATCCAATACATAGGTGAAAAACAATTCGGTTTGTCCATTCCCTATTCTTCATTCGAATGCGGTAGCGGCCAATAAGACTGTCCATTAAATCGACCCCACCCATGTGCTGGTTGTATTCCTTAATGATAGCGGGACAATTGATTTCAATATTTTTTTTTATTTATTCGATCCCATCGTATGGCTTTTTGAGGTGATTGCTCCAGTTGTCGCGACAAAAATGGCTTGGTCCCAACGTAGGTCGAAAGTAATCGGACAGTTTTTGTATCACGCCACAAAACATTGGTAATATCCAAACCATAAGCTGTGCCAACGTATTCTTCAGAATATCCACGCTCAACTTTGTTTTTTGCTAGCTCCAATTCGGAGGACAGTTTGATATTTGGCACACGATTTACTCGCACTGTTCCCAAACTATAGATGCCACGGCTTCGAAGGTATACCAGCAAACCGAGCGAGGTATAAGTTGTCGAAATAAACAATGTGGTTGATATTATCTGGGATGTCTTTTGACAGACGAACAACGACATTCGACGCGGCCCCTAGATCCGGTATATTCTCAGAAATTACATTATCGCCAGCACCCGAATAAATTTCAAATGCATAGGAATACCCTGATGAATCGCAAAGTGAGAAAATTTTCGTTCCCCATTTATGTGGTTTGGCCGGCATATATTGACGTGTCGGATTTCCTCGCATTTTGGTGGCACACATTTGTTCATCAACACAGAGACGCTGGCGCATTGGGATGGAAACAAATCGTCCATTGAAATGTTTTATGAGCGGTCGTATTTTATACAGCCGATCATAGCCCGGTTGATCTTTTGAAATCGCAGCTGAGTTATCATTGAATTGCAACCTACGACGCGTCTCTTCGAACCGATGGCGAGTCATAGATTGTCTTACGGCTTCCATTGAATGTCTCCCCCAATAAGCTCGAACGTTTGGAAACCGATATAAAGACATAAAAATTAGGATCCCGATAAATTTTAGAAGTTCTCATTCTTCAGTGATGAATCGTGTTTCAATATTAGTTTGCCGAGCATATAAATTCATTTGATCTGCTAGGTACCGAAGAAAATCACTGGTTAAAAAATAGCGGAAGCAGTCATAAGGTGTTTTCAACACCAGTAATTCAGTTGGTAGCTCCTTTTGACCATGAAAAATGATTTCATTTAAATGAAGTTGTAGCTTTTTCTTCTTCCAAATTATCGATTTGAATTCCGGTGAGTCATTTTTTACTTCGCTTATATGGCCATTGAATGCACCACAAGAAGGACCAGTAGGGACATCTTCCTCGTGTTGTAATTCAGTTTCTTGAGGACATTTCTTGAACCGAGAAGTATTTGGATGTCGAGTAGATAGATTGATAGTAGCTGAAGAAGTTAATATATAAGATTCAATAGGTGTTTGAGCTTATAGAGAAGAGTTCGCTGAACATGCCTCGTCGTCATTCCTATTCAAAATCATCCGGTTTGCTTCAGTATAATTCTGTGTAGTGTTAATCTGCTGGTCGGTGGGTAATTCTGTCTCAATAAATACATAATCAGGGTCGGCAATATCGTCATTACTATCGAAATCTTCGGCTCCATCTTCACTTCCAGTTTCTTCATCATCAGTTGGAACCGACTCCATCATATCAATAATATCATCTTCCGTCATTCTCGAAAGATCGTAATATGTTTTACAATGTGCCATGACTAATAACAAAAAAAATAAAAGATCACACAATAAAAAATACAAAAGAAAATCATAACACGAATAAATCATGCGAAAAACTGTAAGCGCAAGGATTTTGACCATAAAACCCGAGTCCGCCTACAGACGGTTTCAGGTGATAGTGTATTATTGATAACAAACAGTAATATTTTCTGTTATTTTATGCACTGTTCAAAAGATAACTCTTTTTTCTACTCACCAGTATTTTTTTTCACAAGAATCGTATAAAAATTACTAATAATATTTTATTGTTGAAAGTCCCGTTTTTCACACAAATAATTATTTCGTCAGTTTTCGTCAAAAAATCACTTTGAACTGATTTAAAGGAAAAACGAAACGAAATAAAATATTGCTGAAAAAACCAATGAATAAAGCGGAATTGCGATTACAGTTTTAGTGTTTGTTTTCGTTAAAAAAAATATACATGTGTGGATTAGAACGGTTTAGTTTAAGTCCGTCTTGAGGCGGACTAGAGCATTAGAGGGTTAAACAGTACATTAGATAATGTTTTTAAAAATATTGTTTTGAAGTACAATAAATGCTTAAAATTTTTGAAAATAAAACCATACTTAAGTTCTAACTTCGTTTCTACAATATCTCAAAAGAAGCCTATCTGCCACTCAATCAATCCTTTTGAAAAGCTTCGTTTAATTTAAACCATCATAAATTCTATTTGTTTATTTAACGCAAATAGAAATTATGAAATGTTAATTAACAAAAATTAAATAAATTATAGTTTAAAGGCTGTAAAGATCTTTTGAACCATACTTTGGTGGTCAGTCAGTCCAACAAACGATTTTACACAAAATGGTTTTTATGTCTTGTCGATGAATGGTGAAATTTATTAAATTTTTGGTCAGCGGTGAAAATCGAACTCGAGGCCGCAGATATTCATTTCATTTGAACGTATCTCGATTTTAATTATTGAATATTTTATAACTACCAAATATTATATGATACATAAACACAGCGTAATATAGTTATTACTATTGGTCACTTTCATCGAACATGGTCATGTACAACCAATTTTAAACGTTCTTTTTTATTACTGAGAAACTCAATATTTTTAGATACGTAATTGTGAATTGACATCAACGATATGTATATGTACTACACTAATAATCAATTAATAAGTCAGGGGTGGGTTACAACATAAAGGACATTAATAATTTAATATATTTTACACTTCCCATTAAAAACTCCTTACATATGAATCCTTTAAGACACCTACGAGGTCGTTTCATTAAAGAAAATCAAATGAAAATTGTAGGAACAAAAAAATACAAACTTAACAACAAAAATTTTGTTAAGGGGCGCTAATTAATTTGACACTCTCGTAAATTCTTCCTCAATGGTTGTGTTGGGCCATGATTCAATTTAGATAAACAAAACAAACCACTAGAATTAATCCGACTATTTATTAATACATGTATTTCTGATTCAAAGCCACTACACATAAAATGCACTCAAAACGCACTGCACAGTATTTTAAACATTATACACAGAAGATTGGTTCCATTCAATGATGACAACGCAGATGTATCTACAATAAATATAATAATTAGATAATGATTGCATTAATTTTAAGATTATGAAGTACATACTTTATTGAAATTTCTTATTGATTTCGGGAATTGTATGTTGTTATTATTTATTAGTCAAGCTGTCAGTGTCATTTGATGTCATACACATAAGTTTAGTACATTTTGTATTACCAATTTTTGGAGCAAATTCCCATGTATAGAAATTATTTATTAGCACAATTTTTTATTCTGTTTAAGTCTCTTTTGTTATATTTTGTTATCGCTGTAATAAAATAATTTGATCACGGATCAGTGTTCTTTAAACGTTTGTGACAGCAACACATAAAAAATAAATGGAAATTCAATAAAAACCTATTTACTAAATAAAATCAACAACAGCCGACATTGTTTTAATTTCGCATATTTATTTTTTGTGAGAAAGCGAACCAGCTTGAATTTCCTCAGTGTGTGCTGTACATAAAAAAATGGTCCTTCGAGCCGGATGTATATATAGTATTGGCGAAGTGAAAATATTTATAATTGTCATTAGTGTCGTATAGTAATTTAGTGTAATTTAATTCAATACCATATTGCGGTCGTATTGGTGAAAACGTGATCAGCACACCATTTTTTGAGAAGCGCATTTTTTAGGTGAAAATTAAATTCGACGCCATTTTGCACTAAGGAAGTGGCGTGGTCACGGCATTATCTTGATTACTGAGGTTTACCGGTACTTAAAAATATTATTTGAATATTAGCAACGCAATTGCTGAGGGCTACTTCAGCAATTGGTTGCAACGAGGGAGGGACACGTTAAGAGCAGAACAACGCAATTGTTGAGGGCTACTTCAGCAATTGGTTGCAACAAGGGAGTGACACGTTCAGAGCAGAACAACGTAATTGCTGAGGGCTACTTCAATAATTGGTAGCAGCAAGGGGATCGGAACATATACACATTAAGAGTAACACATTTAAAGCTGAATTTCTAAGCGGCAAAGAACTGGAGCGGTTAGTTGCAATAAATTGGTAACAGGGCTTTATTCTGTGTAAGTGCTGAGTTGTATAGCAAGGTAGGTGCGGGTGTCGTATTGATTACAGTAGAATCGTGATAGATTTTGAAAAGTCAGTCATTAGAAATCATGTGTGATCAGAAAGAGTACATGGCAAGAAGGGGTGTAGCAAAGGGTAGCATAACTAGGTTGGTAAAGTATGCTGATAGCATTTCCGAGAAAACATCGTATATGGACATTAAGTCCAGGCTAGAGTTATTAGAGCGATCATTTATTGAATTCACAGAGTGCGAAATGAAGTTAGCAATTCTGGACATTCCCTCTGAGATGGAAGAATACGAAACAAAGTATTTAAGGGTTAAGGCAAAATTATCACAAGCTTTAGCAGTACCAACAGCTCGAGAGGAAACTAGTCAAGTCGAAAAAATGATGTCTCGCATTTTAAAGGATCAAAATGAATTTTTGACCAGCTTGTCGTCCACGTTTACTAGTTCCCTAAATCAGACGATCAACCAATCATGTGAAGAACCTCATTGTTCTGCCAGGTTACCACGGCTAAAGATCCCAACGTTTAGTGGGGATTACAAGGATTTCTCTTGCTTTAAGGATTTGTATACGGCATCTGTACACAGCAAATTGGCATTAACCGATGCGGAGAAATTCCAATACTTGAAGGGTTATCTGCGTGGCGAGGCAGCAGATTTAATCAAACATATCACGGTTTCAGAAGCAAATTATATGCAAGCATGGACGAAATTATGTGAGCGTTACGATAAAAAACGGTACGTATTGAATAATTTAATTCAATTATTCCTGGAACAGCCAACTACTCAACATAGTTCAGCAAAAGGTTTACGTCAACTGTACAATGTATCGGATGAAGTCATCAGAGGACTAGAAGCATTAGGCGATGAAGCAAATAAAAGGGATGCTTGGCTCATTTATTTATTGTTGCGAAAAACAGACAGAGAAACTCAACAAGCATGGGCACACAAGACAGTGACGAAGGATTTTCCATCACTCGAAGAATTTCTAAAATTCATTAGTGAGAGAGCCGATGCGCTTGAAGCCTGTGAGCCAACTAACGCAGGGAACACCAAATCAAGTACAAGCAAGGTTCACCAAATAAAAATGAGCGAACCGTCAAGACCGATTATTTCTAAGTGTTTGGTTTGTGGGGATTCACACCGAGTCTATACATGTCCTCAGTTCAAGAGCTTAGACATAGCACAACGAAGAGAAAAGGCAACAAAGGTTCGCATGTGTTTTAACTGTCTATCAGGAAACCATCGAGCCAACCAATGTCAAAGTCAGGCCAGTTGTACGAAGTGTGGACGACGACATCATACACTACTCCATGATGATGTAGCTACTCCACCAGCAAGTACATTGTCAAATACATCAACAGTAGTTGATGCGAATATTACACCACTTTCAGATAATGCGCAAATTCTAACAGAGTCCCAAACAACGCACGCACTAAATGAAGTAATTCCTTGTGTAACAATAGCCGAACAAACTGTTAATTCAAACGTCTCAGGGGAAGGAAGCACATTGCTACCGACTGCAGCCATAGAGTTAAAAAATCAACATGGCCAGTTTATTTGCTGCAAGTTACTAATGGACTCGGGATCTCAAACATCGTTCATTTCTGAGAAATGTGTGCGTAAACTTGGAATTTTAAGACAGCAGGGAAAAGTGCGAGTGGAAGGACTCGCAACATCTAACGTGTCCACAACGGGACGTGCGGTATTCACGATTTATTCGAGATTGGATCCTACGAAATGCTTAACAGTAAACGCATATATTCTGCCAAAAATTACGACATTAAGTGGTGCCACGAACAGTTGCTGTGATATTCAAGGATATAAGATTAGGGAGTTACCGTTAGCTGATCCATATTTCGACAAAAAACAGGAAATCGACATCCTTTTGGGTGCGGATTACTTTTTCTATGTACTAGCTGCTAATCAAGTTTCACTATCATCTAACATAGTAGCTCAGGAAACCTTGTTCGGTTATGTTGTTGCCGGTAGGCCAGAGGATATAACGAATGAGGAAGGTAAGTGGAAGCCGTATCATAATTTCAACACCATTATTGCGGAAGATCAAAGTTTAGAGACATTACTTCGGAAATTTTGGGAGCAGGAAACGATTTTAGAAGAAACACCTAGAACAACGGAAGAAGAACTGTGTGAAACGATGTTTAAAACAACAACTACAAAAAACGCGGATGGGAGATTTGTTGTTCAACTGCCCTTAAAATCCACGGCAAGTCCATTAGGAGATTCGTACAAGGTAGCTTTACAGAGGTTATTATCAATGGAACGGAAAATGAGTCGAAATTCCGATTTCAAGAGAATGTACATACATCGACTTCATGAAGGAATATGAAAGTCTTGGGCACATGAGATTGTTGCAACCAGAAGAAATTAAGGTCAAGAATAAGGAAGTGTATTACTTACCCCATCATGGTGTTTTGCGAGAGAATAGCTTAACGACAAAATTGCGCGTCGTTTTCGACGGGTCGGCTAATTCATCCAACGGTACGAGTTTAAACGACAACTTATTGATCGGTTCGAGGCTACAAGACCCATTATGGGCCATTTTGTTAAGATTTAGATCGTTCAAGATTGCCATATGTGCCGATATTGCGAAAATGTATCGCCAGATATTGATAGATTCAAAGCAAACACCCTTACAACGTGTTCTGTGGCGCAATTCATCTTCTAAACCTATTGATCATTACGAATTATTAACCGTCACTTATGGAACATCTTCGGCACCATTTTTAGCAGTGAGGGTGTTGTTTCAAATTGCCGATGACTGTGAATTAGAATATCCTCGAGTATCAAAAATCATTAGAAAAAACTTTTACGTCGACGATGTATTAACTGGCGCAGACGATGAGGAAGAAGCACTGAAGTTAAAAAATCAGTTGCTGACGGTGTTTGACGAATGTGGATTCTCGCTTACGAAGTGGCGGTCGAACATCGCAAAATTAAGAGATGATAACGGATTGACTCAAATAACTGAGGAAGGTCGAGTGTCACAAGTGTTAGGGTTGTATTGGGAACCTCAAAATGATTATTTCTCTTTCAAAAGTTTGAAGTTAGAAGATAGTATATATACAAAAAGGGGAGTGTTATCAGTTGCTTCCCGAATTTTTGACCCTTTGGGGTGGTTGAGTCCTTTCACTGTATTGATCAAGGTTTTTATGCAAGGTCTATGGCTAAAAAAGCTTTCATGGGATGAAAAGTTACCTCAAGAACTTCAAAATGCTTGGACAAATATTAAAATTCAATTTAAATTATTAAATAAAATAGAAATTCCCAGATATGTTTCCAATTTCCAGCCGAATTACCAAATCCATGGATTTAGCGATGCAAGTGAAGTGGCCTATTCTGCAGCCATTTATGTTCGTGTACAAAAGGGTAATCACTTCTCAACAACATTACTGACATCGAAAAGCAAGGTCGCTCCTATCCAGCCTGTCAGCCTACCTAGATTAGAACTGTGCGGAGCACATCTGCTCGCAAAACTAGTAGATCGAGTAAAGAAGGCGGTTGAGGTTTCAAATATTAAGGTGTATATGTGGAGTGATTCGATGGTAGTCCTATCTTGGCTATCAAACCATCCTCGCAAATGGAAAACGTATGTAGCGAATCGTGTGGCTTCAATCCACCAACTTCTTCCTGAGTCGTTATGGAGACACGTGAAGGGCAGAGACAATCCTGCTGATTTAGCGACTCGAGGAATTTCCGTCGAAAAATTAGTTTCGAATGATTTGTGGTGGAATGGACCAAGTTGGCTGTCAAAGGCGGAAGATCAGTGGCCAATAAACCCGACAATTGGAGAAACACTTCAAGAACTTTATTTGGGGAGCGGGACGAAATTCCTTCACACGAATATAAAGACAGATGAACTTCATCCAATTTGTATGTTATTTGAAACAATGTCAAGTTGGACAAAAAAGTGGGTGTGATGGCTTATATCCTGAGGTTTTTACAAATTGTGAAGAATAAAAAGAAACCCTCCAGATTCATTAGCGTAACAGAGTTAGAAAATGCGGAAATCAAAATAATTCAGTCTGTTCAGTATACAGAATTCGCAGCAGATATTCAGTCACTCACAAAATGGAGCCAATTACCATCAAATTCGAAACTAAAGGCATTAGTACCATTTATTGATGCATTCGGAACGCTACGAGTAGGTGGTCGGCTGCAAAATTTAAAATGTGCTTATAATATAAAACACCCAATCATCATACCAAAGAGACATGTGATCGGAAATCTGATCTTAAATTATTTACATAGGAAATATTTGCACCCAGGTCCATCTTTATTAACGGCATTGTCCCGTCAAAAATACTGGATATTGGGTGTTCGCACGGCTAGTCGCAGCATTTGTCAAAAATGTATCGTTTGTTTTCGTCACTCGACTTTGCGGTCGGCACAACAGATGGGTAGCTTACCAGAATCAAGAATTACAGTCGGTCGTCTGTTTTCTATAGTAGGAGTAGATTATGCTGGGCCAGTACTACTGGCATCAAAAAAGGGTCGTGGGGCGAAATTAATAAAAGGGTTTTTAGTCATATTCGTGTGTTTTATTACAAAAGCGTTACACATCGAAGTAGCTTCGGATCTGACTACTGACGCGTTTTTAGCAGCATTGGACCGATTTGAAGCGCGAAGGGGAGCACCTGCAGATATATATTCTGATAATGGAACGAATTTCTTGGGAGCAAAACGGAAACTATATGATCATTACGAGCTAATTGCATCTAACGAGTTCAAATCAAATATAACCGAATACGCACCTTCTCACCATATTAAATGGCATTTTATTCCACCAATTTCACCTCATTTTGGCGGATTATGGGAGAGAGCAGTGAGGTCAGTGAAAACACATTTAATTAAGGTAACTGGAGCGGCCCATGTGACATTCGAGGAAATGATCACCATTATGGCGAAAATTGAAGGGATTTTGAATTCAAGGCCGCTATGTGCTATTAGGAATGAAGACACATGCAACATTGATGCTATAACCCCAGCACACTTTCTTACTTTGGGCCCAATTACTGCTCTGCCTTGCCCAAACTACGAAGAGGTAAACATGTCAAGCATTAATCGATGGGAGCGAGTACAGAAACTAGTGCAAACGTTTTGGCGATGTTACTCTATCAGTTATTTAAATACTCTACAACAAAGATCCAAGTGGCAAGTTACCAGTAATAATCTCGAACTGAACGATATTGTTTTATTGCATGATAGTAAATCACCCCCTTGCCATTGGCCATTAGGTCGCATTATCGAATTGCATAAGGGAAACGATGGACTAATCCGAGTTGCTACGGTGCAGACCAAATCATCATCGTTCAAACGACCAATAACAAAATTATATAGATTACCTCTAAATGAATAACAAAAAAAAAAAAAAATTTGTTTTTTTTTGGAGGGAGTATGTTGGGCCATGATTCAATTTAGATAAACAAAACAAACCACTAGAATTAATCCGACTATTTATTAATACATGTATTTCTGATTCAAAGCCACTACACATAAAATGCACTCAAAACGCACTGCACAGTATTTTAAACATTATACACAGAAGATTGGTTCCATTCAATGATGACAACGCAGATGTATCTACAATAAATATAATAATTAGATAATGATTGCATTAATTTTAAGATTATGAAGTACATACTTTATTGACATTTCTTATTGATTTCGGGAATTGTATGTTGTTATTATTTATTAGTCAAGCTGTCAGTGTCATTTGATGTCATACACATAAGTTTAGTACATTTTGTATTACCAATTTTTGGAGCAAATTCACATGTATATTAGCACAATTTTTTATTCTGTTTAAGTCTCTTTTGTTATATTTTGTTATCGCTGTAATAAAATAATTTGATCACGGATCAGTGTTCTTTAAACGTTTGTGACAGCAACACATAAAAAATAAATGGAAATTCAATAAAAACCTATTTACTAAATAAAATCAACAACAGCCGACATTGTTTTAATTTCGCATATTTATTTTTTGTGAGAAAGCGAACCAGCTTGAATTTCCTCAGTGTGTGCTGTACAGGTTGCCAAATGTTGGTGATTAGTAACTTGACCTATGAATTCTTAGTGATATTAATTTCACTTCTCGCACTTATTTAAATTAAACTTTAGGTAACAAAACACAAGCTTTTAGTGCTAAGAAAGTGAAGTATCTATAAATTATTGTACTTGGAGATTGTTTAAAGCATACTCATTAGCGACAGTATATGGGTTTCTAGTTGATATTTCCTGCAGAATAAACAATTTTATGATATTTTTTTTTTTTAATTTGTACTTTAAAATTTAGTCCCCATTGCAAACAATGGCAGGCAGGCATATCACAAAAGGTTCCTAAAAACCATTTTTTAGGCTTATTCGTATATTTAAACCTATATTTAAATTCAAATTTTTGTGCTTCGAAAATAGCATTTTTCCTCTTGCCTTATTTTTATTTTATACTTTAGTACCTAATCCATCTTACAAAAAAAAAAAAACATTTATTACTATTCAATTTGAAGATAGAAATACGTAATATGATTTTTATCATTTTTGGGTCACTTGAAAAAAAATTCGATTTGCATACATACGTACAAAAAGACCATCTAGCCGTATGAATATGCCTAGTATAGATATGCACGTACACAGAATAAGTAATTTTGATGTAGGATAATGAATTCTAAAATAAATCCATTTCACATACGTATGCTCTTCAAATCAGCATATTATCTATATATAACTATTATATAAATATAAAACATATTTATGTAAATACAGCATACAGAGATGGCTAAACAAAAATTTTGTCATAATAAAATTTAAATGTTGGAGCAAAATCATTAATCAATATATTGAAAATTATTAAGGACTATTTTGTCTGTGGCTGTGATTATGTGCGTGTTATAATAATTTAAAATCGAAAATTTAAAACAAACAATTAGCATAAAACAGATATTATCAATTTATACATTTTAATCACAAAAAAAACTTATTTTTTAATATAATAAAAATCAATTATATTTAATTAAATTTTATTTTAATTTAATCTTAGGGATTATTTATTCATTTCCCTGTTTTTATTTTTAATTACGATAAATTTTATATTAAAGGAATTTAACAATTATTGTAAAGGGGGGATTATCACTATATTTAACAATAATGAGGGTGTTCCAATAGCGCAAAATTGGAATTGGAATTCGAAAAATACATTTGTTTTTACGATGGTGGGTAACAATCTAAATGGTAATTGGCTACTAGTAGAAAACAATGTGGCTTAGAGACTGTATGGTCGACTACCGTGTTTGTAACGTTATGTGCGAATATTGCAGGAGGTCAGCACCAGTGGCGTACCTAGGTACCCGCGACATCCCCAGCTGCGGGTAGCCTTCGGTAAATGGGGCTCACGAGATTTATCAAGCGTTCGAATATTAGTTGAAAGTCAAGATCGATGAATGGTAACTCAGATTAAGCTTAAGGTAGACCACCCTTTCAAATTTGCAAAACGGCATTTTTGAAGAAATGGCGGCGGTATAGTTTTTGGGGAAAGAAAAATCGGTCGTCTTGCTATTAAATATTTTCTTAAGAAAGACCCAACAATTTCTTCTCGGTTGCAGAAGATGAATGTCAGAGTAATTACACAAAAATGTGTTGAATGGTATAAATTAAAATGTCAATATGTCAACACTAATTTCTTATATCATAAAAAGTATATATTGTTATCTCTTTTCTTTTTTGGTGGATATATAAAAAGAAAAATATTTTTTCTCCACTCTTTTCTTTTGAGTCTTTGTACTGTGAATGATAAAATAAATATATTCTTAGAACAATTTTGTTTTTAATTCAAGCGTGTATCTTAACAGGTTATGGGCCCAGATCACGAAGAAATATAAATTGTGTACCAATTAATAACTTCAGTGCTTAAAGTAAATTGTTGAATTTTTTTGGTGCAAATTAAAAAAAATAAAACACGAGCTAATATGGCGTCATCATCCATGGTACCAATAGAAAAATTGGTTGGGCGAGAAAATTACAACAATTGGGAATTTGCAGTAAAAGCGTACTTACAGCATGAAGGATTGTGGTCATGCATTGAAAATCCCGAGGCGGCACAGGCGGCTGGAATTACTGAACCTGAAAAGAAAAAACTTATTGAAGCAGATGTCAAAGCAAAGGCGAATTTAATCATGTGTGTTCAATCAAATATATTTGTTTATATTCGTAATGTTGATACATCTAAACAAGTGTGGGATAAACTGAAATCAGTTTTTCAAGATGATGGATTATCTCGACGGCTAACATTAATGAGAAAATTAATCACAACAAAGTTGGTTAAGTGTAAATCGATGGAAGAATATGTCGGAACAATTGAAAAACAACGCAAATGTTGAATGACATTAAATTTGATATTTCTGAGGAATGGACTGGTACATTCCTGTTAGCTGGTTTACCGGACAGATTTAAGCCAATGATTATGGCTATGGAAAGTTCCGGTACGCGCATAACTGGTGAGCATGTGAAATCAAAACTGTTACAGGAAGGGACAGAAAGTGTAGGAGGAGCTAAGGCATTGGCGGTGCAGCAAAATAGCAAAAAGAAAAAGAAAATTCGTTGTTACAAATGTAACGAATTGGGTCATTTTGCAAATAAATGCACAAGCAAAAAAACAATCGTTTGGTGATAAGAGTACGTTGTTGTCAGTACTCAGTGCGAGTGATTTTGGGACTAGTGATAAGTGGATTATTGATTCTGGTGCATCGGCTCATATGACAAATAACAGGAAGTATTTATCTTCCTTGTCGGAATCGTTGGATAGAGTTGTTCGTGTAGCCAATAATCAAACTTTATCGGTCGATGGAGTCGGAAAATGTGAATTGGAAATTAATGTTAACAAACGGAATAAACGTGTAGACGTAAATGTGATTCATGTTCCTGAATTAAGTACAAATTTGTTATGTCAGTCAAATTGCAAGAAATGGAAAAAACGTGGTTTTTGATAACAGTGGTTGTAAAATTTTTGATAACCAAACAAATCAGTTGATCGCTACAGCGACACTAGTGGGAGATTTGTATAAATTAGATATGTCAAAAATTCAAAAAATTGATACCGTTTTTCGAGTTGTTGATTGTGATTTGTGGCATCGACGAATGGGGCATACAAACTACAAATATCTTCAACAAATTTTCAAGTGTGCCATGAGTGATATTAAATGTGAAATTTGTTTACGAGGTAAACAACATAAGAATTCTTCCCCGTCTTCGACAACAGTATCGAGTGAGAAATTGGAATTAGTGCATGGTGATTTGTGTGTTCCAATCGAATGTGAATCATTAGGCGGTTCGAGGTATATATTCGTATTATTAGATGACTACACACATAAAACTTTCGTTTATTTTCTTAAAAGAAAGAGTGAAATTAATTCTGTATTTGAGAAATTCAAGACTCTTGTGGAAAACGAAACTGGCAACAAAATCAAAGATTTTCGTTCGGATAATGGTGGTGAATTATGTAGTAAAGAATTTGAAAACTTGTTTAGTGCGTGTGGCATCAAACATGAAACCAGTATACCATATAACCCACAACAAAATGGATTGGTAGAACGAATGAACCGAACAATCATAGAAAAAGCTCGTTGCATGTTATTTGATATGGAATTGCCAAAGTGTTTTTGGGCTGAAGCGGTAAATACTGCTGTCTACTTAATAAATCGTAGTCCAACGTCATCATTAAATGGTAAAATACCAGAGCAGCTATGGACTGGGGAAGATGTGAATTTAAATTTTCTCAAAGTATTTGGTTCGAAGACTATGGTTCACATACCAAAGAATAAAATTTGATCAAGTGGCTGAGCAACACATAATGGTTGGGTACAGTGAAACCCAAAAGGGTTATCGTGTTTATAATATTCACACAGGTAAAGTAAGTGTTACTAGAGATGCAGTGTTTGATGAATCAAATCGAATGTTCAATTCTTCATTATTCGATAAGCAATGAAACGATACCGTTTTTATGCCAATGGTAAAAGACATCGATGAAATTGGCGATACAAAAATGGAGGGAATGAGTGTTCCAGTGGGAAAAATCGAACAGTTATTAACGAGCAACAATGTTAATGAAAGTGTCGATGGTGTCCGAGAATTGTGTGAATCGCAGGATGATTTGTCTTCTGAACAGTCGAACCCGAGATTAGAAAACAATGATGAGGATTACATACCCTATGAAGCGATTATATCATCTGAAGGGTTAAGACGTTCAGGCCGTAAACCCAAACCTTATGTAATGAATGATTTTATCTATTCGGTCAAAATGCTTGAATCAGGTGATCCGATCACTGTGGAGGATGCGTTAAGTCGAGGAGATTCGGGTTTTTGAAAAAAGGCAATGGATGAAGAGATAACTTCAATCTACGAAAACAAAACATGGACATTAATAGATGCTCCGTTAAAGTCAAAACCAATTCAGTCAAAGTGGGTGTTTAAAACAAAACATAACCTGGGGACCTATTCTCGAATTTCACATCCATTTTCCACATGTGGACATCTGTCAAAATGGTTCGAAAATTGTAATTTGTATGTAAAACACATGCGGCATTGACATTTTCCTATATGGGGAATTTTTCCACATGCTTATACCCATTCGGAAATATTCCCTTAGTACCGAAAAAATTCAATTTTTATGAGTTTTGACAGATGTCCACATGTGGAAAATGCATGTGGAATTCGAGAATAGGCACCCTGGATGGTAGTGTTCACTACAAAGCGCGATTAGTGATAAAAGGTTGTGCTCAACGTTATGGGGTGGATTATCAGGAAACTTACGCACCTGTGGTTAAATATAACTCCATTCATTATTTGTTAGCAATGGCGGTAGAGCATAATATGCATATCGAACAGATGTATGCTGTGACGGCATTTCTTCAAGGAGAGTTGGAGGAAAATGTCTTGATGTATCAACCACAGCAGTATGATGATCACACTGGTAAGGTGTGTAAATTAAATAAAGCAATTTACGGACTTAAGCAAGCCGGACGGGCCTGGAATCAAAAGTTGGATAAGGCATTAAAAGATTTCGGGTTGACACGATCAAAGGCAGATCCGTGTGTCTATTTTAAATGGGACAAAAAGACGAAATTAACTGTGGCGGTCTACGTGGATGACATACTTATCTTCAGCCAAGATAAGATTGTAATCAAAACATTGAAAAATAAGCTTTCAAGCTGGTTCAGAATGAATGACATTGGAGATGTCAGATCAATATTGGGTTTTCAAATAACTAGAGATCGTGACAAAGGTGTTTTATGGCTAGATCAAGAGAACTATATTAAAAAGATCTTGGAACGATTCAACGTGGATAACAGTAATCCTGTCGCTACTCCAGTTGATATCAATGTGAAATTAGATAATGCAATGTCACCTAAATCAACAGGTGAAATCGAAGAGATGAGAAATATTCCATATAAGGAGGCTGTCGGATGTTTGTTGTATGCGGCACAAGGCACTAGACCAGACATTTATTATGCGGTGAATTTGATTAGTTGATATTCAAATGAACCGGGGAAACAGCATTGGAACGCGGTTAAACGCATTTTTAGATATCTGAAAGGAACAATGTCTGCGAGGTTGGAATATTGTAAATCAGATCACGCTGAAGTTATAGGTTATAGTGATTCTGATTGGGCTAGTGATATTGATGGATGTAAATCAATAACTGGCTATGTGTTCATTAAATGTGGTGGCGCAATTACATGGTCAACAAGAAAGCAACAAACTGTTGCATTGTCGACGACAGAGGCTGAATACATGGCCGTGGCAGCAACAACCCAAGAGGCTATGTGGATTAGAAAGTTAAATGAAGAGTTTGGAATAAACAACACGATTGAAATTTTTTTGTGATAATGTGAATGCGAAAATTTTAGCCAAAAATGATGTATACCATGCTCGGACCAAGCATATCGATGTGAAACATCACTTTGTACGTGAGAGGATGGAGGCATCAGATGTGAAAATATCATATTTATTTTCGGATGAGATGACAGCAGATGTTTTGACTAAGGGGTTACCTTAGAGTAAGCATCATGCTCATCGACTTGGAATGGGAGTTAGAATTTAATTGAAGTGGGAGTGTTGAATGGTATAAATTAAAATGTTAATATGTCAACACTAATTTCTTATATCATAAAAAGTATATAATGTTATCTCTTTTCTTTTTTGGTGGATATATAAAAAAAAATATTTTTTCTCCACTCTTTTCTTTTGAGTCTTTGTACTGTGAATGATAATATTCTTAGAACAATTTTGTTTTTAATTCAAGCGTGTATCTTAACAAAATGGCTTTAGACCAGATAGACTAGATTTAGAAAAAAATTTGCTAAATTCGCCTGTGAAATCAAAGCTTTCGACATCAATAACGATAAAGATTTTAGTGCTTGCTGGGTTGATTGAAATTTACCTGTTTTGCACTTCAATTTCAACCTTTTACAAATCTAATTAAGCCTTTTGTCAAACAAATTCAACCTTTTAGAAATTAAGTTTGGATTAGAAAAGGTTGAATTTGATTTCTGAATCTTTTTTATTACCGGTAAATGGTAAATAAAAACTTAATTTACCGGTAAATGAAGTAAAACCTGTTAATTTCAAAAGTTATTTTAAATATAAGGAAATTACGAATTCCAAATTAATTTTGCAATGGTGTTTGTTTTTAATTAGTTTTCGGCCTGGTTCCCCTGTTTCATATCCCTTTGTCTCGGATATCTGTGAACTTTCTAGAATATTCAAGATACTTTGAAAATTCGATATTTTTGAGATTATTTCGAAATTCTTGATATTTTTCAAATTATACTCAAAATATGTGATGCTTTATGATTATATTTAGAATCGTCATAGCATTGAGCTGATTGCAAGAAATTTCGTTTTGATTGAGACCATTGAACTGAATCACGTGCTGTTTCGTATTCTCTAGATCAGATACTTGTAATTAATGCGAGGCTGGAAAATAGGAAGAAATACATATTTAACAAAACATTTTACTTGTTCGTAGGTACAAGAAGTATTTTGAGGGGCTCAAGAAAAAAGTCCACCACTGGTTAGCACATCGAACGACTTTATACACAATCACATCGCACTACAACCTACGATACACAATGACATGGTTTACTATTATCTTTATTCGAACCCCATTATATTTTCTTGAAAAAAGGCGATAAGTCCAATTCTGATTGGTCCGGTTATATGGAGCGCAGGATTAGGTCTTCTAGACTCGAAATTGAAATAAACTATAATTTTCAAAGAATTTGTTTAACCTGTTATAGTACAGTCAACAGAGGGCTATAACAAAATTCGTATTAAAAGTAGAGCCAATTGTTTGATTCGTCTTGGAATGCCTCGACTCTCTGTCATATGTTGTTACCCACTGCTAATGTAAATATTAAAATTGTCTGTTTTGTCTTGGAACGTCGATTATATTGATGTATTTGTCTCCATTTTTGCATTATAGATAAAGCTTATACTTTTAGGCAATTTAAAAAGTTACTAAAATTCTCGCAAACGCTCTTAAGTGGGTTTGTGCTGTCTGCCTCGTTCAAAAATTTGGCGAGTGAGCCTGCTGCAAACATTTTTAGTGTTCTCGATTTAGAGTCTCGATTATCCGAATACTGTTTAGCCGAACTCCGCTTTATCCGAACACAAAAAAATATAATTTTTTTTTTTTTTTTTTTGTTATCCGTTTACTTTATGTTTTCATTTTAGAAACTGAATCAAATAGGGGAACTCCCATTTAAAAAAACTAAATTGATTCTTTGTAGTATACATATAAATTCTTTTAGTTTATTAATGTATTTTGTGCCGTGCGCTACGAATGTCCGAAAATTATGTAAAATACATACATATGTATTAAAATATTTTAGGTATGAATATTTATTAATTAAAAATGTGTACAAAGATTTTACAAAATAAAATTTACTGAAATTAAATTAAGTTTTTTAGGAAGTTTATTTTAAAATGGATAATTTAAAACGCAAAAAAATCGTTGTTTCTTTGGAAAAAATAATACAAGCGTTAAAAAAATTAGATAGTGGTTCGTCGATTAAACAAATCGCAGTAGAATATGGAGTAGGTCAGGCTACAGTTGTTGATTGGAAACGGAACAGGGATAAGATAGAGGCATGGTGTAGAACGAAAGCTTCTACATCTACTGGCCATTCTCGTCAAGCTAGAAAAACTATGAAAGATAGTTACCATCATGAAGTATCAGAGGCGCTATATATTTGGTTTTGCCAACAGCGAGACAAGGGAATACCTTTGTCAGGTCCAATTGTGCAAGCAAAAGCTCTAGCATTTCATAAATTACAAGCTCACGAAAATGATGATTTTACCGCCAGCGTAGGTTGGTTAGATCGATGGAAAAAACGTTATGGTGTAAGAAATTTAAAAATATCCGGTGAAAAGTTATCAGCTGATGAGAATGGTCTGGCAGATTTTCAGGTGAAATTAAAAGAAATCATAAAGGACGAAAGTTATTTACCGGAGCAAATTTATAACTGCGATGAGACAGGATTATATTATAAATTGTTACCATCTTCTACATTGGCATCAGGGCGTGAAATATCTGCACCAGGATACAAAAAAAATAAGGAAAGGTTGACATTATTGGCATGCAGTAATGCATCGGGAACTCATAAGATAAAATTAATGTGTATTGGAAAATCAGCGAAACCTAGGGCATTCAAGCATATGAATCCTAATGCATTTCCCGTTTACTACAAAAACCAAAAAAGTTCTTGGATGACCTCCGAGTTGTTCAAGGAATGGGTTTTTTAAGGAGTATGTACCAGCTGTGGAACGATGTTTAACAGATTCCAATTTACCTAGAAAAGCTTTACTGGTAATCGATAATGCTCCGTGCCATTCGAATATCCAGGAACTCTGTAGTGGGGACATAAAGGCCATATTTCTTCCACCAAACGTTACATCAATTTGTCAGCCGATGGATCAAGGCGTTTTGGAAGCATTAAAGAAGAAATATAAGAGTAAGCTTTTAGAAAAAATTATAAGCAATGAATCATTGGCCGAAACTTCTGTCATTAGCGATTTAAAGAAAATTGATTTGAAAGAAGTCATCTACTGGATTGCCAGTGCATGGGATTCAATTTTATAAACCACTCTACAAAAATCATGGAGTAAACTTCTTCAGGGAAATGTACGTGAAAATAGTGAACACACTAATACGGCACCAGAAGATGAAAACTTATTTACGCTTGCAAAAAATGTCCCCGGGTGTGAAGCCATAACAGAACCAGAGATTACAGATTGGTTGACAATTGAAAATAATGAGCCAGATCTTAGCGATACCGAAATTATGAACTGTGTCAAAGAAAAAACCACTTTGATGGAAATTGAAGAAGAAGAAGAAGAGGGGTTTATAGAACCGAAAATCAGTCATAATGACGGATTTAATGCACTAAATAAGGCATTAGAGTACATTGAACAACAAGATGCAGCGAATGCTTCTGATATTCTTTTAATTAGACGATGGCGCGATATTGCATCTAAAAAAAGAACCAATTCCTTGAAGCAACAAACAATTACCAGCTTTTTTAAGTAAACTAATGTGAAAAGTATTAGAGAATGCAATTGATGTGACTGCAATTTCATATTACATAATTTTAATTATGTATTATTTATTTATTTTTTAATTATTTTGTTAAATACACATTACACATACATATGTATGTTTAGTGAAATATGAATGAATAAAACATTAAAATTACTCAAAATAATAATTTAAATTCAAAATATCATGTTTATTTTAACCACCATAAAATGCAAGAGCATTTTACAGAGCATTTCCGGATTATCCGAAAATCCGCTTATCCGAATTGTCTTCGGTTCCGACCACATCGGATAATCGTGTATTTTAATCGGGTGAACTCGGCGGCCGCAGTAACAAATCTACGATATTCATTTGCAACACGAAATTTTTGCATAGCATAGGCATGTTGGATGAGAGGATTATTCTTTTGAAAATTAGTTGGGTATTTTATAGAATTGCTGCATATTTTGAAGAAATGAAAAGCAACTTTAAGAGTTTTTCAATAAGTCGGGTACTCTCTTGATCTTTGAATAGAAGCACGCTTTTTGACCCGCCAATATAAAATAAAAGCAAGGGTTATGATATGAGCCAATTACCACAAATAAATTGATTTGTGCTTCCATGAAAATCAGGGCCAATCCATATTAAAGATCTTTTTCTCTAATAATTGAGACTCTTCAAAGAATTTTCGAACCGAATAATATGCTGAAAATCACTATTTTTTTAATAAATCTTGTAGTTTATAGGTGTATATGTGTACAGGGTGTCCCACTGAGACGAGTCCAAACTAGTAGGGCGTGTAGTACCAATATCATGACAAAAAGTCCACTACGCATATGCCCGGAAATGAACCGTTACCCACTTCAATTGCATTTCAAAATTTTTAGCATGGCACACTACCTTGAATGGTGTAAATGCCAATAACTCTTCTAAAAATTAAGACAACTCAATTATTTCTCTATAATTTTATCTACACAGAGTACTTCTTTCTTCTCTGGAAACATTGGTGGAATTAAAAAAATTGTGCGAGAAATAATAAAAAAATTCATTAAACTCATTTTTTCTCGAAAAACTTACTTAATAATTTTTGTTTTTTATTTCAAATTTAAATTTAATAGACTATTTAATACAATATTGCTTCATCGTTTTTTATCTAATCATGTATAGTTTTTGAGATATTAACGTTTCAGTGTAGTACTTGTTGAAAAAAAGTTATTAAAAAATCAGTTGTTAAAAGTAAAAAATTTATTATGAAAAACCAAAGCAATCGTTTTAAACAAAACAACATTTTAGTATGCACGTCCATATGTTGCATTATTTGTTAAATCTTTTTAATCGTTAGTAAACGTATAGCTAAAATCGTTGTTAATCTTTTGAAAATAAATTTTTTGCGCGTTTGTAATCAGAAATAATAAAATCGCCGACATCCATTTTATTTATAGTTTATGTAACGGAAATGGACGAGCTGCAGAACGTGAATACGCAAACCGTTTTCCAGGTAGCTCGGTGCCTGTGGTTGAAACAGTTCACAGACGATTACGAGAACGACGAACATTGGCCCCTTATGAATACGAAAATGTTAGCCGAATTCAATACGAAGTTAATACCGACGAACAAGTTTTGAATTCAGTACAAAGAGATCCCACCATTAGCACGAGACGTCTTTCGATACAACTTGGTATTAGCAAAAATAAAGTCTAGAGGGTACCTCGAAGAAATCATCTACACCCATTCCACTACACTCCAGTGCAAGAATTATTACCAGTCGATTTACCAAACAGAACAAATTTCTGCCGTTTATTGTTAAACAACGAGGAAAGTTTATTGTTAAAGATAAGCTCGAAATTGGTTTGATATAAATTATGCAGCGTGGTGGATTGGTCCACCGGACCTGTCGCTTGGCCGGCTAGATCTCCAGATTTAACACCATTAGACTTTTATATATGGGGATATTTGAAAGTCTACAAAACAAACATTCAGATTAAAATTCTGAAGTTGATTTCGAGTTTCTAAGTTAGAGTCTAATTTGTACTTTTTTAAAATTCGGTTGCGCCTACCAATGAGCTTCCACAATTTATACGTCATCCAGGGGCAAGAATTATTCTTCAATTTAGCAACTACACTTTTAATAGTTGTGAATTTTTCAATATTAAATGATTATACTTCTCAATGATTAATTTAATAGTTGCTTTAGGATCAGTATTATCAAAATAAAAGTTTGGCTTTGTAAGGAAAAGTTTGGCTTTGTAAAAGATGGATGAGCTTGGGTTCCATTTAAAAAATAGATTTATGATTTAAACCCCCAAATTCTTCAATTTTTTCCCAATTTAGATAAATTTCCAAGTATTTGCAACTGCTATACCCAATCAACAAAAATGGTCGGTGTTTGACTGCAACGACCATTGATCTGACGATCAATCGACGATTTTTGAGCACCAAATGCTTGACTTCCTTCACGTGGTGTTCGTCGGTAGACGTTAAAGGGCGGCTAGAACGTTTATCGAGTTCAACGCGTTCTTTCCTTTTTTATGCGTTATTAATTATATCACAATAGTATAGTAGAAAAATTGGATTCGTTACATTTTCAATATTCTTTCAAGGTACTTAAACTTTGGGATGTAATTGCTTAACAGCCATTTTGACATTGCTTAAAATTCCGTAAATATTGTGGTTTGGATTCATTTGGCAACTAACCTGTACAATTACATAATTACTTGAAAGAATTTCGGTTTTAACATAGAAAATCGCCAAACATTGAAGCAACTTCTTTGCTGAACTCATTTTAAAAATCGAAAAATGCGTATTTTTAGATGAAGGTAAACAAGCATATCGCATTAACTACTAAAGATATTAGCACGAAATTTAACAAAGATCTCTATTAGGGTGCTACTAGCCTAAGAAAAAAAACTGCTCGTTGGTGGATAATCCCGCACGATTAAAATGGAAAAATCTTACTACTTTTTGATTACAGTAGGATTTACAATGTTTTATTTACATAATCGTTTTTACATATGTATACTGAATAAAACTGATACATCATTAATTCTGTAATTAGTTTTTGGTTTAATATTTTTTGTGAATAAAATTTTTATAAAATTGAATTTCCATAAAATTATAGATTAAGCGATTATATTCAATTTAATTTCTATATTAGCATAAATAAATTTGTATTGCATTATAAATATAATAATTAAAACTGTGGTCATACCCTTTGGTCATTGTGAATGTGATTTGGTAAAAATTTAGATAATTTTTAAAAATTACATTTACAAAGATTTGCAGAAAAATTCGAAACAGATCGGATTATTGTTTAATAATAATTTAGGTATATGGTGGTACGTCCAGCAGTTCAATTCTGAGCTTCCTTTAGCAATTTTTAATAAATTGCTTATGGTTTAAAGAAATTTTAAAACGTATATTTTAATTTAAAAACTCCTATTTTGGACCAGCACGCGAAAACTATTTAGTCGGAATGGCTCAACCGATAGTTTCAATGGTTATGTCGTTTGTGATTAATATTGTGGAGTTGTTTTGTGATGATTAAAGAAGAGAGACAACTAAAGAATAAAGTGCATAGACAAATAAAGAATAAAGTGCAATTTTAGTTAAAAAAAAATGGGAAAAGTTAGTGACCAGTGTAAAAGCCATATGTTGATTTTGGCGCGAGAAAATTTAACCACGCGAGAAATAGGTGAAAGATTAAACATTCCTAAAAGTACTGTCGCGTGGAATATTTAAAAAAAAATCGAGAGATAGGCGGTACACAAAGAAAGAAAGGCTCTGGAAGGCCCAGAAAAACAACGCCAGTGGAAGATCGTTTTATACTATTACAAAGCCGTCGGAACCGTTTTAAAACTTCATCGGACATAAGACAGGATCTTGAGCGAGCAACGGGAAAAAAAATTTCAGCCGGCTTAGTGAGAAAAAGACTTGTTAAAGCTGGTTTGAGAGCACTTAAACCAGTCCAGAAGCCTGAGTTCACATTACTAGTGAAAAAAAAAACGTTTGCTATGGGCCCAGGAGCATGTTAATTGGACTCCAGAGATGTGGAATGATGTGATTTTCCCCGATGAATCAAAATTCAAGCTGCATGTTGGAGATGGAAGAATTCTCGTAAGGAGAAAACCTGGCGAGAGACTTAGCAACGAATGTCTTTTAAGACTTCCACCGAAAAAAGAAGGAGGTATGGTCTGGGGATGCTTTTCTGGAAATGAAACCGGTCGATTGTGCTTCCTTAGTTCCATCGTTACAGCAGCTGTTTATCTGCAGGTCCTTCAGAACGAATTTGAGCCTTCTGCGTTAAAGCTTTTTGGCGAGACTTGCAAATGTATTTTTCAACTCGACAACGCTCCGTGCCATATCGCCAAAATTGTGAGTTATTAATTTTGAATTGTAGATAGACAAATTGGCTTTCAGATAAACATAAATAATTTGTTAAAAACTTGTTTTTTTTTCTTATCTCTTCATTTAAAGGTAAAAAAGTACTTTGAAGAAAAAAGTATCGATGTGTTGAGCTGGCCCCCGTATAGTCCAGATTTAAATCCAATTGAAAATATTTGGTCTATAATGAAGCTAGAAGTAGCAAGGAAGCGCCCAGAATTGATTGAAGCTTTAAAAAGTTTGTTGATGATGATCTGGGAATCCATATCTCCTGCGACTTTGAAAAATTTATCAAATTCAATGAATCGGAGGTGTATCGCTGTAATAAAAGCAAAAGGCGGTCCAACAAAATATTAATATTAAAGATTGAACTTCTATAAATCAATAAAAAACAAAAAAAAACTAAACAATAAGTGTTTAATTTATTACATTACTTTAACTCCAATCAAACGTATTTTGAATATTTTGGCATTTTTCGGTGTTTTGCCCCTAAATTGCAGGTCAATTTTTTTTTCATAAAATTACGTCATACATGTATTTAAAATGAAACAATAAACCAATTGCTTTCAAAAGTTTTGTAATTTTAGCAAAAAAAGACTCCAATTTGCAATAAATTTGTTTGCCCAATTTTTTTTTACCAGCACTATATATATATATATATATATATATATATATATATATATATATATATATATATATATATATATATATATATATATATATATATATATATATATATATATATATATATATATATATATATATATATATATATATATATATATATATATATATATATATATATATATATATATATATATATGTATAAATATACAGACAGATTGGCAATTTAGGCCCGAAAACATAATACGAAATGAATAAAAACACAAAATTTTTTTTCGGTACAAATGGATTAACTTTACATTATCAGTCAATTTATAATCAGACCATGTGAGCAATTTGATTTAAAACTTGTTTGGAAACAAATAACTAACGCAATTCACTTCAATTCTTCATTTAAATTCAATTATACTATTACACGATCAATTGTCCATATGAACAGCTGATCCACGATGAATTGTTCATACGATCAATGGTTTCCACGGTCAATTGTTGTACGATCAATTGTTCAAGATCAATTATTTACGGTTAACTTTTAGGAAATCAGCATTTATACCTATAGCACCCAAATAACTTTATAGTTGAATGACCCATTCTGAGACAACGTCACAATTGTCTAGAAATTCACTTTTTTGATATTGAACTAAACATTTTAAATAACATTTGTAGTACGGTTGCCAGAGACGACTGGCGGGCTTGGTTGCCGATTAAAAAATCGTTTCGGTAATGTCTCACAGAGTACTATACAACTTACGAAAGGTTACCTTGTAAGATTATTTGTGAGTCTGTGATTTGCCGGCATGAGAATAGAAGATTTATATTGTCGTGACCAATTGGGATATTGCGGAGGAGGTCTCAAAATGTAAAAAAATACCTGCCCGAAATAACAGAAAATGTTTGTATGTATACAAATGGTTGGTTTGCAGACCTTTAACCGATGCTTTGTGGGAAAGTGCCGTCCGTGGAGCCGGATAGACCCAATTTTTTATTTTTATTTTAAAATGGCATTTCATTGTGACATAACGAATTGAAAAATATAAAATTTAGTGTTGTATAAATAATAAATATAAAAAATAATAAAAAAATATGTACAACGGGTAATCAGCATTTAGGCTGATACAGCCTAATTTATAAAGATGGCAACATTAGACAATTAACGTTTTTTTTTTAATTTGTAATTTCTAAATTTTAATTTCTCTTAAACTGTACAAATAAAGTTTTCTCAATTGTACTGTAGTCTTGCGTTAATAGGTCGTGGCTCAGACACAAGCTTGTCTGTTTTTTTTTTTCATTTTCCTCTTTCTCTCACGCATTTTAGTAATTTGAGGGCCTACAGAAAATGTATTTTGCATTATATGTACATATTTTTCAATTTTACAGATTACTTAACCCTTAAGAGAGAACCAGCCAACATTTAAGAAATTTAACGTAACAGTGCGGTATATGGAGTTTACATGTTACTGCCCAGCGAACCTTTAAGAAATGTTCGTTCAGTTTCGTTAAATTGAAGTGTCAACTTAACAGAGTGAAAATCATCGCGCAAAACTGAAGGAAATGTCAAAAATCCAAATTGCCCCTTGTGCAAATCTTCTTGTGGGAGCTCATTGTACATTTTAAGCTTAAATTCGAAATTATTTATTTATGTTCATGTAGGTAAATTGAAAACCGAATTATTAAAGACTTTATAAATTGTAATATCAAATTATTTACTTTTAAATTTATTTATTTTCATTTTTTTTCTACGCCACAAGATCTGTGTCTTTTATTATTTATGTTTATGTCCTTTAAAAATTTAAGGCTTTTTAATAATTGAAATAATTTTCGAAGTTCCTCCAATTACATCGTCAGTTCAAAATTCTACACAAATTTTTAAAAATATTAATATGAGCTACCGTCACCATCAAAGCAATTGACAAGTTGTGTTACAGTTTCGCTAGCAAACCTATCAAATTTTCCGTAAGAAAAAACTTTCGTTAAATTCTGTTAAATTTCTTAAATGTTCGCTGGTTGGCTCTTTAACGTTCGAGAGCATTTTTTGTAATATGTACTCGCCTATACTGCCGTGCTAAGAAAAAAAAATCACAAGCGCCAAAAGTTGAAAAATGGGTTAGAGGCATATTTGGATTGTGCAAACAAATACCTATTTTTCTGTGCTTTTAAAATGCCAAATATCCTTTATTAAACGTCATAAAATCACGTTATTTACTTGTCAAGTTCCATAGGGCAAACAAAAACAGAAAAATTGAAGTTACTCAAAACTACAAAAAGGCAAATGTGACTTTTATTCTTAGCACGACTGTATCAGAAGACAGAAAATTGGATAAATGCGTAACATCTTCAAACAGTTTTTAAAGATTCAAATTCAAGGCGATTCAATAATCTATCTCACAGCGTGATTCTTTTTTTTATAAATCTATAAAAGTAATAGTCCCTCACTAATCACTATAATGAACTCGATCGTTAAACTTAACAACCAAAATCCAAGCAATGAATCATTTAATTTAAAATAAATTAAACTAGTGTTTGATGCTTTCAATAATGACTAAAACATTGGATATTGTTACGGTGGTTTCGGAACTTATGGCTTTAAAATTTGACAGATTTCGATAATCGTCTCCATTTCAGAATTTGTGAGCATATCTAGATGTTCTACAATTGCCTCTCGTCATTGGCAGAATCTGTAATGAAAAATATTCCAAATTAAACAACTTAGATCATTATTTAAATATTATGATAGCCTCACCTTTGAAACATGTGAAATGTTGAATTCCACCGAGTGTTCCACATTATTAATAAATTCAAGCGGACTTTCCGTTCCACTTGTTTGCTTTTGGAGTTGTTTTAATTTATCATTCGTATTAGTCGATCGATGAAAATACTCCACTATGCACTTGACCTTCCTCTGTATTTTCATTATCTCTTTTACTCCTTCTTGCACAATTAAATTAGGGGTATGTGCGATGCACCCAATGTGCTCGTATTTGGATAATCTGATCGCTCCTGTTATATTGGCAGCATATCGGTTACCACCGCACTAACTTTTTTATCAATATTATACTCTAAGCAACATTCTGGCAGCTTTTCTTTTAAAAACTGTACCGTGTGTTTCGAGAAAGATACATCTACACAAGTCTACCCTGACCATTAGCCAATCCTTATCGATATAGTGCGCTGTAATTGCCATATAACTTTCCGTTTTTATTGACGTCCACGTATCCGTGGATATGGCAACACTTGCAACTTTGTTAATGTGGTGCGATATATCTTTCAGCCAAGTATCATATTGCTATGGTAACAAAGATTTAGTTAGCATATCTCGATCGCAACTGATACGAAGGGTCAAGGGCTGTGTAGTAGCTTTTGAAACCTTCATTTTCTACTATGTTAAAAAGCTAAAAATCCTTAACAATGAATTTTAATAATTCATTGTTAAATCTCTGCTGCCTTGATATTGAAGCCGGCCATTTTATAAACTGTCTTAAGG
Source organism: Tipula vernalis (assembly GCA_958295665.1). Taxonomy (NCBI): domain Eukaryota; kingdom Metazoa; phylum Arthropoda; class Insecta; order Diptera; family Tipulidae; genus Tipula; species Tipula vernalis. The sequence goes on from OY282558.1 coordinate 304,674,824, forward strand.
TTTGTTGTTCCCGTGGCGTACTGCAGCTATCGGGGGGTCACAGGTGGTGGATAGTGGACGGCCTATCGTTAGGTAGGCTAGCGGTGAATTAAATAAGCCGCCCCCAACCGCAGTCCAGCTGGTGGGAGAGTCTCAGGGAACTGGGGAGTGGTTAACCTCAGTTCATTAAATTCTGAGTGCCTATGATGCCCAGCATGGAAAGGCGAACAGATGGCGCCAGAAAACCATCAATCAATAACCACGGCGGACTGGGCGTCGTGTCCTCTCTGCACCTCCGGAGTCTCCGCGGGTGATGAGTGGGGGTACCCCTATAAACGGGTGACCCGGTGAATGAAATGGATCCCATTGGATTGGGCTCTCCATGTGAATAGGTGAAAGGGGGAGAGAATGTGGGCGGAGGGAAGGGGGTGCTGGGAGGCCGCGGTGCTAGCGAGCTGAATGGGCTGGATTAAGGTGTTAAGCGACCCGTGCTGATGATCAACTAGGCTGGGGGCCCATTTAACAAAGCCCAGTCGCTAACGGAGCCCTCTGGATATCTGGCGACCTCCAGTTGTATTTAGCCTTACCTGCGTATTCGGATCTCTGCGCAGGCGGACCTCTATTTCTCCGATACTCGTGGAAATCAGATGGAAAGATCGAACACCGAAAAAAACAAAGGGCACCGGCTCTCCTCAAAAGCCGGTATCAGTGAATGGGGGTACCTCGAACCAGACGGGTGGGGCCTCTAAAGTTGCAAAGGGGGTTGGCTCTAGGGCAAAAGTCCCGGGAGTTAGCGGTACCAGCGCAGCACAGGGGAGTGGGACGAAAGACATTCCTCCGGCGAAAAAAAAGATACAGGAATCGCCGCTCGGCATTCCGAATTCTCGAGAAGTGGGCTGCGACCCCCGAGGGGCAGCTTACGGAAGAGCAAAGAACATCAGTAGCTTGGGCAAGGAGCACTGTGGGCTGCGGAGGCTCGGAAAGGGACCATATGTCGAAAAAACAGCGGTCCCAGGACGAGGTGGAAGTAGTCAACAGCAAGCGGGCCAAGTTGGTGACTGAAAGGAAACCGAGCTCCAACTCAGGAACAAAGCTGTTCAGCGATGTCCTGAGGGAGCATGTGTTGATGCTAGCCGTCATTGACGAAAGTCAAGAAGATGGGAGCATCACGGCCGAAAAATGGAGGTTGGTGTATAATGCACTCAACCTCGTCATTTTAAAGGTCCTGGGTGAAAATCCGGGACCTCCCCCATCCTGCAGAGATGCGGGGTGGTATCAAGGGCGTGTGAAGATGACTGCATGCTTGGACTCTAGATCTGTGGATCTATATAAAAAGGCTATAGCCAAAGTAGGGGAGGTGTGGCCAGGCGCAAAGCTTGCGGCAGTTAGTCGGGAGGAAATTCCCAGCAGGCCGAGGGCACGTGTCTGGCTGCCATCCGAACCGGCTAGCCCTGACGAGGCTTTGGAAATCATTCAGGCCAGTAACCCGAGTCTTCCGACCGGAAATTGGAAGATCGTCAAGCAGGAGGAGGCGAAGGGGGGCTCGAAATTATCAATTATGGTAATAAATAAGGAGTCCCTTGCCCTCCTGCACAAAACGAAGGGAGTAATTGACTTCGGTTTCGAGTCAATTACTCTCAACGTTTATAAAAATGATGGGGCGGAAGCGCGTACGGGAGGCCAACCGGAGGATGGTGGCAACCCGCCCAGGCCTGAAGGGGGTACCAGCAGCATGGGGGGAGAAGCTGAGGGTATGGGGGAGAGTGAAGCCGGCGACCTCGGTCGGACAAGGCCTCTCTTGAAGCATAAGGAGGGGCACATAAGCGAAGGAGCTGGTGTACCGATGGAGGAGGCTGTCGGCAGCCCGGCCAGACGGGGGGCACTGACAAGTCCTCTACAGAGGGTATGAGAGGTGGCGAGACGGGTGGATCCGGCGCACCCCAAAATACCGAGAAATAATATTCCTGCGGTAGCAGGAATATACCATAGAGATAGGTAGAGGTTAAATGGTTATGATTAAGATAACACAAATTAACCTTCACCATTCTAAGGCTGCTTCGGCAGCTCTACTCCTCAGGCTGACTAGTTCGGGTGAGGATGTGATATTAATCCAAGAACCTTGGATTAACAACAACAGGATCTGTGGCCTCAGAACCAAGGGGTATAAAATTATATCCTCTAGTAAGTCTGGGAAGATCAGATCTTGTATTCTTGGGAAAAATAATATTAATCTTTTCCTTCTCTCTCAATACAGCAATGGTGACACTACTGCAGTTAGCCTGGAAGTAGGCACTTGTAGATTCTGGCTAGTTTCAGCCTACATGGACCGGGAGAAGGAGGTTCCTCCGGATAACCTGGAGGAGCTGATCCGTAAAGCGGAACAATCAAAGGTAGGTGTGGTACTGGGAGTTGATGCTAATGCGCATCACACTATCTGGGGAAGCACAGACATTAATGAAAAAGGTGAGTCGTTTTTTGATTATTTGATGAGTACTAACCTTTCAGTGTGTAATATTGGGCGGGAACCCACATTTATTACTAGTAACAGGCAGGAGGTTCTAGACGTGACCCTTGCCTCAAATAATATTCTTCATATGGTTAAAAATTGGAGGGTGGATAAGGAACACTCCTTTTCTGATCATCGATATTTAACCTATAGCCTCGATATTCACCCTGCTACCCGGGAAGCCTTCAGGAACCCTAGAAGGACCAACTGGAGCAAATATGGGGAATTATTGGAGGAAATGTTACCGACGAGGGCTATGGAGCCCCCGACGACCTTTGGGGAGCTGGAGGAAATGGTGGCTAGCGTTACTAGCGCATGCAACCGATCCTTTCGCGCTGCCTGCCACTGGCTAAGCCTAGGGGTAGGCAAAAACCGGTATGGCCTGTAGGATAGCCTTTAATAGAGCCAAAAATACAAGAGAGGCTCAGGATTGGGACTCCTATAAGGAGAAACTCGGAATTTATAAGAAAGAACTAAGAAAGGCACAAAGGAGGTCTTGGAGAATCTTCTGTGATAATATGGAAGAGGTATCCGAAACCTCCCGCCTTAGGAAGATTCTTTCCAAAAGTACATCTAGTCCTAGTTTTTTGATAAAACCGGACGGATCTTGGACAGCTTCTAGTGGAGAATCTCTGGAGCTTCTCTTCGAGACACACTTCCCAGGGAGCTTTGAAGACCTGTTGGTGCGTAGCAATCATCAGGAATCACTGTCAGTAACCACAGAGGATATCGTAACCAGAAAACGGATCCTATGGGCACTGAGGGGTTTTAAACCATTTAAATCGGCTGGTCCGGATCAAATTATACCAGCGGAACTTCAAAACAACTCAGTAATTATTCTTCCCTACCTGGAAGCTATATTCAAAGGGTGTTTGAAGCTGGGCTATATTCCTAGGTACTGGACGGAGGTCAATGTGGTGTTCATACCGTAAACGGGGAAAAGCTCACATGTCTATCCTAAGGACCTAAGACCAATAACTCTATCATCCTTTCTTTTGAAAACATTGGAAAGGCTGCTGGATGTATACATCAGAGATAAAATAGGTGCCAGGAAGTGGGCATCGTCTCAGCACGCGTACACAAAGGGTAGATCTGTGGACACTGCTCTGCACGCCTTGGTGTCTACGATTGAGAAATCGATTAATACGAAGGAATTCTGTTTGGTGGCCTTCCTGGATATAGAAAGCGCCTTTAATAATGTGAAAGCGGTGGCAATCAAGGAGGGATTGTCATTTTTGGAGGTGGACGTTCCTCTGATAGGGTTAATCAATTATATGCTGGGAAGCAGGATTGTTAGCTCGAAGTTGGGGGACTACACCTTCAAGAGGCGAGTAACTAGGGGAACTCCGCAGGGGGGGGGTTCTGTCCCCTCTTCTCTGGAACATAGTGGTAAACGGGTTACTACTTGAATTGGAGAGAGAGGGTATTGAAGTTATTGCGTACGCAGATGACGTAGCTTTAGCTGTTACCGGGAAATTCCTGGGCACGATTGTAGACGTAATGCAGAATGCGCTTACCATCGTTACGAAATGGGCTGGCAAATGTGGACTTGGTATTAACCCGTCCAAGACAGAGCTGGTACTCTTTACTAAGAAATACAAAATCCCGGTAGTTGTCCCTCCTACCTTAAATGGCACGAGACTTGCTTTTACTGATAGAGCTAGATATCTGGGCATTATCTTGGACAGTAAGCTTAGTTGGAAGCGCAACATGTTGGAGAGAATAAACAAAGCTACTATTGCTTTGTACTCCTGTAGGAACGCCATTGGTCATAGATGGAATCTGAAGCCGGAGCTGGTACACTGGCTCTACACCGCCGTAGTGAGACCTGTACTCATGTACGGGGTGGGTGTTTGGTGGCCAGCTCTGGATAAGGTAACTTACAAAAGTAAGATTGAGAGAGTGCAAAGAACGGCCTGTATGCTTGTTAGCGGGTCATTGAGGTCGACACCGACAAGTGCCTTAGAGGTTATGTTGCACCTTCTTCCTGTCGACATTTTTGGCAAACAGATGGCGGCAAATACGGCTGAACGACTTGCAGCCGTCTCTCAGTGGAGGTGTCTTAGTATAGGACACTCTACTATCGTCAGATCGTTGAAGAATGAGCTGGCGAATCTTGACTACATTAAACCTACTCTACGCTTCGAGAAGCGATTTCGGACCTCCTTCCCTTCAAGGGAATCCTGGAGGGATAGACCGTCATCGGAAACTGAAGCGTTGCAATTCTTCACAGATGGCTCCAAGCTAGACGGCAAAGTAGGAGCTGGAGTATTCTGTGACAAATTAAATGTAAATATTTCTATTCGTCTCCCTGATTACTGCAGCGTATACCAAGCTGAAGTCGTAGCGATTGAGGAGGTCATGACGTGGTTGAAGCATAATGTGTTATCCTCAGACGATATCACAATCCATGTGGACAGTCAAGCGGCGATCCGGTCGTTAGAATCGGTGTCTTTGGCGTCACGGGTGGCGTTGAGTTGTCACTCATCTCTAAATGAGATGGGTGAGCATTTCAACATCCAGGTAGTCTGGGTCCCAGGTCACTCGGGCGTAATGGGGAACTGCAGGGCAGATGAACTTGCTAGGCATGGTACGACTCTCCAGCTGCAACCGGAAAGGGCAAGTCTGGGGAGGCCTATCACAGCGCTGAGACAAGCACTTGGGAAGCAGGAGCTATCCTCAGCGGGGGAAAGGTGGTCTAACACCCTAACCTGTAGAGTTGCAAGACAAGTTTAGCCAAAGCTGGACTTGGGGCGCACTAGGGCATTAATATCCTTACGCAGGCGTGAATTAAGAACGGTCGTAGGAATACTCACGGGACACTGCTTTTTTGGAGAACATGCAAGAAGGCTGGGTCTGGAGGCTAATGACTTCTGCAGAAGCTGCTTGGACGAAGAGGAGGAAGAGACGTTGGTCCACTTCCTTTGCTCGTGTCCAGCATTGGCTCTCAGAAGGCACAAACACTTGGGTAAGTTCAGGATGGACTGCCTCTCGGATCTCGAAAACATTAAAGTGCGGGACGTCTTACGCTACATAAGTAGCTCGAAATGGTTCCAATAGGGGTAAAAGGGGATACATCCTGTGGTATCACAATGGACCGTCACCGGTCTAAGTGTGCGTAAGCAGCCACTCCAACCTAACCTAACCTAACCTAAGGTTTGTTGTTAGGAACCACATCCACCTCTACATGTACCTCTAACCGTCTAACAGATGACCAGATTCGGGTCAGTTTTGTATAGACCTATGAAATTTGATTATGTGAAAGAAACGAAAAACTCTATTAATCAAACAGTGGAGGAAATAATAGATCAAATTGGAATATTGGTACCGACTAAATGTACGATATATGGCATGGAAATATTTGTGGAAAACAATTTATTTTTAACAATGATGGATGGAAAGTCGTTAACGCTGTTACGGAAACAAGTTCTACGAAATCGTGTCATTGTGTAAACTTAATTAAGATTTTTAAATTTTTTCTATATCTATTGTCAAAAAAATATTTTTCTGTATCTAACGGGTGGTCCATCTAACGTCTGCAATTTAATTTGGGTCTAAATTCAAAAAAGAATAAATATTTTTCGAAGCGGTTTGTTTTATTAGAAAGAGTATTGACATTAAGTATGGAACACAATTTCATTCAAATGACTTCCACGGCTGGCTTTATAGTACCCCATTCTGCCAACCCAATTTTTCAGAACATTTTCGATTGTATAGATTCCTATCTCATCAGTGGCACCTTCAATTTGATCTTTCAAGTGTTGGATAGTCTCTGGATGGTTAGCATAATACTTATTTAATAACAATCCAGTTTTACGAACTCGCTTCACAAATTGCCTTGTAGGCATTTCATTTCTACTGAATTTTCCACGTAAATTTCCTACAGGTTGGGTAGAAGACTCACCACTTTGAAAATAAGTTTTCAATATTTCTCAATTTTGTTCAAGCGTCCCATTTCGTAAATGTAAAACATCAAACTAATTTTCTGTCATAACACGAATGACGTAAGTGTTGCCATACTTGAAATAACCGGTAGTTGAAATTGCAAACATTAGATGGACCACCTTTTATATAAGATGTAATGTCACGCAAACCATTAAATGTTCATATAAAAACATTATGTGTAATATTATTTATTTTCGGCAAGAATTTATGAATCACCCTGTAAATATTCTCCAAAGTGTCTTTTTTAAGAAACGAAAGGAATTCTTAAAAATTTTGATTTGTTTTCACGCTATTATTTTTTTTGAGGTGAAATCGCTAAATAGACAACAGTGCGAGGCAATTTAAATAACAGTTTATAAGAACAAAACAACTTACCAATATGGTGAAAAAATCCTACATTTTTGCTTAACCTTTTGGGATATGAAAATCGAGATTTTTTTAAAATATTTAATGTGCATATTTAAAGTAACTGACAATCTTGAAATGCGTTCGTATTGTGTAATTGTCTGCTTTTGCTGAAAATTTTTTTTTCAATAAACAAAAAATAGATGGAGATTCTCTGTGAAGAATATGATTGCCATTGTAAAAATTCTTTCGTAATTTATTCGTGGTCTGACTGATGTACAAAAAAAAAATAAGAGAGAAAAAGATAATAAACTTAAATCTAACAAAAGGACCAGTGGTCATTTTATTCGAAAGAACCGGAAAGAAGAACCGGTTCTTTTTTCCGAGGGAAGATCTAGATAATATTTCTGAACAAAATATTTTTTGACTACATATAATAAACGACATTCATAACGTAAATCATTTATTAGAGAAAAATTATTATGCTTTTCATAACTGAATACTTAAACCGGAAATTCGCTACCTGTGTTCAAATCAACAAAAAATTGACAAAACACAATCCCAAATCTAAAATATTTTTTTTTTTTTTTGTATGAAAAAAGAAGCAATGGAAACTCATGACCCTTACAATAAGTTTTTCAATGGATTTTATTTATTTTGTGACATGTTCTTTGAAGGAAAGTCATAAAGAAATTTTTGGTAAATACAAATTTCTTTTCAATAGCTAGCGAAACCAAAACCAAAATAAACTTTACTCCCTCAACGAAAACAAATCATTTGAGGATGACTAACCGATTTTGGTTTTTGTTTTCATGTTTAAAGCTATTCAACATTTTAGTAACAATACTCCTATGTAGGTATTCTGAGCTATAAAGATTAAATTTTGTGCTTAAAAGAAAATTAATTAATTTCCATTTAGAAATGTTAAAAATTAACTTTATGTTGTTGGAAAAGTCAATTTTTTTTCTTAAACGAAAAATGAAAATCATTGTATTCAGCAGTTTAATAAATCAGTATATTGGCAGGGTAAGAGAGGTAATTAGCAACATTATTGAAATTAATGATATAATATATGAAACTTTATATAATTATTTTATCATTCCAAATTTGATTTGGTTTGACATTAAATTTTAATTTTTATAGTAAGGATGTCTCATCTGACTTTGAAGTATAATGGTTATTATCATTGTCGTTATAATATCTTCTTATGTTGCTAATTGTGTGTAAATACTATAAAAGAAAATATTTGTTTCTGAAAGCAGGATAATGAAAAAATAATTATTTAATATTTTACTAATTAATTTGTTAAGTTTTGTTTAGAGACAGTTGGTATAACAAAGTCTTGGCTCGGTAAATTGTTCTCAGCAATAAAACTAAAGCCGTGACAGCGACATGAAATCCGGAAAATCGCCCAAAATAGTTAAAAATATTAAATAGGTATTTAATAAGTTTTGAAAATGTTGTAACAGTGAAAAAATTGATAATTAACTTATGTAGGTTTGCAGCCAAACAGGAAAAAAGTGAAAGGAAAAGCAAAATTTGCTGCGCTAGTCAACTAGACTTGTTTGAAAGAAATAACACATTTTTGCTGTTTTAAATTCTAAATAGCACTTAGAACAACAAAACAGTTAAAAAAATAAACTTACATTTATATAAGGAAACCATTGTATATTGGGTCCAACTTGCAGTACATCATTCAATGAAATAGAAGCAACAGTTTTGCGGGATGCGTCGAAAACCACTCTGAGTTTGGTGGTGCTACTGGTTGATTTTATTACTGTGTGATGTGGTAAGTGTGTAGTTAGTGTTGTTTTACCAAGAGAACATGCCCACGACCAAAAATGACCTCACCGAATAGAGCTAGCTGGTGGTAAGGATGGTAAGGTGGTGGTAAGGCAACAAGATTTAGAGAAGTTTTACTGATGGAATAACCGATTGTGTCGCTATACGAATCATTTATGTTCAGCTAAGTTAAGTGAATTTATATAACTATTTTCTAGGTTAGATTTAGTTTTTGTTTCTGGATATTCCACCGTTCAACTTTAAATAGATGGTTGTTACAATTTTACAAAAAATCATATGTCTTGTTTATTTAATTGTTTTATTCTGTTCCAACGCCATGACTATTTCATCTAAATTGTTGTTGCGTATTTTTCTTTCCACAGTGGCTTGTTTACATTCTTAGCTTAATGGAATACCACTATGTGTGAATAGTTTTAGTGATAGTATAGTAGATTATTAATATTAAAATGGGGCTTAATAATACAAATATAACAAGGCACATTCCATGGTTGTTTGCACCACCTGAGGTCGTCAATGTATGTACACCCTATAGGAGCACATCAAGTTCCTTGAACTGGTGCAAGAACTACGCTCACCTTCTTCACCTAGCCGGCAAACGTACTGCAGTCACTGATGTGTAGAGTTACAAGGAATGTAGAGTTGGAAGGAATTTCTGTTAATGGAGCAAAAATCAACCATCTGTTTACGCGACATCCAAAATTCTCCTAATCATCTTTCGAGCAACACCCTCTCTTGCTTCAAAGTGATATAACGTCAAGGTAACACCCCTCCCCCCTCCTCCCCATCATAATATGAAGTGCAGAACGTGACATCGCAGATGAAAAATTACATAACACCCAAAGTACTTCACATGCCGATGATCAGCAGTTCTACCGCATGTTTAAGCTCACATTAATAACTTGGTCTAAAGAAACATCCAAGAAGAGTGGAACACGACTTTTATTTAGTCACTTCATAAAAAGGGGGATTGGTAAAACTGCAACAACTACCGCGGTGTAACTTTGCTGAAGACAGGCTACAAGGTTTTGGCAAATGTGGTCACGGCAAAGTTATCAATTTATAACGAGAGGATCTTAGGCGAGTATCAATGCTGTTTTCATTATGCAACACAAAACCATTTCTCTAATAATTTCGAAAGTTGCATAATTTATTTAACGTCAAGCAAGCCCCTCCACTCTAAAACTCGAATATATCGAACAATGGGGAAGCCAAGGAACAATTAAACCTTGGACTCCCAAAAATGTCGGTTAGACTCAAATAATCTGATAACTGCGAAACGCCTTGAAATTCTGGAAAATTTCATCCTGTTAGAAAAATTGTAATATATTGCAAACCAAAATACAGCAACCTAAGCCTAAGTAGCCCTCAAATAATTTCTAAAATTCCGATAATACGTGATCCTAAAAAATAAAAATACTGAAAATTTTCGAAAATATGAAGATAATTCGTAAATAATCTTTTGAATATGTAACCCCAAAATCAGAATCCTAGACACCAGTACGATTAACTGCCAAAGACCATTAAAATCCACCTACCTTCTTCCGTACAGAAACACAGTTTTACGTAACGTGTAAACGTATACAATTTTATTAGCTAGGGGCAGTACACATTTCGTTAATAAACATCGAACTTTGACATTTCTATCATTATGTCTGTTATGTATTTGTCGACAAAACTACATCGAAACATTTTTGAAGGTAAAGGGCTCTTTTGTTAAAGTGATTAATTTTTTCTCTAAAATTTCTAATAAAAATCAAAAATAAATAATTCCTATAATTAATTTGCCGCCAATTCGAACCTTCCTAACCCTTCTCTTAAACTACCTAATATTAACGACACGTGGCATAAATTCTAATCCCAGATCAGTTGCTAAGTTATTGAAGACTTTGATACCAACAAATCATCTAGTCCCTTTTTAACCATTGAGCTAAAAGGGCTACGCCCTAGGGCGCCGATTTTCAATTGAAATCTTCTAACTGTGTTCAGTAACAGTATTATATTCTGAACACCCAGATGATGTCGAATAAGGTTTAATTAAACAATGTTGGATTTTAACCTTGTTCAAAAACAGGATATCCCACAACCTACGAACAAGCGGCTCACAGTTACGTTGATATAATCCTCCTGCTAGTTTTCTTCCAGGAACCAACAACATTATTGTAAACTTGGCAACATTGTAATTTGGGATTGGAAATTATTAAATTACAAAGTTGTCAAAATATTACATTATATTTTTATTAAATAGCGGAAGGTCGCTATTATCTGACAGATCGATTTTCAAAGCTGAAAACATTATTGACGGCAAGTTGACTTTTGACTTTTCCCAGTACACCTGCAGCTTTACGGATTTGCTTAAGTATTGCGTGCATAAAATGCCGTGGTCGCATATCTTTTTTCATTCTTATGAGAATACAAAGTTAACTGAGGTCGTCGTCTTTAGGACAAGGTAAATTGAATAATAATTTTAGTGTACTATCAATAGAAACCGATTTGATGAAAAATATTTATCATGAAGGGAGCCAATTTTTTATTAGCCCAGGACACTCAAATTTGTTAAGACTGCCATGTGCTCCGATGGTATTAACCTAAAAAAACTACTATCTTTGACTAAATTTTTAGTTATTCTGTTCCACTGCGATCTGGAAATTAGCTAATGTTCATTATGTTCTGTTCTAAAAGCCACTTTGAATTGACAGGTATTGCGTCTGTCCTTTCCAAGGTGCTACAAGCAATAATCCATTTCTGCGGGTTTTGGCGTGAATCAGTCAGTGATTTAACTAACATCACTAGCAGCAAGTCACAAGAGTTTAAAGTACAAGTTGAGCAATTGGACTTCTTAGTAGGCTGGTTTGAATAGAATCCAAGTGGTGGTGGATGGCATGACTTTCGTTCCTCATACATTAAATCTTGGTGTTTCTTAACGCCGAAATCGTGCAACAGCGTTTCTTAAATAAAGAGTAGGTCAATTCGGCATGGGATTTATGGAGAGAAATAATTACCACTTTTTATTAGAGAAAACGTCTAAGCATCGTCTACAAAATCAAGAATTCACGATGTACATATCTTCAAAATCCACACGGAAACAACGCATTGTACTAAAATTATTATTAAGATTATATATACAATTCAATGTTTTTAATAATTAGCTCTATCATCAAATTATAGAAATAACTATTGTTCACATGATTATTAATTATTATTAAGCAATTATAAATTCTGTAAATAATTGTAATAATGAAAGAATGTAGTAGTTTGTTTCTTTACTCTACATTTTTGATAGCTACCAACATTAAAAATAAAACTTATAACACATGAGGTTGGTTGCCGTACATGATAATAATACTTTGTAGACGAGTTATGTATTCTCGCATTCTTCTTTTTTGTATTCATTTAGTTTACAGTCATTTAGTATGTTTGTAATTCCTGCATTCTCTTCTTGCTTCAACTTTCGTGAAGACAACATCAATTTATGCCTAAATAAAACTAATACAAAATAATAAATAAAAAATAAAATGTTAACCATACAGTTCAATAAATAATCTTATAATACAATTGATAAAATACAGTCCATTACATTAAAAATTATAAAAACCAAAGTTAGTGGCGAATTCAATATCCAACGTCGCCAGTGTTCTTCAGAGATCCATCATGTCCCCACACCTTTTCTTATTTTCATTCTTCAGAACTTTTACAAATTTTTGAATCATATGTGATCATATCATCTAACCTAAATTCTCTTTCCGATGAAAGAGCACAGACTTATACACTTATTACAAACTCAGTATCAAAAATAGAATTCTGGATGACTGAACCTACCAAACCCTTATTATCCTCCCTTATCATTCCTTCCGTGCTGTCTTTATTCCTTTGATAATGCAGTATAAATATTGCTCCGAATGTGTTTCTCTTTTCGGGGCAGTTTAGCAAAATCAAAATCTTAATAACTTTACAGGGACATCCCGTGGTGACTTTAGTTTAAGGAATCTGCAGCCGCTGCTGAAGGTAAGGGAAATCAACACACTTAGTGGTTCCAGTAATATGTGAAAGGTGACATTTAAATCTCAGATAGCCTTAGGTGACATGAGTCGAGCAACAGTTCCATCTCTTTCGCTGTAAACTGATGAGAGCACCGGCGAGGCGTACACTTAAACTACTTAGGTTTATTCATTCCGGACGTTCCAAAAGTAAATTATACTTCCCTTCTTTTATTTATTCGTAATATTTCTAGGTATACTAAAAAGCAAAAGTCGCTTATCTGCATTTTAGTAGTTTTGAGAAAATGAAAGTTAAAGTTTTAAGAATTTAATTATTTATGCGAAATTCATAAAAACCGCTTAAAGTCACTTAAGCGCATTTAAGTATAGATTTAGACCGTATTCTTTTTCAACTACTGTGAAAGGAAGAATATTATTTCATTAGATATTTTTAAATACATGCAACGCTTAAAATTAAATGATTAAATTGAATTAAATCATATTATGAAAAAAGAAATGATTAGTTATGAAAAAATTAACTGTTTAAAAAGCATAAAATATTAACTAAATATTTACAGGGTGAAATTACGAGGCATAAGGTCATTTTATTCCATGAAAAAATGTAATTTGTCCTACTCTAAGGAGATATACATATAACAAGGAAACCTTTTGAACTGCCAAATTCAAAAAATTATAAAACCTATTCTAAATTGTAGTTCTCTGTGAGACATTAACGAAACCATTTTTTTTATCGGCTCTTTTCAGGGATTAAAACTACATACCATACCAAACTACATAACCAAACTACAAAACAATTCAATTTTCGATTTATTCAGGAAAGATATAAGGAAACTTTTGACGATTTTGATTCACCAAGAAAAAGCAATCCGACTCGATGAAAGATGATCTTTCTGCTGTCATTTAACAGCAGAAAGATCATCTTTTATCGAGCCGGATTGCTTTTTCTTGGTGAATCGAAATCGTCATTAGAAATACAACAATGATGAAAATTCAAAACAAAAAAAAAATGAGAAGATTTTTACTTATCTAACTATAACGTCATACTACTAGGTTTTACACTAATTTTTTTTTTCTTAGAATAATCATAAAAAAAAAAAAAAATTAATATACACAATTCCCCAAAAGAAAAATATAAAAAAAAATTCATAAACTGTACGGAGATAAATTGGGGATTCAAATAATAATCAATTTAAATAAGAATATAAAAATATAAATAGAATTCAAAATCCTGATTAATTAGTTAGGTCGACCATCGGACCATAGCGACCGTTACAGATTTCCACTCTTTGGCCGTACGATTTTTAATTATGGAATGAATCGTATAATTAACCATTTTTAGAATTCTTGGTTCACACACTGTTCAATAGCTAAACTCGGATAAATTTGAAATTGCCCAATGACGAACAAGTAGCAAAATAAAGGTCGGAAATGCGCACGCAAGGAACAATTAAACACACGGCGATTACTTATCTTGAATTCCAATAATGTACAAATTTATTCTTGAACCATAAATATAATTTTACTTCTAATTGTTATCGCTTTGAAGCTCGCTTTCTAATTAATCAAAATGTCAATATCATCCAAATTTTGTCAACTTGGTGTTGCCCGAAAACAAAAACTTTCCAAAAACCAGTTCATGGTTGTAAGCCACTGAACAAAATTAAATGGATTTTCTAATGACATCTCTTATAACAAATAATAACATTAAAATTTGCTTGAAGAGACATCTAACAATGAATAGATGAATTACGATTATCTAATACACATATTTTATAATTGAGCTACAAACAGTGATGGCAATCATATACCAACAAAATTATCAACCTACGTTGGTTTCCGTTGGCCAACATTGTTGGTTATTTATTTTTTTTCTTGTATTTACCAACAGATTACCAACATGTTGGTTAATACATTTGTTGGTTGTTTTCACCTCAATGCAGTTGGAGTTGTTTGGGTACTAATTAGTGGATTAATATTCATTTTCTTGTTAATCTACCATGATAAGCGGCTACAGGTACAAAAATTAAAATTGCAAAATTTTAAATTTAATTCAGTCAGTATTCATCTGTTTTATTAGTATCAGCTACTTTTAAAGAATAATATACATTCGTTAATTTTTTTGATCGCTCGAATCCCAGACGATTTCTTACGTTAGAGTGGATGTAAAACCAATTTGAAAATAGTCGCTCCAGTTGCGCGGACGAAGACGGTATTCTTAATAATTTTAGAGCCAAAGAGGAAATATCTTGAAAATGACGCGCTGCAAATTCCCAGTAAGTGATTCCTGGCAATCCTATTTTTTTATTCAGCACATCAAAAATGCCTTCACTCTTAATAAATCGTTGATAGCCTTCTAAGCCGGTTACATCTAAATTATCGAGGAAAAATATTTCAACTTCTGCTAGCTGATCCTTAGATAAGCGGTTTCCACGATATAAAGGATGAATTCTATTGGCAGCCAGAGCCAAAGTTGTTAATGCCATCTTTTTTCTTTTTTCTAGAAGTTCGTCATATCGGTTAGGTAGTTCCAATTTAAGCCATTCTTCTGCTGCTTCACCAAGAGAACAATCACTTTTTTGACAGGTATTGATCAGTGCACAAATAGGATCTAGTATTTTAATTTGCTTTTTTATTATATATTTTATATTTGCTTTATCGTTATTTTTATATTTGCTTTATCGTCGAACAGCTTTATTTTGTTTTCAGATTTTAATTTAGTTTGCGGGTTTTCTTCAACTGCGGCTAATTGTTTCATGAAACTTAAACTTTCTATAAATGATTGGAAACAATCTCGACTACTGCACTATCGCGTTTCGGCTGGTAATAAAACCTTGGAGCCACCAAGATCAATAAGACATTTTTCCAGTTTTGGCTACTTGAAATCCTTTAGAATAGGTGTTATTTGAGATAAAAGATTCTCACTTTTATTATCAACGTCTTTAGCTAACAAATTGCCAGTATGACTATTGCAATTAGAGAACCAAATATTAATCAATGTGCCCATTTTCACCATATTTCTGGCATTGTCCGAAACGACACAATACACTTCAGTTTTAAATTTAGTTCTTGCTATTGTAATACATTGTTCTACAACCTTAGCTAACTCCACCCCACTTTCCGACAAGCTGGTAAAATCAAAGGCCTCTAAAAATGCACGTTTATTATCACTGGTGTGTAGCATACACACAACATTTTTTGAATTTGCGGCGGAATTCTTCCATCCGTCAATGAGAAGTACGGATTCTTTACCTAAATTTTTGGTATCGGTCATTGAAATCATTCTATGAACATTATCCAGCAAAGATGAAGCTAACGTTTTTCGACAAGATGGCTTATATGCTGGGCGCCATTTCTTCACTAAATTTTTGAAATTATCCGACTCTACCGTTGAGAAAGGAATATTACATCCCATAAAAAATCTAGCCACAAGATCATCAATCTCTTCTTTTTCGGTGGCACTTACACTATCCATGTACTTGTCAATTTTGTTTCCAGCGTTCTGGTTTTGTTTCATTCGCTTTTTAACAACCTTTGGACTTCGGAAGTGATTTTTATTTTTCTCCCCCTTTGAAACAACTAATTCTGGTGATGGTAAGGGATTATCATAAGGTGATGGCGTTGAAAGCGTTGACTCCGATAATGTAGATGTTAGTTGGACTACCGTGTGAGATGAAGATGGTTGTACATATAGAGATGGTGATTCTCTGATTTCTTCGACCTATTTAAACATAAATGTATTAATTTTAGGAATAGCAAATTTCATAGAAATCATTTTACGTTTCTATTCATATATGCGTCAAATAATTCTTGTGTAGAAAACTGATCATCTTCCACAAAAATTATCTCAGCCGTTGTTATAATATTTTCATCAATATTTTGATTTTGCACAGTTTCCATTTGCGTCGCCGGTTCAGTTGATGTAGATTCTTCGATTGAAATTGAACAATTGGTTGAATCAGAATCTATGTTTTCATTTGATATCGAATTACTGGTTGAATCTGAAGTGATATCGTTATCTAAATTAACAACATTTGTTTTTTTTGCCGATTTGTTGCAACATTTTCTATTAAATTGGAATAAAATTTAAACATAAACATATCTAGGTCATATGCACTATAAACGGTAAAAAGTAATATTTATATGAACTTACCGGTGTGATTCTACACGCACAATATTTGCAAAGTGCAGCTACTCTTGTCCGTCCACTGTAAACTACCGTTATTTTTTCGTATTCACCTTCTTCCCAATAATCATGAAATGGTTTACCTCTAATTTTATTTTTTACACTCATTTCGTCGTCTCAATCGTTTAGCTAGATTTCCATAAAATATCCAACAAAATAATAACCAAAATACACAATAAAAATAGAACTTAATGAAAATTGCACAACGTTAACAGGTATCGTATAAGGCGTATAAAACCAAAAAACACATCCAGTTGCTTTGATTTTTAGACGTTAAATAACTTGAAAACTGTAACTGACAGATCGTATTGTTTTTTTTTTATTTTTTTATTTACCAACATATTAAACAAAGCAAAATCGGTTTACCAACACTTACCAACATTACCAACATCTACCGACATTTTTGACTTACCTACTCCATATAAAATTTTAAAAAGTTGGCAATTAGTAGAAAATAATTACAACGTTCAAATTCCCATCACTGGCTACAAATGATAATTACAAAAAAAAAGGTTTAAAAGTGAGATTAAGATAAATATTTTAAATAAATTAAAGTTAAATACAAAATCCTAATTAATTTGTTTTGTTTTAGAGGTCGATTCTTCGACATGTGATGCTCTTCAACACACACACATTAGATATATTTGCCTTCTTCCTTTGGTCACTGGAATAGTTATTGGTATAAAAATAAAAATGCAAATTATGCTCAAAATAAAAAACGAAAATAATTTTCTTTTTACTTTTATCAAATGATATTAAAAATTAAATGAAAAAACAAAAAAAAATTCAAAATTACAACTAGAATAATTCTATACCAACAAAAAATTGGGTTGCAACTATTCATTCCGAAATGAAAATACACGGCATTGTTGTTGTAAAATTCCCATACCCTAGACAAACTGTGGTTAGTTTAAGTATTCTACGCAAAAACAAAAGGATTAGCTTAAATCAAGGTTGACACACTGCGACTAATCTCGAAAAATTCACTAAATCGGTTTTATTAAATCGCAGTCTATCTAGGGTAAAAGACGGCTTCTTCATCGTCTTTAGACACAGAATTTCTGTTGCCATCTTGGTTTTTCCTTGGGGGGGAAATTATCAGTTTTTGGTAATTCAGAATTTTAATTTATATGATTTTGACATGTTTCGAGCACATGTTAAAATCATATAAATTAAAATTAAATAAATAGAATTCTGTCTATTAGTCAATTTCGTTGAATGATTGTTCGTAAATACTAATACCATATACTTCTACGTGTTAATAAAAACACATTTAAAATGGTCTAATCACCGGTAGCATATTAGAAATTACATGAATTAAGTAACATTCAACAAAAAATTAATAAAGTAAAATTCAGAATTATTACATTTTTCACCAGTATTTTGTTGCGTTGCGATTGATACAATAGATGAACTGATGACATCAACTGAAGTTTGTTCCTGAAATTCAATTTAAAAAATGTATTACTTACTAACAGGCTTTACTAATTTACTACTTTGGCTATTAGTTGATATATAATTCTATAGAATGTAATGCCGACAGATTAGATTTAATGGGTAATACAATAAAACTATATTTTGATGTTTCATCAATATCTACAATTGCACTTTGAATCAAAAATGAGGTCGACTGTTCGCCTGGATCTTGGTCTTGGGGAGATAAATATTCAGTCTCGAAATTCCCATTCGAACTTATTGATCGTTGACAAATGTTCCTAGTAATACAGAATACTGTTAAATTAACATACTATTCTCTAACTTTTAATTAGCTGCGCCCGCAATCTTTTAGCATCAGTGTTGGTAAGCATTTTCGTGCATACTTTACAAGCCGGTAAATATTTTACAGTACCACTGGAATAAACATTCCTTAATTTGAAACCAAGCTCATTAAACATTATATATTTCTTGCTGCCTGATATAGTTTATTAATAAAAAATATAAAAATAGCAAAACGTACAAAAATCTATTATAAAACACTTGTCATAAAATCTAATACTCGCCGTAAATATTCATAAAATACTAAAATTCTATTCTATTCTTTTTTTCGGTTTTAATCTATACAATCTGTTCTGGGCCTTAAGGTACTCCTAACTATCTCGCAGTTTAATTTTACCGTCCTACTTTACGCAGTAGTAGCCAAATCGCATTGCATTGCTTCATGCTAACCAATAGTGCTGACATGAAAGGTGGGTCGGCCCATGGTTTCTGCACTGTCAACAGGGGGTCATAGTTGTGTTCATCGGCATCACAGAACGTTATCAGATGATGAAAAATCTCTTTTGCATCCCGCCCCTATCGGGATTCGATCGAACCGGGTTTCTCCCGATCCAAACTATTATATTCTGAAGTAAAACAAAGAAGAAACAAACATAAGTAGAAATAACGGGAAAGTCAAACTGAAACATAAAAGAAAAAGCAAGAAGAGACAACAACAAAACTTGATCAAATTAGTCTTTTTTAGCCAACATTTAGTCATAGTCGCCGTAAAATCGACCTCGACCAAATGTTGACGCATAGCCGCTAAATTTACACATATTTTTCACATATGAAAATACTTCTTTTCTAAAACGATTTAAATAAAAATCCATTCTATTGTAATTATTGTGTAATTATTTCACATGTATGTACATCGTATTTCCTTTTAAATTTAGATTTTTATTTGATACTAATTTTATCATTTTTATCTATGTATGTAGGTAATCCAAAATATCCAAAATAAATCCACTAAAATGATTGAAAATTCAATAAATAGAATTCTAATGGGAAGAAACACATGTAATAATATTTTTCCTGTTTAGACGATGTACACACTGCATGATGTGATTTCCTTGTTTTTTACCTTTTACTTTCTTTTACTCTAGTAAAATAAAGTATAGTAATCATGAAAATTTTAGACCTTGAGATTTTTAGAGATTTATTTGTTTTGAGGTCCTCTGAGTCCGAAAAAGTGGGTTTCGAAATGGTGTCTGTCGTCTGTCTGTCAGTCTGTCTTTGTCCTCTCTACAGCCCAGATGGTTTAACCAATCGAACTGAAACTTCAGATTTAAGCTTTTTTGATAAATTGGGAGGTCCTAGTGAATTTTACTCCAAATCGGCTAACCGGAAGTGGCCACTCCCTTGGTCCAGAAAATTTATTTTGCAAATATCTTAAAAAGTATAAGGTTTACAAAAAACTACTAGATACAAAATGTTTCCAAAAATTAAAAACAAATAAAAATAAAAAATAAAAAATTTTAAAAAAAAAATTTAAAAATTTAAAAATTAAAAAAAAAATTTTTAAAAAAAGTTATAACAAAAAAATAAAATTTCTCAAAATTCTCTGTTCGTAAAAGAAAGTCGTGTGTTGGTCACACCTCCATTTTTTGCCTATAAACTATATTGGATTGGAGGTATTATCATAGGGAAAGAGGTAAGAAACGAGAAGGATACCTCATGCGTTGTATACATCAATCTAAACAGGATCATTAAGAGCAGCTATTGCATACACAATGAAGGAGCAAAGAAATGTTGAAATTATTTTTTTGTTTATTTTTCGTGTCCGAGAATTACAAATGCAAAGCAATTCAGTCGCTATGTAGTCTGATGAGATGACTAAAAACAAAAGATTACGGGGTTACTTGCTTAATGGTTGGTCGTACATTCAAATCAATAAATACAAATTATTTTATTTAATTTTGTAAATTTTTAATTAGATTTTGATATTTATTTTTATAAATAAATAAATTACTAAAAATATAAAAGTAAATCCAACACTTTGATGTTTTCCCTTGTATTTTTTTAGTCTATAATAACGATAAATTCAAGTAAGAGCGACATTTGGCTATTCGGTGCCAAACATCCCGGAAACTCTACGGACACTCTTCAAGTGTACATATGTACAATATGTAGGACCATATTTTCCGTGACAGCTCCTTGAATTTCGTTCTTAATAGAATATTTTAAGCAAAAATTGAAAGGTATATAATAATTACATATCTACTTATCTTGTTATTGTAAAATTATGGCATTTCTAATTTGGTTATGTTATTGTTTCGTTTTGTATAAATTTGACATTCATTTAAAACTATAAAAAAATAAAAATTAAATATACCATTAAATATTTAACATTTAATTTAAACACGACTTAACAAATACTTACGCGTAACCAATCAGGCGGTGCCACCATATATTGAATTATGGTACAAATAAAAATGTATTTGTAGTTTTATGGTTATAGTGGTCAATCAATCGTTGTACAATCTTCATAGATACTAGAAGAAAAAATATCAGAATAAAATCTTGTGAAAATTATCATAAAGTCGTTAAAAAATCAAATTAAAAGTGATCATATCCAATAATCTGAATCGTATTTGATAATAACAAGTGTTCAAGTGTGAAAATCCAATCATTTCGAATCCATATTATCATCAATTTTTTCAGATAAATCAGGCACTGCATACCTCGTCTAAACAGGCTCATTAAGAGCTATTGCATATACAATGAAGGAACAAAACAAATGTTGAAATTAATTTTTGTTAATTTTTTGCGTCTGACGATTACAAATACAAAGCAAAAAAATCCCGTCAACTCGAGTTTAAAGTGTATGTACATACATTATGTAGAATCATTTTTTCCGTGACACCTCCTGCACGATGCACATCTGAATAGCATTTACTACCGTTTTTTCCGTAATAACACTTAAAACTTAAAAAATCCTCTTAGACGGAAGTTCATATGGGTCTTCAATTTCCCTCTTAGAGGATTTTCATAATACAGAATATAAAATAAAAAATCGCTCTCACTACCTCCACTTAATGTTTATTTCACAAAATAACAGACACTATAAATGTTGATCTACATTTTTTACACAAACTCAATATTCACAATGAACGTCGTCTTGTGTTCGTCATATTCTCACTAATACAATAGGAGTTTGAGATACTTTTACATCAATGGTATGTAAATAACGTATATTTAAACATCAAAACGAATTTTTATAAAAATATGTTTGGATGTATATTTTCGATTAACCCTAATCCAACCAAGATGTGTCTTTTTGACAAATTTGATTTTTAAAATGCTACGATTTTCAAAATAACGTTAAGTTGCTTGTATTTAATTTTGATTTTTTTACGTTAAAATGTAATTGGTATTCTTTGCAAAAATTTAGTAATATTATTTATGTTACTAACGTAACAAAAATATGTTGGTTGGATTAGGGTTAACAACCACAGAAATAAAAACACTTACAAATATTTAAAATAAAAATATAAAATACGATTTAAAAAAAATTCTGTAGTTCACTCTATTATTATTTGACCTTACGTCTAATAATATGAAATTTTTATTATCAACATATCGCTAAAAAAAAAAAAACTAAAAAATCACTCGTAAACAAGCCTCTGCTCTTTTAATGTAATCATTAACATATAAACTGATATTGAAGTTAAACAACCTGCTATAATACCAGCACATAAACCTGGCCATCGTCTATACACAATCACTATAAATAATAAAGTTGATATAATTAAAACCATGACTAATGGGAATAATGGGCTAATTTCAAACGTATGATTTTTTGTTGAATTCCCTACAAAACAAAATACTGGTATTAATCTTAAAATCAAACCAATTTTATACAATTTCTCACCTGATGAAAAATCTTCATCTTCATTCCATAAAAAATTTGCATGCATTGATTTCGAAACAGCGTTAGAACCGGTTGTATTTGAATTTAAATTTGGCAATATAAATAAACTATTATTAATGGCTTTTGCGGTTGAAGAAGTCCAATCCTGTTTTACAAACTTAGAGGAATCAGCATTATTTGTAATTTCCATCTGTTCATTATAAAATAAATAAACATTATGTAGAATTGTTGTTTTATAACAAAACAATAAATAAATAACATTAATCCGTTTAAATTTGTAAAACTCAACTGTTTTTGATGGCACAATATTTTTGTTCGTTAACGGTATTGGATAGTAGTAAACCCACTGCATTTATTGTATCGTATATTCCTATTTTAATTTTTATATTTTCATTAACAAATAATTAAAACAAAAGACTAGAGCGGTGTGAAAATATAATAATACATTTAAGTAATAACACAAATAAATTTTTCTTATTTAAGAAGGTTTATTTTTAAAATTATAAATATCAGTTGTATTGTAAAATAAAAAAATATTTATGTGTTCGAAATGTATGGTCGTACAAAGAAAAACAAACATAAACTGATTTGTTTTTGTTTATTAAAATATGTAAATGTGTATATTATCAACAATTATAGCGCGATAAGAAAATTCAAATTCAAAATACAACTTTTGTATGTATGAAAATAATATGCACATCCTCGACGCATTATTTTGTATGTAGTACGTACGATTAATATTGTTAATTCTACACACGTATTATCTCAAACATTTTTGTTTCACAAACTCAATATAATATTATAATAGTAGAAGTGCATAAAAATTTCCCTTTCAGCAACAGAATTAGAATGTGCACCAATGTCCAAACAAATAAATTGTTTGCCAACTCAAAAATATATTCATCTGTAGCAAAAAATTGTAAGATACTGCTACTACTTTAATGTACTATGTAATTATATACCCATAATCCATGGAATTTTACCAAAAAGACGATTATTAGCATAATTTAAATTAAATCATCTAGCTATTCATATTTATTTAAGTTTATTCATAATATTGTATATTAAGCATGACCCTTACATATCATTTTTTTAAATTATTTATTATTTACTAGGTTTTTATCAACTAAACTATTTTTATGATTGCTTTAATACTCATAATTGGTTTTGTACAAACAAACAACAAAATATTTAACCTACACAGTATCAACATAAATTGTTGTTTAATACAGAATATGTAAATAACATAATTTGTGTTTTACGCTGTAGTACCAACATTTCAATCTACCGGATACCGCCTGTCTTTATCAGTGATGTCATGAGCTTACGTAGACAACTATTGGATTACAATAAAATACATATGTAGAGTACAGTCGCTTTCACAAGTACCATAATGCAGTACCGAAGTGAATTTCATAATTCGCATTCAAATGCCTTTTCACACGCATCGAAGATTGCAAATTTGACTGAAGCGGTTCATTATTGAATGTTACAAATTGGTTATCAAAAATGTATTTGTAAACAAAATAAAAACCAATTACATAAATGTAAAATATGAATTTAATTAAACAAAAACAAATTAATAATCAAATTCAACTAAAAAATACTACTTAAAATATTATAGTAGTACAGTAGTAGAGTTGCGCGAAATATAAAGAGTGTTCCATCTGTTATTTTGTTTATTAATACACTGTGATGCCGAACTATATACCATCTTGATTTTAACGCGTTCAATACATCCGAGGAAAGGCAAAAATTATAATTCTTGAAATCTAAGAGAGCATAGAAAACAATTAATAGTAATTTTTTAATTCCAAAAAACGATTAATTTGAAACAAAATCTCTAAGGTTTATATTTAATTATTTATTTAATTTAGCTATGTCGTAAAACCGTACAGTAGATGTCAAATACTCTGATTTAAAAGGCGAATATAAATCATAGTAGGTTGGGAAAAAACAAATAAATCAAAACTTATTTTATTAAAATTTTTCTCAACAAACTGCGCTTATGGTCGATTTCCCAATAAAAAAGCAAATTTACAGTTAAATCACTGAGCATAATATTAATAGAGGAGTAATTTGTATGAAAGACAAATGTATGTTCACTAAAAATAAAATCGATTTTTCCTCGATTTCAATTTCTAGCTCAACGAAACAATCATATAAATTTCTAATATTTCCGAATGCCTCTTTCTATCTTTGGTATTTTCTATAAGCAAAAATTAAAAGGGGAATTTAAAGGCGTTACTAAATTTTACGTTAAAACAAAACCAACCACCAAGCAGGCCATGGAAAACACTATACGTTTTGAATACATAGATAAAAATAAATGAAAATAATGAAAACAATTTAGTTTTCGTCACATTTCCTTGTAAAGATAAAAATTTGATTTTGCAAAAAAAAAAAATGTTTAGCGGGATGCTAAAATGAATTTTCGATGCAATTCTGGAATAAGGATCAAATTTTAATTAAACCGATTTATAAATTCTTAATTAAGTTTAAATTTGGCCAATTAGGACGGAACTTGCTGGTTTTTCTTAAACCGATTTGGACTTAATCTATCATTTATTTATGTCCGATGGAAATGGGGTTATAAAATATAATAGTTAGCTGATATTCTGGAACATATCCTTAGGGTGGAATTTGGCTTTTTTTAACCGTTTAGGATGAACTTCTATGTGTAGATGTATGTATCTAAGATGGAAATGGGCTTCTCAAATTATGTTAAGATAAAGCTCTGGAAATGGTAAATTATGATGAACAGAACTTAGATAGTTCAACTGATTATAATAAAATGCGACAGGTGTACCCATAAATACAAAAACAAATCCAAAAGGTACAAAATTCAAATTATTTTAAGAATCCAGAAGCGAAAAGCCAAATAGGACAAAATCCTTATCGACAGAATCCAAATATAAAAAGTCCAAATGGGACAAAATCCAAAAAATATTTTTTGTTAGTTTCGCCAATATTTATTATGATATATTTGTAACAAAATAAACTGCATTTTACCATCATAAAAAATTCTCTTGTCCGTATAACTGAAATAAGATTTTGAGTGAAATTTGATCCAAAATCTCAAACTAATTATGTAATCCTACATTTTCAATATCTGTGGCCCTATTCGGATAATTAGCTGGGGAATTGAAATTTTAAATTTTTTTGCAGTTTTACTACCTTGTCCCCAAAGTGTATTCTGGTGTTTGGGGAAAAAAATTTATTAGGAAAAAATTATTCCCAGTTACAGCAGTTTTGACGTTTGTTCTTCCATACCTTTAACGAGAATGTTTGTCTATCTCCAGTTGATATTAAAAATTAATCATATTAATATTGTCTGTAAGGGTCAAAATACCCAATAATTTTAAAGATAGTAAAGTAATAAATTAGATTAAGATTAACCTGATTAAGGCCATCGTTATCATCATCAACATAACGAAGGGTTCTTCGCAGATCTTTACTCATTTTAATATTTAATGTGATTCCACGACGAACAGGTATAACTAAATTTATTTCCCTATATATTTATTCACCAATTGACAGAATGCACTTTCGGAAATGGGGAATAAAAAGAGTTGGAAAAATTTATTTGGGGAATAACTGCTGTAAAAACAAAATATTCTGCATTCGCCAGGAATCACCAGAATAGGGCCACTGGCAAGGTTTTTATTAAATACTGAATTTTATGTTTTTTACCACTTTTTAATTGTTTTGAATTAAATTTATTATTTTAGGGTTTTTTTGAAGTTAAATTTTCTCTTTTCCAGAATTTAAACACGACTTATGCGACGCGAGTTTTTAAAAATCTTTATTTTGAAATTGGACTTTAGAAAACGAGAGATAAAAACGGGCATTCTTACCTAACTCGTTCGTTCTTTTCATTTTATATCTCAAGAATTTATTGAATACCAATAGGTTCCAAATGTTAGAGAGAGAAGCCCGTGAATCCAAAAAATAATGCAAACTATGTATATGAAAATATTTCAGTAAATATTTTCTTAAAGTTTATAGTTTACTGACAGAAAGACGGATCTTGTTGGCTACATTTGAACTGGTTATGCTGAATCTCGCCATACCCGATCAAACCGGATACTAAAATGATTTTTAGATGAAGTTCTGGAATAGAAAAACAAAAAATATTAATTCTTTTAAAAATATTATCCTCTGAAGTCTGTGTTTTTACGAATACTAATATTTTCGAGATTAATGCCGGATACCCCTTCTTGTAGCTATATAAAATATACTGTCCTTATTTCCCTTTTGGGTACAATTTTTAGGAAACAAACTCGCAGGCGTGATCTTATGCCAAACATATGCAACACAAAAACTATGTGCGAACGGTGTTGAAGTATCAATCAACACAATTCGACGAAGGCTTGGAGAATTCGACATTAAAAATAGGTACACGTAGTATAAACCTTTGTTGAAAGAGTGGTACATCGAAAAAAAGCTAATTTGGGCAAACGAAACTGGGGTCTTTTGAATACAAGGCTTAGAGGAAATATAATAATAAATACACAGCAGATTGTTCCAATTCTCAAAAACATTCGAAAATACCCTACTCCAGAATATGCGGCCAAATTAAGTGAAAGTTCTACAAGGAGATGTCAGTTTTTAATATACAAAAAAGCGCCACTGGACTACATACTGAAGTATTTGCGAAATTAGTGTTAATGTGTGTATTAGAGAAATAAATATCAATTACCTAGTATAATTTTGTGTTTTTGTTGTTTTCTTTGAGATATTTTCTTGCGAAACATATTATAGTTCAATCTACATAACTGACCATCACCATAATTCTCTAACAAATAAAATAGGTAGATTTAATAAAACCAAATAAGTGCTTTTACTTCGGTTTTTTCCAGTATGTAAAATTTGTGTATTTTCTTGATTCTCGGTTCACTTGAAGTTTTAAGTAACTGATTTTTTTTTATTAGCAAACACTTAAGACCTTCCAATAGATAACTAAAAAACTGTGAACAAAGAAAGGAAATCCTTCTTCTTCTTCCTAGTATACTTGATTTACTAGGTTGGATACCAGGAGACTTTATTGGAATGGCCAGAATTATTAATAATCGAAAAATGAAAAACTTTCGTGAATGCCTATTTCGCGGCGTCCTACCAAAAGTAAACAACTTTTGAGAATTGACGATGTAAAAGTAAGTTTGTAGCGGTCTACATTTTGGTAGAGGTGGGGCGCATTAATCTTTTTCGCTACTCAGGTGATCTTGGGTATCAAAGTGGCTTGCCTGAAGTGTTAATTCTCATGTGCCTCTTGAAAAAAATATCATGGCTGTGATGCGCAGTTCTGTCGAGTAGTGGAGAGCATTTAAATGATGGTTAGGAGGGGGATGCAATCAACAGCACCTGTCACGTCTAGGATTTGGTGGAAAAGACACAGATGAAGACCAACAGGTAAGGACTCGGGACAACAAAATTAGCTGATTAGTAGATTCAAGTTTTTTTACTGAATTGTCACAAAATGAGTACCAAATTATTTACATAAATAAATAGAATTAAATTATCAAAAGAACTACTATAGAAATTAGAAAAAACCCGTACCCGTAATAATTAATTGTAAGTATAGGGCAACTATTATGTACTTTAAAATTAGAGAACATTTTTATTTAAAATTTTACCAGCTTAGGTTTTACAGTCAACCCTAAACGAAAATTTCGGTGTAATATATTTGTTAAGGGTTGACTTTAAAAACTAAGTTGATTTTTTTTTTTATATTACTAAGGACCATTATCTTTTACGGAAAATTTAACTCTAATCAGAACTTAATTTTTATATACATTTACCATTAATACAAAATAAATACTGATAACAAGAGTTACATTTTTCGTAAAAACAATACTGTTAAGTAGGTTTTCTCTAATTTTTCTGAACGAATAATAGTTACTGTATACTTAGAAGTTTTTACATATTCACTTATTCCTAGAGTAGTTCTTCTTATAAATTAATTCTATTTATTTAAGAAAATATTTTATTATTTTGTATTTTATAACCAGCTCTTGTTTGTTGGCGCAGCGTTCTTATCAGTCGGTCTCCCTCTTCGCATTCTCCATTTAGCCCCTTATCGTGATTGCTGTTATTGTCTTTATTTTCCTCGACTCCATATACACCATTTAAGTGCTTTTCAATAATATGAAGAATTGCCAAATAAATAACCACCTTTAAGACCATTTCGGCAGCTACACGAATTCGACCAGATCCAATATTTTTTTAATTTGATTAATACATTTCTTTAAGATCATCCTACCCGGGTATTTAATTAAGAGCTCTGTTTTGTTTTGGCGGACGAGCAACATAATTGCTGACAAAAATTGTGAATTATATACAGTTGTAGATTCCGTCCCTGTCCAACTGTCTACGTTTGAAATATAAGATTTTATATGGTGAAAAACTTGTTTCTAGTTTACAAATATAATATATTAAAGCTTTTGGTTGTAAGTAAATTAAATGATTCTCTTTAAAATTATTTTGCGTCGTAAATGATTACTGATTAAAAATATGTACTTGTATGTAATATATTGTGTTTTGCTCATTAATATATATTTTAATTAATTTAGTTTAAAAATATTTAAAGGTTTCTCTTCCTTAATTTGCTAATAAATAATTCAATTTTCAGAATATAACATAGTTCCAGAATCAATCTTTAATATGGGGATTAAATTAATCCTGAATTTCAGAATTAGATTTGACTTTGATATTATGATAATTTATTAATTAAAATTAGTTTTCAGAGTGCCTGGGAAATTATATATTGATTTTATTTGTTGATTCTTGATATACTTATAGTACTAACTGAATTATTGATAATTTTAGGCTGTTGTGGTGCTGTAACTTTAAATAATTGAATTTTTAATTATTTATTCTCTTTTTCTTGATCGGCAGAGAATTTATGTTTAGTTTTAAGTAAAATTTTATGTTTAAAATAGTTTTTAACGTTTATTTTTATTCTGGTTGCAGTATATAATAATTAATTAATTAGATATAGAAGGACCATGAAAAATAAAATAAGCGCTGTTTTGGTAATCTTAGCTTAATAATTTTAAATTTTCTTAAATATTTTATCAGGTAAATTAATGAAAGGCGGATAGGGGGACATTACAACATTAATAACTTTTAAGGTCCTGATTTAGTTTTAGGGAGTCCTGAGTATCCGGCCCTGGATTCCAGAGAAATGATCCTCTAATAATGTAGTTAGATTGTGCTGTCTTGTGCTAACTTATTTATTATATATAATACTAATAATTTACTAACTATCGATCGCTTGGTGTCTGTAACCGGGTCGAGTCTGTCCCAACTAATAATCCTATCCAATCCTTCGGTTTTGTTATATGTAAAAAAGGTGTACGATGGCTGCCTGGCCAGCGGCGGATATCACACTATTAGACTTATGTGGTTATCGATGTGGCGCCTTTCTGTCCTGGGTGAATATTGTTATGTTTGGCTTTATGAAAAGCTGAATATGATGGTACATATTTCCTTGGTGGGGGAGAGTTATGGTGTCGTGTTGTAACATGGGTATAGTGGTGTGGTATTCGCATTTATAATGCGGGAGACTTTCTTAATGCTTGGTCGTACATTCAAATCAATCAATCAATCAATTTCTCCAATTTTGACTGACAATATTTATTACAATTTGGCTGTCGACATTGGTAAATAACGACGTAACATCAAGAGAGATTATTTGAGAATTTTGTTGAATGGTAACATCCTTAATTTTATTGTTGAAATCTTCAGAATTTTGAATAAAGGATTGATTTTGAATAAATATGATGATAAAGAGTATGTTGGACTGACTGTCTATGGAACTTACAATTGGTCTGAATGGTATGTTTGGTTTATGAATTTTGGGTAAGCCATATAATTTGGTGATCACTGGTGTGTAACTTGTTAATTTTTTCTTTGTGTTTATACAGGGCAGACTAAACAATTTTTGGAAAAAAGATTTTACCAACACAGATGAGACATCAATAAAGATCAAAATTCAAGCATTAGTTCACTCTCCCGACATTTAAAAGATACAAACCACCAAATCAGTTTAGATAATATCAAAATTCTAGATATACAAACCAATTTTTGAAAAAGATCGATTTTTGAAATGCTACACTATCAATTGCTAGCTGATTATCTGAAAGCTGATTAATTGAAAGTTCAATTTCGCTAAAATATATTAAGCAACTGAAGATTTGCTCTTTTGTTGTGAAATCGGACATTCGTTAATATGGTTTTGCCTTATTCACTTTACGTATCGACAATCTACAGGAAACGATACTCTACAGTTTTAAAAAAGTAGCAAAACTTTTCATGCTGGAAGAAGCTTTTCGTGACAATGCGCTGTCCAGACCATGTGTTTTTGATTCGTATAAGTTGTTCAAAGAAGGCAGAGAAGGGGTTGAAGACGATGGACATTCTTGCCGTCCTTCGACGTCTACCGATGATTACCACGCCAAGGATGTCAATGATTTGGTCCTCAAAAATCGTCGATTGGTAATTAGAGATCTTGTTGATATCACGCAAATATCGTTTAAGGCAGAATTTTGGGCAGGCAATTCTTAGTTCTTGCATTACGATAATGCGCCGTCTCACACTGAACTGGCTGTACATGACTATTTGACCAAAAAATTCCACCCATGTCGTTCCGCAAACCATATTCGCCTCATTTAGCTCCGTCTTACTTCGACTCGTTTTGACTCGATAGAAGAAATAAAAGCCGATTCGAAAAAGCTTTTGAAGAACATTCCGGAAATCGACTTTAAAAACTGTTTCAAAGACTGTAAGAAATGTTGGCTTAAGTGTATTCTAGCTGAAGGAGATTGATACTGACCATCCGGAGACCGTCACATTATTTACGGGTAGACTTCGGTAGTATAATGGGGGGTTATTTGTCTCCCGGATATCATGTTCAGACAAACTTATTCGTGACAAAGAAAAAAAACTATACTGATATTCAGGCATTATAAATTGATCACCCCTTTATGTCAACACCACCAATATAAAAATGATTAGCACATGATTATATTATAATCATTCATTCTCAAAAAAAAATTTAAAATAAAAAAATTTCATAAATTTGACAATTTCTATAATGAAAGCTTTTAATTTATTAAGAAAATCAAAAATTATTTTTATATAAGAACAATGAGCATTAAATTTTCTTATCGCAAAAAAAAAACAATAAATAAATATTTAAAGGATTTTGAGTGATTTATATATATACTCTGTGCAGAACAAAATAGAAAATATATGGATGTATAAACACCAAAGTATAATTTCGCTTACCTCAATCTTCTACCGATAAGCGCTCATGGGTGCCGCTAAGATTGCGGTTGGATAATCTAAATGTAAAAGAAAATATTTTCACTTTCTGCGCACAAAAACAAAGCACTCAAAACCCGAAATCTTTAACACTAATTCTTTTTTTTTTAATTACAAGTTCACACATAATAAACGTTTTCCTTTTTTTTTTCAATAATAATTTTTTTTTGTAGATTAAATAACAAAATTAATTTTCTTAAATAAATTAAACAAATGAATATGTTTTGTTTTTATATATTATCACGTATATGTCCAGAGCCTTCTAGAGTATAGAGCCATAATCTTAATGACGTATTTTTTAGAAGCTTTTTAGTGGTATACATTTTCACTAATTTCCATAGGAATCCATAGTAAAAATGGTGTTTTTTAGCTTCAAGTTTTTCAATGAAAAAAGCAGAAATATTATAAAATGATTATATAGAAGTTTTCTACATATCTTTAAGAACAATATACAAGAAGGCCATATTGGTGTTAAGTAAATATTAATTGCAGAAATATTAAAATTAAATTATTTCTAAAATATATTTTTTCGAACTTTCATTTTGAAAAATACATCAAAGTTGGCTCTGACAAATTAAAATAATACTTTCTAAATTTATCTTTAGTTTTACTAGTGTACGTAAGATGTCTAAAATGGTTACAGAAAAATACGAAAAAAAATTATTTAATCGCAAAATTATCACACGTTCCTATATTTTGTGAATTGGTTTTGCTTTTCCTACAATTTTTGAACTTGAAATTTCCCTAGGTGGTAATTTTTGGTACGATTTTTTCAAATTTTGGCCGCCATCACTGCCATCTATGTAATATATATTGACTTAATAACCAAACGAATCGTAGTAAGCTTTTATTTCAATTTGACCAGGATGCTGTTGTTATGAATTTTTTTTAATATTTTCGTTTAAATAAATCAATTATTACAAGAAAATGAAAACAATTTATTTAAACGGTATTCATATATGTTGAAATTCAAACATTTATGAAAGTATTTCAGTAATCATAATTAAGAATTTTAACGTTTTCATTTAAAAATTTGTCTTAGGAAAAAAAGTGATTTCCCATATGTTTTGTGTGTTTTACGAAAAGTTTCGTTTTTTCCTCGTTTCTAATTCCCTTATAAAAGCTCAGATTTTTTGATTATGGCTCTATAAAATACAGGGTGCTCTGATAATATACCATATGAACTTTCCACATAATGGTGTCTTGGATTGAAATATCGGTTTCAGATTAGTTAGCCTAGATGGCACAAATATTCGTAGAAAGGTTATCGCATGCCATAAAAAAAAACAGTTCGGTTTTTTTCCTATCTATATATAAAGTCTACAATTTATCTTCAAATGATTTGTTTGATTTAATTTTCAATTTCTTTTGTCTTTAGTCTATAAGTAGATTTCGTAACAAGATTATTTTGAAGGGGATGAAATAAATTTGAAGGAATGATGAGCCGTTTGTGTTTTATTTAAAAAAATCTTACTACTTTTTGATCACAGTGTTATAGTGCATTTGTATACACTATTCGGCTGAAAGATAAGCCGAGTGCCTAACCTAACAATATACGAATTATAGAATACAGACGTAAAACCTGAATTATATGCAGTATAAAACGTACTTTCCAGAGCTAGCAAGATTTCGTGATGTGACTAATCACCATTTCCTACAATGTTTCTTTTTATCCTCATATTTCAAAGTACTACATCACATTAAATTGTTGAAATACAAACGGATATTTTTTGTACCTTGTTTACCATTACAACTAAAAAATTACCGTCAGCGCTGTACCGTAAGTAAATTGGTTTTCAAAAGTGAGTAAGTTTACCATAAAAACGTCTACCCTTTATGCCAGCGCTGTCCAACTTTTTTGGAGATGTGGATCATATTTGATTTAAAAATAGCTTGTAGAAGAACTATGTAGGTTGCTTCAATGGGAGAATTGATCACAGACCTAAAAGTCTCGCGAGTCCTAGAAAACCGATAAAAAACCACTAAACAGCCACAATAGTTGCAGGTCGTATGTGGCCCGCGGGCCGCCATTTGGACAGTGCTGCTTTATGCCATTCAATAATTTTATAGTAGATCGATTTGACACGCCAGTACGACTCACGAGGCCAAGAAGATTCGGTATACTATCGTACAGAATTTTTAAATAGTTTGACTCGGATAGGCTTACAACAAGACGTGAAAATTGGATCACCATTATTAAATTAAGAAATTTAAGCTCTCTCAATTCGTGCAATGGCGCAAGGTTATAGGCTGAAATTACGTAAAGAAACCACGCTTTTAACAGATTCACAATGAGATCACTTTTTCATACGATGAATTTCCATGATCTCATTAGAAGGATCTACCCTTTAATTTTTGTAATGGACTGAGAATAGTTTTCTCGCTGTCAGCCTAAAACCGTGACTGCGAAGCAGAATCGGGGTTCGTAACCACTGAAAATGAAAACGAAAGGTGCCATTCATTTTTCGCAATGGTTTCCAAATGTTTGCTTTATTTTATTTTTTTAGTCAAAATGTTCTGGAATTTGATCGAGTGCATCACACAATACTATTATAATAACTTAAAAAATTCAAAATAATATTTATTGTAATTAGATGAAAAAATTAAATTCTCATTTGTTTCTGTATTAAATAATTTTTCCTGACAGAAAAAAAAATTGAATATCATACCAACGTACCATTTTACCATCATCACCATAATATCATCATCACCCTTCTAAACATCGCCATCATCATCCACAAAACCATCATCAACGCAAAAAAATAAAGATACACGGGAGGACTTTGCAATTGTGGATTTATTTTGTAATGCCACTTAAATGTATCTCGTTTGACCGTGAATCGGGTTTTAAAACAATCTCCATTCCCTGTCGACAAAAGCTTTAGTCTGTGCTGAGACTGTTGCCTCGTCACAAAGAAGCCCGCCTCTAATTCGGACGAAGAAATATAAGCACGGACTGGAAAAACGTAAGCCATTTTTCGCAATTTGAAAATTATATTTCTTTTAATAACGTAACTTTCCTTTAAAAAAAAATTTTTAGATAATTTTTTCAGATGAGCAAAAGTTTAATTTAGACCGTCCGGATGGTTTTACTTCTTACTGAGAAATTTTGGTGGAGGTTTCTTGATGGTGTGGGGAGTTTTTTGAATCGATGGAATGCTAGAGTTAGCTTTCCCATTCACCCACCCGCATCAACTCCGGAGAATACGCCACATTATTGAGAACCAATCTCCTTCTATAGATAGACATGCACAGACAGAAAATATAATTTTTCATCAAGATAACGCCTCCGTGCACAAGAGCAATGAGACTCGCTAATAGCTAGAAATGCATAATGTTGGGGTATTGCAATGGCAAGCCTGCTCACCATACCAAAACCCAATCGAAAACATTTGGAAAATCATTTTGGACTCCAACTCATTGGAACTATTTTGAGCTGTTAACAAAGCGCTGGATACTCCTGACTTCCATCCTAAAGAGGTCCGTCAGGCCCTTGAAGAGGAGCACGCCCAGAACCTTTAGTCTGTTTCGTGCCAGACGAGGGTAAGTGCAAATAAGATAAAGTACTGTCTCTTCCTCCTCTTCGTCCTCGCAACTACGACAGTAGTCATGTGAGAAAAAACCAAGTCTATTCGTGTACCTCGCTAAGAGGCAGTGCCCTGTAATCACTCCAACAACCACACTCGTCTGAATTCGCTGAAGTGAGATCAGCTGTTTGGATCTCGCCAAGTCCAACTTTGGCCAAAGTCGTCGGCGTTTATATTCCCTGTATTTATGAAATGTCCTAGCACCCATAAAATGTCGATGTTGAACTGATCTGCCATCTCATTAAGAGATGAGAGATAGTTCTGGACTACTTTCGACGTGAGGAGGTGTGATTGAATCGCTTTAATGGCAGCCTGATTGTCCGTATATAGGCGAGTATCACAAACCGATATTACATTATACCTCAACCAGTCTACGACTTCCTTTATGGCAGTTATTTCAGCTTTAAAAATGCTACAGTAGTCGGGGAGACGGAAGGAGAGATTTGACGGAAGTTCCTCACAGAACAATCCAGCCCCGACTTTCCAGTCCCATTTTGAACTATCGATGAAGAAGTTTATAACTCCTGGTTCCCAAACTGCACCCATCATCCAGTCCCCCTGGATGGGATCCTAGTCCGGAACTTTGGGCCAAAAGATGTTGATGGGACAGTATAGTCGGTGGTCTTCGAAATTTGATTGTTGGACAAAATAGATGAGTGCCCTGAATTGTCGCAGGTCCACATTGAGATGGATTTCAGTCGTACGGCAATACAAGGCCAACTGTTTCCTCAAGATATCTAGAGGAGTCAAAAATAGCAGAGTCTCTAGTGCCTGTGTGGATGTGCTCCTCAGTGCATCACTGATCTACAGAGAGATTGTTCTCTGAACTTTTGTCAACAGCTTTTGGTTGACAGTTTTGTCCAGAGCAGGCCACCAGTCTATTACCCCATACAAGAGTATAGGTCTGACTACTGCGGTATAAAGCCAATGTACGATGCGGGGCTCTAGCCCCCATCCTTTCCCAATGGCATTTTTGCAAGAGTATAGCGCTACTTTAGCTTTCTTTACCCTTTCCAGAATATTAGGTTTCCAATTTAATTTGCTATCCAAAATGAGACCCAGAAACTTCACTTCAACTGTAAAAGTAAAGCTGAACCTATTTAAAGTGGAAGGAATTAAGCAAAAAAGAAATTAGAAGAATTTCCTTTTCTAAATCTTATAGCATTGACACACTGCGATTTAAAGAAATTAGAAGGATTTCTTTTCCTAAATCTTATAGCATTGATACAGCGATTTATAAATCGGATTTAGTAAATTTTTCGAGTTTAGCCGATTTCACCAAAAAATTTAGTAAAATTTCTTTAATGTACTGAGCCTGCGTTTCATTCTTTCGCGTATAAAATAATTTTGTCATCTAAATACTGCGCTACTGCTAACATGCTGCGCGTTGGCACCTAAAGTGGATCTATCGCACTTAGTTGTAATGTCCAGCTTATCAATTTTCTCTTAACGTCGTTTTTGACACTTTGTTGACACCTTATCTTGATACCTTATCTCTTGCAGCGTGATTGGGCAATATAGTGACATATCACTACAATTCGTTATTAGGCCCCCTCCTTGATTTTTAATTTTGTTGA
Organism: Tipula vernalis; assembly: GCA_958295665.1. Lineage (NCBI taxonomy): Eukaryota > Metazoa > Arthropoda > Insecta > Diptera > Tipulidae > Tipula > Tipula vernalis. The sequence continues at coordinate 304,711,700 of OY282558.1, forward strand.
TTTTAAAATATTTCCGAACTGGGTTTTAAATATTCCGTCCTATTTGCTAAAAATCAAACAAATTTTATCTTAGGTTGCATTTAAAAATGATCTAATTCAGGCGAACAAACCTTTGTAAGCAAACGTTTAATTATTGGACAAAGAAACGTTTATGTTACCTTTAATATTTATGACGAATAAATACTATAATATTGGGGGGGGGGGGGAAGTATGTATTGAGAGATTTTTTGTCATTTTTTGATTAGATTTATGTTTTATTCAAAATGAATTTTATTGAAGTACATATTGGCCATTATTACCTATGACCTTTGCCATTTTTAGTGGGGTTTCATAATTCTATCGGTGTAAAACTTCGGCGGTTGAAAACTTGGCCAAATCGGCGAAAACTTAGCCAAGTGATTTTCGCAGTCCCTTTTTGAACCAAACTTTAGCTCATCAAGGGAGAGTGCAAGGTCCGGACTTTATGGTAGATGCAAAAAAACTTTCCATCCAAGCTCTGCCAAATTTTGCTGAGTCATCAAAGATGTGTATGTTCTGGCATTGTTATGATGGAACCATATACCCGTGGAATGGAAGCGACGGCACTTGGGCAGCGTTTTTGCCATTTTTGTAATAAAATTGCAGAATGCAGCGAATTTTTTCAGAAATTTCACTCATTTTCACACTAATATAACTTTTGACACGACTAACGAAATATAAAATTATCTTCATGAAAATTGTAGACTGAAATGTTACGGTGTCACGTTATTGTCCGATGTGTGACACCAAATACCGTCAAGTGATAAAAATCTATCAATGCTTTATCCCCTATGTTATTAATTTTTACTCCTTATATTTGGACATATAAACGTAAGAATTAAAAAATCGTTGTTTCTGCTTTGACATTTTGAACAGCAGTATTATTAGTAAAGTTCTACAAAATAGATTGCCCTAGATACTTTTATATTTTATTGTATTTAAAAGCGATTTTATTTAAATAGTATCCAAGAACAGCATCGTTAGCTACAGACATCTATTGAAAATATGAATTACCTAACAGGGTAACAGTTTCCAAACCGTACAAGAAAATAAGCAAATTTTCGTTTCTGTTGAGATATAAAAAATGTTCGTGCAAAAAAATACTTGAACCGAAACGGCAGAGTACAAAAATTCGCTTGAAAATATTGTTCCGATTTCGGTTACGATTCAATTTAAACACTCATTTAATCTAATTTAAATTAATTATGTTATCTAAATTTAATTTGATTTTTGTAAATAATTATACCTAAAAAATAATTGTGTACATTAAAGCATTACAAATGTAAATTTGTCTTAAGCTTACAAAATTTTGGAATTTTTGGTCATCGGCCTTCAACTATGAAAATTAAGATAATGGTAACTATACAGTATCTTTTGTAAAAATAAAAATAAAGAGAAAATTCTTCCCTTTTATAACCAACTACCAAAGCGTTCACATAAAAAAAAACAATCACAGGACCAACTTTGGATTTACTGTACACAAGAGACATACCAACACCAAGAGAAGGAAATATTGAAACATTTGCTGATGGTACAGCGATCATGGCATTACGTACACCTTCTAAGCAAGGTTTTAATTGGTAAATATAATAATTTGCCAGGCGGTAATTTAACCCCTTTACCAAATCATCCTTTGCTTAATAAAGCATTTATTTTTTAGTTATAAAATTATAAAATAAATTATATCAGTCTGTACAAAGTTTTGTAATTTTGATTGTAGAACCCGACCTACTTTTCCAAATGACTGGTCCTTCTAGCCGGATGCATACACCGCGATTTACTCTCGAGCGCAAACAACCCAGCCGGATAGCTGAATATTTTTGATGAGGAAAACCGCACGGAAATATAACCTACATATATAAAAAAAAAAAGCTAACCGCAAGTTTAAAGTTTTTGGGTTTAGGGTGCGTCCGAAATGGAAATGTGCATTTAACGAAGGCTACTAAATTTATAAGTTAATTTATATTTTAATTAACCATATTTATCGATTTATTAGTTGGGGTTTGTCCAACTTTAATTAATTTAATGATTTTAATGAAATTTTATTTAATCCAAATCCATTCGTATTTCGGACGCACGCTATATTATTATCAGCTGCATTTCTGGTTGTTTGATATGATCCGAATCAAACCATGTTTCATCAAACTACAAAGAAATGCAAAGAGCTGCTCGGTTCAAAAGATTGATTCAAAACCCAAAACGAGTTAAAATTTTGTTGTTGCTTTCAATGTAGACTTTGAATTAATAAATAGTGAATTGAAATATATGCAAGTAAATCTCATAAAAATGGCTGAATTAGCAATGTTAGCAATTATTTTTATTTGGTTTTATTTGTGTATTAGAGGAATATAATCAAAAAGGATCATCAAATTTTTCTTAAAAATATAGGGTGATACAAATAAGAACTGTCATTTTAAGATATTAAAAAATCATGGTTATTTTTTTAATAATTACAGATGGTTCTTTTATTAGGAAAATTTCCATCACATTTTCACTTAAATGAGGCTTAATTTATGTATGGCCTGTAACCGATGGTTTTTACGTGGATGATTTTACGTTAGAAGTTCTCTGGACGTGAAAGTCCTCGATATACTTTTTTTTGGAGCTATATTACGGCTAAGTCTTTGTCTATGCCAATGCTCCACAAGCACTGAAGGAAAATACCTGAGCTCTTATTAGAAAAATTAGAGAGATCGGATTCGCTCAATGTTTTGTATTGATAAAGTATTGTTTTTATATGTAGCCAATAAACCCGTCAGAAATTTGTATTCCGAACACTGTTATACCACCGTAATGTTTAATAGTAATAGTGCTCGTTCTCCGTTTTAAATATCTGATACAGGTTTAATTAAAGATTGTTTTTTTGAATTGCCGGTTCAAGCCAAAGTATGATTTACTCGTTTTCGTAATCGCAGTGGGTTTCTTATTTATCGGGTGCCAAAATGTCGTATCCAAATTCAAGCCGAGGTCAAATATTGTGTTTGTGAAATGCTCCTTTTCCAAAAAATATAAAGCGGGGTTCCAAATAATTCGTTGCGGTATCTCTCAATGTCCAAGGTTGTTGCGGTATAAAATATTTAATAAAATCACTGTTTTGGTATTTTGTTTTTAAATCACTGTTTATTCTCTGGTTTTATAAATTGTAATGAATTCGATTTTTCTTTCTTTTTTTTTTATTACATTATAATTATGGTTACATAAAAAAATACGTATACAAAAACAAAACTGCCAGTCATTATGGTTAGGCTTAAATCGCGACATCTTGATGATATGTACAAACAACTTAAATGAAATATAATGCCATCTGATAATCAATAGTATAACTAAATAGAAACAATTAAGCTACTTCATATAACAACAAAAACAATAATAAATAAAATTTATCATCTGTCAAAATACAGAGGTAAACAGATAAGTATTTTAGAACAATATTGGACATTCTTTCTCGAAACTTTATTGTGTGAGCGTCTCATTTTAGTGAAGTGTTATAAATTTTACAATTTTCTTTTAATTTTAATTAATTTGTTTTTTATTTAATTATATCTTATAGTTTATTTTGATTTGTTTATTTTTATCAGTCGGGTAAGTCTTTTCATAGTCTTTTTCTATCCACAAAATAATAAATCCACGTAACACAAGCAAGGAGGGACAAAGTACGCAGTACTTTGTACCTCCAACATTTACTTCTACTGATTTCTCAGATTCCGAAGATGAAATAAATACTAAAAAATCAAAAATTGTTTTTAATAATGAAATAATAGTAAACGGTGAATTTGATAAAAGTCCCAATATGTTAAATAAAAGGAAAATTAATAATAATAATAATAAAATTCACGTCGCAGTTTCAAAAAATACAGTAACAGCTCCAACATCATCTTCAACTTTATCTGTTGATTCATCGAATAACTCAAATATGCCGTCAGTTACTGCTGAAAAAATCAATCTATATAACCGATCAGATAATGGCTCATTTACTGTATTTATCAGTAAAGAGAATTGAAATATTGTTCTTTTAGCTAAAGCCCTTAAAATAAATAATTTCAAAAATGTCAAAGATATCTCTAGCGTTAGCAAAAATGTTGCTAAGGTTATCTTTAGTAATTTTGAAGACGCAAATAATTGTGTTAAATCAGATATCTTTAAAAAATTTGATAATTATACTACATACATTCCTAAAAATTTCACATCTTCTATTGGTTTAATCAGGAACATTCCTATTGGGCTTTCTAATGAAGAAATACAAGAAAATATTAGATCTAAATAACCTATTTCTAAAGTAGAAAGAATGACTAAATGGAATAGTGCCACTAAAACAGCTGAGGAACTTGAATTGGTTAAACTTACTTTTGAGTCTGGAACTATTCCATTCAATGTCATTTTATACGATAATCTCTTATTAAAGGTAGAGTATTTTATACCTAATCCATTATTTTGTAAAAAATGTCTAAATTACGGACATACAATTTCTAAATGTAAATCTAAAACTAATAGATGCCTAACGTGTGCTAATACTATCGAGGACGAACAAGAACACGATTGTGACATGAAAGTTTCTTGTAAATTTTGTGGAATGGGTCATGTTACTAACTTTTTCAGATGTAATGAAAGATATAGGCAGAAGCAAATTAGGGAACATATGATTTTAAATAAAACTAGTTTCAGAGAATCCAAAAGCCACCTTTATGGTAGCCAACAAAAAGTCCCTAAACAAATAGATTTCGCTAATGATATCTGTGTTGAAAATCAAGCCTGGAACAAAAACCACTTAATGAATTCTGATGCTAGAAAAATTCAAATCCTAAATAAATTAGTAAACGAATTAAAAAATCGATTAAATGAAAGAGATTCTATTTTTAATGATGTCAAATCACTTTTAAATAATTCCGATGACTTTAATAAAAATCCAGCTAATTTAGACTCACTTAAAATTAAATTAAATAAATTTATTAAAACATAAACTTTTCTTTTTCCAGTTTTTATTTTCATTTTATTCTTCCATTATGTTACCTTTAAAAATTTTACAAATTAACATTCGTAGTTTAAATAGAAATAAAGATCTATTATATCATTATATACAATCCAATCATATTGATATCGTTATTTTATCTGAAACCTGGACAAATCCAAATAGTAATTTGACTTTTAACAATTATAATTTTGTTACCGATGGTAGACCAGATGGTTTTGGCGGTGTAGGCTTTTTAATACATAAAAAAATTTTTGGAGAATTATTGATTTAAATTTTCATTTCATCCGTTTTCAAGCTTTCAAAATTAACCACAAATTTAAAAACATTAATTTTAATATCTTATCTTTTTATAATAATTCTGTTATTAGGCCTCAGGAAATCGTTAATGAATTTGAACATCTTATAACTCAGAATCTAGATAACTGTTTAATAGCTGGATACATAAATATTCATAATAGTCTTTGGGATAGTTCATTGACCCCTACTCACGACAGGATGGGTGATAAGATTGCAGATATTATCACTGCTAATAATATCTTTTTATTAAATGACGGATCTCATCTCTTTCAGAAATAATTCTGCAGCACTAGATATTACTTTGTGCTCAATCAATCTAATTGAAAAACTATCATGGAAAGTAGATCCCATTAATTTAGGAAGTGACCATCTCCCAATACTTATTGACTTTAAACTAAATTATTATCAAAAAAACAAATCACAAACTGGTCAAAAGTATTGAAAGATTTTGATCTAAATTATATTAATGATAAATGCAATATTGAAGAACACTTAGAAAAATTAATTTCTGAAAATACTTCTATTATAACAAGTAAAAATACTTTTAAACCTAAACCTTGGTGGAACGATCTTATACAAAGACTATGGAACATAAAAAAACACAAACAACTAATTTATAATTTAAACAAAACATTTTTACCGCTATTGAACTAAAAAAATCTATACAAAAACTTAAATTAACAATCAGAAGGGAAAAAAAAAATCTTGGAATATTTTTTTAATAAGCATCAATCACAAAACTAATAATTCTGATCTCTGGAACAACATCAATAAAATTAAAAATAAAAAACAGTCCAACTACAGAATCCTAGAAGATCCCACACTAGCTACTAATTTTCTAAATTACAATTTTCCTTTCTCCTTTGAATCCCTTCATAATCTCTCTAACATCTTCAATCCTACTATTAATCCTGCGGAATTTAATAACATTGAAATTCTTAATATTATTAAAAATTCAAATAATACTGCTCCAGGATATGATAGTCTCATATAAAATCATCAAACAATTAGTATCCTCTAATCCTAACCTAATCAATACTATTACAAATTATTTCAACAACATCTGGCAAAATCAAATTTACCCTACAAAATGGAAAACGTCATACACAATCGCCATTTTGAAAAAGGTTAGAGATGATAGAAGTATTATTAACTACCGTCCTATTTGTCTGTTACCTATTTTTTCAAAAATCTTCAATAAACTCATTTTAAAACGAATTAATGATCATCTAATCTCCCATAATATTCTTAATTATTACAATTTTGGTTTTAGAAAAAATAAAAGTATTACTGACTATTTTGTAGAAATGTTTAATTTCATCATCTCCCTCAAACAACAACAAAAAAAAAATAGTTTTAGTTAACATTGACATTTCCAAAGCTTTTGATAATGTAGATAAAAATATTTTATTAAACACCTTTAAAAACTTCAATTTCTCTAATAACATTATACATTGGATTTCTCAATTTCTTACAAACAGAATTATATCTATTCAAAATATCAATTAAACTTCCATTCATTACACTAATAAAGGCATTCCTCAGGGTAGCTGTTTGAGTCCTACCCTTTTTAATATCTATACCACTTCTTTACACGACATCAATAACCCCGCTACAAAAATTTTCCAATATGCCGATGATATTTGCATTGTAATTTCTGCCGATAATCATGATAACTTACAATTAATAACAGATTCTACTTTACTCTCATTAACTAATAAATTACAATCTTTAAAACTACAAATTAACACTGATAAATCTCATTTTTTAAGACTATTCACTAATAAAAATAATTCCAAATCTCTAAATTTAAAAATTAATAATATCTACATAAAAGAAAGATTAACTACTAAGATACTGGGTACAACTTTAACAAATAGACTTTCATTATCAAATCATTACACAAACTTAAAAGCAAATATTTGTAACTCCATTAATTTACTTAAAACTCTCACCCATTTTAATGGAGGTGTAAATCCTGAAACAATGATCAATATTTTTAAAGCAATAGTTAAATCAAAACTTGAATACACTTATGTTTTTACAGACACTAAATATAAAAAAGATATTAATATCTGTCAATCTATTAAAAATGCTTGTCTGAGAGCTTGTTTAGGCTTCTTAAGAACTACTCCAATTCCAGCTATTTTATCTGAATCCCTAGAAACATCTTCAGATCTAGATTTTATTAAAAAATCACTAATTTATATTTCAAAAAATCTATATAATAATTCCAAAATCGGTAACGACATTAAAAACAATAGTTCTCTTCATAAACTTAATGACTTATATTCTAATTATACTTTTCTTTCCAAAATTAAACCTTTTCATATAAAAAAAACTTCTCCCACTAATTTTAGCATCATAACAAATATTGAAGGAATCACAAACAAAAATTTTATAAACCATTCTGAACAATATGCATTATCTATGGCTGAAATTAATAAATATAATAATTTCGCAAAAATTTACACAGATGGCTCTATAATTAACAATAAACCAGGAATTGGAATTTTTGTTGAGGATAAAAATTGGATATTTGCCATCCAACTAAAAAACCCTACTTATATTAAAAATATTGAAACCAATGCTATTAAAATTGGAATTACTATATCTCTAATCATCAAAAACAATAATATTATCATTATTACTGACTCTCAAAGTTCTTGTATTTCATTAAAAACGGCTCTATTACACTTTACAAATAGACACTACAAAAATCAAATTATTGATACTATCGGCCATAACCAAATTAAAAATTTTGTCATTCATTGGTTCCCGGGTCATTGTGGCTTAAAAGGAAATACTATAGCAGATAGTTTAGCAAAAAAAGCAGTTTTTTCTCCTACTCACTTTCTTGATAATGAACCTACTCTCACAGACCTATTTAACGATATCTCCAGATCTATAAATAATAAGTGGAAGGAAAACTACACATTAATGTGTAATCCATCCGGCCACTTTTATAAACAAATTTGCCCTTCTCCAAGATCATCTTTCCTATTTAAAGACTCTAATTTTACATCCTGCCAAACCAGGTTAATTTACAGATTAATCTCTGGTCATACAGTTAACAAGAAATTTAAATTCCTTTTGGGACTTGAATCTACATCTAATTGTGAGATTTGCAACACCGTTGAAGATAATGAACATATTATTAACGATTGTGTCATATATAATAATATAAGAAATAATTTCCCACTTTTATACAGAAAATCCTTATTAGATATCTTAAAGGACCAAAAAATAGAAGAATATAAAATATTGTGTGATTTTGTGGATAGAATAAATTATAAACTATGAATTAAGACTACTTTTAATTTTTATTGACTTTTTCACACAATGATTTTTCTTTTGGAATCATTTTCACAGTTTTGGATACCAGTTAATGGACATGGAAATTAAAAAACGTGCAAGTGACCTTGTTATATCTGGAATACCTTCAAATTCCAAGTTGTCTGCTACTGAAATATTTTTTAAGATTTGTGAAGTATTAAATTGTGATATAAGTGTTGGTATTGACAACGTATTCTTTCTGAAATCCAAAAATTCAACTGTTAAACCACCTTTAACTTTGTCAATTGTTGTCCAATTTTATATGAGAAGCAAAAAGTTCCAGTTATTTCGTGCTTATAAAGAAATGGGTAGTCTTACATTAAAACATATTGGATTCTTGTCAAAATCGCGTATCTACTTTAATGATGGTTTGACTAAAGCTAATGCTGAACTATTGCATATTTCGAAAAAGATGCAAAAAGACGGAAAAATCTTCAAAAGCTATACAAAGTTTGGGAAAGTATTTGTGATAGCAAAAAAAAATGATGTGCCTGTATTTATTAATAATAAAATAAATTTGGATCAGCTTGTACCACCTGTAATTCCTGTTAACAATAGCTCAACAACAAACAGTAACTTAAATTTGCTGGATGGCAAGTAAAGTATTTAATTATCAGTGGAATGTCTGGAAAATCAACGGGAATTTTTAATCTGTTTTACAACCATAATGATGTACATATACAATGATGAAAATGGAGCTTGAGTTGTGTCATTATTATTCTATTGTTATTAATTGGTTATTTATTATTATTTTAATTTTCTTTAAAATTATGTCTAATTATTTTTATATTACATTTTTATTTTATTTTTTATTTTTAGTTTACAATTTTGCTGTTTGTGGGAAATTGCAGTTTGTTTTTTGATACTATTGTCATAAACACTATTATGTCGGATAAAGTTTTAAATAATGTGAATGTGCGCAGCTGTAATCAGAATGATGCTTTGAAAGTGAATTTTATTGATAATTCAAATTTTAATTTGGTTTATTTCAATTCGCGAAGTATGTTTAACAAGTTGGATGAAATTAGATTTATGTTAAATGACGCTAATGTGCATATTGTTTGTATAGTTGAGAGTTGGCTTGATGAAAGCTTTTCTGATAGAGCTGTTGCTATTAATGGATTTAATTCTCTGCGTAACGATAGATTGGGCAAGCTGGGTGGAGGAATATGCGTATATTTTCGGCATGGTTTGAAAATTAAAATTTTAGATAAGAGTGTGTCAAAGGGATTAAATTTTGAGTTTATGGTACTTGAAGTTGGATTCAAATCCTCTTTATTTTTGCTTATTGCTTTTTTTTTTATAAGCCACCTAAGTGTTATAATTTGAATGATTTTTTTGATGTTTTAATGAAATTTAGTTCGATGTATGATAATGTAGTAATCTGTGGTGATATCAATTTTGATCTTAATGGTTGTAAGGGGGGTGGCAATAAATTCAAAAATATTTTGGATTTATTTGGTTTTAAAATTTTAAATGATCAACCCACTTGTTTTACTTCGCATAGTAGTTCTCTTCTGGATGTTGTAGCTTCTAGTGATAATTTGAAAATTTTAAATTTGCTACAATTGGGTTTGGGTCATATTTCAGATCATGATTTACTGGCTTTTTCTTATAATGTCAATGATATGGTAATTGAATTGGAACCTAAATTAATTTCTTTCAGAAATTTTAATTTATTGAATTTTGATAAATTGTTAGAGTGTGTTAATAAGTTACCATGGGATAATTTGTATTCAATAACAGACGTTAATTTAAAAATTGATCTATTCAATTCCTTGGTTACATATTCATTTGAGAATGCTGTCCCTACATCGACTGTTAAAATTTCCAGGAAAAGTAAGCCTCTGTGGTTTAATAATGAAATCGAATCGGCCATTTTGGAGCGGAATATTGCTTTACGAAATCTGAAACTTAAAGGTACCAGTGAATTACGTGCAATTTATATTAAGATCCGTAACATAACAACTAGTTTAATTAGAAAAGCGAAATTTAAATTCTATTGTGATAAATTTATGAGGTGTAAAAATTCTCCCTCAGGTTTTTGGGGATGTTGCAAAGATCTTGGTATCACCAAAGCTAAAATTAATAGTTTTGTACCTAACCCTGATGAATTTAATGACTATGTAACACTGACGTGCAACTCTACAACTAGTCCTCCTCTCGATAGTTTTAATTGGTTTAATGATGCGCATGACAGTTTTTCCTTTTATAATGTTGACAGTGAAGAAGTCTTGAAAGCATTTATGAGTATTAGGTCTAACTCTGTTGGCCTTGATGGTGTTCAATTAAAGTTTATTAAGATAATTTTACCTTACATTTGTCCGTTTATTGTCGATACTTTTAATTGTATTTTAACAACATCTGTTTCCCGATAAATTGGAAAATCTCTAAAGTGTTGCCGGTTGCGAAGGTTTCAGATCCAAAATCGTTAAGTGATTTTAGACCTATAAGTATATTACCTTGTATTTCTAAGTGTTTTGAGGTAATTTTGAAAAATCAAATTATGAGATATTTAAATGATAAACAAATGTTGTGTCCTTTTCAATCCGGTTTTAGACCTAACCATAGCACTTCTAGTGCTTTGACTTGTATTTGTAATGACATTCGTAGGAACTGTGATTCCAAATTTTTCACTGTTCTTGTATTATTGGATTTTAGCAAAGCGTTTGACTCTTTGAATTATATGAAATTGTTTTATAAATTAGGTAATGAATTCAAGTTTTCATCGAGCGCGATCAGTTTAATAATGTCCTATTTATCTGATCGCAAACAGACAGTTTTTGTTGCTGGACAGTTTTCAAAGGTTTTACCATTGAGTTCAGGTGTTCCACAGGGTTCCGTGTTGGGACCTCTTCTTTTTTTATTATATATTAATAGTCTTTCGTCAGTCATTAATTATGCATCGTACCACCTTTATGCTGATGACTTACAGATCTATTTAAAAGGGACAATTAATAGTGTGGATGTTGCAATAGATAATATAAATAAGGATTTATCAGCCATTTCTTCGTGGGCATCTGATAATTGTTTGTCTTTAAACTCGTCTAAATCGCAAGCGATTGTTATTTATAATACTGTGATTGACACTAGCAGTTTTCCGCCAATTTATTTAAATAATGTAATTATTCCGTTCTCCAAAACGGTTAAGAATCTAGGCTTGGTTATGAATCAAACTCTATCATGGGTTGATCATATTTCAACTATTGGGGTTAAAATATTCGGAATGCTTAGAATTTTATGGAGAACCTCCTCTTTTACTAGCATAATTTTTAGGAAAACTATGTTTTTTGCATACCTTCTTCCGCATTTTCTATATGGGTGTGAGGCTTTCTTTGAATTATCTCAATCTTGTAAATATATGGTTGATCTTTTATTTAATGCTTGTATTAGATATGTTTTTGGTTTAAGTAAGTATGATCATATATCTCATCTTAAGACAAGTTGAAATGATTTTTCTTTTGGAATCATTTCATTTTATTTTATTTTATTATAATATTAAGATTTATGAATATTATATAATTTAATTCTAAATTTAAAAAAAAAAAAAAAAAAAAAAAAAAAAAAATTATGAATTAATGAATTATAAATTTATACTTTAATTTTAAAAGTTTTATTTTTATATGTATCCTTCATCTTCTTTCTAATATTCTTTATTTATTAACTTTCATTTAATCTAATTTAATTATCAAACTTTGTTTTATATAATTATCCTTTTATTTTATTATTTTATTTTTTAATCTAATTTGATTTTGTACACTTTATTCAACCCTCCAGAACCTCCCCTGAGTGGTCTCTGGAAATTTTGGGCTGTTTCTCAACTCACTGGTCTTATGGATTGAAAGATCTGACCTGAGCAAATTTAAAAAACAAACAAACAAACAAACAATATTGGAATTTTCTTTTAATTTATTTTTATTAATTTTAAATTTATAATTTTCAAATATTTATATTTATACTGTCGTGAACAAGTATCACGAAAAAAATTTTTCCTCAGAGCAGAAGACTATAAAAAATGCCATTTAAAATTTAAATTAGTCGCTTTCCTGCAATGAAATGTGTCGCTAAAAATCAGCCATAAAATGATTTTCACAAAATTCTACCCAATGACAAAACGAAAAGACAAAATTAAACATCCGTTATACTTAACCACATTTAAAGAACTGCGTAGCCTAGAACATAAATCTTCATAGATTCTTTAATTAATAAAAGTATGAAAAAAGAAGATTTTCTCCAGCGCTTTTTTTTATTTCATCAAAAAGGAAAAGCAGAAATCTTAAAATATCTTATTCCTTTTATTATTCTCAAAAGGATAATATAATTTTATTGTAGAAAAATGTAATTGTTTACGGAAAATTAAATTGAAACAATTTTGATTATTTTGTGTTTCAAATAAAATTTTGATTGCTTTATGATCTCGAACAGTAAGAAAAATAAAAATTAAATTCGACATTGCAGATAATACAAGATACAGGAGGCTATATTTAGACTTTATCTACATTCTTTGTGAAAATTCATTATAATATTTGATATTTTAATTTGAAAAAAAAATATTTGGTTTATTCCACAATTTTTATTTTTAAAACATTAGTATTTTCGTTTTAAATTAAATTCTTCTTCAGATGAACTAAAGAAAATCGAACTTGCAAAACGATTTATAATCGTTCCTATCATTAATTTGTTGAGATAATTGACCTAACGAAATAAATATTCCTAGTTTTCTTTTTTAAGAGTGCTATTTGCTTTATAGTGCTTAATCAATAGTGTTCATTCATGAGTATTGATAACATGCGATACAAAATGGAATGAAATGTGGCTTGAATGAATAATAGCATCACTAAATGTTGGTTTCCGATAAACTCTGAAATTGTATTTGTTATTGTTGTTGTATTTACGAGTGTCCCATATATTTCTAACTGAAAAATGTTATAAAGTTACCTGCTTATCATTGTAATCTGCTGATGGAATTCGACCTGATTTTAATAAAAACGGTCAGTTTTATACAATGATATGCTTATACCGCCTCCACACCTATGCTGCCAACATATTCATATAAGAATTTGTTAAATTTTTAGATAAGGCAAATGTAGGAAACTTAATTATAGTAGGTGATTTAAATATCGATATATTTAGTGTTATAGTTTAGTATTTGGGCTCTCATCAAGGGTTAATGAAATAACCAGCGAAAAGTATTTCATCTACTTGTATTGATCAATAAAAATAATTGGAAAAATCAAATAATAATTTCAAATTTAAAAATATATTAATTTTGATTTCATTTTTTATTTTTCTTGGTTATTTTATTCTGTGTGTTGTTATCGTTAAAAATGGTTCTGTCCATTATAATGGCAGCGAAGGCGTATTTTAAATGTGACAGTTCCTGTAGTAAAGCTGGGTGACCTACAGGCGATTTGCAATTCCCAGCAACTCGTAAGAGTAAAATCAAACGGAATACGGGGCAGGAGTAGGGATATATGGGAGTGGGACAACCCTCTCGAGGTCCTTGGGCTTCAATGCTACCGTCTTTCTAGCGGAACTACATGCTGTAGTAAACATCTAGGAGGAAGAGCAATAAGCCCAGATAGTATATATCACGTACTGGGAGGCAGTATTGTCAGGTTCATTAAGAACCTGAATATTGACTGGACAGATAATTAAGCAGGGTCCAGCACAATAGATCTTTTAGGTGACAGTGCGAAGTGACTGATCGCCCGCATGGCCCTCCTATAATAATAATAATAATAAAATGTGACAGTGTAGTTAAGGATAATGAAATACGGTGCGTGGTCAATGCAACTTAATTGTCCATTATAAATGTGCAGGCTTGCAGAAGTCAGCTTATGACTTGATATCCATTAAAGATAATGTAGATTGGTTCTGCGATAATTGCAACAACATTTTTAAAGTACATAGTGATAAACTGTCAGCATTAACTGTGCTTTGTAAAAACATTGATATTTTAGTGGATCATTAAAATAAAAGAACACTTTTCTGAACACGACATATTTTATTCATCTTCCAAGTACACTGAACCAAAAACAGACGTAAATATAATAAAAAAATGCATTACGACAATGAAAAATTGTTTAATATTCCTCTAATGTAAATCTGCATTGGTATAACGAAGTGTTAATTATTAAACCATGTAAACCGTACTAGCCTTATTAAGATTTCATTAACACAATGAACTACTAGTTATTAATCAAAGTTGGCTTGCTAATGAACATTTTATTAGTTAACGAAGGTTTCATGGTTACAACGATATTGTTGTTGTTATTTAATCAATCGTTGAAACAATGAATTTTCAATAAATTCAATAAACGAACCTTATTAATTAATAAAAAATATTCATTAAATCAACAAATGTATTATTAACGAAAACATTTTTAACCTATAACCATCGTTGGCTGCATGCTTGCCAGCAATGATCAAATTCCTCAGAATTTAAATTGTCATATTTTATCGATCGCTTGCATCGTTCTGCATCCTCTTCTGAAACTAAAAATTATTTAATGTATTTTAGTTATTTAACATAATAGAGGGCAAGAAAAATCAGTAACAAGATTTCGGCACTTACCCAGTTCTAGTTCGGCTTGGATTTCGGGGATGCAGATCTTAGTAGCCGAAGTTTTTTTGCCAGAGATAGATTTTAAGCTGGTTTTTATATTGCTGAATTTATTATACAATCTGCCGCGGGACTTCGTTCTGTAAAATTCTTATAATAGAATTAAAATCAATTTAAATTTCCTATCATCAATAAAAACTACATTAATATTACCATCTTTTCTGAGGGAAATCTTTCAATTATTTCCTCTTCCAATTTATGGCTCATTGGTAAACTCATAAAAAAATGCTTATCTTCAAAGTATTGCGCAATAACAGATATCAGTATACTCCTTTGTTCTTCTTGAAATTTGCCATATTTTGAATAAAAGTCGACTAGCATTGCCCCTTTTCTTGATGATGATAAAATATGTGTCAAAGAAGTAGCAAGCATTTCGGTGGGTTCTGGGGTATTTTTTCTCTGATAAGGCGACGGGGATCTCGAAATCATTAATGGTGTCGCCGGTCCTGATAGCTGAAGTACTGGGGATGAGCACATCAACTCCATTTTATTTAAATCGAGAGGTGTGCCAATTGAATCCCGCCAGTTTTCCAAATTATGTTCAAATAAAACTTGGGTGGCTAATCCATAGCTTCGTAGTAGCCGTTCGATGTGAGATCGCTTCATAATTTTTAGAATATTGATGTAAAATGATTCATCTGAAATGTAGTTTTTTCCATAATTATGATTAATTAAAATATTATCATTTTGGGTAAAGCATTATTTTTACTTACGAATTAAATGATCCAGCAAATCTAATTGGTTCCACGAAACCAGTAAATTTCGAAGTTCTTTTTGGTCTTTCCGAAGTTCTTCATTTTTTGCTTGTGTAGAATCTGCTAATACACACCCCGAGACATTCTCAGTGACTTTATAAATATTGGAATATGTTATTATTTTTCCAGGCGTCATGTCAATTCCAAGATCTTCAATTGAAATTACCATACTTTTTGATTGATGCTCTTCATTTGTTAAATCTGTGTTATTTGTACTTTTAGAGAATTGATTTTGGTCTTCGTCTATAGAACCCATGTCTTCTGTACTTTCAGATAACCGATGCTGCTCTTTGTTTGAGGAATTCATGGTTTTTTATACTAATTCAATATACATACATAATTTAAAATTAATTTGCTTAACCTAATTTAAATTTGAGGAAAAAATCATTTGGAAAGTTTTTATTTAAGGTTCGTTAAGTAATTTTTTTCAATCTGATGATTTGCTTGCCACTGGCTATATTTGTCATTGTTAGGGGGGGGGAGTTATGTAAACCCACAACAGGTAACATAACAATAGGCAATTTAATTCAATCCTAAATTATCGCCGAAGACTAACCCCAAAATAAAATGAATATGGTGCGAAACTCCATCGTTCATTTTAATATCAATACCGTTGGTTTCAAGATATTTCATCTCTGAAACTAAAGCTTGCAAACATTTGTCATTTCCGAATTTTTTTAAATCAGAAGCTTTAATAATTGCGGCCAAGAAGATGTTTTCTAATTTTGATTCTTCCCAATGCAGACATGGAAATGAATAATATAAATTTGATATCGAATGTACCCCAGCATGCGTGCTCAAAGGATTATTTATTTCCAGATCATCGTTATACAAAAAGTAAGGAATAACAGTTTTATTGGGGTACATCTCAACTTTTTTCCTCCATAATGAACCTTGTATAAAATTTGTAAACTGGGAGTTTTTTTTTTTGATTTTCCATATAATTTAAAGTTTCATATAACATATTTTCTCGTTCAAACACTTTTTTATATTGAAATCGTAATGGCATTACCACACCTTTCGTTTTCATTTCATCATAAGAAAGATTGCCTTTATTAAAAACTGGTCCTACCTCATTATTTATTGAAAATTCTTCTATGTCTTGAATGTAATCCTCTTTCTTAAGCCATTGAAATAAGTGATATTCTGTGTTACAGAACTGGAATGGATCGCCACAAACCGTTATTAAATTAATGAATTCACTGTGAGTAGCTGGACATTCTTGCTCAAGTTTATGAATGGAAAAAGATTTAAATAAATCTAGAAGTGGATTAATAATTAATGCTTTTAAGTTTTCTTGTGTTTCAATAACATCTTTTCTTGTAAAGTTATTCTTGTTATGTAATATTAGAACAAATTCAGCAGACGATTTTAAGAAATGGTTGATGGATTCCGAATTATAGGTTAAACCTGAACCTGGTGTATGATGGGTTAGGTTTTCTAAACTTTTATTAGAATCCACATTACACGGAAAACTATTTGCTAATTTATTCGCCTCAATAATAGTACTCGCTGTGTTTTTAATTACATCCGTAAGAACATTCACGTCAGAACATGTGCCTACTCTGTTAGAAACATTACCAAAATGTTTTACGGTTAAATGTCTCTTATATCTGAATAAATTTGGAAATACTTGCATACAACTACTTTCAGCACATCTATAAGTACTATTTGTAGCTAAGCTATGTACTTGTTTTAAATGATGAGTTAGCAAATTAACCGAAAAGAAAAATTGTTTGCACTTAAAACACTTCATATTTACCGTAATTAAATACACGTTAACCACACTTTATCAATAAATTTCTTTCACCAAATTTATTTAAAACTAATTGTAAGTTTTGAAAAGTACCGTTTTAGTTTATTTTAACCACAATTTTTTTTCTATTAATTAAATTTTTAATGAACCATTTGCACGTCGTCACTCAAGAGACCTTTTCACTAAACTAATTTTTATACAACTTCCCAAGTATTTTTACTTTCGACTTTTTCGTCATATTTCGTACTTTAAGCTAAACTTAGTTTCGACTTTAACTAAGTTTTAGTTTCGACTTATGCTAAGAAAGCGTACGAGTATTGTCGCGATAAGTCGAAATTGGACGAAACTCAACATACAAAAATTGTGTGAATGTATTTGTGTACATTTTAAAATAAAAATTGGCGGGAAAAATAATGCACATGTGTGCGTATAAATACTAAATTTGAATTTAGCGGACGATTTAAATTTGAAAATTAAAAAACGCTAAATTTCAGTATAATAATGTTATATATTTTATTTAATTTCATAATATCAAATGCGCCTTGTATTTAACAGTATAATTCAGTTTTGATTATGTACATAATTATTATTATGTATGTATGTATATATTAGAGAAATACCTAAAACTAAATTCAAATCACATTAGAAATCAAATAGAAATTATGTAGCTAAATTCAAATTACTATACTAAATTAATATACATATTAATATTGTAAATTCATAAACCAATTAATAAAAAAAAAAATATAATAAATTCATTTCAAAATATATTATGGTGTTTTCGCAGTCGATCAAATACCGCACATTCAACCGATTGTCCCTGAGATCTAAAAATTCACGCATTAATGCCCTTTGCCCTTTTTCTATTTTTTCAATTGTTTGCATCAGTCTCTGGTACTGGTTGTTTTTAATTAAACTATATTGGCTACCAGGTTCCGTCTGTACACCAACCGAAGTAAATGTTTCTGGTCCAACATACGCCTCTTGATTATCTAATACTAGGATGATGACAAATATAAAATATTTAATGTTAATAATTTTAAATTTCATAATACCTATACCTACCTACGATATCAGAGAAGTCCTCATTCGTAAAGGCAGCATGTTGTTGTTGTCTTACTCCCGAGCCACATTGAGTCGAAGTATAAGGAACACGTTCACCTAAAGAAAAGTTAATTATAAAATACCTAATGGTTATCTTATATAAATTCATTATTTAATGAATTTAGCTAATTATATAATCTTACCAGAGCGAACTTCGCAAAAATCAATATATTCAATTTGAGAATCAAGTTGTGCTGAATAGATAATAAAAACAATCAACATTAATAAAAAGGTTTTATAAAAAAAAATGTTATATTTTTACATAATAGCTACGTACTTTCAATAAATTCTTCAGAGTTTACTTGATTTTCTTCGTTATCCATGTTGACGATGAAATTGGCCAATTTGATTTTACGTTGATTCGTTCTGTTCGACATTTTTAAAATTTAAACTTAAAATTAATAATTTGCAAAGAAAATATATGCATATAAAACTAATATTCCAAACAAAATAGACAACACTGACACAAAATACAATATTTAAAAACAGTCAGAATAAAGTTCAATCGTTTGCAAAAAACAAAATATTTACAAAAAAATTCAAAATGGCGTCGGCGGCACGGGAGTTTTGATAAACACAACACAAAAAGCAATATTTTTAAAAATTAATATAACTTAAGAAATTATAATGTTAACAATTATTTTATAATAAAATGAAAAAAATCAATACAAAATCAGAATAAAAGTCACATCAGATCACAATTAAATTCAACACATATTTCGATGTTGTGGAGATTTCAAACCAATAAAATGTAAACACAAAAGGTAACTAAACCGGGAATGTCAAATTTAACGTAGTATATATACTACATATATACACATATATAAAAACATATATTCTTTTTATACGGTGAATATTCTATTAACAACAACAAAATTTACTTTCGACTATTTCGCCAAAAACCGAAGGAAAAAACGATAGCTCAATTTTTAGTTTCGTCTTGTTATGGCTGTATGATACTCACTTTTTTTCCCACTTTTTCAGTGACTAGTTAAGACAAACGGAGTGAGATAAAAAATATATATACAAAATATTTGTGAGAGTGAGTGTATACACCATAGATTTGGAAAAAATATAGAAACGTCAAAAAAAAGTGGTAGCTCAACTTTTCTAGCAGTTAATCGAGCAATTATAGCAAAAAAAGAATTGGATTTGATTCTTTTTTTTGACATTACATACTTTTTTCTGACATTTCCGAAATATTAGAGAAAATATTTGTATTTTGTATACCAAAGAGAATTTATTTGTTTATTTTTAAAATAAATTTAGTAAACAATTTTTCCATTTTTGTTCGCCATTATTGTTATGATTTTTTCCCCCTTTTTTAGATTTTTCTTTTGATACTGAAATACAATTTTGGGTTTGCATTGTTAATTGTTTGCCAAAATATTTGAAACGTGCATTTTTTTGTAAATATAAAAATTAACTTAACATATAAATTATTTCGTTTCAATTAATTGCGGCAGCTAATGCAAATTAATTCAATAATATGGTCCAACACAAAAAAAATTTTGATTCTATTTACAAATTTTGTTTATCCGAAACTTCAAAATATTTGCCTATAGTATTGTCTACACTACCCTTCTCTGTTTCGCTTTACTAGTTTTGCAGCACTTTATTGTACTTGAAAAAAAGTGAGTATCATACAGCCATTATACTTGGGTTTCTATCCTTTGTTTTAAACGACGCCAAAATATGTTAACACCGTCAGGATAATGAAATTAGTCGTTACTGCATTAAAAATTTATTAGCCCTACGAAAACTTTATTAATATAATAAATGGAGTTCATTGTTTAATGAAAAATTTACCACATATTTATGTTGATTTTTATTGGGCCAACGAAGTTATTGTTGATTTTTACGTACCGTTAAATCATATGACTTTTTTTTTAATTATTTAACTGGGCAAAATTGGTGTATTTCAAATGTGTCAAAAAAATTAAAATAAGGAATCGTAGTAGGTAAAAAAATACAGCGTCGTCGCATTCTTATGTTAGTATGTTAATATACAAAATCCTAGTTGGTACAAAAAAAAACATACGGTTTTAACCTACTCTGGTTTTATTGTTTTCGATGTTGTTTTCAGTACACTGTCAATACATATATTATTATATACAAATATTTTCTACACAATAACGATACGATTTTTATATAGGAAATACAACAACAAAATTTTAACATCTGAAAACAACGACGAAAACAATCATGTAAATGAAAACTGTGTGTTTCTATTATATTTAATGCTTTTTTAAAAGTATACAGGATTGAATGATCGAAGGTCATAACTTTGTTTTCTACATTACATTGCAATAAGAATTGCATGTTTTCGCATGAATTCTGTGTTTTCAAATTTCTTGCAGATTTTAGTATGGGTTACCTTTGACTTTCGTGTCAATCAGTAGATATGTTTAAAGAAAAATTTATACGAGTATTTCAAAATTCTAAAATTCAGCTTTAAAAATTAGCATAGCTCAATTTATGAACTGCAGTAATCAACAACCAATTTGACACATCTTTGTAGAAGAAATCTTTTAAATTTACATATTCAGGTAAATAATGAATTTAGATGTTTCCTTGATTGATTGTAATTAATGGCAAAGAATTAGGAAATTACTTCTGAGTTTTTTACCAAGAATTGTTCCCTCTATCATCCACAATGACGAACACCTTGTATAACAGTGGCCAATATACAAATTTCTAAAGAAAACAATTCATTGAATTTTGGACGTGATCAAATAAAAAATAAAAAATAAAATAAATCGTCTTCGTACAATAGATTCCTCAGTTCAAGATGTAAAAAATATTTTGACCTGTTTTTTTTTAGAAAATTGAATAAAACTTTATATATATTATTAATAAAACCTTACATTAACATAATGATTTTTGTTTGATTATATTAATGAAACTTAGTTTATTGTATTTAAGAAACGTTATTAAGGATTGTATTTTTTTTTCTTAAAACTTTTTATAATGTTAATGAAAAGTTCATTCAAATAACAAACTTAAGGAAAATATGGATTAATAAAAGAGATTTATTAATATTACGAACAGTTTTTTTTTTCAGTGTACATTTTTATCTCCTTGCTGTTCTAACTCAGACTGTCGCGATATATCATCATAGACTGGTATCTTCTTATATAGGTAGGAGGTATATGCGAGAGTGATTATACATATTATGTATTCTATATTTATTCAAATCTATACCGTTTTATTAGTACCTTTCCTCGTACAGACTTTATCTACTACAACTCGGCCGTTCTGACGATTAATCGACCGCGATTTAATATTATTTATTTATACTATACCAAATATATGAATCATACCATCTTTAATAAACATATAGTACATATTTAAGTTATTACATAGTTGTTATTTACATTCAAGATGCTTATTTTTTTTTTTTAACTATTTATTTAAATTTCGCTAGAATGATTTATTGACGATTGTAAAAGTAGAGAAAGCGCCTCTCGAGGAAAAAAGTTAAAATGAGGCAACAGCCAAAATGACATTTCTCATAAATGCGACACAAGAAATTTTCGGAATCCGGTAGTTAAAAATTGTTTTTATAATCCAAAATTGGAATTATTTACAATTATTATCAATCTGGTAGGTAAAAATTGTGTTTACAGTTTAAAATTGGAATTGTTTGCAACAATTTCGAACGTCAAATTAGCAGCTACCTCAGTTTAAAAATTTTCCACTAGGTGAAATCTGTGATGCTCCAATCGTCAATACCGTCAAAATCAATTTACTCTACCACAAATTTCAATACTTTACTTCAGATGGAGTAGATGTATTCTGGCCAGGAACACATCAACAAGAACATCTTTTTCTGATTATTATCAAGTTATTACTTTCAACTTGATTTTTCTAATTTTCAAATTTCCTATGTAATATTCTTAATGTTTTATAAAATTGTAATGTTACTAATTTTAATTGAATACTCATTACTCAAATCAAAATATTCCAAATACACAATATTCGAAGCACAATATTCAAATACATACAAGGTAGTATCCAAGCAAACAATATTCAACCAAAGTTGTCAAATGATATGAATCCATTCTGATTATTTATTATCTAATTACAGTACTGTTTTTTTCTTAATACTTCATTCTACTTTTAATTAATGATTACAGAATAAAATATTACTTATGGCCTAAGTGACAATTACACCTTACAATTCACAATAGCGGTATTAACAAAATTATAGTACAGTTCTTAATATATAACAAAAATAATGATATTTTAATCAAATGAGGTTTCAAATAATATTTCAACTTTCCTTAAACAAATTTCGCCAGCATAGGGATAACTGTTCTATTTTCTCTTTCTATTTGGCCATTGGCCTGAGGAGAACCCGTAGCAATATTAACGTGTAAAATGTTATTTTGTTTCACAAAATCATCAAAATCTTTTGATGTAAAACAGCTTCCTCTGTCAGAAATAATACGACGGGGACGACTGTAGTTTTTAAAATATTCGTTCAAGCACAAAAATACTTCCTGTGTGTTAGTTGTCTTAACTGCATAGAGTTTTATAAATTTCGTAAATGCATCTATTACTAAAAATATGTGTTTTTTTCTGGCTTTTGCAGAGTTGCTAATTGGACCACAATGGTCTATATGAAGGATATCAAATGGAACTGTTGATTTTGGGATGTTATGCAAATAACCCTCAATTTTACCATGTGGAGGAGAGCAAGTAATATACTTCAAACAGTTGTCAATATAATCTTTCACTCTATAAGTTAACTTTGGAAAGCAATACGTACGCATAATTACATCGACAGTCTTATTCACTCCAACATGCCCAAAACAATCGTGAGTATTTCGAATAACATTATCGACCATTTCGTTGGGGACGTAAAACAGTACTTGATCATTCACTTTGCGATATAATAGCCCATTTCGCATTTCATAGAATTTATCCTCCGAATTCTCTAATTTTTTCTTGATTTTAATTATATCCTGATCTCTTGTCTGTGCTATCGAAAGAGTTTGCTCAAACGTATTTACCTCCAAAATCAATATATTTGTAGGCCGACTTAATGCGTCTACATGACCCATCGACTCCCAGCTCTATGTTCGAGAAAGTAGCCATAGTTTTGACGCTCAAGGGCCCATCTTGCGATCCGGGGATTAATTTCTTTTTTATTTAAAGTTTGAGTGAGAGAATTGCAGTCAGTTGCAATTATAAATTTGATACCCTGAAGGTATACCCGAAGCTTACGAAGGGCATAAATTATCGCTAAAGCTTCTAATTCAAAACTATGATATCTACTTTCCACCTCTGTCGTGCGCTTAGATTAATAAAATATTGGATGTAGCTTATTATCGGATTTTCTCTGAATTAAGATTGTTCCGAATTATATTGTGCTTGCGTCGTAATGTAATTCAGTCTCGTCCTTAGGGTTGTAAATAAGGAGTACAGGAGCGTTAATCAAGGATATTTTTAGATTTTCATACGCATTCAACTCCTCTTCCCCAAATCTAAAAGGGATATTTTTATTTGATAACGCATACAGGGGCTTTGCAATTGTGACGAAATTTGATATAAATTTTCTAAAATAGGAGTAGAGCCCTACAAAACTCTGTACTTCCCTTAGATTTTTAGGTATTGGAAATCTAGCTACCGCCTCAACACCGTCATTTGTAGGACTAAGACTGTTTCCCAAACCGATACTTATTTCGTACTTATTGACTTGTTTGCGGCCATCTCCAATAAGTAAGTAAAACCGTTCCAATTGATTTGAGTTACTTTTTTTGACAGCGACGTCAAAACAACAGAAATTAACAAAATATTTGTGAACGTATTCGATAGCGCTGGTTGCTTTTGTTTGTTTTAGTCAGGTGTTTCGGCAACAATATGTGAAGATGTCGATCAAAAAACTTTTGATGGCTGGTAATGTCGTTTCGAAATAACTAATGCACAAAAAAATGTAATGGCTGGTGATGGTGTTTACAATAAATAACGAAGAATGCAAAATGACTGGCTTTTGGTAAAAAGCACCCCATATAATGATTTGGTTTTAATAAATAACAAAATTAGTTTTCAATAAATAACACACTGTATTTAGAACAAAGATTTAATTATTTGCATACATGAATTTACAAAAAGCAGATTTAATTTCGGGCTTGAGTTTTATTTGTTTGTTTATCAAAACGTTCTGCGGTGAAAAAACAAAATGAACTGACCCAAAAATATTTTGATACAATTGACGATTGGAGCATCACAGATTCCACCTAGTGGAAAATTTTTAAACTGAGGTAGCTGCTAATTTGACGTTCGAAATTGTTGTAAACAATTCCAATTTTGAACTGTAAACACAATTTTTATCTACCAGCTTGATAATAATTGTA
Source organism: Tipula vernalis (assembly GCA_958295665.1). Taxonomy (NCBI): domain Eukaryota; kingdom Metazoa; phylum Arthropoda; class Insecta; order Diptera; family Tipulidae; genus Tipula; species Tipula vernalis. Next base: position 304,736,922 of record OY282558.1, read on the forward strand.
AATAATTCCAATTTTGTATTATAAAAACAATTTTTAATTACCGGATTCCAAAAATTTCTTGCGTCGCATTTATGAGAAATGTCATTTTGGCTGTTGCCTCATTTTAACTTTTTTCCTCGAGAGGCGCTTTCTCTACTTTTACAATCGTCAATACTAATATACTTTTTTTTTAAAGAACAGAATACAAAAAAAATTTATGTTTTATATGAAATGACAAATCAAATTATAGTTTATGAATATTATAATAGATGGCATGAATGGTATTAAAAAGACAAAATTAAAGGTCAGACTATATAACAAATTTACAAATAACGTTAACGAAACTTATCTAAACGTTTTAATCATTTGTTGGCGAGTTCAATTTGTTTGGTATTAAACAATTATTTATTTAAAAATATGTATTCAGACATTAGTTTAATAAAAAATATTTTACATCGCGTATTATATTGTTTCCTTTTTATTATTTTTAAATAAATACAATAGTTTTTATTTTTATTAAAGGGTTGTTCACAACTTTAAAATAAAAACAAATAAAAAGTTTGACAATGTTGACATTTTCAATTTAGATTTTCTTGCTAGAAAAGGATAGAAAATAAGTTACCTCGCCAGCTTACTTATTTGAATAAGTTAGGTGAATTCCAGAATTACTGATTTTATATCCTAAATACTCTATCTCTTCATATATAAATTTGCATTTATCTAATCGAAGTTCTAGATGATTCGCTACTAGTATAGAATGGACTTCCTCCAATACTACAAAATGTTCACTAATTGTATCTGTCGCAATCAAGATATCGTCTAAGTATAACAATATTTTATGCTCTTTGAGTAATCTATCGAATAATTGATTGATAAATCTCTGAAATTCGGATGGTGCATTCTTTAAACCGAATGGCATTTTTAAATATTCAAATTTCCCGATGGGTGTTATGAATGCAGTGTATAGAATTGAAGATTCATTCATCTTTACCAAGCCATCTGGCTTTAAGCCATCCTTTAAATCTAAAGAAGAAAAATATTTCTTTCCCCGCAACAATATTAATTGGTCTTCTATAACCGGAATGGGGTAAGGATCTTTGACGGTAATTTTATTTAGTTCACGGTAATCGACACATTATCTTAGATCTCCAGATTTTTTCTAAACCAGGACAATAGGCGTGTATGCGAGAGAGAATATATTATGTATTCTATATTTATTCAAATCTATACCGTTTTATTAGTACCTTTCCTCGTACAGACTTTGTCTACTACAATATGACAGTCAAGAATATTGATAAGTGTTCTAAGAATAACTTGATTCAGCAAGATTCTTGTTAATTTGTGCGAAAAGGATTCAGCGGTAGTCATGATAATCTGTGTGATGATTTTAACCGAAGTGGTGTGAATGGTAACGTATGCGTGTCGGTAACTAAAGATTTATCTGGAATTGTGATTGATTCCAAAAGGCTTGAAACGATACCATAATATTCCATAGTTGATGAAATTATATTTGTCAACCTACATCTGAAACTAGCCGGTTTGTCACGGATTTACTGTGAACTAACTAAGTAAAAATAAACTAAAAGCTCATAAAAGCAATAATGTTCCAGCTGAGCAGACTACTTCTGCCTTTTCAAATTCTGCTTCTAATAAAATTGTGAACAATGTAATTATTCGTACTGGCAATGGCAGTATTTTACGAGCTGTGGAACGACATAAACAGATTTTTCTCTGCAGAATTTATCCGTCTGATACCGAAACAAATATTAGGCAATATTTACATGAAAAATTCAATCATTCTATTGCCGATCGTCAGAGCTTATTTATTAAAATAAAGTGTTCGCATAAAATTAAATTAATAAACGCTTCGGATATTAAAGGTTGCAGTTACGCGACCTTAAAAGTGATTTCATTTAAAAATCATGAAAAAATCACTCTATATGTTTAAAATGTGAAGAACATCATGAAACGTCAAATTGTGTAGTACCAGAAGGCAACCTGAAATGCTGTCTTTGCAATGGAAATCACGCAGCAAATTCACCTGATTGTCCGAAATTAAAAGAGTATGCATTCATCCAGGAAAATGTTAAAATTAGGAAACATTTAAGAACAACAAACACCAACAAAATAAGAGACACATCAAATCAACGTCCTCCAAACGTCTCTAAAACCGAAAAATTTCCGGCGCTATCGCCACGATAAACCCAAATGCATTAGATGTGGAGTTCAACGTTCATCCAGCAACCGAAACCTATTTACAACAACAAAACTAATTTGAAATCTAACACAGCTGAGCAAAGATGTCCAGGCTCTTTATTTTCATACGAGGAAATACTTTCATTGGTAAGTGACATGGTCTATAGTCTTTCCTGTTGTAAAACGAAATTTGAACAATTTGAAGTAATAACGCGCCCCACAGTAACTTATCTATACAGTAATGTACAAAAATGATAGATCCAACGCAAACCAATCATAACAATGCATTAAATATTTGTATATGGAAGAAACGTTTACTAATATGAAACACCATAATGTTCATGTGGCTCTGATTACAGAAACATGGTTGAAAGTCAGTACATCCCTCTTTGACCCTGAATATAAAATTTATAATTTAAATAGCAAATCAGGTCGTGCAAAGGGAGGACATTTTGGTATGTTCGAACATTTTTGCGACTTCCTAGGAAGCAAAAAATTAAAAAAAAGTTGCGACCGACTTTTTGAACTCGCAATACAAGAAAAAAATTTGTATAGGAAAAAACATTTTGGATGACATTTGGTGGTAATTATTTCATTGCGCGTCACGACTATCATCATAATTTTGAATAACGTTAGGGTAATGACGGAGCAGTGTATTATAAATTTGTGTTTCTTTTAAACGAAGCTTTTGGACCCGTAAATTTGTGTCGGCGATCTCTAGCATTCAGCGATCTAAATCGTCAACTTCATTTCGTGACCGTTTTATTAATATAGGCGATCGGCATGTGAAACCTCTATTTATAGTTCCTAAGTTTGTGTTTTCCTCTGAGGGCTCTACATTTATTACCTCACTATTCGTGACCGCCTCACTTGTGCAACTATATCTGTTCCAATAGTATCTACTGTGACGATTGGAAAATGATAATTTACTGCACTTATGAAACCACATAGCTCTTCATAGAGCTTATGTTGGAGAGGCGGAGCCCCACCGGTTCCTTTTTGGTGATTTTTAACTTCCGTTAGATTTTTTTTGTGCGGCTTTGTGTAGGTCAATAAATTTGTTCCGCAGCTCCTCCTCAGTTCTCGGAATGACAGCCGTTGCGAAAAACTCGTCAGCTACTTCGTTCTTTTTAAGCATTAGCCAGATCTTTGCCAAATAAATTTGATTCGCCTATATAAGAAATTTATTTATGTTCAGACAAATTTCAATATAAACCCAAATTAAACCTATACCATTTTTCGGGTTTTCAATATTTTGAGGAAGTTCATTATTTCTCCCTCAACGAATTTCGTCTTACGTTTTTTAATTTGATAACTCATATTTTTTGCTAATTTATTTGTGTTAAATAATTTAAAGTTGAAAATTCAAAATAAAATATGTACTGACAATTTTGCGTTTACGTTTTTATTTAAATGTCAAAATATAATTCAGCAATGTGTCTAATATTAATTAATATGGCGGATTTGTTATAAGTATGGAGAATGTCATTTCTAGCAAACTTAGAAATCGGTCGCAAATCCGCCATCTTTTTTATTTTTTTTTTAATTCAATTGTGTTTATTTTTCTTTTAGTGAACAGAGTTAACAATGGATAATTTCACTTAAATTACATACAATTAATAATATAATAATAATAATAATAACAATAATATAATCCATTAATCTTAAATAATTTTTCCAACAATAATAAACCATATTTACACTGTTGATTTCCAATGGATTTCTTGTCCTTTTAAGGAAATCAACAATATAAATAAAATAAAAATTAATAAATACTAAGCAGTAAGTAAACTAGTATTAAATATTAACAAATATAATCTTTTATTAAGTTTTGATAATGCAATCTCAAGTTTTTCTTAAAATGATGAACATTTACTGAGTTTTTTACGGATTCTGGTAATTTATTGTATAAAGAGGGACCAGAATATTTAATTGATTTTCGTCCAAATTCATTCGTGATTGTTCCACAAAATATGTTATTTGCAAATCTGGTACGATAATTATGATTATTATAATAAAATTACAATTTAGAGAGAACAGAAGATACATTCAACGTCTTGTACATATATAATGATAATTGAAAATCATGTAACGCACCTATGGGCAAGGTACCGTTGGATTCAGTTTCAAATAAACTCAATGTAGAAAATCTTGTAGGTAGTTTCGAAATAGCTTTCAAACTTTTATTTTGCAAAATCTGTACTTTTTTTAACTTACTATAGCTAGCAGTTCCATAAACAATAATCCCATAGAGGATTTTTGGATGAATAAATGCAAAATACATTAATCTCATGACATATTTAGGCACATAATATGAAAGTCTTCTTATGAGTCCCACTAACGGAGCAATTTTACCGCAAATTGATTTAATATGCTCTTCCCATCCCATGCGGGAATCAAACGTTACTCCTAAGTATTTGAAACTTTCAACTCGATCAATAATAATATCATTTATTATAAAAGATGTTACATCATAGCGAATTTTATGTGGCGAGTGAAAAATCATAAATTTCGTTTTTAGCAAATTTAGTGAAATCAGATTAGACTTGAAATATTCAAGTAAAATTTTCATATCATGTTCCATATTAATAATTATGTTAGAAGGATCTTTTGCTTCATAGATGACTGCTGTATCATCTGCAAAAATATTAATATGGCCAATCAAGGGCAAGTGGGAGATATCATTAATAAATATAAGTAACAATAACGGCCCAAGAACACTACCTTGTGGAACCCCACAAGTAACATCAAGAACATTGCTCCTGACCCCATCAATCATCACGTATTGTTGTCGATTACTTAAATAACTACTTATTAATTTATGCGAAATTCCACGAAATCCATAGCAAAATAGTTTATCAAGAAGTAACTTATGATCAATGGTATCAAACGCTTTCTTGAGATCAAGAAACAATACTCCTACATATTTCTTTAGATCAAAAGCATTATAAATCAAATTTGCCATCTCGGTACCCGCACCTTCCCTAAATCCATACTAATACGCATAGAAAAATTCCTTATCCTTGTATTTATAATTTTTTCAATGATTTTATCGAATACACATAAAGTAGAAATTGGCCTATAATTAGAAATAATACTTTTAAAGACCGGTACCACTTTAGAAATTTTTAGATAATTTGGATATGCACCAGTTTCAAAAATTTCATTGATATGTTTAGCAAGAATTTCAGAGAAAATGTTAGCGTTTCGCTTTAAAACTAAGTTACGAATATTGTCTGGCCCACCACCTTTACTACCACTTAAAAGGCAAATAACGTTGTACACTTCCAAAGGAGTAGTGGAGGACAAAAACATAGAATCAGGAATCGAGCGCAACATATTGAACTTATGAATGTTTCTATCACTCCGAATTGATTGACCAAGTGTTTTTCTATATTAGTAAAATATTCATTAAATAAGTTTACTATATCGGTGGTATTATTGCACTTATCGCCATTAAATTCAATAGCTTCAATATTAGATTTGGAGTTATTTCTATTCAAGAACTGATTTATGTTTTTCCATAAGTTTTTTTGACTAACATTGCTAAACATATTTTCATAATAACGTTTCTTTGCGAAATACTTTACAGATGATATTTTTTTACTAAGAGTCTGAAGTTGATTTCGAATTTCTAAGTTAGGTCCTAATTTGTATTTTTTTAAGACTCGGTTACGTTTTCCGATGAGCTTCCATAAGTTATATGTCATCCAGGAACAAGAGTTGTTTTTCAATTTAGCAACAACACTTTTAACAGCTGTATATTTTTTGATTAAATCATTGTATTGCTCGATAATTAGCTTAATAGTAGCCTCAGGGTCAGCAGTATCGAAATCTGCTGTTGAAAGAAAATCGTCAAAATAATAATCAACCTTTTCAAAATCAACAATATTATGTACTAGTTTATGCCGAAAGAATTTAGGTTTGGAAAAAATGGATGAAAAAATAAAATTATGATCACTAATATCTGAGAAGATGGTTGAATTATGAACCGTTTTAATGTTTATGAATCTACATACAACATGATCAAGAATATTGCCACTGATTGATCTAGTGGAAGATGTAATCGTAACAATCATCCCGGAACTCATCAATATGTTTTTATAATCAGAGACAATATCCAAACTCTTATTTGCGGGAATATTAACATCCCCAACAATAATTGTATCAGTTCTATTTACGTCAATAGTGTCCAAAAAACTTAAAAATATTTTATTATCACAATTAGGTGGTCTATAAAAAGCCCACAGCTTAGTAGAGTTATAATCAGGAAGCTCAAGACATATAAAATGGAATGGAAACTGGCTATTATCAGTCATAACAATGTTAAATTTTAGATTATTTTTAACAAAAATGGCTAACATTTCGCCCAAAATTTATCCATTCTCCACAAAATGCAGAATACGACAATTTTGTTGCTTGTGAAATGCAAACTAGATGTCTAATAAAAGGTTCAATGTCAATACAGCAAACTTTTCATTCCATGTAGTATTCGACCTAGAAGGCTATGAAATTTTATTTTTAATTTATTCGTAACATAATTAAAATAATTAAATAACATTTGAAGAACATTAATACAATTTTTAATAAGAACGAGCTCCGTAATAATTATTAAACAAACAAATAATTTTTTTGTACGATATTGTGCAGTATTAATATTTGCTGTGGTTGCTTGTTGAAAAAAAAGAAGTGGGACATAAATAGTCTTCTACGTTCTACTTTAAAAAAATGTTAAATGTCATACTCTTGTTTAGAATATGTGCACAATAATAGAATAAACTAGATTTATTTTTAGATGTCCGACTTTTTTTTAGTATGTGTCTTAGTAATTTCTTTAACTCGCACGGGTTTCCGTGGTTTGAAATTTCCCGTATTCGTTCGAGAAACTACATTTTTCAGCCTTGTAACATGTATAACTAGGATCACAACATTTTAGCTCTTGTTAAATCCCTGCACCGTCGTACTATACTTTTCGTTTAATGAAACTTTCACACCTGCAATTAACTCTCCTTCAATTATTGACTCAATGTCTCGTACAATAACAACGGGAAAGGAAAGATATTTTCCGAAAAAATCAAGTTGAACCTTAGTTCACTATTAACCTTAATATCATAAAATTTATGATATTGAAATATTTTCAATTACGATGAACTAATAACATGTTTTTCCCAGGTTATATGTACGAGTACAGATATTGATTATTTTGTTAGTGCTTCACAAATTTTCACATCGAAAACTTTGTCACCCATTTTCATAAATTAAATTAAATAAAAATAAAAGGTAAACTGCAGAAGAAATGATGCGAACTTGTTTTTAGTTCGGTTTGTAAATTAATTTGTTGGTTTTAAAAATAGTTTTAATTTAATTATAGTTTGCTTTATTTGTGAAAAAATTATTTCGTATAGTCGGTGCTCGTTGTATGTTCTAATTGAATTACCTGAAAGTTTTTCTGCATACGGATACTAAATTATAATTTTTGCCCGGTTTGTATTTTGGAATTTTATATTCGTCTGAATGATTTCAAAAATTATTTGAATTTAAACCAAAAATCGATAATTGAGAAAATTCATAATAAACTAGGTAATTAACGTAAATATATTGTTCTCGTACAACGGATTCAAGAGTTTTCAATTTTAACGAGCAAAATTAAAATGATTGAACCTAATGTCCACATGTATACGCTAATAGTTTAAATAGTTTCCGGTAACAAGTAAAATACATTTATTTCCAAATGTAAGCTGTAACATTTTTATGATACACATTATAAAGAAGAAAACTAATTTTAATGTTTCATTTGAACATACATAACATTTTTAAATTGAAGCACGTAATATGTGATTTAAACCCCCCGACAGCAAAAAAAATGAAAATTGTGCTATCAAATCAAACATACTCGTACATACATATGTACCGAATTAATTCTATTTTAGTAAAAATGTAAAAAAGTTTTATAGGATAAAATAATTTTCATATTGTATGTAGATACAAAAAAAAATTTAGTATTATTGTTCGTTAAGGGATACAATATGGAAATCTTTTCTTTTTGTTTGGTAAACTATAACCAAAATTTACACAAAGTTAATTTTTAGTAGAATCATTCAAAAACTCTTAAAACTAACTAATAAGTAATTTTCTGATGTTGTAAAATTACGTGATGAGCCGAATATTATAAATCTACGTGATTTTTGTAAATTTATGTTGTTTAGATTTAGGATATACATAACGTATGTTTTGAAATTATTCCTGAACTCTGTTGGAAGGATCGTGATTTGTGATAAATTGTGAATGTTCTAAGGCCGATTTTAGCTAAAGATTAATATGCAGAAACGTGTATGTTGGCCAGTATGTTCACTACATTTAATTTTAATTCACACCTGAGTAAAAGATGGGATTTCTGGAAATCGTCCATATAACCTCTTCGAAAAACTGTGATTTTGATAAATTATGTACATACGTTCTATGGTCGATTCTGGCTAAACTGTAATGCACATGTACAAACATGAATCGTGGCCAGTATTCTAACCACATTTTGTTTTAATTCGAATGTTAATAAAACGCGAGGTTTCGGGAAAGCGCCCGTACGACCTATTGAAAAACCGCGTTTTTGATAAATTGTGAAGGTTCTATGGCCTATTCTGGCTAAAGTGTAATATGCAGAAACCTGAATCTTGGGCAGTACATTTCGACACTTTGTGGGGCAAAGGTGGGATTTCTTGAAATATATTTAGGTTAGGTTAGGTTTAGGTGGCGGTCCACTTGGACCAGGCATAGACGCAAAAATGATCCGTATAGTCATACAACGAATAATTGTTTCCTCCAACTCATTGGAATCATTTTGAGCTCCTCGCTTGAGCTTATGTCCCGTCGTTTATTTGTAGACTTAGAGGCATGCCTAAAGACCAGAGTCTCGTTGCCCACATTTTTCGGATATTTTCGACAGCCGGACTCTTTTTGTTGTTGTTTGTTTTTATTTGGATCCATGATTGGCCCCACGAGCGAAGCGGAGAAAGAAGTGTCCATCTGTGTAGAGATCCGCAGTACATAGATAAGGCTACTTAATCCGGAGGGCGTCAAGTATCCGGATCCACCGTTAGCGACTGAGATATTTTTAAAGCTGGGCCCCCAGTCTAACGATTAACACCTTAACCCGGCAGAGCGATTTGTTTGCGGTTGACTTCTTTAGCGCCGTGTTTTAGCCTAGAATCCAAAGAATCAGTCTCCACGTGGAGGAAATACTAGCACTTGTGGAAGTTGCAAGTTACGGAGCTGGCCACAAGTGCCAACTTGAATCCCCTTGTTTTTGATTTCAATTCACAAGCATAAACCGTTTTTTAAAAAAAGCTGTTCATACTATGCCATATTATGACCCAACGGCCGTAAAGCTAAACCAAGTCAAAAAGGTGGTAATTTTTCTTGAAAACCTCTATTACTACAGGGTTTAGGGGATTTTTTCTTTTTTTTTTGCTAAGATCTTGAAAGCGCATCATTTTTTAGAAGCAATATGGTATCCAACGCTTACCGTGTCCGCTGCAGCGGCAGCCAAATTCAAAAATTGTTGAGAATTTTATGATAAAATTTCAACTTTGAAAATACCACCGGGACTAAAAATTTCTAATTTTTGGTATGTTATAGATACGTGTGTTTACTGTCATACGCCGAAACAGCTTATAAATATTCGTACTAGTTTCCGAAATATGCCGATTCTAGTGAACATCTACCCTTTGTGACTTCGTTTATTTTTTTTTTGGCAGTAGTGTCTTAATAAGGTCTTCTGTCTACATGAAAACGGTTTATGCTAGCGAATTGAAATCAAAAACGCTTACGCAGATATAATTTATACGATCATAATCGTCCTCCGCCAAAAAGGCTTGAGATACGCAAAAGAATATACTGGAACATATTTTTTTGTTTTTAAGGGCATCTTCAATTAAATCTGGAATTCTGTGCACTAGATCTATGGTAGAGTGTCTCTCCAAAATTCGTGAGGAGGAATGAAATTTGTTACTTTAACGTTGTTAGGTTTTAAAATCATTATTCCCTCTCCCACCTTCCACTGGAATGGAACGTATTCTAGTCTGAATGCTGTGTTGATTAGTTGCAGTAATTTTCATAATCCTTTCTTTGATCGTGTTTCAACTAAACGTCCAGTGATTAGATCATAACCAGCAGATTTTTTTTAGTCTAAGTAAGGTCTAATGTTTTGGATAACCACTTTATTACTGGAATTATATTTTCTTCATATGTTTGTCTTATAAGGGGTTTAAATCTATGTTTTAAATAGGCTGCAAATATTGCAGCCTTTTTTTGGCACTTCTAGCTTAACTTCTATTGTCATTCTTGATAGGAGCTATTGGTATTTTAAGCCTTTTAAGCCCTTTAGTTGCTTTCCAAAGAGAATAATTAGTGTCCTTTTTGCTATAAAGGCCGGTCAAAGATTTTTGCTTGATTCTTTGGATAAGAATTTTCAATTTGTGGCTTAAATAATTAGGTCGTGATTTGCTTTGTAGTGCTCTCACTTCTAATGGATAGTTGATGTAATTTTCTGTTTTGTTTCGAGTAGGGAGACTACTCTGCCATGCAGCTTATAGTATATTGTTGTTCAGCAGCACTAATTAGTCATCAAATTATGCAGAGTTTTAATTGGTATTTGTAATTCAGTATTGTCTTCGACTAGATTCCGAAGGAGATCCCAGTTTATTTTATTATTTGTTAACCTAGGCAAATTTTCTTTTATGATAATGGGAACACCCTTTGGTTACAAAGAAATCTATCAAATCTGGTATCTTATTTGTCTACGCCGGCCCTTCCAGACAAAAACTCGCAATTTAAAGCCCGTCCAGTTTAATTGTCTCCGATTACGAGGTTAAAACCGAGCTATTTGATTAACGTAACAACGAGTAACGTTTTCTTTAGTCAGATTTCAACGTGGAGGGCAATATATTGAAGGTATGTTGATTGCCTTCTGATTATTTAATCGAACATTAATAGTGGCTGCTTGCATAATTTCTTTTTCAATTTTTAATTCTTTGTAATGTTTGATGTTTTTCTTCACAAATATGGTTGAGCCTACTCTTACTTTTCCTGCTGGATGGCTGGTTTGGTAGCAGTGGTATCTTCGAATTTCTACGAATGGATCTTTTGTCAAATGAGATTCTGAAATTAGGCAAAAACCTATTTTTCTGTATTTAGGAAAACTTCTAACTCTGGAATTAACATGCGTTCCAATAAATTTGAATTTTTTTTCGAAAATGTCAACTTAAAAACAAGGAACATTTTGCATACTTCAATAAGTAAATTTTACATCTCCCATTAATTTTAATGTAATTTCGTCTATACGTAAAACACGGTGAAGCAGAATTACCCTACTAAATCCGAATTACATGGCAACAGTTTTATATTATATTTGTCTTACCTTCATAAATACTAAATTAAGTAACATTCCCATAAGCAAATGAATATTTTGATTTATACCGAGTTGATAAATATTTTATATTCTGAACAATTAAAATTTTTAACAAACCATACATCCATGTGCCGACTTCATAATAGTACAACTTCATAATTTATAAATATTACCCCAATTAGTATACTTTAACCAATTTTTTTTTTGTTCTTTTTATACCCCTTATCATAATTTAGGTGAATATGTTTTTGCCAGAACATTTCTAGTCGTTTTGGGAATTATTATTTACAATGTATATGAATATGTATATGTATACATATGTACATACAATACGAGTGCCATATTCTTATGTATGTTTTTTATACAGTTTTAATTAATGTTTTGGTTACTTCTGTAACCTTCAAAATTATGTATGTACGAGTATGTACTCGTAGTACAGTGGATAGCCAAACTCTTAGGATTACGAAGGGCAACTTATTTCTTTATTTAATACTGTGCGAGCTATTTCTAGCCCAGCTGGAAAAACTAATAATACGGAATAATAGATCCATTCAATATTTTGAGGTAGCTCTGCTAGAAATAGCTTTTTTCTGTAGATATATGAAATTAAGATTACAAATATAGTTGTACTTTAGGTACATGATCATTTAGTACAAAACTACGAACCAAATTTTTTAAACATAATAGTTTTTTATGGCTACGCTTTAAAATTTTATTGTCAACATATTCCATTCTAAATATTTGGCTAACCACTGTATTTAGAACACATACATTGCTTTGATAAGGCATATTTATCTAAATTATGTATAACGTTTTAGGTAGCACCAAAAAAGAATTGATGAGAAAAAAATTTATCGGGTGCGTAAATGTTAAGGAAGAATTATGTTTTAGAATGTTATACGAGTATGTAAGATTTACTATTAAAGAAATATTTGAAATTTTATTGCAACTACAGATGTAATAAAAAAATACATGCTATTTATTAACCTTTTGATTGCAAAAGAATAACGATAAATTTGTGATTATATAATTTGAGTATTTAAAATGAAAAGGGACAATGTTGAAGTGGTATATTGGTTTAAATTTAAATTTATAACAAGTTAAACCCTAAGGTTTCCCTCCAAACAATGTGAACCGTGAACCATTTTTGCGGCTATCTTAATTAAAAGTTTTATGTTTGTTTAACGGTGAATTAGCCAAATAATTTCCATACATTATCAAAATGAATGACGGTATGAAAGTAAAACGCGCGAAATGTGAAGGAACAGGAAATCTGATTTCCGATCAACATAAATCTTCAATCGCTGCCGCAGCTTCGCCGAGTAATTTAGACAGTTCTAGCAGAAAATAGCAACTTTTGCCTAAACATACAAAATTAAAATTGTAACAGGCAATAAAGGAGGAAATACATTTTTCCATAATGGTTTGGTTATGCCTATCACCTGGATAGTGAAAAGTTTAATCAGAAATTTTTAATTTTTAATTATGTAGTTAATATTTTTCCGAAAATTGCAAGAGAATTTAATCCAGTTTCGATCTGATTAGATTATGATTATGAAAAAATCAATCCTCTCATCAGGCCATGGCTACTGGACGTATTGTACCACATTTTATATTCTACATATAGAATGTATTGTGTACAGATTACATTAGCGATGTAGGAAATAATCAATAATTTTGAGATAAAATAGCATGAATCATGTTTTTGAGCTCATGATCATGTAGAGTAGATTAAACCATCGTCTAAGCTGTGAAAGATCACATTGATTGCCATTAACAATATCAAACCAAGTTGTTTCACTTTAAAAGGGAATTTACATAAATTAAAAAAGGTTTGACCACAGAATACAGAATATTCAGAAGAAAACCTGCGAACAAGGTTTTTTATAGTTTCTATCAGAACCATCTTGATGTAAATAGAGCCGGCATGTGAAAAATGAACTTAAAATAAGGGATACAGAAACATCAAAAAGTCATTTATTTTCATAGAGTTTGAATGAAAAAACGCGATTTCGATTGACGAAAAAACATGAATTAAAAGTTTAACCCAGTTAAATAATTTTTTCTAACATCGCTATAAAACATTCTCAAATTTCCTGATTTTCCAGCAATAATCAAAATAAAATAAGGGAATTTAAATTAAAAAACATTCTACAACAATAACAATATGTATTAAAAAAAAATCCATTTTCATGACGTCATGATTTGTCCACATCTAAAACCAATGGCAACAATCGAAAAAGAACCAAACAGAACTTAAATCAAGCATGCTTCGCAAATTCAAAATAACAACTGAACGATATTTAAAACAGAGCCTACTCTATAAATAAGAGCCTCCACATTGACTGTATTTTCTTAAAATAAGGTACATAAAATGTTTTCTTTACTATGAAACTATATGGGAAAACGACTGTTTTCAGATGAAAATGTTCATTTCTTAGTGAAATCGTCTTCAAAAATAAGTTATTTGTAAACTTTAAAGTGTTGTTGTTTTTGTAATATACGTCATAAACTAAGAACTCAAAATTTACAAACAATACAATAATCATCTCTTTCATTGACGATTCGAACCGTGATTTTAGACAAAATATTTGTCGGCTTCACAACTTCAAAAAATTTCCACTATACCATATTTCAGTCTTCCTGCGAGCGCTGATGCTAATTTTTGTACGGTGTTACAGCTTTATTTTATTCCGATAGGTAGTGCTTTCTCTCTATTTCCATTCGTCAATTGACGATTGTAAAATGTAGGATACACGCCTCTTGCGGTAAAAAATAAAGGGTCACCGGTTATATTACTATTTTGACAGTGGTAAATGCTATGTGAAATAAGTGAATTACTGATCAGGTAAACATAATTCTTTTTATTAAAAAGTAGTTATATTAAACTGTTAATATCATGAATGCAATGTACAACATTTATATTTTTTAATAATTAAGTAACAAAACCATTTTTGTTTGTAATTTATGTAATAATTCAACTATTTCAAGTGAATTTTTCATTAACCAAACTTTATTTTTGTGTAAAAAATATTTGGTTAAATTTGTCAATATATAAACCTTGTCAAGTTATTTGTGGAATTGATGAATTAATAATCAAATATTTCAAATGTTTTAGGTTTCCAAGATATTGGTTCAAGTTACAGTCAATGTTTATATTTCGAAATGCTACACACAATGGATAATATGCATGAAATAATTATAATTTCATTCATGCAAATTATAAGCTATTTTGGAGGATGTAATAGATCAATTCGGGAAGGAGAAGAAATCGTGAATGCTAGCTGGGTATACGCAATCGGTATACCGCCTCCACCATCTCGCCATGAAATAATTGGATATGTTGTGCGTACTTCATCTATGCTCGCCGTTCCACATGAAGTGACACTTGATCATGTATCAGAGAATTTCAACTCCTAGATATGTATTTGTACATGCAAGGCGGGGGAAGGGCGCAAATGCAAGCATATTGCGGCATGTTTGATTTATATTTATAGGCAATTTGTGCAATAGAATTTAAATTTAATTACCTGTTTAATCATGTATTGTATTAACGTATTAGAAATCCAAATCTTCAATATATCAGTTGCACTGATATTAAACAAAAATGGGGTAAAATTGGTGAGCAGTCATTTTCTAAAAAATATAGTGCGGTCAGAGCCAGTGAAATGTGTCATTGCCGGAAGCGAGTTTTCATGAAAAATGATGTGGTTTCTGAGGAAAAGCAAAATGAGTATGTGCTTGAACTACTCGAAGGTGAAATCTTTAAATTTAATTACATTTATCTATATTTTTAGTCACTCCTGATTCCGAATTATCGAAAATAATTTTTGGTAACAGGCGAACGACACCTCAACAATTCGTTGAATGTGGAGATCATGAGTTAATTAGATCACTACTCCAACAAGACGGTTTGTCAAAATATGTTCCACATATGAGGGAATATTTAACGCTCGACAGGAATTTAGAACATTTCTCGAATCTAGAATATTTCTCGAATCTAGAACATTTCTCGAAAATCCAAAAATCAGTGAACGAAGCAGTTGAAATTTGTAGCTCTACTAAAACTCAAACGAGCGCATCTTGGCTAGTAAGCGTAAGCTGCGAATTACCGGTAGCATTTCGTATGCTCTGTTTACCTATTCCTCCAATACAAATCCAAACTAGGAAAAAAACTTACCTCTATTTATAAGGGCACATTTAAAGGCATCGAAGCGACCAGATACGGACAATATGCAGAGAAACAAGCAAAGAAAACACTGGCAAATCATTTTAATCTATTGGAAACGGGATTAATGATTTCTCCCGATCTGCCGTTTTTGGCGTATAGCCCCGATGCCCTTTCATTTGATGGAGATCAGTGGAGGTTGGTTGAAATAAAATCTCCAGTGAAAGGGCGAGAAGTAGAAGCTGGATCTATAATTTCAGGACTAAAATATTTGTACTGTGATAAGACGGAATACAAACTACATAAAATACATCCATACTACGGCCAAATCCAGCTAGGATTGGCTATTACAAATTTGAATTCATGGGATTTAATTATATTTGCAACTAAAAATAATTCGTATGAAAGAATTAAAGTTCCCAGAGATAAAAATTTCATTGATACGTATATTCATACTCTCTGTGAATCTATTTCAAAAATGTGATGCCTTACTTATTTAAGTAAATATTTATTATTTTTAAATTATTTTTATTAATCTGAATTATTTTTAATTTAATTTAAAGTGATATTTTTTTAAAGTAATTATTTTGAAGTATAATTTATGTTAAGATTAAGATGTGATGCCTTATATACATATTTAGATAAAAAAACTGTGATTTGAATTAACTGATTTTTATTTTTGTAAATGTTTGAATTAATAAAAAGAATTAGTTTTCTTTACATACATTGTATTGTTAAAGTTTTCTAAACCAAACATCGTTTTATTTAAAATCAATTAAAACTTTTTATCGGATAATATTGGACATGATATATTTGACAATCCACACAACACTCCAACAATGTCGTCTATGTAAGGTATATCTGAAACCGAAATTTTATCCCTTAAAATTCGGTATTGTTTAAGTCGAGAAATGCGCCGTTCTACTTGTACACGTGCTGAAGCTATTGAAGTATTTTTTTCGACATCGGATTTCGATAGTTTCTCGAACAAAAATTCTGGTCGAATCATTTCTATCCCCGCGTTAGCCAATTCGTCTCCGACCATGAAGCCCTTGTCGACCATCACCGCATCTCCTGGTTCAAGCTTCCCAATTAAATCTGAACAATTAAAAATTGCTTTGTCAGATGACCTTCCTGTTGATACTCTACCGACATAATTAATTAAAACAGATGGTGATACTCCAATTAAAAATTTCAAGGTATGTACTCCTTTGTAATGCGAATATGTGCATACTCGACAATCTAAACAATTAAACGTAACCGTTTTAATCTCAGTGCAGTCTAAAATCGTTCTCACATTTGGAAACTGATAAAAACATTTGGGTAAACTTCTTTTATTCTCGTCGCGTGTTTGCCAATATATTAAGACTTTTGTAGCTTTAGCTAATAGCTGGATGGTATCCGCAAAATACGGCTTTGACGTACGGTCGCTAATCTGATAATATATGGCCAGCTCAGCAAAGGAACAATTACATTTCAATTTATGCATTGTAAGGCATATTCTGTCTTTTAAGGGCGTTGGACATTTCTCAGCGGGCCGTATATCTTTGCAAATGTTTACCAATACATTTAAAACAGCCATGCTACGAATCCCTGTAATAGTATTAATTTTCTTATCTGTATCCCATAACGAAATAATGCTTAAATACATTTTTCCATTAGCTTGAACTTCTTTGTTTGATGTGTCTGTACTACATTGAACACCAATATCGACCGATTTGTTTTCGTCTAGGACGAGTTGGTCTACAGGTTGGCAGAGATCCTCTTCTTCAACAACAATAATTTCGTTTCCTTTAGAGCTATCATGTATAAAAACCAAAATGTTAGTTTCTTAAACGAATGTACATATTAACTATTTAATTATTACCTCATAGATTCAGCGACCTTATTTCGTCTCGTTAGTCTCTCACTTCTTCCAGAATCCTTTGACTTCCTGATGGTTGGTAGTATCGGTAGGTTTTCACATGGAAATGCATTCTTTAGTAACGTTGGATTGGCCTTGACGTGTTTTGAGAGCGGGATTAGTACAGATTTTGTATCGAAGTGCTTGTAGCAAATTCGAAACTGGGTCGGAAACTTTTTCCCCATCCTTAATACGGCTGACCATTTCTTCAATTCTAAAGGATTATTTTTTACTGATGTTGAAATACGAAACAAAGGTGTGCCTGGTTCTCGGTACGTCTTACATTGCGGTACACCACAATAACCATGAGTTTTCATGCGCTTGATTTGTGGCTCTGTTGAATCGTCTAGAATATATAAATAATATGAATATTTACACTTAAAATTTTACATTGTTAAAGTTCTTACTTGAATTTGTTGACATCGAAGCTTCGTCACCTGCTCTTTGGTTCACTTCTGATGTATTAAGCGGCTGGTATAACATGATATTTTGATGTCTTGTATGTTTTGATTTTGCCTTGTCTATATTTATCGGTACACGGATAAATTAATATTTAAACCATGTAACTGCTATTTATATTTGTTACAAACACTTTTAATATCACAAATATTTTCAATAAATATCAAAAAATTGTCGCATTTAATAAAAAAAATAATAAATATTTACACTTTTATATATAGCCCATATAACAACATTGATAAACGTCAAAGTAATATAACCGCCTGGATTATATTTTTTCCCGCAAGGTGGAATGCTCCATTCGTCAATTGCCTCTATTCGAATTTGAATTTGAATATCGTTCTGTTGTTATTTTGAATTTGCAAAGCATGCTAGATTGTTTCGATTTTTTGTTTTCTTCACGCTCATTGTATTGATTTAAGTTTTTCTGTTTGGTTCTTTTTGATTTATTTTAATTTCGATTGTTGCCATTGGTTTTAGATGTGGATATATACATTTTCCTAATCACTGATGCCAGATAAATATGAAGAGTATCAATGTGGCTTTTCCAATGCATCGAATTATCAATGGTTAAACTGAGATATTTGAAAGATTGACCGAATTCAATTTTAAAAGGAGCGTCAATATAAGCAGCCTGATCACAATTTACATGATGATGAATAATGATCGGATCTACTAGTAGCATCGTTAATTTTAAAAAACATATTCTTATTTTTAGTGCTGAAAAACATAAAATGAGCAAGACACCACTTCTTTAGAAGGCATAAATCAATTTCATACGTTAAATGTTTCTGCTACGAATAGGGTGCTTATAGAGAAATACTATGTCGTCAACAAAAGCTATCAACTTAGAGTTAACGTCAATATCAAAAATAGAATTTAATTAAATTAAAAAAAGCAAAGGATCTAGTACTGAACTTGCGGAATGCCATCATTAATGGTTATACCTTGACTCAAAGCATCAGTTATTTTAACAGCCAGAGACCATTAGGATAAATAGGATCCAAACCATTGCAAAGTAAGACCACAGAAACCAGAATAGATTTTTTTTTTTAGTAAGACATTATGATTTGCCATATCGAAGGTTTCTGTCAAATCTACCAAAATAGAGCCAACCAGCAACCTGCAAAAATAAAGCCGTCCAGAGCTTTGTATAAAAAATTTATAAATTTTCTAATAAAGCGTTTTCGGTACTTCTAAATTTCCTAAAACCATACTGGTTATTATGTAAAAACCTAGTACTCATCAAAAATTTAGTATGTCTAGCTTTTTAATAATTCTACCAAATACAGAGCTTTTTTGAATATTGGAACAATAACTGCTTCTTTTAGTCTGGAAGGAAACATACTGGAAGAAAAACTGCAATTTACAATGTACGGGTATGAAAAAATATTTTCAATATAAATTGATAATTTCTTAACCTTAAAATTACTAACATCATCGTTGCCCGATTTGCCAGTCGGTTTGAGCTGAGATATCATGTTTAGAATTTCAAACGAATCAGTTTCCCAGAAAACGCAAGATTTTAATTCCGAAGTATTATAAATAAGATCAGAACCTAATTGGACATCAGGGTTAATAGATTCTTTCAAATTAAGAACCGAGTTAACGAAACGATTGTTAAATAACGTGGCTATTCCAAGTTGATGATTTCATTGTTCAAAATCTCATTGACTACTTTCCAGCTATCTTTAATATTACTTGTTGAGGAGCTAAATTTAACTATAACTCATCAAATGGATTTGAATAATTAATGGTTTTAACATAACGTTTCAATTTAGATGGGTAAAAATTACGCCGAGAAATGAACAAGGATAGTAAGATGAAACATATCAACAGTGGTCAGTAATGTACAATCTATGAACATCTGAAATAAAACTAAAATCAAATTCAAAGAATGCATAAAAAATAAGTGATCTATGCACGTCATACTATATTATTATTTGGTATTCTCGTTGACACATTTATTAAAGATTTTTAACCATGAGACACCATTAGAAATCTATAATCATCTGAAGATGAAGGAAGTTCAATTAAGTTATTATGCATGTCCCCAAAAACTAATACATTTTTTGATTTGATCCTTGACAAAATAATAATAAACTCTCCTAGAAAAACAGAAGTGTTCAAAAAGTGAAACCTATAAATGACTTAAATGGAAAACTGGACGGAATTAAATTCAAAATTTACCTGTAAAATGTCGGCACTAGTAGCATTTATTATTTGGATAAACGATAACTCCACCGGATCTAAATAGTAAATCCTAAAATTTTAGAATTATCGAGTTCAACTCCTCGATCCAAACTTTCGACAGCAGAATGATTTGGGCCAACTTGTCAAGAGCAGCAATGTTTGCCAGAAATCAATTAAAATTTGTTCTTAAGTTTTTAATATTTTGGTCGATTATAAAACAGTTTAGCTTATTCTTAATATAGTTGGTACAAGATGTTTAAAAACTTATGTGTACATTTGTTGAATGGGTTGGCGTCACCCTGAAAAAGGATGACTCTTAGTTTTGTTTTAGATTTCCTTTACAAGAAGTCCAGCTGGCCAAGAACTTAAAGCCATCAATTTGTCAAAAACAGTAACTGAAACTCTTATTGTAAATGAAGAGTAATCTCTTACTTTTGGAGAAAAATGATGAACCATAATACAAATGTGTAATATTATTATGCATAATACAAACTGTGTAATATTATTACAAAATATTAGAGCTCTGTATTACTAGGTACAACTTAGTTATAATAATGAAACTTTGAACTTTAAATGAAACTGTGGCTTTGTTTTAACTTTTATTTTTATGTAAATGTTTGTTTTTAAGGAAAATTGTATAGAAAAAGCCTTAATACTAATTATTACTTAAAACTAATTATTACTAAACCCTAAAACTGAAAATATATAATAAACAAATTGTTAAGAAATTAGATTTCTAATTATAGTGTTTTTTGAAAACAAAAATGACCTAGTGAATTTGATGTCTAAACGAGATAGAAATTCGGAAATTCTCAAGTTTACATCCTGAGTGTAAAATACCTTATGATTTTTAGGTAACGGTTTTGAACAATTTGTAGTCGTTTTTTGTGCGTATAAGCGGCATGTTTCCAGATTTGGCTACCATATGTTATTTTAGCCCTGATCATACATATATCAATAATTTGTTTTTCTCACTAAGTTTGGAGTGGCGACATGGAAGGGGATATAGAGTACTAATTAATTTTTGAGAGCGTTCAACTACCGTCATCTATATATTCTTTAAAAGTAGTTTTTTTGTCAAACCATATGCCAAGATATTTGATTTTATTATACCAAGGGACTGGTGTATTATCAGCTAGTAAATTAAGATTAATTGGTAAGTATCTTGCAGCTCCTCATCGAGTACAGAAAATTGCTTGTGTTTTTGACGGGTTTAGTTTCATGTTCCATTTGGTGCAGTAATCAAAGAGTGAAATTATACTAGATTGTACTGAATTGATAATAGTAGTTGGTGCTACGGACGATGTATAAATGGTGGTGTCATCGGCGTATTGGGCAAATTCAACATTAGTGAAGCCAGATGCGATATCAGCTGTAAACAAATTGTAAAGTATCGGAGACGGCACCATGAGGAACTCCCGAATGAATTTCATGCTTGGCGGATTTTTCGCCCGATATACAAACAAAAAATTCTCTGTCCTTAAGATAATTGTTAATAAGTTTTATTTGATAAATAAAACTCCCGTTTTATTTGAATCATCTCGTAAATTAGACTTTTGTGCCAAACTCGATCAAACACCTTTTCTATATCAAGGCCAGTAGATTGCTTCCAGTTAAATGCCGTTTTAACATTTCTGTATATTCGGAGGGCTCTTGATGTTGTGTAGAGAACTTGTGGCGAAAATTGAACTGTTAATCGGGCAGGATTTTATTAATATGAATAGATTTATCAAGAACGCTTTTAAATCACTATTTCGAAATTTTTTCCTAAGATATTTAACAAGCTTATTGATCGATAACTAGATAACTCCGATTTGTCCTTCCTTGGCTTTATAATTGGTATTACTTTTGCGGTTTTCCAATACTTGGAAAATATTAGTATTTTAAACAAGCGTTAAATAGGTATTTTATGAAAACAATAGCTTTTCTGGGGAGATTTTTGATTAACCTACCGTTAATAGTATCTTCACCTGGAGATCTAGAGGATCTAATCGATCCTATGATTTATTTAATTTTTTTTGGAGTGGTCATGGTCGAATTATCTGGGGCCATTAGCTCTGTGTGGGACGTTCAAAATCACACTTGAGAAAATGGACTTGTGATTGTTTTGCTTAGCATATACATACAAATATGCTTAGCATATACATACAACAATTACAACAAAAATAAGTATATTTCAATACATATAGCAGTTAACAAAAAATATATAAAAGTATAAAGGTTCACTTTATAAAAAAATATTCTAGTACATAAAATTCAAAATTTAAATAAATATTAAATTAATCAAGATTGTCCTCGCATTGTCCTTTATTTTTTGAAAGAAATTTCCAAAACTCCATCCGGTTTTGGGGCAAAATTGCTTGAAGCTTTTTTATAAGTTCTTGCTTTTTAGAAGATAATATGCCCCTCGATACTGTTTTGGATTTTGGTATAGAAATTCTGGATTTTATAGCTTCAGGTTGGAGTAAATTTAGTTCCGTAAAATTAGTCTCCGAAATTTTTTTTTATAAAACATAAAATAATTATTTTTGCAGAATTGGAAATGCACCAGGGTGTCGATTTTGGTCGCAAAATGAGGATTGAGGATTGAGAATTTTGTATATGTACACGGCGTGTAATATACATTTTGTTATTGTGTGCCGTCAAATATTTTTACTGTATTAGTGTGTTTTCTCATGATGGTAAGTACCAAAAATAAGCTAAGCAGGTGAAATCGGTTTAACTTTTTGTCGCTTCCGCTCGCCTTGAGTTATCTTTTCCTATCTTCTAGCATGGGAATTAATGTTTTTCTATCTATTATTGTTGTAACCGAGACACTCATTTTACTTCGTTAACAAAAATCCAAAACAATATACGCAATCAAAAAATTGCTCGTGATCTTCAATATAAAAAACAAAAAGCAGCATAAATAAATGGTTTTTAATTTATACGTTCTTCGTCAGCCGCATTCATAATATTTTGAACTTTTTTGGAATTTGTTGGTTTTTTGAGTTATGTGAGAATAAACATGTGAAAAATTAAAAAAACCGATGAGCTTGTATCCGAGACACGACCTATTAACGTAGGACTACATAAAAGTGAAACAGCCTCATTTATAGTTTAATTGAAACCAAAATTTAGAAATTAAGAATTAAAACTGTATATTTAGTAAAGAGCCAATAGAGAATCACTCAATTATTTTCATTGGTTTGTTATTTCAATTAAAGTTATATTTATAATAAAAATTTAGTACTTTCTGATCAAAATAAAAATTAAGTAATAATAATAGAGAAAGTTATAGTACGATTACGTTATTGCAAATATGGAAGGTCTATGGTAGGAAAAGTAAGTTTTGAAATTCCTACATGAAATATTATCCACTTATCTTACAAATATCTTATCTAAACAACAGTCACTCAGGGCAAGATATAAACAGAAAGCATAATCGCTTTGTGGTTGTTGAGGCCACTCCCGCCCCACAGATATCACCAAACTTGTCATAGCCATTGTCAACATTCGTAAATATGTGTGATACTGCTATAGCTAGAGCGCCGTTATTTTCGTATATCGTTATACAATTTAAATTTATACTCGAATCGCTATCAAGCCAAGTTTTACTAATAATTAACAGATCTGCTCTTTGTAGAATATCATCGTTCTCCATGTTTCCACTGCGTGCCAACAAACTCTGTACGTTGAGGGCCACGAGTCTGCGACCAGCCGCTCCGTCGATGAATTCCTTTATGTTGTTTCAGGTGGTTTTCACCCTATGGTTGTTAAAGCGTTTTAGCTGCTATTGCAACTTTCTAATTTTTGGTGTTGAAATTCAAGGATCCATTATGTTACTGTAGAAGTTTGGATTGCCATAATCCTTTATAAAAATTTTATGTTTTTCAATTCGCTATGCCGCAATGAAATGCCGTTACAAAATAAAAATAAAGAACGTGAGAATCGAACCCGAAAACACCTGTATCATTTACGCTATTGAGCTAGAAAACTTCGACCTGTAAATTGGAAATATAACATATGGAAAAACGTTGTTTGATCCACTGGTGCAAAGTACATTTACTTAATTCAGCAACACAAAACTGTATTTGACAAAAGCAAAATAATTTTTCAGTTTTTTCCTCGATTTAAATGTTTTACAGTAATACGTCATAACCACATCCTTTTATATTCATGCTACCAAGAAAAACAAATTTATTTTGGAGCGGATTTGATTATTCTTTTGTTACTGTATGTTTTATCGACGAAACCAAATTACAGTAGAATTCGCTTATAGCGAACACTCAAGGGACATCATTTTTTGTTCACTATAGCCGGCTGTTCGTTTTAATCAAATATTCGGTTATAATGAATCATGTTCGTTATAAGAAAGAATAACCAAAAACAAAACAAAAATGTTTTATTAAAAAATAAAATTAAAACAATTATTAATTATAAAAAACTTATACTTGTACATAAGCCATTTGTTTTATCCAAATAATTAATGCAGCCTCCATTGTTGGAAATTTTCCATCGCGAATTTTTTGACGTTTTAAAATTTACACTCAAATCCTCATACTTTTCCCGTTTTTTTACTATTTCAGTGAAAGTACTCTTCGCGCAATTAAATTTGCTTGCAATTTGTTGTTAGGTAAATTGCTTTTTGTCGACCGTTTTCAAAATTTTCAATTTTGTTTCCACCGATATAGAATATCGTTTTCGATACATAACCTAAAATTTGTTAATTAATTATAACAAAATCTATTAATTAGAAAATTATAATACCTAATTTTTAAAAATTAAGAAAATTTTCTTTATTATCGCTGGATATTCCTATTGTGTTCATTTACTTCAACTGATGAAAGTAATGGGGAATTCCGTAAAAACTAAGGAAAATGTTTAAAGGTATAATACAAATTTATGTATATTTATGTATAAACCTGTAGTAGTTTTATGTGTAAAATGAAACAATCAAAAAAATTGTATAACCGAATCGACATTCGGTTTAACCGTAGGGTTTTGTATGAAATTAAACTCTTTCGGACATTTTTCATGTTCGCTATACGCTTATAAACGTAGTTCGTTATTTGTAGTGTATAAGAAAAAAAATTGTTCATGTCAAGGGACAAAATCTTATAAAATATATGATCATTGTAAGCGTTTGTTCGTTATATACATGGTTTAGTATAAACGGATTTCTAAACTAAATCAAATTAGTTTCCGGTCACTTGGAAACTTTGAAGTCCCATAACTCGAAAACCTCAACATTTTTTGGCCTGATCTTCGCGACTATACATTTTTCTAGGATTGCATAGGTTTTACAGCATATAAATTCTAAAAACAATTCAGTGTTATCTCATGCGTACGAAAGGAAGGTTGTACATATTTTTAGTTCCAGTAATTTTCTGTAAAATTTAAAACTAATAAAATGATAAATTGAATAATGATTTAAAGATAAATAAAAATTAGCTAAAAATGGAAAATAAGTCAGAAAAATATTTATAAACTATAATTTTATTAATAATTTTAAATGATCAAAAGACACACGACGTACATCCTGAATTTCCTGCGCTTGAATTAACACTAAGTCAAAATCACTAATTTACTTCTTATATTTTCCACATTATATTTTATATCCCTCTTTTTCGTGTCATTTTATCTCTCTTATTAGCATCATGTTAAACAAAAAACTAAAAAAAACACCCATCTTTCTTTTTAGTTTTTTCTTTAACATTAAATAAGAGCGATAATGTGAAAAATATAAGAAGTAAATTAGTGAATAGTGATTTTGACTTAGTGTTAATTCAAACGCAGGAAAGGCAGGATATACGTCGTGTGTCTTTTCATCATTTAAAATTATTAATAAATTATAGTTTATAAATATTTTTCTGACTTATTTTCAATTTTGAGCTAATTTTTATTTATCTTTAAATCACTATTCAATTTACCATTTTATTAGTTTTAAATTTTACAGAAAATTACTGGAAATAAAAATATGTACAACATTCCTTTCGTACGCATGAGATAACACTGAATTGTTTTTTTTTTAATTTTTCAAATGTTTATTCTTTGTTTTTCTCTATTCTTTGGATCAATACAATTTACCAATACTATTGCCTTCCGGAAATTCTTAACTCCTCAAATTGCGACCAAAATCGCTGTCCAGATCGTTTAAATATACTGTTGGACTGGCTTTTATACAAGTTTATCTCAAGAATGTCGACCTTACAACTGGTAGCTCTCTGAACGCAATCTCTGAAATCTTTAAAATAGTACACTTTCTTCTTTTTTTGTAATAATTTTTCAACCTGATGATGAAAGGAATCAGCAGACATAAAGGTAAGACCATGTTTAAAAAACCTTAATACTATTTCTTCCACATTATGTGTCGTAGAATTTACTACATACTCGTATACAAAAAAGCTGAACATCGCCCAATTTTTATTTTGGGCTACGCAGTTGTCTAGCCAGAAAATTAATTTTTTTGTATTTCTATGATGCTGTATGAAAGCTCATCTACGAGTATCACAATCTGCATTTAAATTTATTTTGATATGGCTAGTTAATTTTTCATGGTTTTCCCGTTTTTCGCGCGAACAGCATTCTTCATGTCCCAATTTATGTAGTAAACGAAATATTCTTTAAAGTAACTACCTTGCGATATAATTCATAAGAGATTTGTTTTTTGTATTTTACAAGAAAATTTTTATACATGTCTGTAATTGAAATATCACTTGGAAAATATCTCACATTTGGGGCATGCTCTCTACGGTAATGCGAAATTGTAAGATTGTAGATTTCAATATGCGTTTCAATTACAGAAGCATCAAACGCTTTGGTTGATGGTTGTTTTCCTCTTCTATCACTTTTGGGGCCAAAAGCGTTAGATTTCTTTTTACTTGGAATAACACTTCTAACGACCCTATCATTTTTAGACTAAAAACCTAAGGTGGTCAAAAATATTTTTTTGCAAAACAGATAACCTGTATTTTACAGTTATTGATCTAAATGAACTAGTGACTCGCCTTGTTTTCGGATGAATTGTTTTGGTATGATTATATATATTATTGATGCTGTCACGTTGCACATCGGAAAAAATACTACAATGCTTATTTCGACATTGTCTATTGCAACGCACACATTAACGAGACATTAACGATAACTTCCTCTTTCTGGGTAACCCTTTTTTGGTTAGTGAAAAATTTTGTGCAGAAATTTCAGCTGATGTATGTAGATGATGGTGGACAATTTTGGCCAATATAATGATAGAGTTGCTTGATTATACGGGGGTGTAATATTTGATTAAACCAAATTATCACCCCAATTACCATAGTCGCGTCACGTCATTTTAGATGAATATAGTCACGTCACATCAATTTTGCCATTCATTAGTCGCTTATTGCGACTAAAGTCACTTTATACGACAGATGTCACTTGATTTTTGTAAGTGACAGACAAATACCACAACTAATTTATCGATTTTTGGCAGTGTTGGCAAAACGAAAAAATTCTCAATCGTTATGGTATCAGTTTCACTAATACTCTAAAATTTCGATTCCGTTATGGGTTTGGGTTTCTAACCTAAAAAAAAAATTTTCCGTTATGTTATAACGTTATTGCAATCATTATGTTATCGTTATAAACCTACCAGTAAAAAAAAGTAACATTTCGTGTACGAATGGAAATTCTGAAAAAATTAAATAATGTTTGTATTATTTGTTCAACTTTTTTATTAAGCACATCTTGAAATTCATTAGGTTAATAATTTTATTTCTAATTTGGTTAAATGTACTTTTAAATTTAAAAAAAAAGGTAATACATAGTTATTCTTATTAATTCACAGCTTCGTAGAAATTTTAATATCACGAGCTCTCTAGATCGGGAACCGTGGAGTAGTTAAGTCTAAAGAACAAGTACACGACCAACTTTTACACTCTTAAAATCAACATTTCAGTCTGGTTCAGAATACCGAAATTAACTATTTTTCCTGGAGAGGAAATCCGTTAAAAATTAAAACGAGAAAGTGCAGGCTTGAATTTCGTTTCACTAGTTATATTCAATGTAAACAAACACGTTAGAAAAAATCTCTTCAAACCGGTTCTTACTTTCCAAACGAAAAAGTTTCTCAAAAGCGAATTTCTGTAGGGAAACGACATTTAATTTTTGACAGAGTGTTCGACTAGACCTTTAACTGAAACCCCCGTCTTTGTATATCTTGGCTCTAACTACTAAAACAAAATTCAAGTATGTACCTCTTCGTTTACGAATTTTTCGTTCAATCTTGTCCTTAACCTATAACAATTTTTAAATTCGGACATTCTAAATCAGACTGCGGAATGTTGATTTTGAGATTCCATATCCCAGCCGTCCACCCTTCGTTAAGTCCAGCTACACGGCTCCCGCTCTATTATCACAAAGTAAATTAAAAAAAAAAATAAATAATAATAAAAAATAGCAAATAAATAAACAAAATTATAATATTTAAAAGGCTAGCATTGGTTTTAGCTGTCTCAGTCAAAGTGGCGCCATTTATTTCTTGGTGTGGAAATATTAATAACTAAAAATCGCTGTTTATTTAATTAAAAAAACATTAAATCTTCCTTTTCCAAAATTTGCAAACATAATACACAATTGAATAAACATTAGTAAATTCCTATTTTAATTTAAAAACAAATTAAATCTACCTTTTCCAAAATTTGCCATCGTCGCCTGTCAAGTGAGACAGCTAAAACTAATCCGTGCCTTAACACTAGGTTTACGAGACGCGTCATTTTGACGCATTTCAAATTTTATAAGGAAAAGTACAAACACCGTTTGCATTTTTATCTTATTTCTTGTATTGACTTTTATACAGTGGTCGAGATAAATATATATTGAGGTCTACTTTTATCAAAAGTGTTGAAATATTGAAATTCTTTAATCAATCAATTTGACGTGATCGTAATTTATACAAAGACAAAGCGATAAACAACTTTTGCGCAATAAGAGAAAGAAGGGAACGCAGAATGTCAGTTGATGTTAGAGTGCGAAGAGATTTAGAAGGTTTCAGTTGCTTAGTTCGAGTATTGAAAAATAAAGTACTAGAATATTTTTTGAATTAGTTAGTAATATTATTGTGAACCTCAATTTTATACTATTTTGATAAAAAGCCCTTCTGTATCATCTAAATATGTCTAGAAGAGGAAATAAAATTTTACAAAACATAGTTAGTATTTGTGAAGAGTGTTCTGGCTCTGAAGAGGATGAAAATGAAGTGATTCAAGACGAGGATGAAATCGAGATTTTGGAATCTGATGAAAGTATGCAAGCAGGGGACTCATCAGACATTGAAAAAGAAAATCATCAGAAATTTGGTCTTCGCAGAAAAAGGATGCGTATCCTATCCTCCGATTCTGAATCCGAGAATGAGACAAGTATTAGGAGATCGTCCCAAAATTCGGAGGCAGTCTGTGATACAGAAATAGTGGTCGATGGAACAACTTGGACGAAATTGAAAGTGGGCGGATCTAGTGGTCGCTTTCCTTTCCACACAATCTTCAAAGACATTGCTGGGCCTACTGGCTACGCAAAACGCAATGTGATGGAAGGTAACGTAAGCAGTGCTTTTCATTTGATTATAACCAAAAAGATGATAGAACATATAAAAAGTTGTACTGAAGAAGAAGCAGGTCGTGTTTTGAAAGGAGATTGGAAGATTTCAACCACAAAGTTGCTTGCTTTTATTGGGATTTTGTACGCTAGGGGAGCGTATGAAGCAAATTCGCTGAATGCTTTTTATTTGTGGTCCAAAGAATGGGGACCTGCTTTTTTTTCTAATACAATGTCCAGAGATGATTTCATGCAAATTCTTCGATTTGTCCGATTTGATAAAAAAACGGAACGATCTAGACGTTTACGCACCGACAAATTTGCAATGATATCCGAAATATGGAATCAATTTATACACAATAGCCAATGCTGTTATAAACCTCACGAAAATATTTCAATAGACGAGCAATTGTTCCTTACTAAAGCCCGCTGCAAATTCACGCAATACATGCCAAATAAGCCTCACAAATTTGGCATCAAATTTTGGTTGGCAGTAGATGTGCAATCTAAATACGTTATAAATGGGATCCCTTACCTAGGGAAGGATGAAACGCGAAATTCAACACCGTTGGGCGAATTTGTAGTTATGAAGTTAGCGGAACCATATCTTCATCACGGAAGAAATATAACTACGGATAATTTTTTCACCAGTATTCCTCTAGCTGAAAAATTAGTTGCAAAAGGAACCAGTTTAGTTGGAACTATTCGAGCCAACAAG
This sequence comes from Tipula vernalis, assembly GCA_958295665.1. Taxonomy (NCBI): domain Eukaryota; kingdom Metazoa; phylum Arthropoda; class Insecta; order Diptera; family Tipulidae; genus Tipula; species Tipula vernalis. The sequence continues at coordinate 304,767,493 of OY282558.1, forward strand.
AGAGAACTACCAAAGCCAGCAAAAAGCAAGAAAGATAAAATGAAGTTGTATTCTTCAGAACATTATAAATCAGGAAACTGCATACTTACTATATAAAAAAGTAAGCCAAATCTAAAGGTGCTGTTACTAAGTACTAAGCATACTTTTATAAAAATAAAAGACAATAAAAAACATACCCCGGAAACAATAGCATATTACAATGGGACAAAGTTTGGAGTCGACGTAGTAGACCAAATGGCTCGCAAATATACCAGCAAATCAGCATCTTTTCGATGGCCTCTCCAGGTGTTCTTCAACATTTTAGATTTAGCGGCAATAAACGCATGGATATTATACACAGAGTGTACTGGGTCAAAATTATCCAGAAAGGAGTTTCTATTTCAGTTGGCCAAAGAACTTACAGAAGGAGAAAAGAAAAAATCCAACAACATAGATTATAATCTCCCGTTACCTAGTACTTCGGGAGAACGTAGGACTTGCCAAATTGGCTTTTGTAAAAGAAACAGGAGCAATAACATCTGTAAAATATGTCAAAAGGTTGTTTGCGGAAAATGTACAAACAAAATTGAGTATTTGTGTAAAAAATGTGCGAAATAAATGTCGAATATTGAAATAATCTGTAATAAAACTATTGAATAATAAAACCTTTACATAAATATATATCTCACATTTTCATTTTTTTCTTATAGTATATAATTACATTATTTTCTAAGTGTTGTTATATGTATTCGTCTCTGCGTCAAATTGACGCGTGTTCGTAGAGATAGGTATATCAGAAACGTCAGTAAACCTAGTGTTAAAAATATTTGCAGAACACTAAAAAAACGAATTGCGTTGTTGGTTATTCATCAAATTAATTAATTGATTTGCAATAATTAATAGAGTATCTTCTAGCAAATTTTCGTCGATTTGATATCTTTTATCTGAAAGAATCCACTTTAGAAAACTGCATTCCGATCCGTCCTGTACTAAAAAATTCCGAACTTTTGGCCTTTTTAGTAGTTCATTGCCTCGACTATATTGTGGTATACATATGTATGTTTTATTTATTTTTTTTAAATAACGAAACGAAACAAAAATATTATGCTATTGATTAGGATAACATAATGATGATTTTGAGTATTTTGGTATCGGTATTAATGTAAAAAGACTAAAAATATTGTGGTTTTCCGTTATAGCGTTACGTTATGTTACCATTATGCCAACACTGATTTTTGGCGCTTATGACCTTTTTCCTTACGACGGCAGTATACATATTGAGAAGAAAGTTTAAATTTAACATTAAATCTACATCCAAAAAATACGTTAGTTTTCTTGAATTTCAAAACACTCATTATACCATAACCAGCACAAGACAAACAAAAAATCACGTTCATTTATATTTTTTCTCACGTAATTTTGTAACATTAGAAATTACTTATTATTATTAGTCAGTTTTAAGATGTTTTCAATATTGCTGCTTTTAAAACTCTTAAGTAGTGACGATACACATTTTCAAATTTATAAGGACTAAACTTTAAGAGTATTGAGGATGCGGGCCGTTTTTCAATATTAGGCCTTAAATTTTCTAAGCATTTATATGCTTTTGAAATTATGTTTTAAAAAGAGAAATTTGAAAATTAATTTTCTTTGTGAAACGTGAGTACATATGTATATTTGATGAAAATGTAACGGTTTACAAATAGCAATCGATTTAATTTATACCAAAATATCAATACCAACAATGCATTAAACAATTTAAATTTGTTGCGAGACAAAGTTTTTAGTGTTTCCATCTTATTTTTATTCGTTATAATCGGAAATCTTTTGTGGTTTCAATTGTTTTCGTTATTGTTAGTTTTCCATATATTCCTGTGAATTGCCAATAATGGATTTCTTGTTAAAATGAAATTAGTTGTTAAATTTATCAAAAGTAAGAAGAAACCTCGAACTGTACATTATGTTTTCATGTATTCGAAAAACGTTCACCTATGTATTCATTAAATTACGTATCCTACAGGTAATCAACTAAGCATCATTTAGTTTCCCATATTCGCCCCGCACACATCGCCCCGCAAAAACCGAATTATATGCATGTACAGCAAATTATAATAAAATTAAAATTATTTCTAAAACCAAAAAATTAATTTCCAAACTGTACAAAAAACTAGTTGGCTTCAGTTTTATGTAGAAAAACTTTTCGTTCAAGTAATTTTTGAAGCATACACAAAAAAATCTAAATCAATAAATTAAATAAAAAATATAAAATTCATAATTAGTTTATTGTAATTGAAAAATTTTCCATATCATAATTTTTATGGGATCATGTTAATTGGAAAACTGAGTTTCCTTGGATTTTTCTTTAAACTCGGAAAAATTAATTAAACTTCAGTCAGAAACGAAGCAGCATAAAAAAATGTAATTATCTTTTTATGATGGAGTGTACGTACAGGTATGTGTTGATATTTATACCCGTACTGAAAGTACAGTAGAAAATGTATACAGCGTATAAAATATTTGTACATTCAAAATGTCGGCACTCGTAAATTTTAGTTTTGAATGTTGAATTGCGGGAATTTTGCTTGCAGCGTTTATTTTTAAGCACAATGCTGCTTAATCTAAGCGCAATCATAAATAATTTGCTGTTTAAAGAGTGGAAAATGAGATTTCAGAGTTGCTGTTTTCATCCACGCACCCACTACAAGTGCAACAGTATTAAATTAAAACTAAACAAAAATACAATTTTTTGTTGTAGATCAAGTATGTATGAACTTTATTTCATAGTCACCAAAAAGGCACAGATAATTTGATTTGCTATAATGGTACCTTAGTTTCATATTGTTTGTGTTGTTAAGAATTCATGTAAAAAAAATTTGCCTATTTGGTTTGAGTTTTGGGTTGCTGTCTGTCCATCAGTGACCACAATAACTTGAGAACGGATGGATATATCAACTTAATTTCTACGCTAGACAAAGTATGAGCAATCCAAGGGGAAGAAACCGATTTATTTGGACTTTAATATTACTACTTTGAAGGTGTTTAGATGGATAAAGAGTTTTATTAACTAACCTGTTTTATCCACCTATGACATAAATCATGAATAAATAGACTTCGGTTAAAGGTGGTAACAGTTTAATCATCTTAACGTTTTTATTTTGCAGGATCCTAAAACTATTGAGATTGGTCGGGGCTGAAGTAGTCCACAAGAGACTCATGTAGCTAAGTCTTTAGTGAACGTGTGCAAAATGTATTGCCTACGAGCTTTTCCATCCAAAACATTTTTAAGTCTCCTTAGTGTAAATACATAAGGCCATATAGTTTTTGTGATCTTACTGATATGTTCTTTCCAAAGTAGGGAATCGTCAATGATAATTCCTAGATAACATAATTAACTCATTTACTTAATTGTTTGGCTTTGACCTTCTATGAAATGATGGAAAATGTGCTGGAAGCTGCCGGTTTTGAATTATAATGTTTGATTTATTTATAAATTTATTTAACTTTCGGTGCACTCTATTTTGAGCATGATCTCATTCACAACAGAGTGTGCCAGAAGAGATGGATGTATCGAGTACGTCGATAGAAATCACAAAAATCAATAACAATTAATTTATTTTATTTATTATAATTTTTATTTTTATTTATCACCGCGACCAACACCAAGAGCGACGTGTTGTCGCGTTAGAAATCGAGATGAGACTAACATAACAAATCATTTTATGTATTTTTTTTTTTTTTGTGTTTTTGTTTTGTCATGTGTCGTCGCTCCGTTGGTATGCCTGGGATTGAATAGGTGCGTTCTCTTTTGTCATGAATGTGTTCGCGTTAGGATTGTTACTTTTGATTTGTCTATGTAAAACTGTGGCGGTGAGTAAATGTAAGAATGAATGGATTGAATGGTTGAGTGTAAGAAATGAACAAGCCGCTACAAGACTCCCCCACGAGTGAATTTCCCCCTCTGTACTTGTGATGTGTGCGTATGTGATGACGTATGCTTTGGGGCCAGTTTCGGTCCTGTCGTGTCTGTCTGGGAAGTGTAGTCGAGTATGGCTGGGTGGTCGCTTTGCCGTGCGACATTTTACGGAGCCATTTGAATGAAACACAATGAAATTTTGATTGCATAGAAAAAATAATAAATAAAATGAAATAAATGAACTCGTAATAAAAAAAATTTGAACCGGAATGAATAAAAAACTGGTGGTGAAAAATTTACATTTATGTTAGAATAAAAAAAATTAGGGGGGTTACCGCGTAATCTGATTCGAATCTCAGAAATTTGCTAAAGTTCAATCCGATTCGAAAATTATTTGGTACCGCGTAAGACTTTCGGATTACATTTTAATATTGTCATAAGCGAAAAGCGATTTTTTAAATTAAATGTTACTTCATTCAATATTTGTTTTAGATGTCAAATGTCAAGTCAAAAAAAATTTAAAACAACAACATATTTTATCGATTTAGTTAACATACACATCAACAATTAGTTAAGTTTTTGAATTTATTTAATATAATTATGGACAGTGTAGCAATTTGGTACACTAGTGATGAAGATATTGATGAGAACCCAGTGCCAGCACCAGCAATACAAAGAAGAATACTTCGGGATAATTCAAACGTTTTTGAGTTATCAGAGAAAATGTAAGAATAATGCGCAATTGTATATATACTCGTAGTACAATTTATTCATTTCTGAATAATTGTAGGTTCAAAAAGCATTTTAAACTATCGAAGCAAGCATATATGTATGTCTTAAATGAAATTAGCGACGAGCTAAAACCTCGTAAGAGGTCAACCGCTGTTCCAAATTATATAAAATTGGCCGCTACGCTACTTTTCCTGGCGGAAGGTGGGTATCAACATGGCACTGGAGAAGAAGTAAGAATTTCATTAGCTCAACAAACAGTATCAGATGTCATTAGTGAAGTGTGTACCGCTATCGAAACCAAAATTTGCTCAAATGCAATTAGAATCATGACTGAAAATGAAAAACGCGATACAAAACAATTTTTTTTTTAATAAAACCGGGTTTCCTGGAATAATAGGCATAATTGATGGTGTACGCACATTCACATCATCCGGCTGCACAAAAACGAACACTTATACTTTAATAGGAAACAAAAACACAGTCTAAATGCGATGGTGGTAGGTCATTAATTTCTTGATTGTACGATAATATTACATGTTTTCTAACTTTTAAATTATTTCGAAAATTTATAGATTTGTGACCATAACATGCGAGTAAGAGCTGCAGATGCCAGATTTGGTGGTTCATCACATGATTCACATATTTGGAATATAAGTTTAGAACGACAATATTTAGAAGCCAGCTATAGAAACGGTGACAAATCATCTTGGCTATTAGGTAAATTTCTATAATTGCCATTCATTTTAAATTCTGTTTTAATATGTACATACATAATATGTAAAAACAAATTACTAAAAAATTAAATTAAATAATTTTAAATTATTTTAGGAGATTCCGGATACCCACTCGAGCCGTGGTTACTTACTCCATACCGTGTGGCATTAGAGAGCACTCCTGAAGCCAAATTCAATAAAGTGTTCTCGAAACTACGAACAACAATTGAAAGACTTTTTGGTGTTTTGAAAGGTAGCTTTCGCTGCTTATTGTCAGCAAGGGAACTCCACGATACACCTCAAAAGGCAATACAAATTTTCAATGTTTGTTGTGCCTTACACAACATCTGTTTAGATTTCAAAATTCCATATGAAAATCAACACCCGGAATTTAATGAAGATGTTGAAAATGTCGGTGTGGTTGATTTTCCAGAAAAGGAAACCCTTTTAAATATGGGGAAAAAAATACGAGACAATATTAAAGATTTATTAGTTTAATTTTAAAGCGATTTTATTAAAAATATTAAGGGCTCATAAAATTTCATTTGGTCATTTTGACACAATATATTATGTATGTATACTATAATATTTTATGTATTTTGTTATATTTAAATTCAAATAAAAATAATTAATTCATAAAAAGCTCAAAAGTGCCTTCATTATTATCACATAGTTCATAAAAAAAATCAAGTCCACTTTCTCTAATTGACTATCGCATTTCAATTTTCTATGCATATTGAAACTATCTTAATATTTATGTATGGTGATTTTGTAGTATTTGTAATTTTATTTTTTTTATCTCCAGCTTTGCTGCGTGTCGTTTACTTTTATCCAATTCATATTTGGCTTCGTTTGCAATTTTTAATTTAAGTAAATCTGTCTGCTTCTCCTGCTTGCGTGCAATTCGTTTAAACCATTTGTTCAATTCAATAATATTTCCATTTAAATCCGTAAGAAGTTGGTTTTGTTTTTGATGAAATGATGTTTGATCACACACTTGCTCTTCAAGTAGTCGATGTTTTGCATCTGAATCTGGCCGCGGAAAACTTTCAATTCTTCGAACTTGTGGTTTCGGTCGAGTATCGATTTCTTCTTCATGAATGAAGTCATTTGCCTCGTCAGCCCTTAGCTCCATAGTTCGGTATGGGCCATCATCAACCTGAGTGTCGCTATTAATTAAAATTGGTGTAAGTTTTCTTATAAAATTGTAAAAACAATTTCTGGCTGTTTACCGCCACCAGTTCCACTAATATTTAGTTTTTCTTTACGTAATTTAGCCTTAATATGGATTTTATAATCTGTCCATACCTACAATATATAATTGTGTGCCCTACGTTTGCAAATAACTGACAGATAAGTATTCTTTACCTTTTTCCAGGCATCAACATCCTTAACGGGAGGCCCTTCTGTATTTAATCTAATAACTAATTGTTCCCATAAATGGTTGTTTTTTGGCGTGCTGCAGAAGTTTTCAAATACCCTTGTGCCATTTCTGGATGTTCTGCCATGAAATCGACAATATATATATATATATATATATATATATATATATATATATATATATATATATATAAATATATATATATATATATATATATATATATATATATATATATATATATATATATATATATATATATATATATATATGTATATATATAAATATATATATATATATATATATATATATATATATATATATATATATACATATATATATATATATATATATATATATATATATATATATATATATAAATATATACCATATATTTATATATACTCATATATATTATTATTTTGTATACCATATATACTTACATCTTTCCGGTATTAAATTTATAATTTTGTTATATTAACTCCTATCCGTAAGCAAAATGGTTGTCGAATGACATTCTCTAATTTTCTACGAAAGTTTGATTAATATTCGCATTAGACGGTACCGCCAACACGAGCATGAAATTAGATGCAGTACCATTTTTTAAAATTCGGATTCATCAAATGCGAATACGAATCCGAAAGTAGAATAACGCGGAATTAAATTTTCGAATCCGAATGAAATATCAGTAAAATCGGATTACGCGGTAACCCCCCCGGGTGATATTGTTGTCATCTCTGTGTTTGATGACGATGGCGGTGATGATGTTTCTCCTGTTGCTCGCGGTCATGACTACGTTGCCAATAAGGATGGCAAACGATGTCGATGTGTGTCGATTTTGCTGCTGGTCGATGGTCTTGATGATGGTGGTGGTGGTGGTGGTGGTGGTGCTGTGTAGTGTGTGCTTCTGGCTGTATGATACTTTGCGTGACTCCTTATGATTAGGTACTTTAATGTCTGCAGAGATGTGTTTAATTTTGTGTGCATCACATGGTGGGATTCCATTGGTGTGTAATAGTAGCTCCGTCGTTGCAAATATTTGCGGTAGATAAAAGAAAAGAGTAGAGAAAAAAATATTTTCAAAGTACCGCTTTCTTGTTACTTTACTCACTATTAATGTACTTAAAAGAATAAATAACGATCTTACCAAATAGCCAGTGCGTGATTTCGCGCACTACCGTTTTCTAATTTATGCTTCTTTTCTTTGATCCGCGTGTTTTGATATGCGGGTTTAAATCCGTAAAAACGGACGTCGTTGTCACCAATTAATTTTCGAGTGCGTCGATAGAAATCACAAAAATCAATAACAATTAATTTATTTTATTTATTATAATTTTTATTTTTATTTATCACCACCATTTTCTTTGTTACACAAAAAATATGGTTGGCAACCAACACCAAGAGCGACGTGTTGACGCGTTAGAAATCGAGATGAGACTAAAAAATCATTTTATGTATTTTGTTTTTTTTTTGTGTTTTTGTTTTGTCATGTGTCGTTGCTCCGTTGGTATGCCTGGGATTGAATAGGTGCGTTCTCTTTGTCATGAATGTGTTCGCGTGAAGATTGTTATTTTTGATTTGTCTATGTAAAACTGTGGCGGTGAGTAAATGTAATAATGAATGGATTGAATGGTTGAGTGTAAGAAATGAACAAGCTGCTACAGATAGTTCAATTAGACAACAGCACAGCAATAATCTTAGTTTATGAAAAATTTATTGACATTTGGTTTGCTAACAACCAGTTTCCAATTGTTAAGATATCTTCAATTTTGGTCAATTAATTGAAATGCATCTTTGGAATTAAATATCAATATTGAACGTCAGTGTATATTATCAGTTTTCCATTCAACGTAAGACTAATAATATCGTTAGTAAAAAATTAAATGCAATCGGGCCAAAAACAAAACCTTGAGGACCACCTGAACGAATAATTTAACCATATATATGTACTCGATTTCTTAAATAAGAAGTTAACAATTTAAGGGTGTTAGTATATAGTAGGAAATAGGATTTTAAATTTATAAATCAGAATACTACGTCGAATGCCTTTTTAAAATTTATTAATACGACTGCTACAAAATATTTATCCTCAAGTCCTATCAAAATTTTTTATGTACTGGAATTGTTGATAAACCCAAACTGATTTGGATTTATAATACTATTCTCCAGAAAATAAATCTTCAGTCGAATGACAATGATCTTTTCAAAGATCTTAGAAAAGGAATTCAGTATGGATATCTGTAGCTCGTTTTTGGGACCATTCTATTACCCGATTTATAAACCACAAAAACCTTGCTAACCTTAAGCAAATACATAAGGCAATGTGGAAACTCTCCTCTTAACATAGCATCATTTATTAAGACTAAATTTTGAGTCAAAAAGTTAGCGCAAATCTAGTTGAAATAGCGTCGTGCCCGTTACATTTGATATTTCTATGTCATTGGTCAAGGGCATATTCAATATCGGTGGATTCTCAAAAGTGCTTCAAATACATAGAAGACGGCATTGATACTTGACTTAGCTTCACTCTCATACTAGATGCGTTTGAACCTTGTTAAAGTTAGCCGAAAGTTTTCAGCCGAAAGATATAAAATGTCGGTAATGCAGATAGTGTCTTGGCTATATCAGCCGAAAGTTACTAGCCGACATATTTCAGCCGAATCATATTTTAAATAAAATGAAAACAAAACAAAACCACCTAGAAACTGGTATTTTCATGAAGTGATTTTACTATTGAATAAAGGCTCATTTTGGTTTGTCACTGGTAAAAGGAATTATACCTTAAGTTTCATCAGAAAAGCTAAATATAAAATTAAAAAATTTGTATAAATTGAACCTTCAAAGTGTCATGTCTGGAAAGTATTTCAATTAGTGTGCCTTACCAATAATTACACCTAGAAATATTATCAGGGCAAGTTTCATGTGGGGAGCCCGGGAAAATTCGTTTGAATGAAAATACCATATAAAATTATTAAATTTGTATAACGAATTCAAACGAATTTTCCCGAGCTCCCCACATGAAACTTGCCTTGATAATTTTTCAAGGGATAATTGTTGGTAAGGCACCTTAATTGAAATACTTCCCAGATTTGACACTTTAAAGGTTGAATTTATACAAATTTTTTAATTTTATATTTAGCTTTTCTAATGAAATTTTAAGTATAATTCCTATGGTAAACAGTGACAAACCAAAATGAGCCTTTATTCAGCCGTAAATTCACTTCATGAAAATACCAGTTTCTAGGTTGTTGTTTTTTTTTTTTCATTTTATTTAAAATATGTTTCGGCTGAAATATGTCGACTGGTAACTTTCGGCTGATATAGCCAAGACACTACCTGCATTACCGACATTTTATACCTTTCGGCTAACTTTAATAGTATTGCGTTTGATAACAACCTTATCGCCAAGCGAGTATAATATGGCTTTCCCCCGCTTCCTGTTGATGTTTTTCGTGTTTTCTACTTGTACGGCCAAATACTCGCATTCATTTCTCAATACACTTTTATATCGTCCTTTCTAGGGTAATTCCTAAGGACCTTGTAGCCAACTCATATTGCAATGGCAGAATATAATGGTCTTTCAAAAATGGTCTTTTTATATTACTTTTTCGAGATTTATAGAGACAACTGGTGGTGTTCCTAAGTTTATTAAAAAATAATGTAATAATAATAATACTAATAATAAGTGAATTAATATTAAAAGGAATGAATAATAATTAAATCATCGTTCAATAATAAACTTGTAAAATAGAAACAAATAAGTGTTTGATTAAAATTGTTTTTATTATATGAGACGGAACTTCGCCATCATCATTCACGCCGTTACATTTATTGGTCCTTCGAGCCGGATTGGCATTATCGGCAGCTACATATTAGCTGTGATGCTTTACAGCACCTCGTGTAACGTATAATTATACAGTCCACAAAACATTATAAAACAACCAGTTGTATCGACTAACACAAATTACGTTCCGTTATAACGGAAAATTTGTGGACATAACCGCTAGTGTCGTCAAAGAACATTTATGCATGTGAATTTTAAACAGTATCAATATTTCGGCATTATCAATATTCTCATTCATCATACGATCATCGCATTCTTCAACATTCATTGCACTCAATTGTGGTCTACATCATCGTTCATCGTCGTTCATTGGATACCATCGCAAGATGATGGTCAATCACTATTAATTACATCAGGCCACATTGGAATATTGAAATTAATGTATGGGTGCTATATACGTCCGCCAGTAATTTACCGTCAACTTCACACGTGAGCGGATCAATTCAACAATAATTATTTGGTTTACCAACGCCATTGTTCGAGAAACATTAATTGCAAACCAAATTACCGGTTAAGATTTTACAACCAACATTGGCATAATTTACGAAAGTCAATTGACATCATCATCATCGTACAGCCAATAGTCGCAGTTTATTTGATAATTTTACGTAAATCGTAGATTTGTTAAAAAAGCAGCGTGCAGGCTTTAAGGGTCAATTAACTTACTTCAAGAATCAGAGCAGTTTAGCTTCCTCGTTGGGCACGTATGAGTCATTACTATGTCGCAGTTAATTAGTATATGACAAGTACAGTTCCGTACAATCAAAAATCGAATCTGTTGATGATTCCGCGGCAGTTATAAGTGATCGTGAGAGTTTTGAGGATGAATATGGGAAGATAGAGGCCATTATTATAAATAAAATACATGAGCTAAAAAAGGTAGATGATACAAATGCGTCAATTTCTTTTCATAACGAGTCGATACATGAAATGGCCACAAATAATTCAGTGGGAATTCGCTTGCCCGAATTAAAGTTTCCTTCGTTCACTGGTGCTGAGTCGGAATGGTTAGCATTTAGGGATGTCTTCGTAGATTTGATCCACACTAAAAATATTGACTCCACTGTCAAATTCGTTTATTTACTTTTCCATATACGGTCCGGTTCAGCCTATCGTTTAATCGAAAATTTGCCCGTAACAGCAGAGAATTACGAAGTAGCCTGGAAAACAATTTGCGACAGGTATTGTACCTGAGGTATCAATTCAGAGGGTACATCAAAAAAATTCGGCCAAAGCATTACAAGCATTTATAGATCACATCGTAAAAAACTATAATGCGCTCAAATCCCTTAAGGTAAAAATCGATGAATGGGATGACATTACCCAAAAGATCCTATGTCACGAACAGAAGTCATTAAGAACTCTAAATCAAACAAAATTCCTTCCTTCGCAGACTTGATTGAAATAATGAGAAATCGAATACATTTACTCAATGCACTGCAAAATAATAATACCCAACAGCAGCCTTCACGGCAATATAGAGATACAAGACGAGTCAGTTCAAACTATAATTAGGCAACTGCATTACTGTCAAATTGAAATACTTGCATCTATTGCTCGGGAAATCATGCATTAATTAATTGTGCAGCGTTTAAGGACAAAAACTAACGCCTCAGATGATGCGTTTTCGATTTATTAGAGATAAACAATTGTGTACCAATTGTCTTATAGAAAGACATGTTATTCGTGATTATTTGAATCCTCCATGCTCAATTTGCAATTTAAAGCACAATGATATTTTACACTTCAAAAACTATCAAAGACCCAGGGATCAAATATTCTCATCATCGTCAAAGGTGAACGCGTCGAGTATTGAGATACAATAAATTACCAATCAACCTCGCATATATCGGCCAGCACACTTCAAGCCGTCCCATTCAAATCTTCGAAAATGTTAAAATCAAATGGGGTAGTTATGATTGGTACAGCACTAGTGAACGCCAACACGTCGAGTGGTAACCAATTGCTATGCAGGGCTCTACTTGATAGTGGGTCTCACTTGAATTTTATTACAAACGATGCATGCAATTTCTTAAAGGCTAGAAGATATCCAACATGCAAAACCATATCAGATTGGTGGTAAAGAATGTGCTATGAGACACAAAATTTATCTTACTATAACATCGCGAATATTGACATATATTATACAGTTAAAATTGTATGTGCTTTCTAAAATAACAAACGACTTGCCTTCAACGCCATTTAAATTCACCATTAAAAACAAGAATCAGTGCCTGTCGGAATAGAGTTAGCCGATCCATACTTCAATGTGCCTGATCGCATAGATTTACTATTGGGTGTTGAAGTCAATAATCAATTGTCTAAGAGAAATTCCATAAAACCATTCAAAGAGCTACCTCCATTCTATAACACAGATTTAGGAGTTGTGGCTTGCGAGAAGGCCGAGTTTGCTTCAACTATTCGGCAATCACAACACTCAAGTAATGTTGCGCGGTGTAGCATCGAAACACTTGAATCACAGCTAAAACAATTCTGGGAATTGGAAACTATTAATATCAAAAATACATATTCGTCGGAAGAGAAATTATGTGAAGAGCATTATAGTCGAAACTTTAGAAGATTAGCTTGTGGAAGATATTCTGTTTTAGTTCCCATTAAATCGAACATCAAGGAATTAGGAACCTCTAAGCAATCTTCCCGTTGTCAGTTTATTTCACTAATAAAACGACTTAGATGTAAAGACAATGTGTATGACCAATACAAGAATTCATGTCGGAATATGTTGCCTTAGGTCACATGAGTCCAGTGTCAAATAATAGCGAGTTGAAAACCTGTTACTTACCTTTTGGGGTGGGTGATGTCCCAAATAATTTAATTTTTATGTTTTTTGAAATAAATAAATAAGAACACAATGAGTACGTTGCTTTTGTACAAGTTTATTTATTTATATCGTTTATTATAATTTTAACCGCTGAATGATTTTGGTATGCCGTATACCAATGGCCTGCGACTGCTTGCTGTCTTATTAGCGATTGTTGGATTATTATCCTTTTTATACGCATTGAATTTTATCCGTGCGTTCGGATGCGTGTTATAATGATTTCTGCTTTTTCTAAACCATAATTTTTTCCTGTTTACAAATTATTGTTTTAAACGGAATTTGTTTTCCTCCTAAGACGTGCTGTGTTTTTTAGGAAAAAAAGAACTCTTCCATATTTATGAAAAGCTCATTGGCTTTTCCATAATGAATTTAGTATCTCTATTGGTGTGTGCCTACTTTACCCTGCTGTCAAACGAACGTCAAATATTAATTCAATAAAAATCAATTCGATTTAATTAATCTTTGCTGGTGCTCGATCCACCACAATACTCCCCTTCCAGTGAATTTCACCAGAAATTTACGTGGTCTGTCGTAAGTGTCGGTGTGGTGTTGGTGTGTAGTGTCTTGTTAATTCTCTCGAAATCTCGCTGGTGTTTTTACCGTTCTGCCCGTTCTCGTGTGTGTTGTGTTTTGTGCTGTATTGCGATCGAAAGAAACTTTTTTTGTCGGTACCTGTCTTTGTGTTGTGATTGTCGTGTTGTCTTCCGCTGCGTGGCTTTGAGTTTCAGTGTTTTGAGTGGTTTTTGCTTGCGTGTTTGCTATTTGAGTGTCTGCTGTTTGAGTGTTTACTGGTTCTTTTTCAAACTGTGTGTTCTCTTGATGGCATGGTTTCAGGCGATCTATTGATACTTTGATGTTTTTACCGTGTATTGATATTACGAATGATTTTTCCGCTCTTTCTATTACTTCATGTGGTCCGGTGTAGGGTGGCTCTAACGTTTTTCGTACCGCGTCTGTCCTTAGAAAGACATGTGTGGTGTTGTTTAATTCTTTGGCCATGAAAATTTTTTCGTTGCTGTGTCTCGATGCTGGTACTGGCTTAATTTCTGCGAAATGATTTTGCAGATTCTTTACTAATTCGCTCTGGATAATTTTGCTGCTTGAAGATTGACTGAAAAATTGTCCCGGAATTCTAATCGTGCAGCCGTACACTAGTTCTGCTGGTGACGTTCTTAGCTCTTCGCTGTACGTTGTTCTTAATCCAAGCATGACTGATGGTAATAGTTCTGCCCAATCTGCTCTCTTGTTGTAGCACATAATGGCGGCTTTGATAGTGCGGTGCCACCTTTCTAGCATGCCGTTGCACTTGGGATTGTAGCTTGTTGTTCTCCGGTGCTGGAATCCCAGTAAGGCTGACAGTTCTTCGAATAGCTGTGATTCAAACTGTGCACCTTGGTCGGTTACGATGAACTGCGGTACTCCAAATCTGGCTATCCAATTAGAATACACTGCGAATGCGACTGTGGCAGCAGTTATATCCGGTACTGGAACCGCTTCAGCCCAACGTGAGTAGCGATCAATTAACGTCACGCAGTATCGGTTGTTTCCGGAAATCGGAAGAGGACCAATGATATCGAGGTGAATTTCAGCGAAACGTTGCGATACAACTTTAAATGAGCCGAGAGGTGATTTGGTATGTTTAGAAATTTTAGATTTTTGGCACGGTATACAGTTTTGAGCCATTGTTTTTGAATCTTTGGAAATTGAGGGCCAAATAACATTTTTTGTTAAAAGTTTTACTGAAGCTTTTACGCCCGGATGTGAAAGGTTATGTAAAGTTTCAAAAACAGTTTTCCGAAAGTTTATTGGAATGAACGGTCTTGGTATACCTGTTGATACGTCGCAACAAATTGATTTATTTGTGTTGAACGTGAGGGGTATTTGTTGGAGTTGCAGAGATGTAGACGAGTTATTACTAAGTAGCTCTCGGAGTTCGTTGTCATTGGCTTGAGCATCTGCTATTGCTGCATAATCAATACTTTCAGGGATAGAAATTTGATTGATGCGTGAGAGAGTATCTGCGACGACATTATTTATGCCGGAGATGTGTTGAATATCGGTAGTAAATTGGCCGATGAAGTCCAGATGTCGAAATTGACGAGGAGACGCTTTTTCCGGATTTTGTTGGAATGCGTAATGCGTATATTAATGGTTTGTGGTCAGTGAACAAAGTGAATTGTCGACCTTCCAACAAGTGTTTGAAATGCTTAATGCCAGAGTAAGCTGCAAGCAACTCTCTGTCATAAGCACTGTACCGTTTCTGCGTTCCGTTAAGTCGTACAGAGAAGAAGCTGAGCGGTTGCCAAATACCGTCGGTGTACTGCTGTACCACAGCCCTAAGCGCTGTATCTGAGGCATCCACCATGATCGCGAGTCGTGCGGCTAACGATGGATGTGTTAGTAAGGTTGCGTCGCACAATTTCTTTTTGCAGTTCTCGAAAGCTTGTTCGACCTCTGCTGTCCATTCAACTTTCTTCTTACTGTTCTTCGTGTATCCTTTTAGTAAGTCGTTCAGTGCCATCTGGTCGGCTGCAGCTCCCGGGATGAAACGTCTGTAGAAGTTGATGGTGCCCAAGAACCTCTTGATGCCATCGACTGTTTCTGGTTTTTTGAACTCTCTGATGATTTGTACGCGTTCTTGGTTCGGCAATATCCCTTGTCCAGTGACCGTGTGTCCTAAAAATTCTATTTCCTCTGCTGCAAACACGCTTTTATCCGAATTTATCACTAGCCCGTGTTCTGATAGCTTTTGAAAAATAATTTTTAGGTGTTCAAGGTGTTGTTCGAAAGATCTTGAAGCGATTAGAATGTCATCCAAATAAACGAAACAGAATTTTAAACCAAAAAGTACCGAATGCATAAGTCGTTGAAAAGTTTGCGCCGCGTTTCTTAATCCAAATGTCATTTTTGTAAATTCGAAGAGGCCGAAAGGTGTGGTGATTGCCGTTTTGGGAATGTCTTCTGGTTCGACTGGAATTTGGTGGTACGCCTGGACAAGGTCTAATGTAGTGAATACTTTGCAGCCTTCTAGCTGATACGAGAAATCCTGCAAGTGTGGAACTGGGTACCGGTCTGGTATCGTTACTCTATTTAGGGCGCGATAATCGCCACACGGTCTCCACGTTCCATTCTTCTTTTCCACGAGATGTAGTGGACTGGACCAGGGGCTGCTACTTGGTTGGCAAATTCCCTGCGCTAGCATGTTTTCGAACTCCTCTCGTGCTAGCTTCAGTTTATCTGGTGCAAGCCGTCTCGTTTTGCAAGAGATAGGTGCTCCCTGCGTTTCTAGGCGGTGTGTGACGGAGTGCTTGATCCGTGTCGTGCTGAGTCCGCTGTTGGTAATCTCTGGAAATTTTTTTAACAATTCTGCTATTTCTGGTTTTGTTGTTGATTTATCTAGTATTGACAAGGTAGGGTTGTTCCCATTCGTGATGGCGCCCTTGTTGAAGCAGTTGGTCAATGGATCAATGATCCTTTGCCCTTGAATATCAACCAAGAGTCCCGTATGTCGCAGGAAAACTGCTCCTATCATGGGCATTGACACGTCTGCAATTATGAACTCCCAACGGAACTCCCGTCGGAGCCCGATGTCCAGCCTCATCGCCTTAGTGCCGTATGCTTGCACTGGAGTGCCGTTTGCCGCGTATAGACTACTTGTGGATACTGGATGCTTTGTCTCTAAAAACTTTGCGGGGATTACGGACACGTCCGCTCCCGTATCTATTAAAAATTTTAATTTGGAATGTCTTTCAAAAATAATTAATCGGCTGGTTGCGGGCCCATCAATGCCCGCCGTTAACTTTTGATGGGGATTTAAAAATTTTGTGGTTTCTCGGGTGTTTGCTCACTGTGATACTTACACCCTGAAACACACTTCCTCGCTTTCGCACCGAATTTATAGTGATAATAGCACCGATCGAATCGCTTGTTTATTGTCTGTCGCGATGCTGACCTCGTCGCTTTTCTCTCATGACTGGTTCCTCTAGACTCGTTTCGCGAGCGCGAATCTTTGATGGACGTACATAGTTCGGCTATTACCCTCGTTAACTTGTCAAACCTGTTGTCTGTATCGTCCCGCTCTTTAACTGCATTGTTTGAACTCCCTCCGGTTGTGCTCGCTGTCGTATTCGTTAACACATTGATGTGACTCTGCGTCATCGTTTCCAAAATGCTATCCGCTCGATTGGATAATGATGCTAGTGGTATGTCCTTCTCAAACGTGGTGAGAATCATCTGGATCTGAGGAGGTAGCCTCTTCATCCACAGCTGCCTTAGAGTATTCTCGTCGAAAGTCCTTCCTGCGTTCATCTTCATTTTATTCAACAATTGCGACGGCTTTTGGTCGCCTAATGTGAGCCCATGCAACAAATTGTTGAGTTTCGTCTTCTCCGACTCTCCCAGGATCCTCAATACCTCTTCTTTAAAGGCCGAATACGGTAGCGGTCCTTTATCGCGTAGTATTAGGTCTGCAAATGTGTCGTGATGTCTGGCGTCTAATGCCGCAAGAGCGTGTGCATATTTTGTTTGTTCTATTCGAACGTTGGCCAACTGGAACGATTGTTCTAATATATTAAACCATACGCTCGGGTTTTGTCCATATAGTGGTTGTGGTGGTTTAAATGCGACATGCGCGACGTTTCTTCCAATTGCTGCCTCATTACTTATCTGGTTACTCCACTGTGGCGCACTAGCGGTGCTGTGTTCGTCAGGTCGGTCGCTGTTTGCCTGTCGTTGCTGTATCTGTGCGTCTACGTATGCCTTTAATTGTTCTTGTGTCATCGTCACAGTTGGTTCGTCGTTTGTCTCACTGGTTCCCATCGCTGGCAGGGAAGCACTGCCCGTCGGAAAACTCATTTCACTTATTCACTTTTCTGAAATACGCGAAAATAATTGTTGCGAAACGAATTTTTTAAAATAAAATAAACCAAAAAACAAAAATATAACGAGCTGACGAAATTTATTACAAAGTGGAATTTTTCAACTCGGATTTCGAACGACTACCGCAAGGTAAAGCGACACACAGAAATATTGGTCGAAAATATTTTCTTTAAACAATTTTTATTATATATAGTTAAAATGGAAAAAGTTGAATTTGGAAGAAAAATTTTTGTTACCTTTTTTCCCGTAAAAAAACAGCACGTCTTTTACAATTTTATTTTTATTGTACGTATGGCTGCCTTTGGGTTGTGGTGATCGGCTGATCACTGATGTTGTCTGGTCACACCTTGCGGTTTGCACTTTTTATTCCGGAAGCTCACCTCGGTTGAGGCTCTTACTGGAATGCTAGCGTTCTTGCACTATTTTCGAGCTTACCACTGGTGGGGGCTCTTGTCGCGAAGAATTGGTTTTATTTGTTTTGCTTACCCGACTTTGCTTGTCCGTTTTGGGTTGAGTTTATTTTCGTATCTGTCTGCCTGAATGGAATTTCTTCTGGCTTTACGATCGTCTGGGGTTGTCCGTATTGCTGCTGTAGGACGTCCCTGTGGATGTACTGCTTACTTCCTTTTGATTTCTGGTTCGTGTTTCCGGATTGCGTTCGTTTCCGCAAATCCTGTCGGCTTCTGCCGATAATATCGGGTTTTCCCGATTCTTGGGTCCTTCCCGATCACTTTGGGGTCACCATTTTATTTGAGGTGGGTGATGTCCCAAATAATTTAATTTTTATGTTTTTTGAAATAAATAAATAACACAATGAGTACGTTGCTTTTGTACAAGTTTATTTATTTATATCGTTTATTATAATTTTAACCGCTGAATGATTTTGGTATGCCGTATACCAATGGCCTGCGACTGCTTGCTGTCTTATTAGCGATTGTTGGATTATTATCCTTTTTATACGCATTGAATTTTATCCGTGCGTTCGGATGCGTGTTATAATGATTTCTGCTTTTTCTAAACCATAATTTTTTCCTGTTTACAAATTATTGTTTTAAACGGAATTTGTTTTCCTCCTAAGACGTGCTGTGTTTTTTAGGAAAAAAAGAACTCTTCCATATTTATGAAAAGCTCATTGGCTTTTCCATAATGAATTTAGTATCTCTATTGGTGTGTGCCTACTTTACCCTGCTGTCAAACGAACGTCAAATATTTATTCAATAAAAATCAATTCGATTTAATTAATCTTTGCTGGTGCTCGATCCACCACAACCTCACCATTATGTGCTAAAAGATAGCAGTACCACCACCAAGCTTCGGGTGGTCTTCAATGCCTCAGCAAAAACTTCGTCGCAATTGTTGCTGAATGACTGTCTGATGGTTGGTCCGACCATAAAGCAGATTTTTTTTGTTATTAGCCTTCGATTTCGTAAGCACATCTATGCTTTTTGTGGTGACATTACTAAAATGTATCGCCAGATTCGCATACATCAAAATCAACAAGACCTTCAAAGAATTCGGTTGCGTGATCATCATTCCAACGACATGGAATCATTCAAGCTCTGTACTGTGACGTACCGTACGGTATGGCGAAGGCGCTTTTTTAGTGACGCGCACTGTTCAAACTAATGCCAGTCTCTCCCTAAAATAGAGACCAAAAATCTGTCATTCATCAGTCCATCTGAAAGAGAAGAAAACTAAATCAACACAAAGAAACAGATCTTAAAAAGAAAAAAAAACACAAATACATATCTGATGCCACCAATCCTTAACTTTAAATAAATTGATCTGCAACACCAGTTAACACGTACACTAAAAAGGAAGGAAAATAATCAAAAATGGTTAAATATCTTATTATAGATTAATTTTACTTACAAATTTAATGTTTTTATTTGTTTGTTGTTCATTCGCAAGAACAACCCAAATTTTCTTGTTTTGCAGTGCTGTCAAATATTCAAAACAATTATGAACTACACAAACTGTTCGAAACATAAAACTGGCCGAATTAAGGTCGACAAATTGGTATAAAGTATTCGTGCCATCTATACACACAACCATGAAGTTTAACGACAATGTTTCTATTGAGTGGTGTCAATATTTTCGATTTTTATTATTTTTTAATTGCAATCAGTGAGTCGAAGTGACAACATAAAAGAAAATAAAGTGTATTTATAAGAAAAATTGTTTTGCGTTTTGTTAAATTGAGAAAACCAAGTTGGATTTGTCCCGAGTACATACATTGTGGTGCCTAATACATAATTCAGCCTAATAAACGAGTGCACACGCCTACATTTGGTCCTTCGAGCCGGATAGGGGCCACAATAGGAAAATCCAACACCTTCGAGAAATTTCTATTCTGGAACACGCGATCAACGATATTGGTACATTACAATACCGCTACTTTGTATTGTACCGCTATTCGGAACAATAGTCGCAGATTCAGTTATACAGCATTGCAGTTGAGCTGTTTAATTAAGTTAAGAGTGCAGTGAATTATAATATGACTGAAAGTTTAAAGAGACAACGCTCTGCCTGTAAGGGTGGTTTAACAAAAATTGTGAAATTTGCTAATGAGCTAACAGATGGTTTTAATGTGTCGGTGGATGAAATTAAAACTAAAATGTCGTATGCAAAGGATTTTCTTGAAAGGTTTCTCAAGCTAGAATCAACCATACTCCAAACCGAATCTGAGGAACCCCAAATTGGTGAATTCGAAGACGACTATCTACTAGTAATATCAAAATTAAGTGCCGAGTTACGCAAGCGTCAAGCATTGCCACGTCAAGAATCAACCGCATTTCACAATGATGACACACTGGATTGCACCATGCAACAACCAATCAATATCGTCAAATATGCTAAAGTCGATATTCCAATATTCTCAGGCGAGCCAACCGAGTTCCAAAGCTTTATTGACCTGTTTAACGCTGCTGTTCATAATATTGAAACCTATACACAGTCACAAAAATTTCAATTGCTGAAGCGATATTTGTCTGGTGAAGCCGCTGCGCTAGTACGTCATCTCACAATCACTGATGCAAACTATGCAACAGCTATGCAGCGTTTAAACCATCGATATGATCGCAGAAAGCCGAGGATTTACGCATTCATTCGAAAGTTCCTAACCATACCGAAATTATCCAGAGCAACGGCATCAAATATAAGATTAGCGCATGATACGGCAGATGAAGTTCTGCGGGGTCTAAATGCATTGGGTGACAATGCCGATGCTCGAGATTGGTGGTTAATCTACCTGTTAACGGAAAAGATGGATGATGAAACGAAGTCGTTGTGGGCGCAAGCAACAGTCAGCAAAGACAAACTTGAATTTGGTGATTTTCTGAAGTTTTTGGATGAACGAGCAGAAGCTCTTGATGCAGTTCGCGTACCAAATATATCCGCAGCTCCTACTGTTACGAAGAAAACCACAGCTGCGAAACCTGTTGTTTCAAAATCCAGCTCTTGTCCACTTTGTATGAAAAAAACTCACCGTTTAATCGATTGTTCAAAATACAACGCTCTAGAAGTTAAAGAACGCCAAGAACACATTCTCTCACACAACCGTTGCTTTAACTGTCTTAACGCTGGGCACCGCGTTCAGTTTTGCAACTCAAAGTCAAGATGTGCTATTTGTCACCGGAGACATCATAAGTCACTACATATTGATGAATACCTCACCGCCGCTGACTCAAAACCTGAAATCGTCACATCAGGTTTGACTCAGCCGAAGATACAAGCTCTACACGCTGCTTCAAAGGTCATAGCAGTTCTACCGACAGCTATGGTTAGGGTAGTCGACAATCATGGAATCGAGCGAGAATTCAGAGCGTTACTCGATTCCGGGTCACAAGTCTCGTTCATAACCGAGTCTTGTTCGCAGCAACTAGGCTTAAAGCGATCCAACGGTCGAATAAATATTTCCGGCATTGGTAATACAGCAGCTGGTACCTCTCGAGGTATCGTCACAATCCGCATAAAACCTAAGTTATCAAACCACACTGATGAAATGATCATAAACGCACTGGTTATTCCGAAAATAGCAGCTAAGCTGCCTGAGATGATGAACCGTGATGATTTAAAGTGGCTATCTACCGTGCAGCTCGCAGATCCGAGATGCTATCAGACCAGAAGCCTCGACATATTGTTGGGGGCTGAGATATTTTTTGAAATCTTGGAAGAAGGTCGACTCAAATCACCCAACAGCAAACTGGTTGCACAAAATACTATGTTTGGGTGGATAGTAGAAGTAAGTGCAATCACCAAACCCCAAGAAATTCAAACACACTGCACCCTCCTCGATATAGACAACACGTTGCGGCGATTCTGGGAGGAAGAGGATGTTGGGGACCACAAGCAAAATGTATTAAGCACAGAAGAAGCAGCCTGTATCAAGCACTACAAGGAAAACACAACGCGTTCCGCCGATGGACGGTTCATTACGCGATTACCATTCAAATCCGATCCAGCCAGTCTTCCAAGCAACTACCAGATAGCCATTTCTCAGCTGAACGCGCTATATAGACGTTTCAGACGCGATCCAGAACTTCATCGTCTATACAATGAGTTTCTAGCTGAATATTGCCAGCTTGGCCATATGAAAAAGGTTGATGGTCCGGTTGATCCCAACGCATATTTTATGCCACATCACGGGGTCTTAAAGGAACAAAATACCACCACCAAACTGAGGGTGGTGTTCAATGCGTCTTCAAAAGTTGGTCAGAATCCGTCGCTCAACAATTTGCTGCTGACAGGACCAACCGTCCAATCTACACTGTGGGCCATTCTTCTTCGTTTTCGCCTGTATAAGTACGTGTTCTCAGCGGACATTGAGAAAATGTACCGTCAGGTAGCTGTACACGAAATGGATCAGCAATACCAATTGATCCTGTGGCGGGACGATGAGAACAATCTGGGAGCGTATCAACTTACTACGGTTACCTACGGCACATCATCTGCCCCTTTCGTCGCTACAAACACGTTGAACGAGTTGGCTTCAAACTTTTCGCAAGCTTATCCACTGGCTGCGAAAGCCATACAAGAAGATGTTTACGTGGATGACGTTCTCAAAGGTGCCAATGCCGTCGAAGAGCTGACTACGCTCAAAAGGGATATTTGCGCCATCCTGCAAACAGGTAAATTTCATTTAAGGAAATTTGTAAGCAATCACCCAGAACTTCATGATCCATCACAACCGAACAATGCAAAATCATTAGATGAGCATAAAGACACAATCAAACTGCTCGAAATCCAGTGGGATTCAATCCAAGATGAATTTCGCTTCGCGACACACCTTCCAGTCAGACAAATACACACTAAACGATCGATCCTTGCTGAAGCTAGTCAAGTGTTCGACCCGTTTGGCTGGCTTTCTCCGCTGCTAATTCGATCAAAAATCATTTTACAAAATTTGTGGCGTAGTAATGTAGATTGGGATGACAATCTACCAGATGACATACTCAATGAATGGCTCAAGTTGCGACAAGAAATCGAGAATTCAGATTCCATTTAGCTGAACAGATGGTTGGGCAGCACAGCTGATGGAGATGAGGAACTTGAACTGCATGGCTTTAGCGATGCGAGTGAGATAACCTACTCAGCAGTAGTGTTCCTGCGTGTTAACAAAATCAACCAAATTGAGTGCCGCATAATAAGTTCAAAAACTAAGGTTGCACCGTTGAAATCTGTGAGCTTACCACGGCTGGAACTTCTGGGTGCTGAACTTCTTGCTAGTCATTTACAGACGATCATCAATGAAAGCAAGCTCAAAATATCCCGGATTACACTTTGGACTGACTCCAAAATAGTTCTAGACTGGCTGTTCAGCGAACCAAGGAGATGGGCAACGTTCGTCGCCAATAGAGTTGGAAAAATCACAAGCATGTTCAAAAGAAGTCTCTGGCGTCATATTCCTTCGCAACTAAACCCAGCGGATTGCGCGAGTCGTGGCATATCCTTGGATGAATTGACGAGTCATCGCCGTTATGGTGGACTGGACCCAGTTTCCTAAGCCAATCAAATCAATACTGGCCGGTGCAGTCAAATTTTGATGTAGTCCAACATATCGAAGGGAAAACAGCTAAGATTGCCGTGGTCAGCAAAGCCAAAGAACCGATAATCAATTTTGTCACTGTTCAACCAAATGGTATCATTATGAATACCCTGATCACCAAGTACTCAAAGTTTCGAACAATGACACTCGTTTTGGCGTACGTCCTTCGGTACAAAGCTAATCTATTATCGGAAAGGTCAAACAGAATAACGAGTAAAACTTTAACGCTAACAGAAGTATTAAATGCCGAATATGTAATTTACCGCTTCGTACAACATGAAGCTTACCGTAAAGAAGTAAATTTACTATTAAATAACAAACAGTTACCAAAAGATTCAAAAATTCTACTATTTCATCCGTATATTGATGACCACGGCGTTCTTCGAGTGGGAGGACGCTTGAAACATGCCACAATGAACCACGACACTAAACACCCGATAATACTACCAGCCAACCACTTGATTACTGAGATGATAGTTCGAGAAATGCACCATAACAATTTGCATGCCGGACCTAGATTGATGAACACTATTCTGAAGCAAA
Source organism: Tipula vernalis (assembly GCA_958295665.1). Taxonomy (NCBI): domain Eukaryota; kingdom Metazoa; phylum Arthropoda; class Insecta; order Diptera; family Tipulidae; genus Tipula; species Tipula vernalis. Next base: position 304,792,361 of record OY282558.1, read on the forward strand.
GGTATGCTATTCCCAGAAGCAAGAACCTGATTCGCCGTACCATCCATTTATGCATTGTGTGTCGCCGTTACAAGGCTCAACAACAACAACAAGTGATGGGACAAATGCCTTCATGCCGAGTCAATCCACCAATACGAGCTTTTATAGAAGTCGGTGTCGATTTGGCAGGACCCTTTATGTTGAAGACAAACCGTTCACGTGGAGCGAAGCTGTACAAATGTCACATCGTTATTTTCGTCTGCATGGCCACCAGAGCCACTTCTATCGAGATAGCCACAGACATGAGTAGTGACACTTTCCTTGCGGCATTGAAAAGATTTTGCGCAGTGAGAGGAGTACCAAACCATATCCATTGTGATAATGGCACCAACCTTGTAGGAGCTAAACGCCAATTACAAGAATTTTATACACAATACCTCAATGATGTCCAAGAGAGGAAAATCCAGGCTTGGTGTTCCGACCATCACATTAATTGGCATTTCATACCACCGGCTACTCCAACGTTCGGCGGATTATGGGAGGCCGCCGTAAAGTCGTGTAAATATCACCTACGACGAGTCCTTGGAGATACTCATTTGACATATGAGGAACTTTAACACTAATCAAGGAAATTGAAGCTCTGCTAAACTCAAGGCCATTGGAAGAGATCCCAGATGATGAATGGAACCCCTTAACTCCATCACATTTCCTTATTACACAACCACTGACGATGCTGCCGGAGCCAAATCTACAACCGATTAAAATATCTAATCTAAACCGATGGCAGTTGATTCAGCAGATGATACAAGGATTTTGGAAGCAGTGGTCACAGGAATACGTCACGTCGTTGAATAAGTTTTACAAGTGGCACAAGGAGAATCGCCAATTCACGTCAGGAGATCTAGTAATCTTACGCGATCAAAATTTACCACCAACAAAATGGCCCATTGCTCGAATCTGTGAAGTTCATCCTGGAACCGATACGTTGGTCCGAGTAGTCTCCCTGAAGTTGCCCGGGGGATCAATTATGAAACGTCCAATAACCAAGATAACATTATTACCTAATTTTGACTCTATCGAGTCAACGGCGGCGGTATGTTCAAACTAATGCCAGTCTCTCCCTAAAATAGAGACCAAAAATCTGTCATTCATCAGTCCATCTGAAAGAGAAGAAAACTAAATCAACACAAAGAAACAGATCTTAAAAAGAAAAAAAAACACAAATACTTATCTGATGCCACCAATCCTTAACTTTAAATAAATTGATCTGCAACACCAGTTAACACGTACACTAAAAAGGAAGGAAAATAATCAAAAATGGTTAAATATCTTATTATAGATTAATTTTACTTACAAATTTAATGTTTTTATTTGTTTGTTGTTCATTCGCAAGAACAACCCAAATTTTCTTGTTTTGCAGTGCTGTCAAATATTCAAAACAATTATGAACTACACAAACTGTTCGAAACATAAAACTGGCCGAATTAAGGGCGACAAATTGGTATAAAGTATTCGCGCCATCTATACACACAACCATGAAGTTTAACGACAATGTTTCTATTGAGTGGTGTCAATATTTTCGATTTTTATTATTTTTTAATTGCAATCAGTGAGTCGAAGTGACAACATAAAAGAAAATAAAGTGTATTTATAAGAAAAATTGTTTTGCGTTTTGTTAAATTGAGAAAACCAAGTTGGATTTGTCCCGAGTACATACATTGTGGTGCCTAATACATAATTCAGCCTAATAAACGAGTGCACACGCCTACACGCACTCTAAAACAACTATCTATTGATGAACAAGACAAATATCCATTTGGTTTCAAAATCTTAGCCTATCATCTTCAACACTAAATAGTGCTATAAAGTTAAAATCTGATTTAATGAATTTGTTGAGCTTGGGGGGTTTCGAGCTTCGAAAATTTATAACTAACCATTCGTCATTATCTTCAGAGACCAATCCACAATCTGAAATTTCCCTCATATTAGGTTTATCTTGGAATACTACAACCGATAGCTTCGAATCATCGTGTGATAAATTGTCATTGTCCACATACAGCTCTAATAGAAATATGTTATCTGAAATCTGTCAGCTTTTCAATCCATTGGGTTTTTATGCTCCCATTATCATTATTGCAAAACTATTTATGCAGGCATTATGGTCTATTTAAAATATGGGTTGGGATGATCCTCTACTAAGTAAGATTGCAAATGATTGGATCCAATTTAAGATTGATTTAATAGAGCTGAAAAGAATCGTAGTACCCAGATGTATTTTGACTCCCAGATGTTGTTGTATGGCTTCGGTGACGCATCAGAAAGGGCATTCGGATGTGTATTTTATGTGCGAGTGACTGATTCATCAGATCGTCACCATGTAAATTTAGTCTGTGCAAAATCACGAGTATCACCACTTAAAAAACAAAGCATTCCTCCCCTTGAGCTTTGTGCAACGCTGTTGGTCGCTGAAACCTTAACCAAACAGCTGGAGATTTTCGAGATGTAATTCGATGCCATTTTTTTATGGTCAGATTCGGAAATCACCTTATTTCGAATTAAATCGGAACCACACAAATATACAACATTCGTGGCAAACCGAGTCGCGAAAATTCAGGAACACACTTCTCCGTCTAATTGGAGTTACGTTAAATCATAATTAAATCCTGCAGACCACGTATCCAGAGGTCTTAGGCCGTCGGAATTTTTAAGTACTTCGTTACGGTGGTCTGGTCCTGAATTTTTGCATCAATCTATTTCCGAATGGCCAAGATCTACTAGTCACCAGCTTGATTTTTTTTTTTTCTTTATTTAATATTACAACTGATTTACAAATCATTTAGTAATTTATCTTTCTTAAATGAAGATTCACATTTGACGGGCAGTAGCCCAATGGTTACTCCCGTTTGAATATACATAGTAATTATTTTTCTCTATCCTACTTAAATACAACTGCCCAATTCCAAAGGTTTCTGCCTTTGAAGTCTTCTTACTGCATTGGTGGTATCCAACAAACTTCGTATGTCTGCATTTTGGTGCCGAGATATCCGCTGAATGTGTTTCTTCGCATGATTTTGTATTTCGTCACTTACATATTGCATGTTTAAGTCCCTATGGAGGTTATCATTTCTAATGTACCATGGTGCGTTTACAATGCCACGCAGCACTTTGTTTTGAAAACATTGAATCATTTGTACATTTGTCTTTTTGGTACAACCCCAAAAGTTGAATACCGTAGGTCCATACTGGTTTAAGTATTTGCTGATATAATAGCAATTTGTTATGTATTGTAAGCTCAGAGTTTCTACCTATTAGCCAAATACATTTTCCTATATTTAATGTTCAATTCTTCTTTTTTCTTTTTAACATGCTCTTTCTATCTAAGCTTGCAATCGAGAGTCATACCGAGGTATTTGGCTGTATTTGCATTTGGAACCGGCCTTGAATTAAGTTTCACTGGAATCCAGTTAACTTTCTGGTTTGTGAAGTTTACGTGAACCGATTTGGCTTCGTTTAGGCTAATGCGCCATTTCTTTGTCCAGCTACTCACTGTGTCGGTTACTTTTTGAAGTTTGGTCGTTGCTTCTGATATACACTTTCCAGTTGCCAGAATAGCTGTATCGTCTGCAAATGTTGCTATGGTGGCACCTTCTGTATTTGGCATATCTCTGGTGTACATGATGTACAATATAGGACCCAGTACGCTACCCTGTGGTATGCCTGCTGATATTCTCTTTAGTTCAGAGTACTCTCGGTTATATTTTACACGGAAATGTCGGTCTGCGATATAAGATTTAAGAATTTGATAGAATTGCTTTGGTAGATCTCGATGCAATTTAAATTCAAGTCCTTTGTGCCAAACTTTGTCGAAAGCTTGTGCTACATCTAAGAAGATGCTGGAGCATATCTTCTTATTCTCAAGTGAGTATTCGATTATATCCGTTATTCTGTGAACTTGTTCTATCGTAGAGTGATTTTCTCTAAATCCAAATTGGTGTGGTGGAATCAAATTTCTCTCTTCTATTATTGGCTTGAGTCTCTTGAGCAGTAATTTTTCAAATAATTTTGAAATTACAGGAAGTAGTGAAATCGGTCTGTACGACTTTTTATCGTTCTCTGGTTTGCCTGGTTTGGGGATCATAATTACTTCAGCAACCTTCCATTGCCGTGGGACATATTTTAGTCTGAAGACAGCATTGATAATTTGAACCAATTTTCGTAGTCCCTTCTCGGGAATGGCTTTTACGACTTGTCCAGTAATTAAATCATATCCTGGAGCTTTTTTTGCGTTCAAATTACACTTGATCTCATTTTTTAATTCCTGTAATATTACACATCGAATATTATATTCATCAATTTTGCTAACTGTTATTATGTTTTCATCTGCTGTTTGCCTAGGTAACGGTTGAAAGGTGTCTTCCAAGTGAGCTGCAAATAAAATAGCTTTTTGCTTGTCGCTTTTGGCCCAGGTTCCTTCCCCATTTTTAATAGGCGGCACATGCGTTTTGGTTCTTTTTAATTCCTTTGTTGCTTTCCAAAGAGAGTAATCAGTATCTTTATGTTCGGTGAGACCATTTAAGTACTTGTTAATAGTTTCATTCTTAATTTCTTTTATAAGTTGTTTTAGTTTATTGCATAGAAAATTGAGAATTTTTTTGTTTTTCGGGGCGCGTGTCCTTTGCCAGGTTTTTCTTGCCTTCCGTTTCTCTCTAACTAACTCCCTGACCTCAATAGGATAATTTTGATTCCTACGGGATTCGGTGTGACTAGGAGGATAACTTTCCCATGCTGCTTGTTGAATAGTACTGTTAAATACCTCTAGTTCGTCTTCCAACTGTACCGGTGTTTTAATCGGCACTCGTAGATTTATTTGCATTTCAATTAGTTCTTGGAATAGGTCCCAGTTAGTTCCATTATTTGTTAATTTAGGCAGGTTATCCTTATTAATTATCATTGTGCTGAGTGTCATGATAACAGGTGTATGATCGGAATATATCCCTTCGCTGTTTTCGATGCACATGTAATCCTCGAAGATCCCTTTCGCTACATAGAAATCAATGAGATCTGGTATTTTATTTATATCAGCATGCCAGTATGTTGGTTTACCTCCAGAGTGGAACTCGCAGTTATTTATTCGTCCGGCTTCGAATAGCTCTTTTCCTTTATGGGTTGTAAGTCTTGATCCCCAATAGGTGTTTTTTGCGTTAAAGTCACCACCAATAATAAAATTGGATCCTAGTGATCTAAAGAGTCTATTATAATCTTCTTTGTTTAGATTATAGCGTGGAGGGCAATAGATAGAGGAAATACTGTACTCATTATTATTGTTAGTTTCAACTTTTATGATTTTAACTTGCATACTTTCTTGTTCTATACTAGGTTCTTCATAGTGTTTGAGATTCTTTTTCACTATTACTGTTGATCCTCCTCTGGGTTTTCCTCCTGGGTGAACAGCATGGTAACATTCATAATCACATATTTTAATAAATGATGTTTTTGTCAAATGGCTCTCCGATATAAGGCAGATATCTATTTTTTCTAAATTTAGAAAAATTTCTAGCTCTGGAACATGTTGCGCTAGTCCGTTCGCGTTCCAGGTGACAATTCTTAATGATCTGCTCATTTTAGTATATGAGGGATGTTGCCTCGTTCAAGGTTTGATGCATATCTAGACGCTTATATAAAGCTTCTAGACCACGTTCTTGCTTTGCTAGCCGTATATTTATGGCTTCTATGCTTCGACAAATCCTTTCAAGGGGGTTATCATTCGTAACATTAGATGCAACAAAAACTACAAAACTTCTGGTCGCGATGGCACGTTGAGTACCTGGCTGAATTGCAACGTCGTCATAAATGGCAAAGGGGCCGACATAAATTTCAGATTGGATCATTAGTTCTTCTTCATGATGACAACCTACCCCCAATGAAATGGCATTTAGGGCGAATAACAGATACTCATCCTGGAAAGGATGGAGTCATTCGGGTAGTTACTGTTAAAACTGCACATTCAGTAATAAAAAGAGCTACGAATCGAATTAGCGTTTTGCATCTCGATGAGGATTCTTAATAAAATCAATCTCGATACAATCAAACAGTTCAATTCAACCTATTATGTGTAAAACGAATATGTAACCTAATTATAAGTTCTAGGGTCAACAATTCTATTTCAAAAATTTCTCGTTACTGCTTATTCATATTATAATGTTTTGTTAATTAAACTATGTAAAACTAAGAACACAATTGCCACAAAAAGAATAAGCTGTTGAAATATACAGGGATTTCCAGGTCGCGGGAATGTTTACGCATTAGCGTTCGAATAATTTCATGAACGAAAATGACTAAATAAACTCAAAAATGGGCTTTTAATATTACTCTCTCGAGATTTATAGAGACAACTGGTTGTGTAAGTTTATTAAAAAATAATGTAATAATAATACTAATAATAAGTGAAAGGAATGAATAATAATTAAATCATCGTTCAATAATAAACTTGTAAAATGGAAACAAATAAGTGTTTGATTAAAATTGTTTTTATTATATGAGACGAAACTTCGCCATCATCATTCACGCCGTTACAAAAACGATAAGCTGAATGAATTCAACAATGCAAATATTTTCACGTAATGTCAAAAATGCGCTACAACAATATTGAAAAGAAAAATAATAATACTGAAAACCGGTCAAAAGCAAAAAAAAAAAAAATGGTACCACTTCAGTAAAATTACTAAAATAATGATAAAAAATATCAACTTTTAGTTTAACATGCATGTCGAGAAACCTGAAGACTTTTGGAATGTGGCTACCTTAAAATGCATATTATTTAATATTTAAAGTATGCGTGTACTTTCTATTTGTTTGAAATATATACTCAATCATAATTTATGATTTTCTTTTGCTCGTGTGTGATTTTCGCTTTCATCTGTAGCAGCTCACGCATTTCAATTATGTATATAAAACAGTTTTTGTTATATAAATTGAAATTCGTTCACCACCACATACACATTTGGTTTACGCATAAGATATCTCTTTGCGTAACGTATTTTCATTTGCCATCTAGCGAGATGGCATGTAGACAAAATATAATCGAACACTAAATTATATTTTGTGATATTTGCCCCATCTCGTTAAAATTATTTTCCTCAATTTAAACTTGAGTGATATTTTCTGTGGGTCCATCTCGCGTTCAATAGAACGGCGAATTTTGACATTACGATTCTTCTCGTATGTCAACACTAAAATGAAAATGAAATTCACAAAAAAAATAAAAACCAACAAACAAAAACACATTCTTTCTCGAAACTTTATTGTGTGAGCGTCCTTTTTTAGTGAAGTGTTTATAAATTAAAATTTTCATTTAATTTAATTAATTGTTTTTGAATTTAAATAATATCTTAATAATTTTATTCTGTTTTGTTTGTTTATTTTCGGGTAAGTCTTTTCATAGTTGTTTTTCCATCCACAAAATAGTAAATCCATCCAATACAAGCAAGGAGGGGCAAAGTACGCAGTACTTTGCACCTCTGCCAATTTCCGGTGATTTCTCCGACTCTGATTCTGAAAATGTAATAAATAAAAATAAAAAATCCAAAATCGTCATTAATAATAACATAATAGAAAACAGTGAATATAATAATATGCGTAATAAGGACTTGAAAAGAAAACAAATTAATAAGCAAGTCGCAAATGCGTCATATAATGAAATAACTCCCACTTTGCCTACTTCAGATATATCTATGGATCAATCTAATATTTCAAACATGACGCTTAACACTGAAACCAAAATCAATTTATATAACAAATTAGACCTCGGCCCATTTGCCGTTTTCGTGAGTAAAGAGAATTTAAATTTAGTTTTATTAGGTAAAGCAATCAAATTTAACAAGTTCAATGACGTCAAAAATATCTCAATGGTTAGTAAAAATGTGGCCAAAGTTATTTTCAACAAATTTGAAGACGCAAATAACTGTGTCAAATCTGAAGCTTTCCATAAATTTGATAATTATACAACATATATACCAAAAAATTTCACTTCTTCAATCGGTATTGTTAGGAATATTCCTATTATACTCTCAATTGATGAAATTAAAGAAAATATTAAATCAAAATATAATATCTCAAAAATAGAAAGGATGACTAGATGGAATAATACCACCAAAACAGCCGAAGATATCGAATCAGTTAAAATCACTTTCGATTCAGGAATTATTCCACACAATGTCTCCCTTTACGACAACATTTTATTAAAAGTTGATTATTTTATTCCTACCCCGTTATTCTGCAAAAAATGCTTGAATTACGGTCACACAGCCACTAGATGCAGATCAAAAATTAATAGATGTATTACATGTGCTAAAACTATAGAGGCCGACCATGATTGTGACAAGATAGTGTCTTGTAAATATTGTGGAACGGGCCATGCTACTAATTTTTTCCAATGTAACGAAAGATTCAGACAGAAACAAATTAGAGAGCACATGATAATTAACAAGTCAAGTTATAGAGAATCTAAAAGCCACCTTTATGGTAGACAACAAAATATTCCAAAACCGATAGATTTCAAAAACGACATAAGTAATAATAATCAAACTTGGCCCAATAATAATTTAATGAATTTTGAAGCTAGAAAAATTAATGTCTTAAATGAATTAGTAAAAGAGTTAAGAAGTCAACTAAGTGAAAGAGATTCAATCTTTAATGACGTCAAATTACTCTTAGATAATTCCGATGACTTTAAGAAAAATCCGGCTAACATAGACTCTCTAAAAATTAAACTAAATACACTTATTAAAAAATAAATTTTTCTTGCCATTTTCGTTTTCTTTTCATTTATCCATTCATTATGCAGTCTTTAAAAATTTTACAAATTAATATTCGTAGTTTAAATAGTAACAAAGATTTACTATACCATTATATTCAATCCAATCACATTGATATCGTTATTTTATCCGAAACATGGACAAGTCCAAATAGTAATTTAATTTTTAATAATTACAATCTCATTACTGATGACAGACCAGATGGTTTTGGCGGAGTAGGTTTTTTAATACATAAAAAACTTTCTTGGAAGTCTATTAATTTAAATTTTCATTACACCTGTTTTCAAGCTTTCAAAATTAACATCAAATTTAAAAATATTGATTTTAATATCTTATCTTTTTATAATAACTCGGTTATTAGGCCGCAGGAAATCATTAATGAATTTGAACACCTCATCACTCAAAATCTAGATAACTGTTTAATAGCGGGAGACATAAATATTCATAATAGTCTTTGGGATGGTTCATTACCCCCTACTCACGACAGAGTCGGCGATAAAATTGCAGATATAATCACTGCTAATAACGTCTTTTTATTGAATGATGGATCTCACACTAGACAAGATCTTTACAGAAATAATTCTTCAGCATTAGACATCACTTTGTGCTCAACCAGTTTAATCAGAAAACTCTCATGGAAAATTGATCCCATCAATTTAGGAAGTGATCATCTCCCAATACTTATTGACTATAAACTAAACTATTATCAAAAAAAACAAATCACAAACTGGTCAAAAGTATTGAGAGATTTTGATCTAAATAATATTGATGATAAATGCAATGTTGAAGAATATCTAGAAAATTTAATTTCTGAAAACACTTCTATCATCACAAGTAAAAATACATTCAAACCTAAACCCTGGTGGAACGACCTTATCCAGAGACTATGGACCATCAAAAAACACAAACAAATAATTTACAATCAAAACAAAAATATTTTTACCGCTATTGAACTAAAAAAATCGGTACAAAAACTTAAATTAACAATCAGAAGAGAAAAGAAAAAATCTTGGAACATTTTTTTGATGAGTATAAATCATAAAACTAACAATTCCGATCTCTGGAACAATATCAATAAAATTAAAAATAAAAAACAATCCAATTATAGAATTCTAGAAGACCCTATACTAGCAAATAAATTTTTAAATTATAATTTTCCTGTCTCCTTTGAATCTCATTTTAATCTCTCTAATAATTTCAATCCTATTAATCCTGCGGAATTTAATAACTCTGAAATTCTTGACATTATTAAAAACTCCAATAATACTGCTCCAGGATATGATAAAATCTCATATAAAATCATTAAACAGTTAATTTCCACTAATCCTGACTTAATCAACATTATTACAAACCATTTTAATAACATCTGGCATAATCAAATTTACCCAACTAAATGGAAAACTTCTTATATTATTGCCATTTTGAAAAAGGGGAAAGATGATCGAAACATTATTAATTACCGTCCTATTTGCCTGTTACCAATTTTCTCAAAAATCTTCAATAAACTCATTTTAAAACGAATTAATGACCATTTAATCTCCCATAATACTCTCAACTATTTTAATTTTGGTTTTAGGAAAAATAAAAGTATCACTGATTATTTTGTAGAAATGTTTAATTTCATCAACTCCCTTAAACAAAAACAAAAAAAATTGTTTTAATTAACATTGATATTTCCAAAGCTTTTGATAATGTAGATAAAAATATTTTATTAAACACTTTTAAAAACTTCAATTTCCCTAATAACATTACTCATTGGATTTCTCAATTTCTCACAAATAGAATTATTTCTATTCAAAATATCAATCAAGCTTCCATTCATTACACTAATAAAGGCATTCCTCAGGGTAGCTGTTTGAGTCCTACCCTTTTTAATATATATACCACTTCTTTACACGACATCAATAACCCCTATTCACAAATTTTTCAATATGCCGATGATATTTGCATAGTAATTTCTGCTGATAACCATGATAATTTACAATTAATAGCAAATTCTACTTTACTCTCATTAACTGATAAATTACAATCTTTAAAACTACAAATTAACACTGATAAATCTCATTTTTTAAGACTATTCACTAACAAAAATAATTCAAAATCTCTAAATTTAAAAATTAATAATATCAATATAGAAGAAAGATTAACTACTAAGATACTGGGTACAACTTTAACAAATAGACTTTCATTATCAAATCATTACACAAACTTAAAAGCAAATATTTCCAATTCCATTAATTTACTTAAAACTCTCACCCATTTTAATGGAGGTGTAAATCCCGAAACAATGATCAATATTTTTAAAGCAATAGTTAAATCAAAACTTGAATACACTTATGTTTTCACAGACACTAAATATAAAAAAGATATTAATATCTGTCAATCTATTAAAAATGCTTGTCTGAGAGCTTGTTTAGGCTTCTTAAGAACCACTCCGATTCCGGCTATTTTATCCGAATCCCTAGAAACAACCTCAGATCTAGATTTTACTAAAAAATCACTAATTTATATTACAAAAAATCTGTATAATAATTCCAAAATCGGTAACGACATTAAAAACAATAGTTCTCTTCCTAAACTTAATGACTTATATTCTAACTATTCTTTTCTTTCCAAAATTAAACCTTTTCATATTAAAAAAACTTCTCCTTCTAATTTTAGCATTATAACAAATATTGATGGAATTACAAACAAAAATTTCATAAACCATTCGGAACAATATGCCTTATCCATGGCTGAAATTAACAAATATTATAATTTCGCAAAAATTTACACAGATGGCTCCATAATTAACAATAAACCAGGAATTGGAATTTTTGTTGAGGACAAAAATTGGAATTTTGCCATCCAACTAAATAACCCTACTATATTAAAAATATCGAAACCATTGCTATTAAAATTGGAATTACCATATCTCTAATCATCAAAAACAAAAATATCATCATTATTACTGACTCTCAAAGTTCTTGTATCTCATTAAAAACAGCTCTATTACACTATACAAATAGACACTATGAAAACCAAATTATTGATACTATCGGCCATAACCAAATTAAAAATTTTGTCATTCATTGGTTCCCGGGTCACTGTGGCTTAAAAGGAAATACTATAGCAGATAGTTTAGCAAAAAAAGCAGTTTTTTCACCTACTCACTTTCTTAATAATGAACCTACCCTCACAGACCTATTTAACGATATCTCCAGGTCCATAAATAATAAGTGGAAGGAAAACTACACATTAATGTGTAATTCATCCGGCCACTTTTATAAACAAATTTGTCCTTCTCCAAGATCATATTTCCTATTCAAAGACTCCAACTTTACATCTTGTCAAACCAGGTTAATTTACAGATTAATCTCTGGTCATACAGTTAACAAGAAATTTAAATTCCTTTTGGGACTTGAATCTACATCTAATTGTGAGATTTGCAACACCGTAGAAGATAACGAACATATTATTAACGATTGTGTTATATATAACAATATAAGAAATAATTACCCTCTTTTATACAGAAAATCCTTATTAGACATCTTAAAGGATCAAAGAATGGAAGAGTATAAAATATTGTGTGATTTTGTGGATGGAATAAATTATAAACTATGAATTAAGACTACACTTATTTTTATTGACTTTTTTCACACAATGATCTTTCTTTTAGAATCATTTCATTTTATTTCATTTTATTATAATATTAAGATTTATGAACTTTGTTTAATTTAATATAAACACTTTTTTTTAAAAAAAAAAAAAAAAAAAAAATTAAATTAAATATTAAAAAAAAAAAAATTATGAATTATAAACTTATTTTTAATTTCAATTCTTTTATTTTTATGTATCCTTTATCTTCTCTCTAATATTTTTATTTAATAACTTTAACTTAATCTAATTTAATTATTAAACTTTGTTTTATATAATTATGCTTTATCTTATTTAATTTATAAATCTAATTAATTTATGTACACTTCATTCAACCCTCCAGAACCTCCCCTGAGTGGTCTCTGGAAATTTTGGGCTGTTCTCAACTCACTGGTCTTATGGATTGAAAGATCTGACCTGAGCAAATTTAAAAGACAAACAAACAAACAAACAAACAAAAACGATAGTCCTTGTGTTCAATCGGACAAAAATGATAAAAAATATCATGATATTTTTTATCACTTTTGGCATTAACCGCACTAATTTATCACACAAAAAATCAACTTTTTTTTGGTTCCAGCTGTCAATTTTGAATTTATTTTCTTTATGATATTTTCAGTATTTAAATTAAATTAAATTTCATTTTTTAAGATATTTATATGGTATTTACACCGTCACCTATTTATTTAAATATAAATAATAATTTATATTTCGAAGTTTTGTCTGAGAACACAAACACAACGAAACTCAAACTAAAATTGTTTGTGCCTCCAATATTTGGATAAAAACCAAATAGTTTCAATATCAAAATAATTTATAAAAAAGAAATAATTAAAAAATATAACATTTAATTAAAAACCTGACGACAAAACGAGTTTATTGAATTTTACAAAGCGATTTAAAACAAAATGTAACATTTAAAATCAATTTATCATTTGTTTTCAATTTTGGTTGTCCAATCGGGTTTGACGTACAGTATTACGAAATGAAGTTAGGGTGGGATAAAATATCATGATATTTTTTATCATTTTTGCCCGATTGAACACGTCCAATTTCGCTAAAAAAATTTTCATCGTCTCGGTTGTGAAAATAGATACTCTCGAATTGGTTTGCTTGAAACACGGTAGTGCGTATACAGTGGTGAAGTAATAAAAAAAATATAACTTGTGATTAAGAAAGTAAATTATATTAATAAATATAATTGTGTAATTAAATTAATATAAATTGTGAATAAATTAGAATAAAATAAATTGAATTTTTATTAAGAAAAACAAAACTAATTTATTTCGTGCAACGCGATAATTGGTGACCTTCGACACCCGTTTTTACGGGGCAATTAATTAATTACATATTTTCATTGGAATCCATATTATACTTGGTGCGGTATATAAACTGTAAACCCGTATCAAGTACAGGGAATTGGCGGAATACAATTACATATTTTACAAGGATTAATCAAAGTGGTAAAATCGTGGATACCTGGTACAAACAAGTACCAGGTAAGACGGTACGTATCAATTTATTTTTTTGCAATAAATTTCAAAAATCAATTTTGATTTTGAAACGAAGTTTCCACATTTCTAATCCATTTTTATTTTTATTTTTTTCTCGTTGTGCGCGTAATTATAATTTTGGTCGGCGAGCAATACATTTGCAATTCATCACAGTGATAAGTGCATGTGGAGGTTGCACAGGGTGGCACAATTCACACAGGGTGGTACACCACCCATTCGCAGACGAGATCGTACGCATGTGGTTTGAAAATAACAACAGATGTAGAATTTTATTTTGTTTCATCACAACGAAAAACATCATCACCATTTCATTGGGAATAATCAGCAAACCAATACTATAATCGGTAATTTAATTCAACAAAGTACCGGAAACAACGAAATAAATAGCACAATTAAGCATATTGTGCGACTCTATGACAGCAGCCACAAAGTAACGGGAACTTAAATACAGAAGAAGACAGCACCAAACCATCGTCAACAGCAGCAGCAACAACGATAAGCTAAGTTTTTTTTTTTTTTTTTGGTATTTCTTGATTACCATACATGTATACATTTTGAATGGTTCAAGATTTTATATTTTTTTTTTTCCACACATTAATTTTACACTTAAATTAAAATTTTTTTTCTTTATGATTTTTGCTTTAAAAATCAAATCATTGTAAATTACTCACCATTGCTCGGGAAAAAATTTTGCTTTTCAAAAAAAAAATTTTTCTCAGGGTTGTTTCGTTTTTGTTGGTGGTCTTTCTCTCACATTAGGTGAATTTTCCGACAATTACGCTGATTTATAGAGTCTTTATTATCAATTATTTTATTAAATTTCAACGAGCCCCTCCAATACGAAGTGACAAGCTCGTCCCGTAATTGGGGGGTATCTCGAAGCCTTAGTGCTGTGATCATTTAAAGCCATCTGCTTCAAGGTATCCATTCCTTTATTATTATTATTATCGTTTTTCATCAAATATTTTAGATATCGTTTTACGGGTCGGGTCGAAGATTATTAAATTGAATAGTCGGTTCAAGAATTCCGTTTGGTTAACAATCGGTGTATTCAGTTTTGCTGTAGAAATTTCTGGATATTAGAGTTCGTTATTCATTTAACAACGTAAATTTAAAATCAATTTATTTACAAAAATTTTCAAAATGGGGAATGGTAATGAGCAAAAAGACCCAAACCTCCAACAGCAAGCACCAGCTCAGATGGATCAAACTGAACACACACCCTTGGAGGTATCAGCCTCAAAAAATGTAATTAAATTACAACCGTTTTGGCCGAATAAAGTACAAAATTGGTTCTTGCTAGCTGAGATCACTTTCGATCTCCAAGGGATTAAGACAGAGAAGCAAAAATTTTTACATACGCTTTCTTCACTGTCGCCTGAGACCTGCGACAGTATATCGGATTTTCTTTCACAACCCCCACCCACGGAACAGTATACTTGTCTTAAAAGATTATTGTTGGAACGATTAGCGCCGTCATTTGAGAGACAACTGGAAGCTCTCATCTCGGACCAAAATTTGGGTGACCGAAAACCATCTGACGCGCTAAGAAGAATCCGTACACTCGCGGGCACGAATTTCAATGAAAAAGTCATAAGATCGCTTTGGATTAAAAAGATGCCCGAACTTATAAGATTAGCTCTTGTCGCGCAACCGGATTCAGTAGGCATTGATTCTCTGACCAACAACGGACAAGTATATCACAGGTTGCTTTTCGGCAATCACGCCCAATTGTTAAAACTGATCGTGCTCAATCAACGAGTGAAAACTCTTGCTCACTTGAATCACGAATCGCTCGGCTCGAGGCCAAATTAAATGGCTTGTTTCGAGACCAAGATAAAACAAAACCTCGTTCACGATCAAGATCCCGCAGCTCCAGCAACTACTCTCGCCGTCACGGCAGATATTGGTACCATGTAAAGTTCGGGAAGGCTGCGAAAAAGTGCGTACCACCGTGCGACTTCTCATCGTCACAAAAGTCTGGTTTCCCTAAAACAAACATGGAAGTGGTTGATGATGGTTCAAAAAACCATCACAACACTGAGTCGGGACCCCAATAAGAACTAATCCTAATACGTCTCGGTTATTCTTATTTGACCGAATAAACCAAACCACCTTCTTAGTCGACACTGGCGCTGACCTTTCGGTTATTCCAGTTTACAATTTCAGAAATGGATTGAATGTACTAAATCGCAATTTAAATCTAGTTTTGTCGGCCGCCAATGGCACTAATATCCATACTTACGGCTCAAAGTTGCTTCAGTTGGATTTGGGGCTAAAATGAACCTTCACGCATGCTTTCATTTTAGCTGCTGTGAATCGTCCCATCATTGGCGCCGACTTCTGGTGTAAATTCGGACTTTTGGTTGAACTAAAGAATAAACGGCTGGTTGATTCAACGACAAAGCTGTCAATCAATGCCAACATGGTTCACGTCGACATACCGACTCCGATCCATTATTCTATCACCAACGGCTATGGCACTCTGCTTAAAAAGTTTTCTCAACTTACAGCAGAGCCAAATTATAAATTGCCAGTCCGACACAATGTGGTCCATCACATTGTTACAGCAGGACATCTGCCTGTATCAAGACCAAGAAGACTAGATCAAGTCCGCCATAAAGCCGCATTTACGGAATTTCAGCATATGGTGGAATTAGGGATTTGCAGGCCGTCTGCATCTCCTGTCGCTTGTCCATTACACATGGTTAAGAAAAAAGATTTCGATTGGAGACCATGTGGGGATTATAGACAGTTAAACACTGTGACTATACCAGATCGTTATCCGATTCCTCACATTCAAAATTTCTCTATGTACTTGCATGGATGTAAAATTTTTTCGAAAATCGATCCCGTCAGAGCTTATCATTTGATTCCCGTTTCACCTGAAGATGTTTTTAAAACGGCAATAACAACTCCTTTTGGCCTGTTCGAATTTACTCGAATGCTGTTTGGATTACGTAATGCCGCTCAAACGTTTCAGCGATTTATGAACGAAGTTGTTCGAAACTTAGACTTTGTTTTCGTCTACATTGACGATATTCTTGTGGCATCGAAAAGTGAGGAACAGCACAAACTCCACCTGGAACAACTCTTCCAAAGGTTAACTAAGTTTGATGTTCACATCAATAGTTCAAAATGCGTCTTTGGCGCATCCACTCTTGTTTTCCTCAGCCACAAAAATAACCCCTAATGGTATTCTGCCGTCTGAAGAACGAATTAATGCCATTAGGGAATTTCCAGTTCCAAGCTCAATTAAGCACATTCAGCGGTTCATCAGTATGGTAAATTACTATCACCGATTCATACCAAAACTTGCTGAAATGCTCGCAGCAGTTCACAGCCATTTGGTCTTACTTCTACGTAAACCCAAACCACCAAAGAATTTTTCTTGGACTGACGAATGTCAACAGGCATTTACGTCACTTAAGGCTGAACTTGCGAAAATAACACTGCTTGCACATCCTTTGAGCGATTCAAAGCTTAGTTTAACTACTGACGCATCTAACACTGCCGTTGGGGCAGTGCTGCAACAGTATAACAATGAGTGTTGGGAGCCATTGGGATTTTTCTCAAGGAAACTTTCGGATGCTGAGAAGAAATATTCTGCATTCGATCGGGAATTACTCGCAATTTATCTGGCAGTGAAACACTTCAGATATTTTGTCGAGGGTCTTCACCATTTTTACCGACCATAAACCTCTGACTAGGGCAGTCTAAAACTGAACGTAATCCGAGGCAATCTCGCCACTTGGATTATATTAGTCAATTTTCAACGGACATCCAGCATGTTCACGGACATGACAACGTTGTTGCAGATACACTCTCTCGCACAACGAACAATGAAACGGCCGCAGTCGAAACACAATTCGACTTAAACAAAATTGCAATCGCACAAAAAGCTGACTTAGAACTTCAGAATTTATTTTCTGGTTCCGAATGTCGCTCCGGTTCATCAATGCAACTGGCGCTTTCAATTGCCTGGCCTCGAAATTATCTGTGAGACGTCAACTGGGTATAACCGCCCATTTATCGTAGAATCACTGCGTCGTACTATCTTCGGCACTTTACATAACATTTCGCATCCTAATGTCCGTGCTACTCGTAAATTGATTACTGCTCGATATTTTTGGCCTAGTATGAACAAGGACGTAAGCCATTGGGCTCAGTCATGTTTATCCTGCCAACGTGCCAAAGTCCAACGGCATACCAAATCATCACATGGACAATTCCAAATACCATCAGGTCGTTTTGAACATATCCATATAGATATAGTAGGACCACTTCCTCCATCTAATGGATATACTTACCTGCTCACCTGTGTCGATCGATTTACTCGATGGCCCGAAACCTACTGCATGACCAATATGTCAGCTGCAACCATTGCCTTGACTTTTGTCAACAATTACGTTTCACGATTCGGCGTGCCCCTTAATATCACTACTGATCAAGGAACGCAGTTTGAGTCAAAGCTTTTCAGCGAGTTAACAAAACTCCTTGGCTCACATCGGATTCATACAACGGCTTATCATCCTCAAGCCAATGGCATGGTCGAACGCTTCCACCGGCAACTCAAAGCTGCGTTAATGGCCAGAGAAAACACGATCAATTGGAGTTCGGAAATACCCATCGTATTACTGGGAATCCGAGCAACAGTAAAAGAAGATCTGAAGTGCTCACCAGCTGAAATGGTTTATGGACAAACCATCAAGCTACCAGGTGAGTTTTTCGTCGAAAATCCTCTTTTACCTTTACCAACCAGCGACATAGTTATCGATCAACTCCGTGGCACAATGCAAAACCTAATCCCGAAATCAACTCGACAAGCCAAACAAGATGATATTTTTGTTCCAAAGACACTTGGCAACTGTGATTTCGTGTTCGTCAGAACAGACAAGGTTTGCACTGGCTTATCTACTCCCTATGAAGGCCCGTTTAAAGTTATACGACGACTTCGGAAACAGTTCACCGTGTCAATTAATGGAAAAATCAAACCATTTCAATTGACCGGCTCCAACCGGCTTACGGCATACTATGTTCCACTGATGCGAAATCAGCTTATCGTCAACATAAATATGTTCGTTTTAAGCCTAACACTGAACATCCTTAGGGAGGGGAACTCACTTGCGGGGGAGTCCTTTAGCGGCTCACGCATTTCAATTATATAAAACAGTTTTTGTTATATAAATTGAAATTCGTTCACCACCACATACACATTTGGTTTACGCATAAGATATCTCTTTGCGTAACGTATTTTCATTTGCCATCTAGCGAGACGGCATGTACACAAAATATAATCGAACACTAAATTATATTTTGTGATATTTGCCCCATCTCGTTAAAATTATTTTCCTCAATTTAAACTTGAGTGATATTTTCTGTGGGTCCATCTCGCGTTCAATAGAACGGCGAATTTTGACATTACGATTCTTCTCGTATGTCAACACTAAAATGAAAATGAAATTCACAAAAAAAAAATAAAAACCAACAAACAAAAACGATAATTTCGCTAAAAAAAATTTCATCGTCTCGGTTGTGAAAATAGATACTCTCGAATTGGTTTGCTTGAAACACGGTAGTGCGTATACAGTGGTGAAGTAATAAAAAAATATAACTTGTGTTTAAAAAAGTAAATTTTATTAATAAATATAATTGTGTAATTAAATTAATATAAATTGTGAATAAATTAGAATAAAATAAATTGAATTTTTATTAAGAAAAACAAAACTAATTTATTTCGTGCAACGCGATACATCCTTACCAGAATTTCCGATCAATTTTGAATATGAATTTGTTTACTTACCCCTCCCCCCCCCCCGCACTTCCCGAACATTAGCGAATCAACGAGACCAACACCACAAAGCTATAAACATACTTCTCATTATCTCTTGAAACTACATTATAACAACAAGACAACAATGATCGAACGAATAGCACAGGAAGGATTACAATAAAACCAGATTCGGCAAAATGCATACTTTGAATAAAATATGTATATAACCATACATATATTATTTATAATAATAATATATGTATACATAGTCATAACAACTAACCATATATAAAGGGCACAAATATACTAATCGGTGTCACTTTGTTATTATACTTTAAACTACTAACAACCTTTCATATTAAATAAACTATTTGTGAATTAAATAAAAATAAATATATCTATGATGATTACATACGTATACCAAATAAAATATCATATATCTATGATGATTACATAAGTATATCAAATAAAAATAATATTATAACACTCGAAAACATAATCCCCCCCCCCCCCCCATCCCGCAGATATTTTCACATCAAAAATATTTTCTCCCTTGATTAATAAAATGATAACTAACTGGCAATAAATGTTAATAAAAGTGATAAACACATTTTGTATGTAATCAATGCCGTTAGAACGTCGCCCTACTCTTTCGCAGTTTATATTTAACATCCTTTTAAGACCATTAAAAAACGCTATTGGCGGAAGCTTATTAACAATGAATTTAAATTTTCTATAATTTTAGCAATAAATAAATTGTTACCATTATCGAAACATTACCATCTCATAAATGTTTAAAGCTTCTAAAATATTATGTAGAAAATAATGAAAAAAATTATTTTGTAATCATAACATCTATGTACAATGTACATACACAAAATATATTGAATGAGTTTCTTTCATTTTTAATTTTTCCCAAAATAAAAGTAATCAGTAATTACCCGCCATTATTAACCAACAACAAAAAATTGGTTACCAACAAAAAGGTTTAGGCATTTAAATTAATGTATTCCTTTATATCTTTACATAAATACATAAACAACATGAGGCCAGTAAAAGCTTCATAAACATTATTATCATTAAGGATAAAAATAATTTTTCTTTTTGATACTGTGTTTATTAATATTTTATATTTTTTTAATTGGATAAATAAAGAAAAAACAAAATTATACCTAAAATAAAAATATTTAAATTAACTTTTCTTTAAATTATTTGCGTTTTTAAGATAATTTACGATTAAAACCAAGATTGAGATCAGAGTTTACTACGTTTGTATTCAACATTTTAAATGGATTTTAACGTTTCAATTTACCTAAATCTCAAAAAAATAAAAACATTTTATGAACGGAAAACGCTACCTACATAAACCATGGCGAACAGAGATTGTAACAATTAAATATTTCTGTACCGGAAATAAAAATGTATTTAATCAAAGTATTCAGGAAATTATAGAAGAAAAGTTCAAATTTTAAAAAGTGGGCCTTTAAGTTAGTGCGTATTAAAAGCACAAGGGATGTTCTTTGGTGGAACCAAACTTTGAAAACATGAGACGGAATGTTCGTAAACTTTTTAATAGTTCTAAGAGGACGAACGATTGGACTACCTATCGGAATTCCCTTACCCAATACAACATAGCTCTTAGGTAGAGCAAAAGACTCAGGTGGAGAGACTTTTGTAAGAAAATAGACGAAACTCTCCAACTGTCAACGGAGTTTAAATATCTGGGTGTCGTACTTGATCAGAAATTGAGATGGACTCCCCACTTAAATCATATCACAAACAAGGCGAATACGGCCTACTTCACCTGCCATAGAATATTTGGCGAAGCGTGGGGACCGAGCCCACAAATGTTGGTTTGGCTCTACCGGGCCGTCATAAGACCTATGGTCTCCTACGCGGCATTTGTGTGGTGGCCAAAGACGGAGCAGACTGATGCACGAAGAATACTCGATAAAATCCAGAGGTTAATCTGTGTGGGTGCAACTGGAGCAATGAGGACTTGTCCAACAGCTGCCCTTAAGAGAATACTGGGGCTCACACCACTGTACCTACACATTAAAAAAGTAGCCGGTTCTAGAGGTCTGAGCCTAAGAATAATAGTCAAAATTAAAACTGTAAGGCCAGGAAACATCAGTATCCTACATAAATTAAACTTGAAGGAGGAATTGATCCAAATAT
This sequence comes from Tipula vernalis, assembly GCA_958295665.1. Lineage (NCBI taxonomy): Eukaryota > Metazoa > Arthropoda > Insecta > Diptera > Tipulidae > Tipula > Tipula vernalis. The sequence goes on from OY282558.1 coordinate 304,814,254, forward strand.
CGGATTTGATGGTAAGGACAATAGACTGTCGAAGGAATTTTACTATTAGTTTGCCGGATAGGGCACTGGTAGAGAATATTATCTCCTTCCTCCCCCGCCATGCTTCTGTATGGTATACGGGTGGGTCGAAAATAGACGGGGGTACCGGTGCAGGGATAGTCGGGCCCGACCTAGAGCTATGCATACCAGTGGGTAGCACCCCCACAGTTTTTCAGGCAGAGACATTTACTATTGAGGTATGTGCTTCAATGTCTCAAAAAGAAATATAAGAACTGGGTAAAGTAAACAAAGTCACCCTTTTGTGGTCTCCTGGCCACTCCACCAATAGAGGAAATGAGGCAGCAAACAGATGTGCAAAAATGGGAGCAAGCCGAGATTTCCTGGGTTCCAGTCCTAGTATTGCTTTTTCCTAAACCCATTTGGCAGATGGTATAAGGGACTGGGAGCAGAACTATAGGAAATTAGTCTGGGAATCCTCCAGTGGGATGAGACAGGCCAAGAAATTATTCAGTTATAATATTATACGTCTGGGAGAGGCACCGAGGATGGACCGCCAATCCCTAAGATCCCTTACCTGGTTTTTAACAGGGCACGGCCCTTTTAACGGCTATCTACATAAAATGGCAAGTTCCCTTACGGACCAGTGCAGGAGACATCGGAACACCTACTATTCACATGCGATGCTATCATCCTAGAAAGATTAAAGTTCCTCAATGCGTATATAATTCAGTGGCTTAACGCCGACCCACTGGATATGCATCAGGTAGCGGCGTTTATTTAAGATATAGATCTACAGTTCAAGTAGGAATCGCTAGGGATGCACAATAGGCCTCAATGGTCGCAGTGCTCTGGGCTGCATACACCCACCCTTTTAAACAAAAAACAAAAAAAAAAATAAATTAAATTGAATTAATATTTTCAAAAGGATTACAGATTAGATTGTTACATTGCAGTAACCTAGGTGTTGTTTGACCCAGCCTTTTAAAGACTTTCATAGTTCCGATCCATAAGAAGGGCTGTAAATTGGACATCTCTACTCTACCTCTACTCTACAAACCACTAACGATCATAATGGTTTTCTCAGCGGACGATCATCGACTACCAATCGAACAGAATTCACATTACTCACTTTGAATATGATGAAAGCGGGAAATGATGTTGACGTTATCGTCACCGATTTCAGTAAAACTTTTGATGAGTCCCCCACAACATCATTACATTTAAATTTAGAGCCCTTCGTTACCCACCTCATTTCCTACTGTGGATGGACTCTCATCTCTCTGTGGGCCTCTGTTGGTGGACTCTTCAGATTATCAATTTTTTTCATACTTTCAATCGACGACATTGATTGTGTAATCGAATACTCGATCATTTCTATTTACGCAATCAATATGCAAATTTCTAGGAATACCTCAACTTGCTGTGACTCTTATCTGTTGCATAATGTGACCTTAATAACTTTGCGATTTGTTGTGCTAAAAATCACCTTTAGTTAAACGTCGATTAAAGCAAGTCTGTCATATTTGTCGTAAGCGTATGTATTCCCTACCTCGACATTTTTTTATCAAAATGATGTTTGTTAGATGTAAGTCCATTTGGGACCTGGGTGTTATTTGTGATAATGAGCTGAATTTTAAAGATCACTTTGAAAATATCATTATTGGAGCGAAGTTTTCACCTGCTTTTGTTGAACGCTGGTCCAGCTAATTTCTTGGCCCACAATAGTAACGAAGGCTCTTTATATAACATTCGATCGAACTCGTATTTCGTTTTCTCGTATTGGTTATTACCGAGCGTGTTTTTAGCTTCACAACTAATGTTTCTGGGTTTTGGATTCTGATCGAATAATTTGTACAGCCGAACCAGTAGCAAATATTAATTTTTTCGATTTCTTCGCCAAACATGGTTGTAAAATATCAGAGAGAATTTGAATGCGACTTTCGCGCCCCTACAGTATTCAGAGCCCCTTGATCCGATGCAAATTTGGTATTTAATATACATTAAATATAACATTTTATGTTGCCATGGCACAGAGCCGGCAGGCGAATTGAAGTAAGCCATAAAATTATTTTGGACTGCGAGAGCAGTATTTGTGGCTTTATGTGCACTACTTAATTGCTCCATCTCATAAATTTCGGCTGATTTAAAGCAATTATGGACTTTGGCTGTTGAGTTATTATCACCATTTTCTACTTTTCTGATAAAATTGTGTAAAGTACAAGCGGCCAGGACAAATTTTTCAACATTTTCTGGCATACCAATAATAGTGCTCTCAAAAGTCTAAATTTTCTGGTGACCATCCCAAACGCGCATTCAACTAAACGACGAGCTCGCGAAAGGCGGTAATTAAATATTCGTTTTTCATTAGTCAAAGATTTACGTGCAAATGGCCGTAAAAGATTACGTTTTAACGGATATGCCTCATCAGCCACAAACACACACGGCAATTCGGGTATTTCATTAAAAAGTTTCGTGACGATGGTAAATTAATGTATTTAACATGTGTTTCATTAACGCCTTTCCAAATGTTGAATGCTGGAAAAATCCTCCATCGCTGCTACGTCCGTAATCCCCTACATCAACAAATACAAAATTTCCTTCAGCATCAACAACCGCTTGAAGTAAGATTGAATGGAAACTTTTATAGTTGTAAAATTCGGAGCCAGCAAAGCTGGGACGCTGCATACGAATATGCTTTCCGTCGACAGCTCCGACACAGTTGGGAAAGTTCCAATGTTTTTCAAATCCTTTACTTATTTCTTTCCAGTTTTGTAAATCTGGTTTTTGCATATATGTATATTGGCGAAACGAGTTTCCATACGATTGAGCATGTCTCTATAACAATTGCTCTAATTGTTGAAGCTCCCAAGCGTATATATTCCCTATCTAAATTGATAGTGCAGTGTACTGTGGTAATGCACAGTTTGTAAGAAACCTATAAATTATATATAAATAAATATAATTAATTAAAATACATATTATTACTAGTTGTCATTTATCTCTATTCTCGCTATTTTTTATATTTTTTATGTTTCAGATTGCAAATCAAAGTGGACCGGTTTGCGGAATAGCTACGCTAGCGTGGTAAGAGAGAATAAAAATATTGCTTCGGGATCGGCCAGCAAAAAGCGCAAAAAGTGGTATCTCGAGGACTCGGTGGGCTTTTTAAAAGACTATATACACCAGCACAGAAATTTGACCAGCAATATGGATTTATCAACCATCGAAGAATCATGTTCATCTATAGAGTATCCAAATTTAAATGATTTGCTCTTCGAAGACGATGATTCATTGTCAAGTGAGCTGCGTCCTCCACTGGAAAAACAAAGAAAAAGTAGTAGCGCCTCAGACAAATTAGTGGAGCCAATGATCGAATACTTAAAAAGCAAAACTCTATTGCCGAATACGGCAAAATTAAGCGAGCACAAGAAAAGGAAATTCAAAGCTCAAACATTGAATTCGTTGAATGAATTGCTTGACGAACTGGAAACGGAAAGTAGTGAATGTTACCTAATCGATTAGGTAGCATTCACTACTTTCTTTAATTATAATTAACTAAAATAAATTTTTACCTTAAAGTTACAAACAGTCTTTCCTTAGGTGTAATACTTTTTCTCGAATTTCTGCAAACTTGCCCCAACAATATTCAATAACAAATCAAACGTGGTTGGTTTCATCCGCACGTAATTATAAAATTTATCGTCATCACATCGCAATTCATTATAAAATTTAAATAAAGTATTTTTTTCTGATCGTATTTTGTTAATGGGATGAACCCAAAATTTTCTTTTATTTCGCTGTTTACTACGCTTCATAAAATAATATGCACATAATACAAAATCATCCTCTGACTCCGACGACATTTTGTATTCTAAGAAATCAATTCACACCAACCTAACAAAGCAACACGAGACAATTTGACTAAAAACAATTTGTTTGATTGTATGTGCACTATGTTTAGAGAAATCGTCTTGCCTACTCGAAGCAAACACGTTTTGACTAATTCGGTGTGTTTCCAGCCTTACTTATTTTTTTCCCATTCCTAGATGTCACTTAACATACAAATAAAAACAACATGGATTCGAGCTGAGTAAACGATTTGAAAGAAAACTTTTTATGTAAAATTAACATAATTTCTTTCAAAGCAATGGTTTAATTTTAGTAAATTTATAAAAAAAATTATATTAAATTAATTATTATCATAATTTAGTTATTACTATAGAGGGAAGTCACCAAAAATACGTTTAACCGAATCAAAAATCAAACCGATTTTAGAATCCCACCGGTTCGATTACCTACTTCATTTTATTTATATGTATATCTGTCTCTTTTAACGGAATAAAATATAAAGAGATACATATTCTTAGTGTTCGGTCTGTCCAAGAAAAAAAAATCATAATTTTTATGTTTTGATTTAGATGTCAAAATTTTATGGATTTGGCGGTCAAATTAATATATATTTTGGTACTTTTTTGTTTGAAAATAAAATTAAATATTAAATTTAATAAAAACGCAATTTAAATATGTATTCGCAATTGTTGATTCGCAATTAACAACAAAAAAGAAATTCGAATTGAAATTTGAATGGACACGATATCTATGGTTTAATCCACTAACCTTTGATTTAAACAAAATGTCGTTAATAAAGCAATCCACATGATATGAATACAGATTCGGGTCATGTGGTAATGCTGTTAGAAGGAGACTAAAAAGAGATGGTTATAATTGTTTATAAATTTTAAGTTATGACGTATTTTACAAAAACAACATTCCATAAAAGTTAAGCAATAGTTTATATTCCAAGAGAATTTTCACTAAGAAATAAACATTTTCATGCTTCGATTGTTCAAACAAATAAAATTACATGTTTTATGAACATTTTCGTATAAAAATAATATAAAAGCTCATAAAGCTTCGATAGAATAATATAGACTAAAAATGTAAATGAAAACAATCGTTTTCCCATATAGTTTCATAGTAAAGAAAAAATTGTATGTACTTTATTTTAAGCTTAGTAAAAAATACAGTCAATATGGAGGCTCTTATAGAATAGGCTCTGATAATATACACACACATATATTGATAAACTTTATATCATTGTAGAAAATATCAGTAGATTATTATGATTTCCAAAGCTTACTTTGTTATATATTTTTTAAAAGCAAAATCATTTTTGTCATGACAGTAATTGGGTGCTACAGTAGTTCATATTCCCTATTAAATTTATGTGATGTTTAAAATTACGGTGTCAGCGAGTTTGCAAATAAAATGTTCAATGTTTAATCTAAGTAAACGAAATGTAAAAGTTCACCATTTCAGCGTTTATGTATGTAGATTACAAGTAATACTAAGAGGATTAGCATACTAATTTTATTAGAATACATAATAAAAATTATTTTTCTATCAAGAATATAATCGCAGCACTATTTTTGAATAGATAAAACGACTCCATCTTTTTCTATTTGAATATACAATAATACATATATCAAGAAATGAAAACCGACTATGTAAAATATACCGTATACAACCGTAAGCCGACAATTTAAATAATATTGACAAGAAAAGAATATTTTTTTCTACATTTTGCCTGATTTATATGCGAAAAACAAGGGTTAAATAAATATCAAAAATAACAAATACTTCCACCACAAAAATGCCACAACAACACCATAATCACTGCTTTAATGAAAATGAATGAGAATATTATGTTAAAATACGGATTTTTTTTTTTTTGTTTTTGTTTTTTATATGTTTCGTTAAAAGTAATTTTGGATATTTAATATAAAATAAATGGAAAAGTTTTTTAAAGAAGATAAATCTGGATAAGCTTATTACGAAAAATAATTATTGCATAGAATAAACAATAACTTAGTTTTTATTGGTGTTCCAGCTATTGTATAAATTTGTCTAAAAATATATTGAAATTAATGGTTTGATATAGCTGCTCGCACATAAATCAAAATGTATTGGAATGTTTCCATAATTTTTGTCGCCTGCGAAATACAGAGTGAATAAAAATAGCAAACATTTTTGATTGTTTGGAATCTTAGGACGTGTATTTAACAGTTCATAAAGCACGGTTTCAATCAATTAATCGAAAATTTTGAATCCAACATTTATTGGATGATAGCAGAGCCTTATACAGTAGAGTATACAGCCATAATCAGCATGACGTATTTTTTAGAAGCCTGTTTTAGTTGTATAACTTTTCACTGATTTCCATAGGAATCCATAGTAAAAATGGTGTTTTTTAGCTTCAAATTTTTCAACGGAAAAACGAAAAATGCTATAAAATTTGTATAATATAACTAGCTGACCCGGCGAACTTCGTACCGCCTAACAGTCGATTTTTTAATTTTTTTTTTTTTTTAATACTTATTCTTCTATTCGGGACACCGGATCAGCTAGTAAGATAAAAAAAGAAAAAAGAAAGTTAATAAGTCAACAATTACATTATGTCAAAAAATAAAAATTATAAAACACTTAAAATTCTTTTAATAGTCACTAAAAAATCACAATGAAAATAACAATTTCAAATTTCTTATTATGATACCTACTTATTATATTTCATTTTATTTTTACTTATTCTAAATTAAGTTTCATTTTTATTGTAGTACTTTATGGTACACAATATTTTTTGTTTGATTACTTGCCGCGTAAACAAACAGAGCAGATAGCTTTCCAACACGGGAACAGGCAACATACAATTGACCATGCGAGAAACATGGGTTTTCTAGATTAATACCACAAACACTTAATGACTGCCCCTGGGATTTGTTTATAGTCATAGCGAAAGCAAGCCGTACTGGAAACTGCAGTCGTTTAAACTCGAATGGTACGTCAGTCGGAATCATTGGAATGCGGGGTATTAAAACGTCTTCTCCTTTATACTTTCCTTTCAATATGATTGCTTCTATTACGTTATTCAGTAATTTTTTTATCGCTAATCGTGTGCCGTTACAAAGTCGCTGTTGGTTAATATTTCGCAACATTATAACTATAGATCCAACCTTTAATTGAAGATTGTGAGGCGGCAATCCTGGCAAATCTAGTGAGTTTAAAAATTCCGGTGGATAGTTCACGACATCATCGTCATTAGTTGCCGTATCAACTGATTTATATGTCCTCATTTCGCCAGGAATGTCATCTTGAATTTTGAAATTTAATTCATTTACATCAGTGTTTTTGGCAGCCAGTATAGCTCGTTCGCTCAAACAATCATGGAATAAGTATTTTTGAGCAACATTTGGAAACACTTTTTGAATGAGTTCAGCTTTTGATTGCGTTAACTGACAAAAACTCTCAGGAAAGGTGATGCAGCCAGTCAGCACGTCTATAGGAAATTTGCCATTACCGTCGTTTAGAGAATATATCTCCAGATTTATCATTTTGCAACATGACACGCATATTCTTGCTTAAATGTAATACCTTGACATGTTTCCACAAATTGGGGGAATTTAAACATGCATTCAGTTCATCAGCTTGCGCTGAACGTGGAACCACTGGCAATGTTTGCCGAAAATCTCCTGATAATAAAATCATTGCGCCACCAAATTGGTTTTGGTTGTTCCGTAGATCTTTTAAGGTTCTATCTAAAGCCTTTAAAGATCTTTTATGCGCCATCGTGCATTCATCCCACACTATTAGTTCACATTGCTGCAAAACCTTTGCCATTGCAGAATTCTTGGAAATGTTGCAGGCTGGAGTTTCGTTGCTTTGCATATTCAATGGCAGTTTTAGAGCTGAATGGGCTGTTCGACCGCCTTCAAGCAAAGTTGCTGCAATGCCTGATGAAGCAAGAGTAAGAGCAATTTCATTTTTTGAGCGAATTGTTGCCAATATTAAAGTAATCAAAAAAGTTTTTCCTGTACCACCAGGAGCGTCCAAGAAGTAAATCCCTCCAGTTCCATCATTTATTACTTTCATAAGAGTATCAAATACATACTTCTGTTCTTCGTTCAAAGAGAAACCACTTTCGTGGAAGATTTATTTGAATCGATTCTTTCAAAGTATTGAGATCATACGATTTTTCACGTTGTAACTCTTGATGAAAAGCATCGTGCATTGGGCGATTGGGCACGGCCATCCCCAATTGACATAATAGCTTGTTTGACATCATCAAGCACATATCCTCAATGGAAATCAATGCCTCATTGTAAATGTCTTCACTTATTTGTAAATTTGGATTCTCTGTTCTATTGCGTATATTAAATAAAATATCGTCACACATATTATCTTTGTATTTTATCCACAAATCAATTGGTTTTGATGGGAAGCATGTACATATGATAATGGAAAACAATGTTCGTATTTGATGAGCTTGTGATGAAATTACAGCATCATTGAGAGTTTGATCCCAATGTGCATCGTTTTCTAACAGTTGCAAACGATGACAGGCCTCTTTTGAATTCTCTGCACCAAATCCAATCACAGCCATATCACTTCCTTTGGTTACATATTTACATATGTACTTGATAGATTTTACTGAATGGCAAGATTCAACATTGAGGTGTGCTTTGAAAGTTTTTGATAAGACCGGTGAATATGGAACAATCCAACGATTATCTATTTCAATATCTTGTTGATTTACTTTGACAATTGTTGATCTTCCATTGTCTGCTAGTGATCGCCGACGATAGAGTGGATAACCATCATTTCCAGTAATTGTTTCCGATATTAATCTCCGTGGATAGCGCTTTGAACATTTACCATCTACCATACACGGTGCATTTTGATTAAGTGTTCCACATGGACCATGTATCATGTTTTTGATAACTACCTCATGCTAGCCAGAATCTACTTGTTCATTAGGGATTTCAGCTGATATGACTTCATCAACTTCATTTGGCCTAATTTTTTCAACCAACCAAATCCAAATATGTGCATGCGGCAATCCACGTCTCTGCCACTCTACAGAATGCATCCAGCAGCGTGTCTCACCAAACACACAATGTTTCACAATTAACTCCTTTAAAGATTTCAACTTTTGTCTGAAGACTCTTGCTGTAATGTCATGGCGATCAATAGGTGATTGGCCAGGGAATAACGCTTGTTTAATTTCTATCCATTGTGGATTGCATGTAAATGTAATGAACAAATCTGCTGTGCCATAATGCCGAACATAGGACATGGCATCGAAGAATAGTCATCCGGCTAACATTTTCTGCATTTCCATCAGAATTACTTGCATCTTGAAGGTGAATATACTCTTCAGACCGAAGTTTGGTCTGATTCAACCTGATGAATGTTAATCTCTCCGTTTCAATCTTTACATACATATCAACAACAAATCTGTGACATAATCGCCGGCATTTCAAGATGTGATTGTCTTCATTTTCTCTGATCATTAGGCGGTATGAATAATAGTTCATTGAACTTACTTTTTTGTTGATTTCAGAACTTGTAAATATTTTTTTTATTATAATGATGATAGTTGAATAACAAATTAAACTATTTAGTAGGTGATATAGTAGATGACGTAACATCTCATAAACCAATATTTCAATTACGTAATGGGATTTACCATCTTGATTGAGAAATCATAGCCATCTTCACCTTGCCAAAATATAATGGGATATTGCAGTGCATCATATCGTCGTGTCCAAATAAAAGTATTACATCTACAAATCGTTATTTTTTTGAAGAGGCTTTAAAGTTGTTATTGCTAATTTCGGCTTAATTTTTTTTTAGATAAAGTTCTTTCCAGAAAGTGTGGCAAGAATTTTATTTAAAAAGAATTAAGCCAAATTTAGCATTAAAAACTTGACACGCCCTTCCAAAAAATTAATGGTTTGCAGATGTAATACTCTTATTTGGACACGACGATATGAGCGATGTGTTTCCTTAATACGTTGTAATTGATTATTTCGACGATGTAAAACAATATCACGTGACTCCAAATTTTCTCCAACTACAACAATGGCAACTTCATCGATAGTAGGTGCATTAAAACGTCCTGCATGTTGGCCCACAGGAGTTTTATCTGCTCTGATAACAATTTTGTGATCATCAGATGGCATCATATCCATTGCACTTTTAAATAATATAATCAATTTATTGTGTTCGTGAAATAAGTTTTGTAATTGTTCAACTATTGACCTTTTCACTAAATTGCTATGTGCACAACGTTGATTGATTTCTTGTGGACAATTGCCCATAAAATAAATTTGCAAAAACTTGTAGTCGCTACCTAGCACTGGTAACAAAGAACCTGCTCTGTGATATATTTGACCTTGTATCTGTAAAGGAAAAAAATATATTGTAAAAATGTATATGGGCTATAATAATTATAATTAATAATACAACTGCAAATACTATTACGAACCTTAAAAGTTGGCATGAAATTTTCCCGAACTACTTTTGTTGCTCCAAATGAAGTCATTTGAAAGCAGTCGTTATATTGTTGAATATTCTTTAAAAAGTGTATGGAATCTGTTCCTACACACAAAAAAATAAAGGGTCACCACAACACCGAATCGGTGTTACATAGTGTCCCACCGATCGGATATTTAAAATTTGAATCCAATCGGATATTATAAAAAAAAATGACATAAAATACATTTGGATAAAAACTTTTACACCGCATAAAAACCAAACAGGAACATTCATGTTTAGGAACACACCGATAGGTGTATTTTATTAGGAAAACACCGAAAGGTGTATTTTATTAAATCCAAAAGAAGTTTTTCTAAAAATTTATCTTTTCGGGTAGTTAAAAATATTTATCCGTTGATGCGTGTTAAATTTTATAAAACTATATTCGGTTGGACAAAAGTAAAATACTTTTTTTGATAAAAAACAAATTAACACCGCATATTTTTTTGAGTGTATTCCTAAAACCAATGAGTACAATGGCTCTGGAGGTGGAAGCAATGGTATCAATTTCACCTTTCCATTTGCGCAACACAATCCATTGGCTTCATTTTTGTATTTCAATGCCTTACAATATTGGCAAACTGAGTTCATAGGTTCAATAGCAACACAGTTGTAGGCACTGTAATCAGACATATCGTTACAGAAAGCAGCTCGATTCAAACTTGCACCATTATTAGTCGAATGTCGCGCTTCACGGGTCTGTCTTAACCGAATTCTTTCACGTTCATTGCGATCTTCACGTTCCTGGGCAGTACGATTAGATTGATAATTAATTTGATTCGTTGCATTTCGGGTTCTTCTGCCTAAATTTGTCCGCCGCCTTATAGGAGGCATATTTAGTATAAATGAGTCACAAACACACAACACTTTTTTAATTTTATAGAAATTTGTGGCTTTTAGATTTAGTAATATTATAGATTGACAAAATATCGACATTAATATTTATACGATACTAATGGCACTCAATTGTTTTGCCTTGAATGTTTTTGTCCCTTTCTTTCTTTTGAGTTTCATATGCATGAATATAAATGCACAGTAAAACAGGCGTTGTTTTTATTGTAGAATTGTTTTCTTGTATTTTATATTCGTGCATATGAAAATCAAAAGAAAGAAAGGGACAAAAACATTCGTATAGAAAAGTGATTTGATTTGCGCTTAGCATCAAATTCAGCGATTCATTTTTATATTATAGATATATGTATAAAAGTTTTCCACATATCTTTAACACCAATATACAAGAAGGCTATATTAGTATTAAATAAATATTAATTGTAGAAATATTAAAATTAAATTATTTCTAAAATATATTTTTCAAACTTTCATTTTGAAAAATACATCAAAGTTGTAATAAAGATGTCTAAAATGTTTACAGAAAAATACGAAAAAAAATTATTAATCACAAAATAATCACACGTTCCTATATTTTGTGAATTTGTTCTGCTTTTCCTACAATTTTTGAACTTGAAATTTCCCCAGGCGGTAATTTTTGGTACGATTTTACCAAATTTTTACTGCCATCACTACAATCTGTGAAATGTATATTGACTCAACGACAAATTATGATGGATGAAACAATTGGCCTTAATGGTATTTTTGGCTTATGGATTTTGAGGAGCTCATATATCCGTGGTGGTATGGGGTTATTAATTTTTAACGATAATTTTTTCTCATTCGTAATTAATTTTTTGGTTTTTTAGATCCTCAGTAATTTTGAAACATTTTTTGTTTATTTTTTTTGTTGGATCATTATCTAATATTTCGTACGTCTCGGGATCATGTATCTGTTCTGTCATTTTGATTTGGTAGTCTAATAGGTTCATTAATACTGTCTTGTTACCTTTACCCGATTTAGTAAAACATAGGTTCGGGTTATTTTTAAAAATTTGTTTGCCGCTTTTTGGGATTTCACGAGAATTTTGTCTGTTTTAAAAAATATTGACTGAAAAATAATATTTACTAAAGATAAAATATTTTCTAAATCAGCCAAAAATTTTACAATTGGAATTGGCCCTTCGCCTACTAGAATGAAAAAGCAAAAATAAAAACTATGCAGCATAGAAAAAAAACAAAACAGAACGAAAACTTAATACTAAAATATATGAAATTTTTACGTTTTTTGTAATTTTTGGCTGGTTAGTCCTTTAGCATTACTTACAGTCCAATTCTGACGATAAGACTCTTAAGACCCTCTTAGCTAAGACCCAGTTTGTAAATTATTTTTTTTAAGACGAAAGTCTTAATCGGTATTCTGGCGGTGACAGTCTTAATATTATGTACTAAAAACTCTCCAAAGATTGTGTAGAGCTGTCAAATGGTTTTTTTTCTCTTTTTCCTAAATTTTTTTGAAATTTTTGAGATATATTTGCGTTTACTTTTGCTTTTCTTTACTTAAATACCATTTTTATTTATTTAACTAGAACAAATTTATCAAATTTTCATCCTGTATTCTTATAAATCCAATTTTCATTCTATTTTGTAATCCGTCCATTTTGTTTTTTTATGTACGTGTGTATTCTGTTTATACACTGCAATTTTCTTTGATATAAAAAATATTTTTTTTTTATTAATAATTCCAATAAATTTAAGTTATACTTATTGAAATTTTGAAAAAATTTAAATAAGTATAATTTAAATTAAAATAAAGAAATTTAAATAAAAAATTTTATAAAAATAAATAATAATTTTAATATATATCTATGTACATATTAAAAATTAAACCCATCCAACATTTCATTGCTCTTTTCTCTCTATACGAGAAATTATAAATTATGACGCTTAAGACCATCAAATGTGTCGATGTTACATAAGACCGTGTTTTAAGATCAATGACAGCTATGACTATGTGCAGAATACGAAATAAGTCTTAGTTAAGACCCGAGTACTAAAATAAAAAAAATGTCTTACATAAGACGATTTTGTAGTCTGTGACTGTGTGTCAGAATAGGCATGTTAGTTTGCTTAGTTTGGCCTAACTTTCATATAAAACATAATTAATAATTTAATATAAACATTGTTTTCGCGCACTGTCGATGATTTAATCTTGGCTGAATTATCAATTTTGCTTTTTTATGTTTGTATGTGTGTAAAATTGCTTGTGTGTTTGCTGTGATCTATTTACACTTCCTTTTAAATGAATATCGTTGAATAGATAATGAATAATCTAAACAAAAATATTTTAGTTAAATGCCGAAAAATAAGGAACTGCGTGAACTCTCAAAGCAATCCTTAAGGCGGAGATTATATCGCAAAAACCAAGTTCGCAACATTAGTGAACCCACACTGAACCAAAGCGTTGAATTGGCACAAATACACGAAAATCAAGAAAATTTGGAAGCATCCAACGAGTTATTTCAAGGTTATGCAGATGGAGCTGAAGTTGACGATAGCGAACCAAATGAATACCATGAGCCTATTTCCGAATTGAAGATAATGATGATGATAACCCGAAAGACGAATGTAGTAATAGCATTGGTGAGTTCCTTATTAATTGGGCACCCAAATATAATATTAAAGCAAATGCAGTTAACGAACTTTTATATTTTTTTTAAAATTCGCTAGCTCTTAACGTTCTACTAGACAGTCGAACACTTTTGAAAACACCTCAAAGTAGAGAAACACTAGACTGTCCACCAGGGAAATATGTTCATATCGGCTTAAGGTCAAACTTGGGTAATCTTTTAATTAAACATGAGAATGTGTCTGAATTGGTATTAGATATTAATATAGATGGCATTTCAATTGCTAAAAGTACTAGAAGTTGTTTTTGGCCGGTACTTGGTAGAGTTTTTAATTTGGATCCGAGGTATATTTTTGTGATAGGCATTTATTATGGTATAAATAAACCTGATAATTTCAACAAATATTTACGTCCATTAGTAGATGAGTTAAGTAGTTTTACAATAAATGGATATGTAAACAACAATAAATCTATTTGTGTACGAATTAGATCGTTTATTTGTGATGCCCCAGCTAGAGCTGCTATATTAGGAACAAAATCGAATTCAGGTTATTTTGGTTGTTTAAAATGTACAGAAGAAGAGGAATTTGTCAAAAATAGAATGGTGTTTCCAATTGAAACACAGTGTGAATTACGAACTGATGAATCCTTTAGGCAAAGAAAACAAGCGGAACACCATAAGCTAGATTCTATTTTAGAAGAACTGCCAATAGATATGGTCCGACAATTCTCTTTGGAATATTTACATTTAGTTTGTTTAGGGGTTATAAAAAAGTTAATTCAAATGTGGTTGAGTGGTGACTCAAAGTCTCGTTTATCAAACGTAGAAATAGAAAAAATTTCTGAGAATCTTAGGTTAATATCTGTAAGCCAACCATCTGATTTTCAGCGTAGTATTAGGCCATTAAGTGATTTTGGTTACTTCAAAGGTTCAGAGTTAAGAGTATTTCTTCTGTATTCGGGTCCTTTTGTATTAAATGATTTAATATCCAAAGAAAAATATAACCATTTTATGCTTTTACACGTAGGAATTTTGTTATTATGTCATAATGAATATTCTAAAACCAAACAATATATTGCTGATAAAATTTTGAAATAGTTTATTAATGGTACTAGCTTTTTATATGGACAACATCACTTAACATATAACATGCATTGTCTGACGCATTTAACCCAAGATGTAAAACATTTTGGAAACTTAGATCAATTTTCTGCTTTTCCTTTTGAAAGTTTTATGTATGTTATCAAACGCCTTCTAAGAAAACCCAATCAACCACTGGCCCAAATCTGTAATAGAATTTTTGAAATTAATAATGCAAAAATTATCAATTTTAAAAAAGATTTTCCTAACAAAATTTACCCAATACTACAAAGGAAATTTTTTAAAGGTGGTAAAATATTCTACAATAGAATTATATATGAAAATTTTCAGATTAACAACGACAGCCGAAACTGCTGGATATTAACGAAAGTTAAAACGATAGTTAAATTTGAATATGTAGAAAGAGTTAAAAATGAAATATTCATTTGGGGTCAAGCAGCAACGGATACTACAGATTTTTACAATTTTCCTTTTCGATCAAGTAAACTTGATATTTATGAAGCCACGTTCTCAGAGGGAGCTGAAAAACGATTCTAAAGTAATGAGATTGAAAATAAAATGTTTGCAATGAAGCTTCCATTGAGGGATAGATACGTTTTTTTTCCAATACTCCATTCATTACAAAAATGTATGTGATTTTTCCCTATTAAAAATTACTAAAATAACTTATGATTTGAAGAAATCTTGTAAAATTATACTTCTTATTTGTTTTAGAAAAGGTATGCTGTCGTAGAAACGATTTCCATTGACGAGGAAAAAGAAGTATCGGTTATTTTACAAAAGTGGGTTGTCAACAATTTTGTGTTTTGGCCTCCGAAGTACAAAAGAGCCATGGCAAATAGATTAGATGTTGATCCGTCGTGCGAGAAATACGAATGCCGTATTTTAAAACAAAATATAAACTCTTTTAGTGAGGCGAAGTGATATGAAAAACACTTTGAAAGTTATTCCAATTCGGATAATGAAATTTACAATTCGCGAAAAAGGCCGAAATTTTCATTTACTAACTATGACGAGGATTTCAACACATCAACAATCGAAACCACAACAACCGAAATTCCAAAAATCCCTCTTGCGGAAGAATTTGAAGCAATGCCACCTTTAGTACCAATTCAACCAGTAGCTAACTGTAGTGGTAATGGTACTAATTCTCCGGTTATATCTAACACACTTTCTTTTGCTGATAAACCAGACAACTTAGCGCCAATAGAAATCGAAATTCTGGAAGATAATAATGGGCCTGATTTTTTCTTATTGGACAAACGTCTGATAAAATCCAAACTCAGAGTAACGATATTGATAACACAGACGACAATACAGCAACTCCAGTTCAACAAATCGCTACTCCAGTCTTTAGAAGCAATTGCTTCATTGAAGAAATTGACTCAGTACTATTAGTAGAAAAAATTGAAAAAATCGAAAAAGATGTAAAAATTCTTAAAGAAAATCAAAATAAAATTCTAAAAAATCAAGAAGAAATTATCAATAACCAAAATATTACTAAAGAGTGTCTCGAAAATGTATTAGTAACTTTAAGGAAGACAGAAACTAAAATTTTAAAAAACAAAACTTTTGTTTTCCCTAAAATGCCAATGAACACGGTGGAGGAGCTAACAAACTTCAATTCTCATCTAATGAATAAGGAATACATGGAGCAAATGGTCAAGATGTTAATATCCCATATAAATATTTACTTCATTTGCTTTTTATTTTTTCGTATTTCTAGATTATATACATCTTTAATTTTAAATCAAACAATACAAATAAAACCGTAAAAAATATTCTGGAACATTTGCTGAGTTACGAATTGATAAAAAAACATTCTTGGTCTGGACAGTCATCGCTTTCAAGAGGTAATTTGAGTAAAAGGTAATTTTTGAGTAAAAGAAAACGCCTACTTAGAAACCCTACTTCGATCCAATTCAAAAATCCTTTTTGAAGCTGTTTTGCTGAACTTAATTTTTCAAAAGTGTTTTGGTTTGTAGCTTTGATAAGGCAATTTCACGATTTTTATTTTAATTAATGTTACATATAGCTGCCATTAAGCCTCCAGTTTCCAAGAATTCAAAGTTTCTTAATTGATTAGCTTATTATTAGTTTGATAAAGTGTTTTATACTTATACAGAGGATTGGTACTTTACAATAATATGCCGGCTTTCATTAAGGAGATAAATAATTTAAATTCAATTAAGCCTAACTTGAGGCGGCACTTGTGGATGCAGCGGTGCATTGAATATTACAATACATACTCATAATGATTTTTGAGCCTTCCAACCTATGTTAATGAATTCTTATTTCTTCTTAAGTAATTCAAGATTGGAATTGTTATAGGCAGATGTATGAAAAAGAGTAAATGTTATGTTTGTAATAATCACAGTAAAAATACATTTATTTTTCAATTATTAATTATTTTTATTTTAAACATTTAAGTGGTTATTAACCATTACTATTGCATTGTTTTTTAGTACTATTGATTTATGTATTAATATTTTTGAAATTCCATGTACAAGTAAGTGCATATGCATTTTCTATGATTTTAAAATAAACTACAAAGTAATTAATTCGCGATAAGTAAACGTTTTTTGATAAGTAAACGTATTTTTTTATTAAGAAATGTAAAAAAATAATCAAATTAAGCTAAAACCCAATAATATTATTATTTGTTATTTGATTTAATTGTTTATATTTAATATCCAATAAAATGTTGTCGTTCACAGATATAACAAAATTAGTGTTCAATGAGAACACATTTATAATTCAATTGATTACTGAGGTCCAGAATTATTTGAATTCGGATAAACTAGTTACCCTCCAGGAAATAAAAAATAGTATAAAAATTTTTTAAAGCGGGCGAATTATCGAAAAACAGTTAAACTAATTAAAAACTAATTATTAATTAATTTTAATGTAAAATTATTTCATACCCTACTGTGAATTCTAGTGTTAAGTTAAATATATATATATATATATATATATATAATATATATATATATATATATATATATATATATATATATATATATATATATATATATATAATAATTTATTTTATTTTTACAAATCCTACTATGAATTATCTTTATTGCCTATGTACTAATTATTAATTAATTTTAATTTAAAATTATTTCATACCCTACTGTGAATTATGGTGTTAAGTTAAATATAATATATATATATATATATATATATATATATATATATATATATATATATATATATATATATATATATATATAATATATATATATATATATATATATATATATATATATATATATATATATATATATATATATATAATATATATATATATATATATATATATATATATATAATAATTTATTTTTTATTATTATTTTTACAAATCACACTATGAATTATCTTCATTGCCTATGTATATAATTTATCCATTCTCGTATAAATAAATATATATATATATATATATATATATATATATATATATATATATATATATATATATATATATATATATATATATATGTATATATATATATATATATATATATATATATATATATATATATATATATATATATATATATATATATATATATATGTATGGTCCTAGGTCCGTAACACAGTCATTCGACGGTTAAATATTAATAATTTTTACCGTAAAAATCCCATTTCATAAGGAACATATGACAACATGGCAACCGTAAAATTACGGCCTTTTAGTCAACCGTTAGCCAGTCCACTTTACCTATAAATTTCTGTTTCTTCCGAATTTTAATTCGGATTAGTCCGACTTTTGAACCATTCACAGGCTTTGTGACGCCCCAAAGTCCGAAAAAATACAGTCTTTTTAAACACTTTTTATGAAAAAAGTCCGCAAATCAACCATATGGTCCTAAGTCTTTCATCAGTCATTTGCCATTACAAAAATTTTATTTTCGGGTTTCTTGATTGTACTGATCCGGAATTTAATGGTTATATTTCATATGTGTATCAGATTATTGTAAAAATGCGTTAAATATTAAACCGTCGGTGGTGGATATGGTGATCGGGAATGGAACAAAGTAGAGCAGAAATATGCACAGTTAGACATGTTTGTTAGGAACCTGGAAAATTATCCCACCTCATTACCGTGAGTCCGTACCTGGCCAAACTGTGCCCAGGGTGGCCATTTTGTGATGCTATATCACACCTTTATATCACTAGTGGAGACTTTTTTTGTGTGATATAAAAAAATGGAGAAAGTCTACAAACACAACCCTGCAAAATGAATTTTAAGAGGAAAATGATGAATCAAAGTGATAAGTTCACGTTTCCACATAACCTCAAATGACATTATATGAAAATTTTATACGAAGTGCTATTTGTGTGGTGATAAAGTAATACTTTAATGCAAAGGTGTTTATTATTTACATAAAATGTTAAAAATATAATAATCAGTCCATTGTCAATCATCAATTTTATTTTGCACTTGGTTTCATGATAATTTTCATTCATTTTTTTAAAACCCCAATTTAGTGGTTTTCCATCAAACTATTTGGAGTTTGATCAAAAACAACTAAATTAAAGTTTTAAAAAAATGAATGAAAATTATCATGAAACCAAGTGCAAAATAAAATTGTCGATTGAAAAAAGACCTATTAATCTATTTTTAACATAACATAACTAGAAAAGCCTTTGGTTTGTTAGAATTTGATGTTTAAACATTGACCAATATTTGCATTTTGTGGGGTTATGTCAGATGGTTTATGTTGATTTTTGTTTAAGAATTTTTTTTTGTCCTTTGCTTTTTTGAGCTCCCGATGAAATTTGTTATTCTAAGCAACTAGAATGTTATTTTTAACAAATAATTTACTAAACAAAATTAAAATAATTGTTGATTTTTGTATTTCATTTTTCTTGTAAATTTAACAATAACCCATTAATTTTATTTCAAAAATATATAAATGATCATTTTGTTAATAAATATCATTCATTTATATTTCGCGTCAATGTAAATTTCATTCATTTTTTGATATTTTTATTAGAGCTTTTTTTAACTAACAAAACAAATGTAAACCAGAAAATTATTTTTTTTTGTTCCACTTGTAAAAGTAAGACGGAAGAAGTTGTGTTCTTTTTCATTTAAATCATTATGCGACGTGACGATATTCATCCATGACAACACTATAGTTAGCTACGACAATTTATTTTTCGCACAGTATCGCCAAATGTGATATATTACCACAAAATGACAACACTGCAAAATGAATTTTAAGGGGAAATCAATGAATCAAAGTGATGATTTGACACGTAACCTCATTTGTTGATTTTTATATTACTATATAATATAAAAATCAACAATTATTACAGTTTTGTGTATTAAATTGTATGTTAAAAGAACCATTCTAGTAGCCTAGAATAACAAATTTCACAAAAACCATCATCCTCCTAACAGAAATGGACAAAAAATAAGCAATTCTTGAACGAAAATCAACATAAACCATCTGACATAACCTCACAAAATGCCAATAATGGTCGGTGTTTAAACATGAAATTCTAATATACCAAAGGGTTTTCTAGTTATGTTAACGTAAAAATATAATAATTAGTCTTTTGTTAATCAACAATTTTGGTTTGCAGTTCGTATCACAGTAATTTTCATTCATTTTTTTGAAACTTTAATTTAGTTGCTTTCGATCAAACTCAATGTAGTTTGATATAAAAAAATTAATTTAAAATTTTAAAAAAATGAATGAAAATTACTGTGATACGAACTTCAAACCAAAATTGTTGATTAACAAAAGACTAATTATTATATTTTTAAGTTAACATAACTAGAAAACCCTTTGGTATATTAGATTTTCATGTTTAAACACCGACCATTATTTGCATTTTATGAGGTTATGTCATATGGTTTATGTTGATTTTCGTTTAAGAATTGCTTATTTTTTGTCCATTTCTATTAGCAGGATGATTGTTTTTGTGAAATTTGTTATTCTAGGCTACTAGAATGGTTCCTTTAACATACAATTTACTACACAAAACTAAAATAGTTGTTGATTTTTATATTCCGTTTTCCTGTTAATTTAACAATAATCCATTAATTTTATTTCAATAATATATAAATGATTATTTTGTTAATAAATATCATTTATTTATCATTAGCGTCAATGTAAATTTCATTCATTTTTTGAAATTTTGATTAGAGGTGTTTTTAACTCCATATAAAAAAAAATTAAATAGCAAAATAAACAATTTTTCCACTTGTAGAAGTACGACGGAAGATATTGTGGTCATTTTCATTCAAATCATTATACGACGTGACGTTGTTCATCCAAGATGGGACCGCAGTAAGCTACGACAAATGTCAGTTTATCACAGTTTTATCACCAAATGTGATATAGCACCACAAAATGACCACCCAGGTTAATCCTAGCGAATGATTTTTTTGTAGCGGTCGCGTAGGCGAACGTTACAGATCGTTACAATGCATTGACTCATTCTTAGACTTCAGATTCTTACTGTAAATAATTTTACTGTGGAGAAAGAAATCGTGACACCTAAATTGCATCCTCTTGACTAACACAGATGTTCAAGCAAATTTGCGAATTGCTTTTCAACAGAAAGCCCTCGAGCTAATCCTCTAAGGCTCAGTGGACGGTTTGCTAAAATTTTGCACATTTTTTATAGATTCTCAACCACTTTTGGTTGCTGTAAGCCCATTCCCATTTTCAACAAATTGTGCACTCACCGACCACCAATGTAGCCGTATGCACACCCGATGATATTTGTCTCGTTGAAGTTTTCGTGGCCACTGACAAGATCAGCTTAACTTTTGTACTCTGGTGGTCGTACGCTTGTGTACCTTGGTCTCGTTCCGTAGATACATAACTGCCAGTTTATACGGCCGTATTTAACGTGGATTTAACGTGCGTCTCCAAAAGACTAGGGCACTTGCTTTGTCCTGATATCATTAGGCACATCACCCCTGAGACGCTGCGCTTCGTATCGTACTTCTCGTACCATCGCCTAGTACTTAATCGTTTGCACACCGCCACTACTCCCATTCCATGTTATTATGAATAATTAATGTTATAATTAATTTCTTCCGGATATAATTCAGTTTTTACAAAAATTGATGTCACTTGTTTAATCCAAATTAAAAATGAATTCTTACGATTAATCACGCGGAAATAATTCGGTCCCCGCTTTTCTAGCAAGGCCTCAATGCGCTGCAGATTGATTTTTTATTCCTAGCAATGTAATATTTCCTATTTTTCCAATAATACAAGTATGTACGTGATTTAAGCAAAAAACTTTAATTAACTTTAGGTGAAAATCTAGTACTCATCTAGTGACTTTTCAGTTTTCTTATTTAATGCATGATTGCATCAGAATCAAATGTCTCGTATATAAGCAGAGCCATCTTGATGTAAATAGAGCCGCCTTATGAAAAATGAACTTAAAATAAGGGACATAGAAACACTAAAAAATAATTTATTTTCATAGAGTTTGTATGGAACAACGCGATTTCGATTGACGATGAAACATGAATAAAAAGTTAAACCCAGTTAAATAATTTTTTCTGAAAACGCTAAAGAATAACTCAATGTTCTACTCATTTAAAACACAGGTTCTTAAATTTCCCTATTTACCAGCAATAATCAAAAGAAAATAAGGGAAATTAAATTAAAAAATATTCTACAATAATAACAATATGTATTAAAAAGAGAAAATTCAATTTAATGACGTCTTGATTTGTCCACATTTAAAGCCAATGGTTAGAAAAAAGACAACCAGTCTCCGCTCAACAGTCGAAATTAAAATAAATCAAAAAGAGCCAAACAGAAAAAATTAAATCAATACAATGAGCGTGAAGGAAACAATATAGCATGCTTTGCAAATTCAAAATAACAATAGAAAGATATTCGAATTCAAATTTGAATAGAGGCAATGAAAGAGATGATTGTTGTACTGTTAACAACTTTTTAAAGTATAGTGAAAATAATATCTCAGCGAAACTCATTTTTTCATCGTTCTGCGCAGCCAACAGTGAAGTAGTTAAAAAAAATCAAAAATTCAAAGAAGGGTCGGCGGAGTAATATTTTGAAAAACAAAAAAAATTATAAATAAATATATGTGAAATTTGATTCCATTACATAATGTAATTTATATTGGAAAATATCAAAAATTCTCATTATTTTATAGGTAAATTTTAAAATAACATGTGAAATTAAAAAATATATAAAATACTAACAACACCACTGGATATGTAACGTTATACCCATTTAAGGTACGAACTATGTCATTTTTCGAAACGAATAAAACAAAATAAAAAAAAACTCGATTTTAAATATAAATTTGTTCGAGGCAAGCTAATGACAATTAAATTATCTTAAATATTATCAAAAGTGCTAGTGCTAGTATGTTATCTAAATTAAAATAACATTAATTATTGTGAATAAATTTGAGGAAAAACAGTTATCAAAGTAGACAAATTCTAATCTCAAAATTTTTCCATAATAACCAAAGTTTTACTGAATTTTTTTTATATACATACATATTTATTGTATAATTGTTTTGGGATATTATGATTTTGTAAATGAACAATGAGAAAATCGAACCAATATCGGAGTCAAGTGCGTGAGTGTGTGTTAAAAGTGAACATTTTTTTGCAAAAATTACAAGAAGGTGTCATTTGCTTAAAAGATTGCGGTGAACTGGAACTGAAGTATTATGTAGCTGAAGCAACAGGTTAATATTTACTTTGAAATGTACAATAGTAACAAATTTATTAAACGAGCCCAATTTTTCTTTCCAGGTGTCGGTTTAACCAACGTATATACAATTTTTAAAGAAGCTAATAATTGTCTGGATAACGATGAATATGCAGGTAATTTCTAATTTAATTTGATCTAATCAAAGCTTATTCTAACATTGTCGTAATTCAATTGTATAGCTACCGAAGGAAATAATTTGCCATCGACATCAACAGCAACACCGAATCTAGCTTCAAATATTGGGTTTACTACCAGCCAGAACATAGAAGCCGCATCAAATGCTAACAGTACCAAAACTAATGACCCATCTAGCCGATTATTAAAATTTGAATCGCCAAGAAAAAAGGCCAAATTAAAACGCAGTTTCGTGACCAATTTGGACAACTTCGATCTTGAACTATCAGAAGAATTATTCACAATTTCCATTTAATGGATAAGTCCAATATTACCCTTAAACTTCTACACCAAAAATTAATTAAAGATTTATCTTTTACGGGTTCGATTAGCAGCGTGAGTATTCTGATGAAGAAGTTGGGCTTTAAATGGAAAAAGTCAGCCGACAATCGAAGCATGTTAATGGAAAAGGAACCAATTCGATTAAAACGGGTGCAGTATTTAAGGCAGATAGCAGAGTATCGTGAGAAGGGCTACCAAATAATTTATACGGACGAGACTTACGTGCACACCACACATCATTATGGAAAACGGTGGTGCGATGTTAGCAAAAAAACTGAGTATATTTTAAAATATTTCTGTTTTACATTTCATTAATATATTGTCGTATACTTATAGATCTATTGCACCCAATGTCAAAAGGCCAGCGATACATAATCCTACATGCTGGTTCAGAGGAGGGATTTGTTTCAGGTGCGTTTTTATGCTTTAAATCAGGAAACAAAACTGGTGACTACCATGTTGACATGAACAGCGATAATTTTTTGCGTTGGGTCTCAACACAATTAATACCAAATTTGAAGGCATGGACGGTATTGGTGATTGACAATGCACCATACCATAACGTAAAGTTAAATGCGGCGCCAAATTTAAATGCGAGGAAGCAGGAAATGAAAAACTGGCTGGACAAGAAGGGCATTTCATATCCAGAAACAATGCTAAAATTAGAGCTATATCAGATAATTAAAGCCAAAAAAGAGCGATTCCCTGAATATAAGCTCGATCAAATTATGGCACAACATTGTCACCGTGTACTAAGGTAATGTTAATAATAATAACTTCCTTAACCTTATAAAATTTAATTCTTTCTTTTATATATAGATTACCACCTTGCCATCCAGAGCTAAACCCTATTGAAAATATTTGGGGTAATGTTAAGAACCGCATTGAATTGGCGAACGTCGTCGATTTTACATCTAAGACATTGCAAGAGCATATCAACAAAGAAATTGGAAGAATAAAGTCAGATGATTGGAGAAACACTTGCCGCCACATTTGGGATCAGGAGAAGAAATATATTGATAATGAGCACATCATGGAGAATATAGTAGACGCGATGGTCATTAGAGTCAGCG
The DNA here is from genome assembly GCA_958295665.1 of Tipula vernalis. Taxonomy (NCBI): domain Eukaryota; kingdom Metazoa; phylum Arthropoda; class Insecta; order Diptera; family Tipulidae; genus Tipula; species Tipula vernalis. The sequence goes on from OY282558.1 coordinate 304,839,454, forward strand.
CTAATGACACAACTAGTACCAGCAATACATCGGGTGATCTTTTAAATTAGCTCTTGTAATAACTTTATTGTTTAATTAGTATAAAATTTTATTGTTAAGTTCACATAATTTATTTATTTTTAAAAATGAAATTTATTTATTACTTTAATTTATTTTAAAATATAATTTTAGTTTAAATAAATTATGCTTTCGGTATAATATAGTTATGTATAAGATTTTATTAAATGTTAATTTTTGAATTTAAATTTATTAATGAAAATATAGAATAATATAAATGTGTTTACTAATAATCAAAATAAAGCTTTATCTGAGTTAAATTTAAAAAACTAAAAATTTTGAATTTTTATTTAAAGAAAATATTTGATATAATATTTTGTATACCATCCATCATCATCGCGTACATAAACAACAACAAAAAATGTAAACAAATTAGCCTAAATACATCCCTGTGTTTATGCCTTTTGTTTTTTTTTGTATAAATGCGCGAGATATGTCAAAATTTCGCTAAGATATTATTTTCACTATACCTTAGTTTTGAAGACGATTTTCACTAAGAAATAAACATTTTCATGACTCGATTTTTCAATCAAATTACATGTTTCATGAACATTTTCGTATAAAAGCAAAACAAAAGCTTATAATTCTAATTAATCTAATTCTAAATTCAAATTAAAAAAACTATTTTCCCATTTAGTATCATAGTAAAGGAAAAATTGTGTGTACCTTATTTTAAGCTTAGTAAAAAATACGGTCGATACTGGAGGGTGGAGGCTCTTATTTATACAGTAGGCTCTGATAATAACTACATGAAATATTTAAATAAAAAAGTAAAAAAAAAAGATTTTCACTAGTATATTGTGCAGCTTTAATAACAAAATGTATACAATTTCCCAATTATGTTAAATAAATAGTATTTGTTGGTTTCAAAGATTCATAATAAATGCCAAATTTATGTAGACTTTAATTAAGCCTAAAGATGTACAGAAAATAATCAGAATTTGGCTCGAATATAAACGAGAATAATAATTTATGTATTATTTATTTTTTGTTATTCTTATTCCAATAAGCATAGAGAAATACCGAAGTCATTCGAATTGTTTACTTAATACTACAGCACAAAAATAAATTTTGATTACATTTTTTTTGATTTTAATAATGAACCGAATAATTTATAAAATAAAATATTCTGCAATGGAAAATAACATCTTGTAGAGGCTATATTTGGAAGATTAATTGAATGAATTAATTAGTATGAAGACTTAGTCAATAGTAAATAATTATTAACGCTGTTGCGTTTGGATCGGCAAATATGGAATTATAATTATGTATGTGTATTATTAAAAATATATTAACCATTTGTTTAGAATTTATTATGATAATTAAAAATATTTAACCACCAAAGTGTATAGTGAGCATAGCAGAAGAAATTTTGTGATACAAATAATAAGCTGGAGGTGAAATATTAATTGACATATTAATCGGTTTTCATTCGGGTAGCGGTGAAAGCTACTGTCTTCCACCAAAAATAACTCCTAGGCGTTTTAAACAAATTGTACGCTTACTGGGCGTTATATTCAAATACAGCGCCTGACGCCCGATAAATACCCACTGATTTTTTGAAAACAGTGAAATCTGCAATTGTCTTTGGCTTTGAAATTGTAAAATCGGTTTCCACATCATTGGATGATTGATTCAAAAATTACTGTGCAACAAATAAGAACCTTTGAAACCATTTCGGTAGTTTGGTATTTTGTTGAAGTTTAACTCCTCCTGTCTGGTATGATTGCTTACGGAGTTAACCACAAAGGTGTTAAATGAAAACCTTACTATCATGGATAAAATTCTTAACCAAGAAACATTGAAGCTGGTGATAAATTCTCAGCTGGGAAATCTGAATAATTGTCAGTAAAATGCATGTGCCTCAATATTTGTTCGACTTCTCTTTATATCGTTAGCAACATCATTTTCACGAACCAGGGTCACTTACACTAACCGTTAAAAACTAAGCATTTTTTGATAGGAACTCAAAGCTCTACTCTATTTTCGACATTTTTAACCAAAATACAATCCGCTATAAATTTTGAATTTTCAACGTGAAATCTAAAAAGGTGGAGGGCTATCTCAGGGGACTATTCCTGGGGCCTAATTATGAAATGCTTCATGAAAATTAAATTTTGAACAAAATATTTAATATATCTTAATAAAATACATTTTAAATACACCAATTGATATCCGATTCCTATTGAGTAGTCGCATTTGTCAATTTTAATTTCGCAAAAATTTGCTATCGCATTTTATAATAAGATGAATCATTCCATCAAGAAGGCATTTTTCGAAAATATACTTCCCGTCATGCCACGATTAGTTTGAACCTATTCTTAAAGAATACTCTTGGAATCCCAATTGAGTTATCATCTAATTTAAAATGTTCAATTTCCAATAACTCGTATCAGTGACATGTCATTTGACCAAGAAATTGGAATAGAAATTGGAATTCAATTTTGGTCAAAAGAAATAACCAACCAATTCTCGTGATTTATTTTTAAAAGTTTATAGTGTTTAACATTTATAATACTTTCATTGTTTTCTGAAAATCGAAGATACCTCTTGACGACCGAACGAAAAAAAATGGTAATTAGTCCAGATCTAACGATTTTCTATCAAAATATGATAAAAATAATTGTTCAATTTATTTTAATAGTGCACTAACTTGAACAAAAATTTCTTGCAAAGTTAATAAAAACCAATTGGTTGATGAGCCCAAACGTTAAAATTGATTAGTGATGAGGTTTATCAATCCTGGCCTAACGATGAACAAACTATTATGTTCGTCATTTTTATACAAACTACAATGTCAAAACCATCAAACGAAATTTTTCAAAAATGCTTTGCCAAGCAAATTTGATGGCAGCTTATTTTCTAGGACAGAGTATCTCCGTTCTATGTAAAGCGTGGGATCCTTTTCACTTTAGATAAAATGGCCTTTATGACCAAGTTTTCTTATTTTGAGACATCAGTCTCACTTAAAATTTCGATAGTTAGGTTTCCATCTTTTTAAAATTACCTAATAGATAAAATCAATCTAGTTAAACTGCCTTGACTCAATTTAATGCAAAACCGTTTGCATAACTTGGCCCAGAGCTATTGAATCTTGAGCCAGAGATCGGAGATTAAGTCTCACCCCGAAAATGACTCAGCTGCCAACTCTACAAATTATTAATGTATTAATTGCGTTCTATAAAATAACCAAATCAAAAATATTCCAACTGGAAACACTATACAAGGAATGTATATAGGAATGTACATGTACAATCCAATTAGAATTTACGTATGTGAATGTTTATGCAAACTCCAATTGGAAATATGTTTATTTCCTTTAAAGGTTTCAACCTTTTTCTGGTTATGAAAAAAAAATACCTATAGATTAATCAAACCATAGAAAGTGGCTCCAATCCTGACCCAATTATTTTGTAACAAAATAAGGTAAAAATTGTTCAATTTTTTTATTAATGTACGAACCTGGGCAAAACATTCTTCTAGATTTAGAATAGATTTTTTTTAAAAACAACAAGTGACCAAACGAAAAAAGCTGGTGACCTATCCTGATCTGAAACCATTCCATTCGTCATTTTTATCAAGATCCTTAGATTGTAACGAAATATCGTTTTCATTAAATGTAGGTTGGCCAGCCCTAATAATCAAAAGAGGAAAAAAAATAAAATATTTAAATACAGTAAGCAAATCATAACATTAAAAAAACTTGAATAGACATAGACAAGAATAACAGGTCAATTGGTTATAAAAAGGCCATTTCTTGCCATGCGGAAAAAGAGTTGTGCGATCTAATTTGTCAAGACGAGAGACGTACAAATAAAATAGTTAAAAATTAGCAAAAAGGAAAAAAAAATATGTAATTTTCTTTTCATAAAATTAAAATTGTTAAAATGGTTTAAAAACGTATTAGTAATATATCTAGTAAAACTAAATGATAAGTGAATTTAATTATAAAAAAAAAAAAAAAGACAAATATGAAATTTTGATCATGATAAACATAATTATAGTTCGTCGATATAATAATTAACTCATTGTGGTTAATTTTATAATAGTGCGCGACTTAGCTATCACAAACATTGGGTCAAATAAATGGAGGATGGTTATGTTGATTAATTTTTTTTGTGTGAATTTAACAAAGTAGTACATATATACTCGTATATGGTGCATATTATATTAATCATTGTATGTAAATGTTCGGCATTACAAAGCACCTTAAAACAAAAAAAATAGAAAAAAAAACAATTCAGTGAAATTTTGAAAATTTTTTTTTGTTAATAAAACAGATATTAATATTCACTCAAACATATATATGCATAATGAATACAGTGCACCGCATAATCATAGCAACACCAGTGTGAGCATATAAAATTTAACACTCAAGTTGTTTGAAAATATACGTTTGGTAACTTTACCTAGTGCAATTTATAAATCACGATATTTATCACGATTAATATTACGAACAATAAATATTAAATATTAGTGTTTTCTGCTTATACACTTAGGTTAAGTGGGTTTTCTTTTTGTATAATAGGTGGTGGGTAAGTAAGTTCTAAGTTTAGTAATATTTTAGATAGGATTAGAGCAGGCTTTATTTAGTATTAAAACAAATTGTTTATTTTGCTAATTTCTAGTTTTCTTTAAATATGTATGTACATAAATTTAGTTTTTTTTGCTTAATAAATAGTGTTATTCTTCATGTAGATAATAAAAGTATTGTGTTATGATTTGCTGAGTGAGAGAATTACGACCGGGTAAGTGAGGTGCATTGAATGAGTTAGCGAATAATATCCATTGCCACAGTTTTTCGTTTTGTGACAAAATAAACTCCCCACGACCAATACAAATTACCTCGAACGACTGAGCCGGGATAAAAGCTGTGGTACATTTGTAACAAATTTTTTTTTTTTTGTTATCAGTGGCTACATTTTTTTTTTTTTTTTCTCCATTTATCTTTTTATTTTAGAGCCTCTGATTACATATGGCGCCCAAACATAACGGACTATTGTTTCCAAAATTAATCTAGAAGTTTCGAAAACGTGGTAATGCCGAGAAAATAACTGACAATTTTTCCCATTTGGTAGACATCAGTTTAATTTTCTCGTTGACTTTACGCTATAGTTTGACAAGTTCGTGATTTTTTTTTTTTTGAATTTATTTTAATTTACTTTGTCCTAAAATTTTTTTTTTTTATCAATAGTATCATTTATCTTATTATTATTATTTTTATTCAGGCTTAATTGTGATAATTGTTGATGGCGACTTCATAATGAGTTAAATTTTCAATTCACTCACACTACCATACATGGTGCACCTGTATTTGATTTAGTACCTGGGATCGAATGTTGATGACTTAACACGATGGAACTGTTGTTGACATAATCTGCAATATGTCCTGTATTTACCTTGAATCTAAAGATAATATCTTCCAACCATGTTGTGGTGTTATTAATATTCTTTAGAGCTCAATTAGTAATTTTATTTTTTTTATTTTACTTTACAATAACACATATATTCGCTGCAACCGTTCAATTCGCTCACTTCGTGGTCATTTACATATTTATTTATTACTTAACATTGTTGCAATAATTTTTTTTTATATATATTATAACAATTTAGCTTACAGTATCTAAAAATTTTCTTATTTTCTTTGGTTAACTTATTGACTTGAATTTATCCCATTTAAACTTTAATATTACAAATAGATGTTGCATTGCTGACTCCCGATGAATTCGAGGTAGAATGTCTTGCCAGGGGTATGAAAGGAACCCCAATGGACAATCTAACCTCCTTACAAGTAGCCCTAGTAAACGAAGACAAATCCCCGGTGTTGCGTCCATTCAAAGCACATTCGGCTGCGCGCTCTGCACCTCAAACAGAATTAAAAAAATGTGCGCTTAAAATCAAGGAACATCGCGAATGGCTTACCGAAATCGGTGCTGATAATACACCTAGTCAAATAAAAATACACACTGTTGAAACTAGACTCATTCACGTAAATGCTAGACTAGAAAGATTACTTTTTAGCACTAGAACGTATAAACAGGAGTGTCGTGACCATCTTAAGACTACCAATTTGTTATTAACGGCTGTGCAAACCCTTATACAAGGAGACACAAATCTTGACGAGACCATCAAACGCATTAGAGATTTACAACAGCAAGAGCCTGGAGATTTATCAACTTTAGATGATGAACCCGAAAAAACTTCAAATACGAAACCAGTTGCTATTCAAAATATTCCTCCTCTACATCATCACCGCAACACCAGAGAGAACCGGAAGTAGGTATATCTGAAATGCTAAGTTTAACTAATATATCGAAGAATCCTGAACCTTCACCCTCGAATAACAACATGTCTAACACCAAATTACAAATAAAATCATCTAAGGTGATTAGTAGCTTGAAATTGTGCTTCGATGGAGATTCCGATAAGTTGGCAATTGAACGATTTATATTCCGAGTCGAACATAAAGCAGAAACGTTTGGATTATCAAAAGAAAATTTGGTGCATCAGTGGAGGAGTTTTATTGACTGGTGCTGCATCCAATTGGTATTGGTGTCACATCGAGCGTAATCCCAATATTGATTGGAATCGACTTAAAAGAGATTTAATGGAAAGGTTCCAAGACCGGCGAACAGATCATGACATCAGACGACATATTGAAGCAAGGATACAGAAACCAAATGAAAGTTTTCGGGTTTTTTATAACGACATCATTACTTTATCACTTCAATTTCGTAACCCAGTACCGGAATCGGAACTGTTACATGTCATTCGTCGTAATATGCGAGCAGGTTTTCAAGTAATACTGGCAGACCAGGAAATAACATCAATGGCAGCACTTGTGAGACGCTGCTTATCATTAGAAGACACTTGGAACCGTACAGGTTACGTACCGGAGAAATTATGTACACGAAATAGTATAAATGAAATTTACAGCGAAGAAAAGGTTGCCGCCGTTCCTCTTTATGTTGATGAAATAAACGCTAGACAAAAGGATATGTATTCCAACAAAGTACATATTCCAACGCAACCTACCCACGAAAATTCGATCATATGCTGGAACTGTCAAGATATGGAACATGCTTATACGGATTGTACACGTCCTCCTAAGGTATTCTGTTTCGGATGCGGACGAACGGGCATCTTAAAGCCAAACTGTTTTAGATGTTCGGGAAACATAGCACCGAGGTTTCGAACTCCTGGGATTCCGATACCTCAAAGCCCGTCTACTCCCAGATCAATCCAAACGGATGCTGCAGCAAATACAGATCCCGAGCTAGGGCGCATGACGGTTCTACGACGAAAATAGATTCAAACAACAAAACTATTTCTCCAACAAAAATTTATCACCCAGAAATACCACAAAACTATCACCAACATATCAATAGGGTGCGCCAATACTGGCGAAATAAACGCACACTTCGTGAAACTGTGGAGGAAACTATCTTCGAACCATTTCCTGATAAACGACCATTTACTATGGTTACCATTAACGGACAAGAGTATCAAGGGTTACTTGATAGCGGTGCCCCATCACAGCGTTAGGAGTTGGAAGTGAAAAATACCTAGAAAACAAAGATTACAAGATGTATCATTTACCTACCAAAGTTAAACTGGCTTCAGGGCTTCCAGTAAGAGTTTTCGGATATATATATGCCAACATCAAATATAATGGTTTAGAAAGGTCGCTTAAGGTGTATATAATACCAGCTTTGCAACAGGCACTGTACCTTGGAATTGATTTTTGGCGGGAATTTAACATAAAAATTACACCAGCCCAGCCATCGATTTCGAAATTACAAGATGCTTTTACGAATAAGCCAAACGATGAAGATCTCCGTCATCCATTAACTACCAGTCAAAATGAAATATTGAAGAACGTTGAGAAATCATTTCCATCTTTCGAAACAGATGGTCTCGGACGTACCAGCATTTTAGAACACTATATCGATGTAGGCGACGCTAAACCTATTAAACAGCGTCGCTGTGCCGTATCACCCGCAGTTCAGAAATCTTTTTATGATGAACTTGACAGAATGATATCTCTCGGCGTGATACAGGAGTCAACTAGTTCTTGGAGTTCTCCGGTGACATTAACCAAAAAGAAGAATGGTACAGTTCGAATGTGTTTAGACGCACGTAGGCTGAATGAAGTGACGATAAGGGACGCGTATCCATTGCCTATAATAGACGGACTCTTGAGTCGGTTGGACCAAACCAAATTCATTTCGAGCATCGATTTGAAGGATGCATTTTGGCAGATTCCGTTGGTTCAAGAGTCTCGTGATAAAACTGCTTTTACCGTCCCCGGTCGCCCTTTGTATCAGTTTACGTTGCTACCATTTGGACTGTGCAACTCTCCTCAAACTATGTGCAGGTTGATGCACCGGGTAATTCCACATCAGCTCCACGAACAAGTGTTTGTGTATTTGGATGATCTCCTTATCACATCTGAGACATTTCATCAACATATTGCCCTATTACGTCAGGTAGCTTCTCTTTTAAAAGCGGCTGGACTAACTGTAAACGTAGCTAATAGCAAATTTTTACTCAGAAAAATTCGCTATTTGGGGTACATAGTGGGAGATGGTTGCCTTAAAGTAGACCCGGAGAAGCTCGAGGCCATTCTTTCGTTTCCGGCGCCAAACACTGCTAAAAAGATACGCCGTTTCTTGGGTATGTCAGGATGGTACCGATGATTTATTCCCTCCTACGCTATTCTTGCAGCTCCAATATCTGATTTATTACAGAAGACACGAAAATTTGTCTGGGACGAAAAATGTCAGGGTTCGTTTGAAAAGCTTAAACATGCATTATCGACGGCACCTGTTTTGACTCATCCAAATTTCAAGCAACAATTCTATATTCAGTGCGACGCCAGTAGTACAGGCGTTGGCAGCGTGCTGTTTCAGATCGGCGATGATGGTGGCGAGCATCCTATTTCCTACATGTCGCAAAAGCTAAACAATGCTCAAAGAAATTACTCTGTCACAGAGCTGGAATGCTTAGCTGCTGTTCTTAGCATAAAAAAATTCAGAGCTTACGTTGAGGGGCATCCATTCACCATCATTACTGATCATGCCAGTTTAAAATGGCTTATGAATCAAACCGATCTTTCTGGTAGATTGGCACGATGGGCACTAAAGTTACAAGGATTTGTTTTCACTATACAGCATCGAAAAGGTGTCCAAAACGTAGTACCCGATGCACTGTCACGTGTGTTTATGGATGCAGAGCTTGAAGCAGAAAAGGATGCAGAAGTACTTCACGTAGATCTTGAATCCCCACATTTTAGCTCTAATCAATACGTCCAGCTCATCGACAAGGTTCAGGCAAATCAAAGTGAATATGCTAATCTAAGAGTTGAGAAACAAAAACTGTATATTAATCCTTCTAACAATCATGGTGAAAGCTGTACTGATATTTCATTTTGGAAATTGTACATTCCAAATGGGTTAATTGGCGATATTGTTAGCAGAGCACATGATCCACCTTTATCGAGTCATCTTGGAATTGCCAAAACTGCCAAAACAAATTCGGTGGTCAGATAATTTAAATAAGAAACGACCGAATTTACTTCAATTCTGATTCAATGCAAATCTGAATCTTATAAATACATTAGAATTCGTATAGCATTCAGGAATGGCCTTTTGTTTACTTTGAATGTGTCTATTTCCCGTCGTTAAATATTAATAATTCCGACTATTCTCCCATCCTGGAACCAAACGCAAACATTTACTGTTACTTTGACTAGGAATCACCTTTATTAGATAGCAAACGTTCCAATTTACAAAGGGCTATTACCAAAACTTTAAAGCCTAATATCTCAATTTCATGTCACCAGTAGATGCCGCGTTTGGTTCTGGGAGGCAGTATTCTGATCGAAATATATTTCGAAGCTAAACTTAATTCTCCCTATACACAACCTTGTAAATCATTAAGTACTAATTTATTAAAATATTAAAGCAAACACTTTCAAAACTGAAGTAAAAAAAAGCATTTACTTGTTTTTATTCACTCCACCAAGATTACGATGCCTATATAAAAAAATTTGTTTGCAATAGGTGTATTGGTTTGTGTTAAACTATTTTAATTTTAAATTTGAAAGCTTCAGTTACAATGCCTAGGCGTTATATTCGAATGGGATTAAAAGATTTTTTTTAGAGATTCTTAAAATATGGAAATTTTTGCCACTTTCGAATAAAACGCTCAGGCGCCATTTACGGGGGAAGACTGTAGCTTTGTTATGTTTATAAATAAATTTAAATTAACTTAGTTTTAAATGCCTTTCTTGAAATATATTCTGAAACTCTGCTACGTTTAATTCGACGTGGCGATTTAAGTTTTTTGAGGGTGGGTACTCAGACAATATATTTTATTTTGTAAATATTTCACTTGCTAAGCCAACAGAAATTTAAATTGCTCCACCGCTAAGTGACCCCTAATCCATCTTATCTTATGTTACGATACAATTATTTTAGGTTTAATCGTATCAAAAATATTTCAATTGTATATGTTTAGATTAAGCTTGAAGTCTTAAAAGCTTTTTTAAGATTATTTTATATTGTACGCTCGTAACTAAAAGACAACCTCCTCAATTATGTAGTACAAAAATTATTTACAATACCCTTAAAGTATTCCATATTTCTATATAAAGTACATACATATAATAGCTTAAGTGTAAATCAAAACTTTAACATTTGGTGAAAACATAAAAATTTATTTTCATACAATATACATAGATATGACAACACACATTTACTCGACTATAAAATGTTTTCTATGTAACGAATAAAAATGAATTCCGTTTCAATTTTTTTCTTTTTTGTATTGGGGGTACTTGTATTTTGCAAGATTTATATCGACACAGTATTTCCTTTTAAATCCTTATAGCATAAAGATAGCATACTATACAGCGTATTGTAGGATTCCTTCGCAAAATAAAATTATCAATTCGGGTTTATTTCAATTTCAATTATTTTCGTAGTGCTTCCGACGTACGAGTACATATAATAATTATTTGTTTAGCTGAACAACAAATAAAATTGTTATTTAATTCAACAATATACATACTCGTATAAAAATGAAATATTTCATCAATTTTTTGCTCGAATATTTTCGAATACATAATAATATATTATACATAATATAATACACGACATCAATACATTTATTCTGAAATAATAAAATTTTTATGTAAGAACATACATATTTCATGTGTGAAATAAAGCAAGAAATTCTTTTTGAAATGATTTCGCAAATATTTTATTATTTTTTTTCTATGTATTCCTGCCACCTTATGCTGGCATTTTATTTTTTGTAAAATACATATATCGAATGAAAATCAATTGGATCATGTACACGAATGAAAGAAATGTTTTAGAAAAAAATATAAAGAAAATCATGATAAGAAATGCATATTATGTAGTTCACATACATATTTGATTGTATTATGCTGTCTGGAGAACATTATTTGTATTCTATTTGCTTTTGATAATTTTTTTTTCTATCTGATAATTTGAGGACATTTCCCATTTTCGCAGGTTTTGAACAGAAACATATGCAAATTTAAATCATGTTGAATCTATAACGGACTGCATCAACAATGACGTGCTTGATACATTTATTGAGAATCCATGAAATTGACTATCCATAGCCTACAAGTCAGAATACAAAGTTTACCAAAGTTTAAAAAATCGGTCCAAGCCAAATGAGTATTTACGACTAATTTTCAAAATAAAGAGCAATAAAAATTCGAAAATATCAGCTGGATAACGCCGTAATTTTTTATATCAAGCGTCACACAAATTATTAGGTACGCTTGAATTCAATGATGAAAATCCCAAGTGCATCCGAAACTGAACATATTCAGCTCGGCAGTGCGGAGTGGGAAAAGAGAAGGCAACTTAGCCCACCATATTTTTAAACGAACGGGACGAAGTTATCTTCGTGTAAAGGCTTTACCACAGCTAATTTTCGTGCGATGTATTTAGAAAAGCGAAAAGAAAATGTTTTTTATGATACCTGCATGTGAACCAATTGCTTCATATAGCAACAGAATTTATTATAAGTTGGGGCGTACAAACCAACACAATTTAACAGAACTTTATGTGAGTAACTCATTCACCAGTAGTCAACATGTTAAAACTAAATTTATAATTCGTGGAATCCCTGTTTTTGAAAAGAAAAAAAATATCAAAAATAATTATAATTCGAGAAATCCCCAAATGTGAAATTTTGTATTAAATTGTTCATTCGAGATAGTGATATGGTTTGATATAGACCTCTGTAATTTTGGTTAAATAAATAAAATTCATTAAATAAAAAAATAATAATTCCTTATAAAAATATGGCCGAGAAAGGAACGGGTGAACCACAGACACATGTTGCTAAGCAATCTAGAAAAAGCTTGACGTTGGTGATGAAAATGAATGTTATTAGGCGAAATGAGAACGGTGAACGACAATCCGAAGTGTCCTCCAGCCTAGAAGTTCTGCTTTGCTGATCTCGATTAAATGCCTCAATTTCTAATTGTTGATCATTAATTGTAAGTGACTGGTCACTGCTTTGATTTAACCTCTATTGATTCATTGGCTGGATAAGGTTTGCATCATACTGAGGTGCCACTTCATTCACGGTAGACCTTAGTCTAAGTGTTGGCTGTTCATTAAAATGCCTAGGATCGTACCAAGTCTACTGCCACATTCTTTCATAACGTTGACACAACACTCGCAATTCTTCCAAGGATCGAATCGAACTTTGACTTGATAAGGTCACATTTCTCAATGCCGGATTCATGTTCTGACACAAACGATAAATGAGTTCCCTGTCGGATAAACGGTTTTGAAGGCGGGCGTTTAACTTTTGTATACTCAATGCAAAGTCTGAAAACGATTCCCGTTGTTGACGTTTGCGGAGTATTTGTTCCCTAATTTCTTCTTCAAAATCAAAGGAGCTGAAATATGCTATTATTGCTGATCTCATTTGGTACCAATCTGCATCTGGATGATCTAGCTTAAACACCCAGAACCAGTCTTCGGCTTTTTTGTTAAAAACAAATGCAAAGCTTTTGTCAGTGCGGATAACGAAAAACCATCATCCCGTGCCATCTGTTCCATTCTATGAATAAAATCGTGAACATTCGTTGCATCAATACCGTTAAATGACAAGTTTCATGTCTGCCTAATCTTGTAGAATCTCGACATGATGTTTTGATAGGCAGGTTGTTGAACAAATTTGGGTGCTTCTAACGATGTCGGATGAATGTTCATGTTTTGTGGAGGAATAATTTGGTAATGAATGTTTTGTCTTGGCATGTCTGTTCGCAAATTTGAAAAATATATAGTTGGCGGTAATTCAACATTCGAATTACTGCCCCACTATTTCTCCTGGATTCCACCTGTGCAATAAAATCTATAACGAAGCTTTTCATTTCGTTCGTTTCGACAAATGGTTTATGTGTTGTTCTTGCTTCCATTGGAGGTGGTAAGGTGTATTGGGTCGTGCCAGATACTTTACCTTTTTGATCGTTGGATTGATCTCTTGAAGGATCGTCTGGTTGTGATAGTTGTGTTGGAATCAAATGATGTGGAGATGTCCTTACCTGTTCCCTTTGAACTGCTGAATCCTTTAAATCATTGATGATCTTTAAATATCTGTTAAAAGATCTGCGCCAATTACTGCATAAATTAGAAAGGATTCCTAAATCTCCAAAAGAGTTCTCTAATCGTTCAGTTCGATCCGATAATGGATAATTTTGCCGAGCACTTTAGCTGCAATTTCTATAGACACTTCGGTTGTTTGTTCACCAAACTTGGATCTCATAAAATAAAATAAAGTTACGAACTTAATGAATACGTCTTTGAACTCTTCAGCATATACGAGGGCGGATTGAAAATGAAGCTACCTAAGTAGGAAAACAAAATTTTTTTTTGCGAAAAACCATTTATTTCTCAACATAGTCTCCATTTAATTCGACACACTTAGTAAGACGATATTCCAACTTTTTTATACCATCTGAATAATACGATTTCGAGAAAACCTCAAAATACGCGTTAGTTTCGATAATCACTTCTTCGTTTGAGATGAATCTTTGTCCTGCGAGCCATTTTATCAAGTTTGAAAACAGGAAAAAGTCACTAGGAGCTAAATCTGGACTATAAGGTGGATGATCAACCAATTCGAAGTGTATTTCACGTAATTTTAGCATCGTATCTAATGCTGTGTGAACCGGTGCGTTGTCTTGAAGAAAGAGCACTTTTTTCTTCTTTAAATGTGGTCGTTTTTCCTTGATTGCATCAACCAATTGATCCAATAATGCACGATAATACTTTCCTGTGATTGTGGATCCTTTTTCAAGATAATCGATGAGCAATATTCCGTGTGCATCCCAAAATATAGTGACCATAACCTTGCCAGCCGATTTCACTGCCTTTGCCTTCTTCGGAGCACTTCCACCAGCTTTGGTTTCAGGTGTGTAGTGGTGGACCCACGTTTCATCAACAGTAATTAATCGACGCCAAAAATCAACAGGATTACGCTTTATCATGTCCAAACACCGCTGTGAAGTGGTCTGTCGAACTCGATTTTGTTCGACACTGAGCAAACGCGGCACCCATCTTGCCGATAGCTTTTTCATATGCAAATGTTCATGCAAAATGTTGAACACACGTTCATATGATATGTTTACCATTTCAACAATCTCACGCAACTTGACTCGGCGATCATTCATAAAGATATCGAGGATTTTCTTGATATTTTCTTCAGTGACCACCTCTTTTGGCCTTCCTGTTGATGGTATTGTTACAGTGCTTCTTCGGCCGCGTTTAAATTCAGCAATCCAATATTTTACTATGTAATCTGACGGAGGAGACTCACCGTAATGTTTATCGAGCTTTTCTTTTGTCTCTTTCGCCGTTTTCCCTTTCAAATAATAGTGTTTAATCACTGCACGAAATTCGTTTTTTTCCATTTTTCCAGAAACACAAAAGTTGCTTACTTCAAACGACTACAACAAATAAACTAATCGATGAATTTGGGTGAAATTTTAACAGCTGACGTTTGACAGATCGCAATTTCTAAAAAACAAATTGTGTTTGTGCTGCCATATAGCGCTAGGTAGCTTCATTTTCAATCCGCCCTCGTAAACAAGAATAAAATTAAATTCAACATAAAGCTTTTGGAAGATTCTCACGGATAACTAACACCAGTTTGCGTCCTCTTCCAGTGAACACAAGCTGGAACAGTCTACAGTCTCTTCGGTGGACTCTGGTAGACGATGTGTATTTTTGAGCTGCGCTATTTCACTTTTTTAGTTATTGTTTTTTGTAATCAATTTAATATTAATTGAATATCGAATATTAAACTGAATTAAAAATTTACAAATATTTTGATTTGCCCTTTATATAGAGACTTGGCTATTTCTGGTATCTTGTAAATCTAATGCGACTGACTACCAGCGCTTTTATTGTTCCAATCAATAGTTAATTAATTTTTTCATTCGTAAAAAACAACTTTTTTTATTCTTGTTTTTTTTAAAACGGTTTCTGTATTTTCTTTTAAATAATTGTTTTTATATTTTACCTTTTTAAAATGAGCTCTATGGACAATACCGAAAAGTTACTAAATTTTCTTATTCGGAGCTCGCATTGTTCAACCCTTTCTGTTTTGACGTTAGTGATGACATTTCGCATTAATAATTTGCCAAAAGGGCTCAATCACCACAAGCTCTTAAATTAACTAAATAATTATTTACTAATAAATAATCAACTAATAATAGTTGTGTAAAAATTAAACTTACAAAAAAAAAATTATTATACAGATATAAAAAAAAAATATTTGTATTTGTATATAGAATTTATACGCACGTATTCGATCGTGTATACGTATGTGGAACTATATAGACAACAATCTCGATAAATATTGGTGATGTATGAATGAATATGTAGCGCCATGTGAATCAAAAAAAAATTGGAAACTAGAAAGGATTGTACACTATGAAAACTAAACTTGAGATGTCCTAACAGGTGATAATGGGATAATAACAAAGAATCACTAAGCATTCAACCAAGTCAACCCTGTTAAAAATTCAATCAAAATAACTTCCAAAAGTACACATTAGGGAAAGGAAATTGGGGATTTGGAATGGTTACTTAAACCTTTCTGTGCAGAACGCAATAGTCGTATGAGCAGGAGGAACTCATGACTTCCTCATGTATCAACACCGGCTCATTCGAAAATATAATCTATACACAAGTTTAAAAAAATTAAAAGGAATTTGTAGGGAAATGAACTTTAAATGTAATTGAAGTAAAATTAATGCGATAGTTTATATGTAAAAAGAACATTGTTCAATTGGCAACTAGCCGCTAGTTAAGTTGAAAACTAAAAAAAAAAATTAATATTTAAAAAAAAAAACAATTTAAAAGAAAAATAGTGACATTAAGCGGTTTTTAAGAAGCCTTTGTTAAGCAGTGAAGCTGCTCGGATGACTTTTTAGGTCGACCATATAAAAAAAATCTGTTACAATATTACGGTTAAATTATATTTCACATGGTTGATAGAACATGTGTTTTTCTTAACGGAATTTGAACCACGCGATTTTTTTACCAAACTGAATTTTCACGCGGTCCCTGTTTCGGCGCCATTTTGTTACGGACAATCCTAACGGCTGTACGCTTTTATCCGGGTAGGTTCATGGCTGGGAGGTTATTGCCACTAGGATCTTAAATTGGCTGAACAAACACATTTTTACGTACATTTTCACTTAATTATTCACTGAGACGAAACTATGAATCTCATGGGCCACTTCATCACATCACCAATAAAAAGAAATATTTACTCCATTATAAATAAATTATTTAATTCAATACTCAAAATTTTTGTTTTTCATTTTAATAATTTTAATAAGACTCAAAAAAAACCATATAAACACCCAAAACAATTTAATAATTATAAACACAAAAAGGAAATACTCACCAGACAAATTTCACGAAGAGAACTCTATACCTGTCCGATGGCTGAAAATTTTTTTGTTAATTTTCACACTATTGAGAATTATTATATAATTTTTTTTTTTTTTGATTCTTATTTACAAAAATAACTATTTTGAATTAAACTTTTTTTTTTTGTTTTCTTTTCTTTTTAAATATAAGAAATACTACTTAAGAAATATTCTTAAAAATACTTTTTTTTTTTGTTATTTGTGCTTTCACATAAATGTAACTATGCACATACTATATGTATATACGCACAGTATGGATCTTACTATAGTAATCACTTAACCAGTATCACTAAATTCACTCTACTTCTATTTTTTTATTATTTACTTATGATACCTTCACTTATGTAACTATCAATATTTATCCACTTAATAGAAGTTTTTGGGCCTAGGTATATGAACAAAACATATATACTTTAAGTCCACTAATCTTTTACGTTTATGGTGAACAGCGTTTATGGTGAACAGGATATTTTTCTCGCTCCTCTGACGTATTTTACATCCAAAAATGTAGTCTTAAAACAAAACAATCAAGAAGTACTGTTCGGTTTAATCACATAAAAACCGCTACCCTAATACAACGGACAGAGAGGCCCGACTGTTGTCCTCCGGATCAATGCCAATCACTCCACAGCTCTGTGCCCAGAACAATATATACTATACATAATATATTTGTTTGGAGGTTTTTTTTTTTTTATTTCTATTGTAAAACCTATCAATTAAAAATGATACGTCACTATCCGACTAAAGTTTATTATTAGGCAAATAATGGAAAAAATTATAATAATATTGAACAAAATTAACTTACTATAATATAGTGTCTGTTTTATCTGTTCTTCTAAAATCAATCCAATTCTATGCAGTGTACATACAATGTTACTATTTAATATAATGTAATCAGTGCGGCCTCTCAACTCAAACTGCACAAAATATTCCAAATTAAAAAAAAAAATGTTATAATACAAAAAAAAAATTCCCCTACTACCTTATTATCAATGTATAGTACATTAGTACATCGTCCATACATTGCATTCATCAACAATACACAATCATTATGGAAGTAGATAAAGTATATGGAACAAAATTCCAAAATATTGACCGGTATTAAAAAAAACTTAAATGCAAACACATTTCGCCTTTGTCCCTGTCTCTGTTGCTATGCCCATCGTGCCATCATCATCAATGCAGCCGTAACAGATCAACCATTAGAACCATTCTTAAAAATTCTGATAACATTAAGAAATCCATTTGTACAATAACTTCATTATCTGCGAAGAAAGTAACACTCACAAGAAATACTCAAGTAGAAGAAATGGAGAAATATTAACATTCTGGATTGATGATCAAACGTAGAGAAATTTGCCGCTCAGCCAGGGCATCATAATGGAAAAAGCCAAGATATTATATTTAGAGCTTGTAAATCGAACTGGAGAAAGCTCCACAACCGAGAGTTTTGTTTCAAGCCAAGGCTGGTTTGAAAAGTTTAAACTACGTGCAGATTTACACAGCATTGTTGTGTGGAGTTTTGTTCAATGGATTTTATCAACTTTGTAAGTAGCACGGCGCTACATAATTCTAGGCGAGGGATCGAAATCTGCTTGATCGGTGGTACTTTGGTTTTGCTTGTGACTAGGTTCACACTAATTTTTTTATCACTTGAAATCAAACGGAAGTAGATTGCTGCTGCGTATGCACGTTCACTTGCGTCGCAAAATCCATGTAGCTCGATATGAATGGGGTTTATGCTACCTATAAACCGATTAATGCTTATGTCTTGAACTGAATGTAAAGTTTGGTAAATCTCTCTCCGTTGTTTTGACAACTCGTCGTTTAACGGCTCGTCCCATCCTAGATCTACTATCCAAAGCTGCTGTATGAAAATTTTGACTCGTATGATGACAGGTGCCAACCAGCCTATGGGGTCAAATATTCTGCCCTCGTTGGATAATACCTTTCTTTTTGTGATGTAAGTTGTGTGTTCGATGTCCACGTGAAAATGGAATGCATCTCGAGTTGGACTCCAGCGTAGACCTAATACCCTTTGAATGTCTGAATTGTCGTTAATTTGGATAACATCACTGTCTTTCGTCCCTTCATTTAACTCGTCTGCGTTAGATACCCATTTGCGTAATATGAATCCCTTGACTCGTAGAGCTGCATCAATTCCTTCTTTTAGTTTTCTTGCGGTGTCAATAGAGTTGGCCCCCGACAACAAGTCGTCAACATAAAAATCCTCAAGAATTGATTTGTATACTGTTGGATTTGTATCAATGGCTTACAATCCAATCTCTCGAAGCGCTCTCGTCGCGAGAAATGGAGCTGATGATGTTCCATATGCTACCGTTAGCAGGTTATAGTGTAGGACTGGCTCGGAGGGGTGAAAACTATCCGTTGAAAATTGGTGTCTTAGTCATCAACCCAAACTTGCCGGTACATCTTCTCGACATCCGCTGCAAATATAATGGCTCGTTCTCGGAAACGCAACAGGATTTCTGTCAATGAAAACTGTATTGTCGGACCCACGGCAAGACAATCATTCAATGAGGAATGAGAAGTTGTTTTTCATGATGCATCGAAGACAACTCTCCAAAGGTACACTCCAAAATTTCGTGCAACGTTTAGCGGTATCTCCTTCATATGCCCCAGCTTTATGTATTCATCCATAAATTTCTTATATTCGTCGGAATCGTTGTTCCTTGCCCTGTAATCGCCGAATTGCGATGGGTAATGACTTCCCTAAGTCGTTTCTGTTCCGCTTGAATGGCAATTTTACAATGAACTTTCCACCTGCTGCCTTTGCTAAATTCTCTTGGAAATGGTTTTTGCAGAATTGTTCTTCTTCGGTCAAATTGATTTTCGTTTCAACTTCTTCCACTTCCCAAAATCTCCGTAAGGTTCGATCGATATCAAACTCAGATATGTTCGTTGTAAGACCGCTTATAATTTTGTCCTCATATGTAGCGTTGTTACGAAGATTTCCTGCTGCAACCCAACCGAAAATTGTATTTTGGAGGATAGGCATATTTCACTCGTACGAATCTGGCCATCAATTAATATGTTGAAGAAGTGGTCGATGCCAATGAGAATATCTATTTCGCTCGAATTGCCAACGGAAGAATTTGCTAACGGTAATTTTCTCCAAGCATCTAGGGTTCGCATGGTATCATCATATCTCGGTATGTTTGACGTAATTTTATTAATGATGGTTCCACTTCTGGTTAAATATGGATTGTTGCCATTCCTCTGGTGGTGCCGGCGTCCGAGTGACCTAGGCCTCGTACTGTGACTCTTCCATTCTTGCGACAAATTCCCAGGCGCTGAATGCAAGATTCAGTAATAAAACTGGCCTGGAATCCAGAATCCAACAGTGCGCGACAGCACAACAATGTTCCGGACGAACTCATTACCTTGGTCATGGCAGTTGGTAAGACTGATTGAACTGTTGACGTCTGGCCATAATTTATTGAAACTGTGGTTGATGTTGGTGACACCGCAGAAGCTGGTTTTTGTTCTTCCACGTTTGTTTCCGGTGTTGAGCCGGTTTGAGATACATGAAGAAGCGTGTGATGCCTTCCCTTACATATTGTGCAACGTCTTCTTGATTGGCATTTAAAGACAACATGTCGGTCACTTAAACAATTAAAGCATCGTCTGTTTTTCTTAGTCCATTCTCGTCGATTGGTGACTTCCAATTCATTAAACTGTGAACATTGGTAGATGGAATGGTTGCTTGATTGACACATTGGACAATTTGGCTGATTGGTCTCGACATGGCCCTTAATTGACAATTGCTTGATTGGTTGAGTCCGTTTATATGGACTTTGCGTAGATTCCAACGCATCACTTCTTCGTAGCAGGAACTCGAATAATTCTTGAATCGTAGGTACCTGCTTTTCTGCTGTGCCTATTGCCCATTGACTCTTTGACTCGTTATCCAATTTATTTAATATGATGTAAATGAGCCACAGATCTCTGGCTTCTCCGTCTTTCCCCATTGCCTTCAAACCCCTAAGCACTTCATCAGAGGTATCCAGTAACTGCTTCACATTAATGCGGGTTGCTGAGCTAATGGTTGGTTGATCTAGGAACGTTCTAATGAAAGCGTTGATCGTGTACTTCTTCCTGTCATATCGCATACGCAATTTTTGCCAAGCTTAAATGTAATTGCTTTCTGTAACTCTGAAGTGACGTAGTAGACTAGCAGCTTCACCGCGGAGTAGTCCTTTCAGATACTGAAACTTCTGAACAGGTATTAGTGTGTTTGGATCGTGAATTGCAGACACATACAGATCGTGGAACGATTGCCACTCAGTGTACTCGCCGGAAAAAGGTGGTATATTTAATTTGGGTAATCTGACCTTTGCCCCATTTTGGGTAACAGTCGCTGAATTATCTAAGCTGGTGTTTGCGCTGCCGCTATCGATTCCAAGCTGTCGAATCAATTTATTAATTTTAGAAACTACTTTATAATAGTTTTCCTCGTACTCCATGTCCGGTTCGTACCTGTCATCTTCAGCAAGAATGGTGTTTTCCAGCTGCGTAAATTGACCTAATAATTGTTCCGCTCTAGATAATGTTACCCTGCATTCTTCTATCGACAGATCGCTTGTTGGGGTTTTGAGCGAGTTCAATAAGAAAGTTAATTTGCCCTTGTTAGCAGACTTCTGCCTTTATAAAATTTATTGTTTCACTTTATAGTAATCGGCACGAAATACACTGCACAAACTAGTATAATTTATACGCTTTCATTTGATAATTGTCTGTACGTATTCCCGAAAATTTATTAAAATCGCGACTCGGAAATGGCGACTTGGTTTATTAAATACCGGTTTAGTATGTTCGAGCATTTTCACGTGGATTTATTGAAATGGCGACTTGAAAATGGCGACTCGATTTAATGAATAACTGTTTAATATATTCGAGCAATTTCTATGCACGTGTAACAACTCAAATGCGATTTCCACATATATTGAAAAAGTACTGACGAAAAATGGCTAACCACACAACAGGAGAGTCAATTTATGTGACCACGTGAATAATTTATCGACTAGCACCGTATAACATTGGATTAGAGAAATAAGTGAAAAATGACTTGAAGCTAAGTATTAAGTAAATTGTAAATTTCAAGTACAAATATTTTCAAATTTTCGTTTTTTTTTTTGGTTTCCAGATTTATAATCAGGATTTTCAGGTGTCATCTCCAAACATACTGGTTGATGTTCCCATTGTAGTAGATGATAGCTGACCGCTAAAAATATTGCGGATTTCACCGAGGAATATTTGGTTACTTTCCAACAGTATTTCCCTCATTCCAGCCGAACATTTTCTATTTTGATTTGCTTCTAGATCCGCAAATCTTTTCAATTCGTAATCGATATGGAGCTTTTACTTTTTCATTAATGCGTCGTTCAGTTTTTCGATTTCTTCGTTTATTTCTAATTGCTGTTTCCTTGGAGTACGCTCTTTTCTTTTATTCGGCATCGGTTCAGCATCACTCTTGATCATTTAATCTTCGGAAATCACTTTTTCTGAATCTTGTTTTTTTGGGATTTATCGTTTTTACTAACAGCCCCAACTTTAATACTATCAACGCTATTTTATGTTCATAGTACATAATTTGTAATGGGGTGGAGTGCGAACATTCAAAGAGGATAGACGTGTTTTTTCTATCCTCTTCAAAAATTTAATTTAATTTAATTTTCATTTCTTTTTATTTTTTGTTTCTTATGTACTGATATGTATATACTTTATATACATATGTATATACATTTTAATTTTAAATTTTAAATTTATTTCTAATTAAATTCAAGTTGAGTGTAATGTGTAGTGAAAATAATTAAACTAAAGTGTAATTTTGGAAAATGCAATCTACCGGGATGCATTTGTCAGGCAATGTTTTTTATTTTTGTAGATAGAAAAATTAAAAGTGCATGATTTGATATTTTGTGGATTGTAAATACAATCAAATTTCAATTTTTAATTACTAAAGTTAAATATTTAGATAGGGTGGTATATAAAATAAGTCGCAATAAATTTGGTATTAGATTTTATTTTTACGACACTAGTCATACTTCAAATTTAGTATATAAAAGGGCCATAAATATGTTTGTGTACTATGTAGCTGTGTCGTTTTCTCTTTGCACGATTTCTGTGAAGGAAGTGTGCGTGGTTTTGTTGGTTTTTGTATTATAAAGTACAAACAACAACGAGAAAGAGAATCTTTCCGTTGGTTTTGATACAGCAGACACAAGTAATTTACTGTTGTGTGAAATGGGCACTAATACATCCATACAACTTGGTTCATATATGGTAGGATCAACAATATGCTTGTACAGCTGCTTGTTCGCTCTTTACACGGATTCTGTTAAGGAAGTGTAATATATTTTGTTGGTTTATGTATTATAACGCACAAACAACAACAAAAAGAGAATTTTTTGCGTTACATAGTTTAAGTGTGTTTATATGTATTATAAGGCCTACTAATACGCACATGAAAGATGGTAGAAAATATTTACCGTCAATGTGTGTTGGTGGTTTTAGTATGTTTTTCAAAACCAACATTAATGTACTACAAGCCTGATTGTCACCGATATTATAAATTTATTTTGCGCTTATACATGAAAGTATTGGTGATCGACAGATTATATAAATGAGGGAGATAAACATAAAAATTCTAGATAAAACAAAACAAACGAATTGTGGAGGGAAAATTGGGTATGTTAATAATAAAAAAAACTAATTGGGATTGGCTAGAAGAGAGTATTTTTATTCTATTTTTGCACTAACACTTTCAACTATAAGGTAATAAATGTAAGAGGGTATCTGTGTGCTTCATCACTGAATCAGGCTTGTAGTATTACATTAGTGTTGGTTTTGATGTTTTTGGTTTTAGTATATAGGATTTTGTTACTTGAATGCAGGTGTTGTTAATCTATTTGTGTTTTTGTGTATTCACGAAACAACTATGATATTAGCTGTATTTTGTTGAGAAATTTACAACAACAATTGCACGCGACAGGAATTAAATAATTCGAACAAAAAATTTGAATTATTTAATTCGAGCTCGAACAAATAAAATACGTAACTGCTTGAATGAAAAACCGAAGAAATACCAACATAGAATATAAAAATTAAATCGAAAAAATATTTCGCGGCTTGTTCTGTTGAGAAAAAGATAACTCCAAAATAATTCGAATTAATTTTTTCTCAACAAAGTGCAGCTATTATTGAAATCATGTATTGTGTAAGCGCAGTGGAATTTGTATATTCGACTCAAATAGGATTTTTATACTTTGTATAATCGAATTGGTTTGAGTCGAATTGGAATTGGGAGCTGTCTTATACAATTCATTTGAACGGTTTATTTAGATAGGATTAATAAATTTTTTTACAGGGTATTACATACTGAATCAAATTGTTTTCTAATTAATTTAATTAATATTATAAATTATAAATTGTCTAAATAAATAAATAAATAGATAAATGAAATGCGAATTTAGAAATGTTGGTTTAAATTAAGTTAAGATTTGATTTTTGAGTTTAATGGTTGTCTTAATGGATTTATTGAAATTTAGATGGTGGGATGTACACATAATCGTCATAATTACGTATATGACATATCGATACATTTTTAAGAAAGTAAGGGTTAATTTTCATTGCATTTATTTATTGTTTTATTTACTTTGCATGCTTGATTTGGCAGGGAATGAGGTCCGTGAACTGAGTTAAAATTTTGGATATATTTGTATTTATTTATTAATAAAGAGATAAATTTCTGAATTATTGATTAGGTTCAGGTTTTTGGTGGCGGTGATCTCTTCAATTGGTAAATGATGCTAATTGGATTTTTATTTAGGTAATCTAATATTTTATAAGTTTTATTTTTGGGTTGCGAAAATGACTAAGTTGAAGCAAATCATTTGAATATGCACACTATCAGACATAAATATTTGGATGACATCCGGGATTAATCATTGGAGCTGATTTTGGGGTAGCTGATTTTGCTACTCGTGCAAATTACCGCTCAGTCGACTTAGTTAAAGTCGTGGGCGTTTACAACGTTGCTTATTTGTGTTGATTTGGTTTCAATAAATTTCTTTTTGTGAAACTGATGATACCGTTTGATATTACATATTGTAGGGATTTATTTTGATAAGTTTCTTGTCGTTGCAATTATCAAAAATTATCTTCTGCTAAAATCAATCACTTTATTGGTATTTAATTGTAATTTATATTAATGTTGCTATTTCGTTAAATATTTATGTATATAGATTGAAATATTATACTAATTAAATGAATAGCATCATACGTTATCTAGGATAAGGGAAATTCCCTTTTATATGATATGTTAAACTACATTGCATTGCAAAATTATTTGAGGTATTGATGAAAATATTTCAATACTTTTTGTCAGTTTAATTTAATTTAATTATATCAAAGTGGCATAGTTTGTTCGAGTATTTTTGTCTGATGGTCCAGTTGATATTAAGTATATATAATTATATATAATTGTTAGATCGTCTCCAAGCTACAGAAATATTGGTGAATTCTCGCTCAACATCCAGAAACTTCAAGCAGCAGTTATGTAACGTAGAAAATGTATTGTTCTTGTGTTATCTATTTTATTTTATTTATCACTAACTAATTTATATAAGTTAATTTCTATCAATTATGTAGTAAAGCAATTTAATTTTCAGGGATACCTGGGAAACTCTAATTGTGTTTTATTAGTAAATATCATATAAAGGTACATGTAGTACTTAACTAAATTATTGATATTCTAGACTTTTTTGTTTAGTATTATGATCAATGTTTAAATTATATTATATACTTTTATAAATAAATAATTAATTTCTACATTATTAATTTCCTTTTTCTAGATTTGTAGGAAATTGCCGATTAATTTAAATGTAATAGTATGGTTAAATATAAATTTTCAACTTTTATTTTTAAATCTAGTTGCAGTAGGTAAACAATTAATTAACTATTTACAGGAGAATGATAACTAATGGAACAAGTGCTGTGAATTTAAATTATAACTTAACAATTTAAAATTTTTAAACATTCTTTTGGAATTTTAACTTAGAAGTGGGAGAGTTTACATAGGCAATTTCATAAAATGTTAATTTTTATAATTCTTCTATGTAATATATTGTATTTTGCTCATTAATGTATAATAATTAATTTAGATTAAAAATATTTAAAGGTTTCTCTTCCTTAATTTGCTAATAAATAATTCAATTTTCAGAATATAACATAGTTCCAGAATCAATCTTTCATATGGAGATTAAATTAATCCTGAAATTCAGAATTAGCTTTAAAATTATGGTGATTTACTAATTAAAATTAGTTTTCAGAATTGCCTGGGAAATTATATATTGATTTTATTTGTTCATTCTTGATATACTACTTATAGTACTAACTGAATGATTGATGATTTTAGGCTGTTGTGGTGCTGTAACATTATCATTTTTAAATTATTTATTATAAATTTTATAAAATAATTGAATTTTTAATTATTTATTCTCTTTTTCTTGATCGGTAGGAAATTTCTGATTAGTTTTAAGTAAAATTTTATGTTTAAAATGGTTTTTAACGTTTATTCTAATTCATGTTGCAGTATGTAATAATTAATTAATTAGATATAGAAGGACCATGGAAAATGAAATAAGCGCGGTTTTTGTAATCTTAGCTTAGTAATTTTAAATTTTTCTTAAATATTTTATCAGGTAAATTAATGAACGGCGGACAGGGGAAATTACAACATTAATAATTTTAAGTCCCGATTTAAATTTAGGGAGTCTTGAGTATCCGGCCCTGGATTTCAGAGAAATGATAATCTAATAATATAGTTAGATTGTGCTGTCTTGTGCTAATCTATTTATTATATATTGTACTCGTGTCTGGCCGAGCTAATAATCCTATCCTATCCTTCGGGTTTGTTATATGTATATGGGTGTACTGTGTGTGCCCGGGAGTCCGGGAGATCCTGCTATAATGCTTGGCCGTACACTCTCAATCAATCAATAAAATGTTAATTTTTTGTAATGTGTAATATATTCTGTTTTATCCATTAATATATTTTAATTAATTTAGTTTTAAAATACTTAAAGGGATCTCTTTTTTAATTTACTAATAAATAATCCAATTTTCAGAATAAACATAGTTCTAGAATTAATCATTATTATAGGGATCAAAATTAATCCCGAATTTCAAATTTAAATTTTAGTTTTAATCAACCCTCCAGGATTAATAAGTAGTGAATAAGCTGTAGTTTAGAAATTGTGTTGTCCTGTGCTAACTATTTTTACTATATAATTACGAACAATTTACTCTTATCCTTCGGCTGGGGATGGATAAATGGGTGTACGAGGTGTGCTCGGGAATACTGATGATGCTGTTATAATAATTATTCATTTAAGTAATAAAATTGGTTATTATGATGTTTATTAATTAAATTTAGTTTTCAGAGTCGTCTGAGAATTTGTATGTTAATTTTATTTGTTGATTCTTAATATACTTATAGTACCTGATTGATTTATTGAATTATTAATAAATCTATGTATTGTGGTGCTCTAATATTATCATGTTAATCATTTTATATAAATTTTATAAAATAATTGAATTCATAATTATATATTTTCTTTTCTTAATCGGTAGGAAATTTCTGATTAGTTTTAAGTAAAATTTTATGTTTAAACGGTTTAATGTTTATGTTAATTCTTGTTGCAGTAAGTAATAATTTTTAATTGGATATAAAAGGACCATTAATAAGGAAATAAGCGCTGTTATTTTAAAGTTTTAATACATATTTTATCAGGTAAATTAATGAAAGACGGACAAGGATGAAATTACAACATTAATAATTAATACTTTTTTAAGCCCTGTTTTAGATTTAGGATTTAGGGAGTCCTGAGTATCCGGCCCTGGATTCCAGAGAAATAATCATCTAATAATGTAGTTAGATTGTGCTGTCTTGTGCTAATCTATTTATTATATATTGTACTAATAATTTACTAACTATTTATCGCATTGGTGTCTGTAACCGGGTCGAGTCTGTCCCAACTAATAATCCTATCCAATCCTTCGGTTTTGTTATATGTGTACGGGTATACGGCATGGGTCCGGGAGATCCTGCTATGATGCTTGGTCGTACACTCATAATAAATCATGAAAGTTTAATTTCAACTTTATTTTATTTAAATTTATCTTTATTATGTTATAATGATGTTTTTTATAATACAGTAGAATCCGTTTATACCAAACCATGTATATAACGAACAAAAGCTTATAATGATCATATAGTTTTGTCATATAGTTGTGTGCCTTGAATTTGCACGAACACTTATTTTTTCTTATACACTACAAACAAAGAACTACGTTTATAAACGTAAACGAATATTTGATTAAAATGAACAGCCGGCTATAGTGAACAAAATTGTTCCCTTGAGTGTTCGCTATAAGCGAGTTCTACTGTAATTGTAATTATAATTATAATTTTAGCTTAGTAATTTTAGATTTTCTTAATTATTTTATCAGGTAAATTAATGAAAGGCGAACAGGGAGAAATTACAACATTGATAATTTTTAATTTAGGTTTAGGGAGTCCTGAGTATCCGGCCCTGGATTCCAGAGAAATGATCATCTAAAAATGTAGTTAGATTGTGTTGCCTTTTGTGCCGTCTATTTACTAACTATCGATCGCATTGGTGTCTGTAACCGGGTCGAGTCTGTCCCAACTAATAATCCTATCCTATCCTTCGGTTTTGTTATGTGTAAACGGGTGTACGGTGTGTGCCCGGGAGTCCGGGAGACTTGCTATAATGCTTGGCCGTACACTCATAATCAATCAATCAATCAATCAATCAATAGTACATAATTTGTAATGAACTCAAGCAATGTTTTATATATTGTATTATGCTCCACAATGGTGGTGGTTGATCGATGGTACTTATTGAGTTATTGGCATTATATTTGTACACAATCGTAGCTCGGTGTGATGGCGCGGTATCGTTATGTAAAATCCACGAGTTTTTTCCCATATTTTTCCAAGAAGTATTTCTCGAAAGCAAAGGAATATTTTAAGTAATTTTTTTTAACTCATAATCTTTACCATCTTATTTAAATTTATTTTAAAAAATTTCAACGTTTAACACCCAAAAATAAAATTGGTAATAACGAGGCTTCTTCTGACGTTTTAAATTAATACATGCATATACAATATGTTTCTTTTAGAACAGATCTACGACAAAATTCATCTGCAAGTCAAATTTAAAATTTTGAAGTAGGTGAAATTGGCCAAGGCAGAGCAAATAAAAAACGAACGGAACGGACACCATTGTGTTTGAGCGTGGTTGCGATAAAAACCGAAACGTTAATGGAATAAACATTTTGAAAATATTTAATGTCGGCAAAGTCGGCCAAATAACACAATGTCTATAGCTCTAAGAGCTATAGACAGCGTGTGATTTGGCTTACGACTTTTCAGCGACATTTAACATAACCTTTAATTCAACTTTTATATAAAATTATACAATGTATAGATTCATTCATTCATCGCTACATTTTTCCTACACGCCCAAATCCATACAGATTTAAAAAGTATATTAATCAAATTTAATAAACTTTATTTTATTTACGCTGAAATTTTTATGTAAATTATGTGTTACACGAGACGATCCTACCTCAATAAATACATATAATCAAATGTACATATCAAAATCATAAATGGCATGGTGGAAGTCAGACGAACCGGAAGGAAAGTAATATCATCGTAATCATAATACATAATTTTATTTGCAGTAAATTATATATGCAATAAAAATATTATTATGTTTATGTTTATTTTAGACAATATAAAAATTTATGATTTATGAATGTTTGCGGTTTATTTGTAAAATAAAATTCTATAGGAGGTGAATTATATCACTTTTCAACGTTCAAAATGCCTCACACAATTTTGTTCTAATTTATATATATATGGTATGTGCAAACAAAATAATTTTTTACGGTAACATTTAAGATAAAGAAGGAGTTAATGTTTATGTTAATTTATAACTTGCCAATTAATAATCACTAAAACTGGAGCGTGTTAACATTTTATGAATGAAACATACCATACTAAGTCCAGCAGAATTAGGGTTTATAAAGAAAATAAATTTGAGTAAATTTTTTTTAAGTTGAATATTTTTGCGAGCTCAGACGAATTGGGATAGGGTCAAAGAAATGTTTTTCATGTCTTGCAGAGGGTTACGGTCACGTTTTCAGACATAACTATTTATAATGCATTTATTTTAAATTTATAAGAAAATTATACAAAACTACATACATAAACAACAAGGGGACGGGATCAGGATATTCGGTAATACTTATGTAGCAGTTTCGCCTAGATTACCTTGAATTAAATTCATCATAGATAATAATTCCAAAAATTTGTGACTGAAAAATATTTTTTCCTACAATCGCCGTGAAAAGCAGGCTTTTTTTCTCTGTTTTCAAAGCCCAAAGTGTCTGTTTTTTTGACAGTTAATAAACAAATTACTTTGTCACACGTTTCTCTTAGAAACGTGTGACAAAACTTGAAACCGCACGCTAAATTTGAACATATGAAAAGAAGAGTAAGAGTAAAAGAAGAGTATTGAAAAGCGAAATTTCACATAATTATGATGTAATTATTTTTATTGATTATTATTGAAATTTACATTAATGGTACAATTGGTGCAGTTTTGTATGTTGATGCCGCGTTGATTGAGTTCTGGTGATAAAATAGAATGAATGTTTTCCGTGGTTAAACAAACTTCCCGCTCTGACGTAATAGTATGCTCAAGAGGGTTTTCATTTACTGTTTGCGGTATATTTTTTGTTGCATCACCAAATATTTTTATACCCAAATTTATTTTATTGTTGAGAGAATCCTCAATATAACCCTCTGCAACCGTCGTAGATTTCCACCCACCATGTCTTTTCAAGCTCATTAAATCACCGCCGGCGTTGACTAGTAAAGATGCAGATGACCTGCGAAAACAGTGGCCTGTATATGCTTCCACATCAGGTAAGCCAATGTACTTTGCCACATGTTGAGGTATTTTACCAATAGAATTTACACCTACCACCTGTTTACAGCATACCCCATTAGCATATTTGATGAAAAATCGTAGTGAGTTCATATTTGGAGGACGTAAAGAAGCATATTTTCTGTAATATGAAAGCAAATCTAGATTATTTTCTAAATTGTTACTCAAAATAAATGTTCGTGTAATTCGAGTTTTGGTATCGGGAATTTTAAAGATGATGATTGAATCACGGTCTTCAATGTGGTCAACTGATAATTTTACCAATTCATCACGGCGGCATGCACCCGCAATCCCTATAATAAGTACAACCTATAAAAACAAATATCATTAATAAATATTCTAAGAATTATACAAAACATTATTACAACAATCGTATATTACCTTTTTCATCAAATATTGGTCGTCTGGCGCTTCGGATAAAAATTTGAAAATTTCGTTCATTTCTAAAATTTTTGATTTTTTTGGTTTGTACCCTACAGATTTTTTTTTCAAAAAAGCCATTAATTTTTTAAATTGTTTAATATCTAGATCATTTTTTGCCATTAAAGTGGCCCTCAACATCGAAAAAATAGACCACAAAGTAGAACTTTTAAGAATAATTAGCTTTGTCACTAAAATATGCTAAAAGGACATTTTCTGATATGTTTTTATGTGCTTTTGGTTACACCAATTCGAAAACAGCTCGAATTGCTTTTCATACTTATGCTTCGATTTTTCGGGAAGCAAATTCAAAATTACATTTCTTGCTTCTAGAGCAACGTCCGGCGGTGTATTTGAGAGATCGCTGTCACTTAATTCCATTTTTTGTAGTTTTTTGTTGCAAAAAATAAATTGTCAATTTTTAAGAAAGACTAATGTTTGTATAAAACATCAAACCAAATTTTTGTTTTTCTTTATGAAAAATAAAAAAAATCTTTGACTACTCGATTGAACAAAATGTCGGTCCTAAAATAAAATCGTATTGTCAGTATAGTAAATTTTACTACAAAATTATCTTTTTATTATATTTTTTAAAATGATTGTAGGAAAAATAAAGTGTGAAACACGTCCGCAAAGTTGTTTGTCACGCTCGAAAGGTTGCTGGCCTCCGTCCCGTCGGCCAGCAATTTCCTTTCTCGCGTGACAAACTGGCACTTTGCGCTCTTGATACACAAATAACTATTTCCAAATAAAAAAGTGAAGATATGTTATAAATAATGTATTTTTCTCATATCGTAGGAAAAAATATATCTTTCCGTTGTTTTTTCGAAACGAAAAGCTCATGATTCCAGTGTGTTGTATTTGTTGCTAAGCAACAAGTAATAATAGTACGAGAATATTTTTTCTGGCCTAGGCCGGGAATATTAACTAAGACAACTTTTGAAAAAAAAAAAACAAAATGTATTTATGTCTTATGATGTCGTGGCTAACTAAGCAATAATTTTATGTTATTTTCGATTTTTTACTTTTTTTTTTGATTTCTTAATATGATAATTAATGAATAATACTAAAAATTATTTTGGGTTTATATTCGTTTTAAAGTCCGATCGGAGAAAAAATAGTATGTACAATTCGGCGGAAAAGTGCATTCCTGAACTCCCGTGGTTGCCAATTTCCACTATCGTCCGGGAATGCAATACTTTTCCTCCTAATTATACAATATACTATTGTACTTAAAACACGGAAAAGAATTTATTTTCGATTTGATACTATTCGAAACGTCATTATTTTAATATTTACAATGAATGAAAATAAATTATTTACAAAATGTATTTGAATGGATCGATGACTGTAGTACAATGTTCCTTAATATTTCATCAATTGTTCTATCCACAAATAGAACAAATTTCAATTCGAACAGTTTTGCTATTCTCCGAAGATACAGAAGTAATCCAACCTACAGTAATGTCTACATCAAACAACGATTTTATTTAAGTCATTTTGAAGCTCAAAACAAAATATAGGAAAAAGCCTCAGCTTACTCTTCTTGAAAAAGTATAACTCTAGCATGTTTCTGATATAAATAATGCCATTAAGATATGTTGATTTCCGTAAAAACACCGAATAGGTCTGATAGGTCAATATATTGCAGGCATATAATTTGAGAATTTCGATAAAATAAATTTTATCTATTCTTCCCAGAATATATGACTTCTAGCATATTCCACGCAATAACGCAATACAATACGTACCACAAAATAATGTCGAAAATTTGCATAATGATTTAAGGAAATAATCTAAAATGAAACACAAAGAACAAATAAACGCTGTCTTAATCAATTTCATTCAATCCTAAACTTTAATTGTAAAATAGTCCAAAATTTACCTAACCTAAATTAGATAAATTCATCAACACTTAATTTACAGTAGATTTTTAGAAGGACTGAAAATAATCTAAGCTTTATAGTGAAATGTTCACCGTTACATTGCTTAAATACACTAATTTTTCTGTTGTTGCCGCATATCGTGCAACAACAGCTTTTAGCCGCATATTAATATCGCGATATTTTCTTTTGGCGGAAGCATTTCACAGCCAGCGTTTATTTGCTCGATTTCATTTCATTTATCGATTGCTCCAATTGAACTTTGGTTAGAAACTTCCAAATATTTAGATTTTGATAACCTACAAGTCTTATGAAAGCCTTATGCCAACCTTCAACAGTATTATTTGTTCGTTGCGCATTGTTTTCCGTGAAATTAAAATGATTCCATGTACCTCTTTGATTCGACCATCGAGTGCTCCAACATAGAAATCCTCAAAATATGACACGACATTATCAGCACTAGGCGGTATTTCGCCAGAGGCTTTTAACGCATCAAATACTTTAATAACATTATTTACCGGAACAAATGCTAGAGCCATCATAATTTATTTTAAGCTTTTCGGACACAATTTTACGATAAATATTATGTCGGAAATGAAATAAACCAAATCGATGTATTACAATAGGGCATACATTTTTTGGCGAATTCATAATAGCTTTGCTCAAAATCACGCATAATAGAGGTAGGATTTAGGCAAGGTCTTAAATTTTTGAGTCCATCATAAACAGTGTATATGGTATGTGGAGTCCAACTTATTAGGGAGAAGAGCAAATACTAGAGGAATCGAATTCGTTTCTAATATTGCATGGATTGAAAGCAACTAATGAAATATCAATGTAACAACCTTGTAGAACGAACCATTCAGATAAATTTGCATCAAAACACGATTTGGAATAGGACCAGTATCAAAAAATTAAAACTTTTCACAGCATTTCAATAGTCTAAACACATCAAGAATAGCCATATCTTGTCTTGATAATAACAAAGGAATTTGACAGTCTCGAATACTTTGAATAGTTCTACTCAACGAACTAGTTGAAGGCATGCAAGGAGAGATAGGATTTCGCGGGTGGGGCGAGCAGACTCTGAGGCAAAATCTTTAGGGGAATTTAGGGAATAAACTGCATCATCTTGAGCTACATTCGGCAAATAGTCAACTCAATTTGCACAATTTAATGTTTTTTTGTGTTTTTTTTTTTTTAATATTTTATTTATGATAACAATAAAATTGTTTACAAACTAACTAGTCATTTTTGACTAACAGCGTTTGATTCTGACAATATAATAATAAAGCACTCATATGTGTTCGTTCCATAAAGTGTTGTTTTGGTTGATGTTGCATTGTGCGGCCTACTAACTCAAAAGGTTTTAGTCTTTTGAATCTTCTTATTATACCCTCTTGATGAAGTAGTCTAGCAGCTTCGATGTTAGGGTGATGATGGAGCCTCTCCTGGTGTTTTTGGGCACATTTCTTTATTTCACTTGCGACTGTGTCTATTCCGAGATCTGTATGAAGGTCACTATTACGAGTGTACCAAGGGGCATTTACAATTCCTCTGAGAACTTTATTTTAAGATCGTTGAACTATCTGTTGATTGCTGATTTTGGTGCATCCCCATAGTTGAATACCATATGTCCAGACCGGCTTGAGTACTTGTTTATAAAGCACAAGTATATTATGAATGGATAACTGAGAGTTTCTTCCAATTAACCAGTACATTTTTCTATATTTTAACTGAAGCTCTTCTGCTTTCTTTTTGACATGTACTTTTCACTTTAACTTTGCATCAAGGTTCATACCAAGGTATTTTGCTTGATTGGCATGTGGTACAGGGATATTATTGAGAGTCACAGGTAGTGGTTCCATTGATCTATTAGTGAAGTTAATGTGAGTAGACTTTGACTCATTCACTTTAATTCTCCACTTAGCTAGCCAATCTTGTATATTATTTACGGCTATTTGTAGTTTGAATGTGACTTCACCGATTGTGTCACCAACAGCTAGAATTACAGTGTCATCTGCAAACGTGGCGATAGTTGTATTGCTCGTCTGCGGTATGTCTCTAGTAAACAGTACGAAAAGGAAAGGCCCTAAGACACTCCCCTGCGGGACTCCTGCTTTAGCTTCTTTAATGGTGGAGTAAACTCCTTCCTGTTTAACTCTAAAATATCTCCTTTTAAGGTATGACTTTAGCAGTTCGCAATACTCAAATGGCAGAGATTTTGCCAATTTAAATATTAAACCATCTAGCCAGACTTTGTCAAATGCCTGCACTATGTCAAGAAATATGGCTGAACAAATCTTTGTTCTTCTAAGGCTTTTTCTATTATATCTGTTATTCTGTGGACTTGGTCGATTGTGGAGTGTTCCTCTCTAAATACAAACTGATGGGACGGAACAGCTCCTGATTTTACAATTTCTGGTTTAATTCGTTTTAATAACAATCTCTCAAATAGTTTTGACATAGTTAGAAGAAGTGATATTGGCCTGTACGAGGCCAGTTCACTTGGCGGCTTACCTGGCTTAGGTATCATTATCACTTCCGCAAATTTCCAAGATAGAGGGACATAACGGAGTCTGAAGGAAGCATTAATTATGTCCGATATTTTTTTAATAGCTTCATTAGGTAGTTGTTTTAGAATCTCTCCACTTATCAGGTCATATCCTGGTGATTTTTTAAGTACTACATGGTTCTTTATTTCTTGTTTAATTTCTTTAGCCTTAGTTAATGGAATTTCCTGTCTCAGGATAGTTGTTTGGTTTTCGAACAATATATCCTGTTGGTTAAGTGTTGTTAAATTTGGCTGAAAGGTACGCTCGAGATGATCCGCGAATTTTTCTGTTTTGTCTTTTTTGCTTTTAGCCAGGTGACCATTATTTGTTCTTATTGGTGGTATATGCATAACTGGCTTTTTCAAATATTTGGTTGCTTTCCACAATGAATAATCACTACCTTTATCATAGGTGAGAGATTGTAGGTATTAATTTATTGATTTATTTTTGAATTCCTGTATTTCTCTACGTATTCGTTGTGTTAAATTATTTAACCTATTTTTGACGGTTGGGTCTCGTGTACGTTGCCATTCCCTTCGGGTACTTCTCTTCTCTATAACTTGTGATTTAATTT
The DNA here is from genome assembly GCA_958295665.1 of Tipula vernalis. NCBI lineage: Eukaryota > Metazoa > Arthropoda > Insecta > Diptera > Tipulidae > Tipula > Tipula vernalis. The sequence goes on from OY282558.1 coordinate 304,876,014, forward strand.
GCATTGGATAGCATTTGCCAGCTATTTTTTTGTTTGTTGCGTTCGTACTTTTCCACGCTGCTAGCTGTATGTCTTTGATGAGCTTCTCCACCTCCTGTTCTAATGTTTCTTCTGATGAATGTTGTGTGTTTAAAATGATGTTATTGTTTAGTTTATTCCTGAACTTTTTCCAATCAGTATATTTATTTGTTAACAGTGGCTGTTTATCATTAGTAATTATTGTATCACTTATTATCATTAAAATAGAAGAGTGGTCAGATGTGGAGTCCAATCATTCCTGCACATGTATATCATCAACCGGGATTTTTCTTGTTATAAAGAAGTCAATTAGGTCTGGTATTTTATTTTGATCACTGGGCCAATAAGTTGGGTTTTCCAGTAGAATGCCAGTTGCAGTTGTATTTAATTATTGCTTGATGAAGCTCTTTCCCTTTAGTTGTGGTTAGTCTTGATCCCCAGTCAGTATGTTTAGCGTTGAAGTCACCCCCGATTACGAATTTTCACCGAGCTGCTTGAAGTACTGAAAATAAGCATTATCTTTGATGTTATATCTAGGTGCGCAATATATTGCGGATACCACTAACTTGTGGTTGCGGGTATTAATGCTAACGCTAATTGCTTGTATTTCATCACTTTCAAGTTTTTGTTGCAGATGGTATTTAATATCTTTTTTTATAATCACAGCACTGCCCCCTCGTGCATTATTATTACGATGAACTGCTGAGTGAACTTCGTAGCCACGGATTTTTATATGACTTTGAACTTACTATTCGTGTGTTTCAGATAATAAACATATATCTATTTTTTCTAAATCAAGAAATAGTTGTATTTAATTTTGTAGTTGCAATATACCATTGCAGTTCCATGCAAGAATTTTGAAATTATTTGCCATGTTTTTCGAGTAGGGTGAGCCTTTGTAGGATTGATATAAGGGCTTTTTCTTACTTTTCTTCTTGTGAACTAAGTCTGTCAAGAATATCTTGTAGCATTTTATTAGTTTGGTTATTATTTGAATCATTAACTAAAAGAGGACTATGTTGTCTTCTCGAACTTCCAATAGATAGTACATCAGAAAATGTTACATTTGGATTAGTTCTTGATAGCTGGTTAAATGTTTGGTGTGGCCTTAAATTTGTAGATATTCTTGTTGAGGCTGAGTTAATTTCTGGCCTGGAACTTATTGAAGTTTCCCTTGTTTTGTTGCGAATTTTTTGCAGCTCTTTTATAACAACGCAACCTCTGTAGTTGGCTGGGTGTGCCTCTCCACAGTTGAAACATTTAGGTGGGGTGTCTTTTGGTTTCGTACATTCAGCCGTACGGTGTTTTCCTACACATTTCACCCATCTAGGCTCCTTATTACAAAAGTTTTGCGGGTGTCCGTAGACTTGGCACTTTTTGCACGGGGGGATCAGTTTAGATTTTTTAACTGCTTCTATTTGCACTTTCATATGGAGTATTTCGCTAATTGCATAAATAATTTTAATGTCTTCTGTTCTTTCAAAAGACAACATATATAATGGAAGAGGTGTTTTGTCACCTCTTTTTAGCAGCTGTGTAACTTTTTTAATTTTGTATTTTTTCTCCAACAGATACTCTTTTATCTTTTCTGGTTTGCATGAAGCGTGAACTTCTTAGCAATGACTTTGGTTTGCCTTGTCTGCTTATCTTCGTAGGAATACCATGTTGTCTTTTCTTCATTAAGAGCTCCTGTTAACTTTCTATAGCTATCACCATCTGTGACATTTATTTTGATATCACCACTATTTAACGCTTTAGCTTGAAATTTTATAAGATTGTTGTCCATGATGTTTCTAATAGACTGATAATTATTGCAATTAGATATTATTACTGGAGGTGGCCGTGGCACTTTTTTCTCCAGTTGTACAACTTCCGGTTGGGAGTTCATTACTTTATCGTTTCTGTTCCGGCGGAATCTGAGCTTTATCCTCCTGTTGCACGTGCCTACTTCCGGTTGGAAGCTGCTCAACTGATTGTTTTGATTCGGGTGAAATCTGTGGTGATTTACTCATCCCGTTTCACTATTGAGTTCTTCCTTGTCTGTTTCATACATAACCTCTATATGATCATTGGTCTTGTTTATCTTAGTGGTTTCTTTGTCAGACATTACTGCATTTAGAGCATCTTTTAACTCCTTGTTTTCTCGCTGTAAGTTTTTTAGATCTTTGTTTAGATTTAAAGTTAACTTTTCTATTTCGTAAATCTTATTGCGCAGTTCGGCGTTATCCCTTTCTAAGGTGTTTGCTATTGGTGGTGGTGATCTACCCACCCTGGATTGTTGTTTAAATGGGTTGGGTTGCCCAGAAGGGCTGTTAAACAATGATTGGCTCACCCCAGAATCCTTTGAGCCCGCCTCGTTAGAGGGTGGATTTGCCAGCTGATTAGCTGGGTTACCACCTGGGGTACAATTTCCTGAATTAGTTTTATTCATTGTTTGTTTTACTGGACATAAAGCATCTACCACTCTGACCAGTACGAGTTGGTAGTGGGTCTGGTTTGAGAACATCATTTACTAAATTCTCGATAGTCAGTTATACCGCCGTGTCTCGGTCGCCAGAGCCTCGTTAGTTATCTAGCAGGGTGCACCACGTGCAGGTGAGGATGACATTTGGGCTATTTGTAGACCAATTACTTAAGCCCCCTTTCCCACCCCAGTTATGACTATGATGTCATAATCTTCTTCCATAACCGATGTAAAAAATTTATCCACTTTTGTGCGCATTTCACCCGTGTTATGGTAATATATATTAAACCAATATTTATCTTTAGTCATATAATTACCCCCTTCTTCGTCACTATTATTACCATCAATATTATAAATACTTGTATTATCGTTATTATGCTGTTCTCCCATTAAAGTGTTCATACTCAGCTTGTACTGGGATTTTTACCTACTATGAACGGCTTCAGAGAAACAAGAGCATAGTTAGGCGCTGTTGGGTGGATTTGTTGTATTAATTGTTTGTGCGGTTTGATATTATGTGTTTGTGTGTGATTGGTTGTGTATTCAGAGACTTGCGGACTAAACTACACGTGCTCAAAATGACCGCTTTCTGAAGTGTCATGTACGTGTTTTTAGGTAGTTGAAGTGTATTAATGCTATTGTGCAGCGAATGGGGCATGACTCCCATAGAGGAAAGTACAATGGGCACCGTAATGACACTGTCCATTCTCCACATCTGCCGCACCTCATTCGCCAATGTTGTGTATTTTGTGATTTTTTCTGTGTAACTGTGTTGTAAATTGTGTGTGTTTGGTATTGTGATATCTACTATGTATGTGGTTTTGTTTCTTTTATCTATTAGTGTAATATCCGGTCTATTGTGTGGTATTGTGTGATCAGTGATGATGCTCCTATCATAATATAATTTATAATAATTATTTTCCAAAACTGTTTCGGGTATACTATATACATATGTGTAATAAGGTAACGGTGGTCTGTTTGTGTTTGTATCGTTATTATTATTATTATTATTTTTATTATTACTGTCATTATTATTAATAATTTTTTCGTAATTTCCTAAACTGGAGACTGTATGCGACGGCTTCGTTGAAAAAATTGGCGATAAATATCCGGATTCACAAATTCTTTAACCAGTACACCCACTGGCCACATATTTCCGTCAACATACCACAATAAAACCAATGACCGGGTAATCAATGCCTTTTTATAAGTTCAAAGATTATATCTACGAGAATACTGAGTAAATAGACTATCGCTTCTAACAAAAAACCGTCTAAATACCCAACTACTGGCTCGCTTGATTTTACCATAAATTATTATAATTATTTGTTTTTGAGCTACTAGAATTGGTTCCACTGAATTGAAATATGTACCACCCACAAAACAATAACAATACCATATTGTAATTTAGAATGAACAATTCCATTATATACCATTTTCAGTATTTTATGGAGCAACAATACTTCAATTGATACATTTTTTATTGCACGTATGATATAATTATGTTCAGAACTCGCATGATCTTTCCAGTTAATGTTCATTTCTATAACTAGTCCTAAATATTTCATGCTTGTAGCAGATTCAATTTTTATCCCGTTTGCAGAGCGAAGGTAATTTAAACGATTTGCGCTCCCCTCAGTCTCCCGAATGATAGAATTTATCAAAATCATAAACAGTAGATCCAGCTAAGTTGAAATAATCAATTTTGTTTTCTCACTCACTAGGAGTTTGTGTGCTGGAAACATTTGCTTAGCTGAGAATCGGTTGTCATTGACATAAGTGAAAGCTAATTTTTGATTGAAAATTGAATTAACAAATATCAAAAATAAAATAGGACTTAAAACGGATCCCTGAGGTACGCCAGAAACTACCAATTGATATTCACTAAAAGACTCCTCCGCCCATCTAGTTTAGATGTTTGGCATCTTTCCTTCAAATAAAATTCAAACCAGATATGGATCGTGCCTCCATAGTAAAAATTAGGCGTAAGTTTCACTTCTGTCGAATGCCTCAATACCCACACCATCTATTTTTTAAACAAACAAATTCGAGTAACAAGAGATAGTCTAGATAGACTAAACAAAAATCGGGCCTTTGAAATAAATAAATTGGTTAGAAGCAGCTTTTTTAATTGATGTTCCGGCCAACCGGAAGTTGCCAGATTGTTTCCAAAAAATTAAAATAACACAAAATCTTAAATTTGTCCCCTTAAAGAAATTTGCATAATAATTTTCTCAAAATTCCCTGTTCGTAAAAGTAAGTCATGTATTGGCCACGCCACCATTTTTTTTTTTTCTTAAAATGCAAAATAACTGATTACTGATAAACATCACTAAAAAGGATAAAAATCCCTTATTTTCTACCCTTTCCCTGTTCGACCGACCTCACGATTCTTGGAATTCTAAATCTACGTAAAAAAACATCGATTAAAAAAAACTTCTGACCAATTTATCTCTTTTAGATGCCCGAATTTTGTCTAATTCTACTGGACAGTCGGAAAGACTAATTTTAAGTTATTACTATTTGTAAAAGCAGTTATTTGTACAGATTTTCAAGATCATTCAAGACAGCATTCCCTCATCAACATTATAAATTCTGTGTATGTGCTTGCTGTATGTTTGGCACAAAATTGAATAAGAATACTGCGTATCCAATATGTATGTATGTAGATACAATATCAGTAATCTTATGATATAAATTATATATCGACGGAGTCAAAACACCACGTGTTATGTCAAGACTTTAATGTTTTTTCGTTGCATCATCCGGTTATAATGGTTACTTTGCCACGCTTTAACCATACCTTCAAAATAAAACTATGTACTAAAAAATTAGATATTACATACGTATACCAGCATAATATTTTTATAGGGTGTTGACAAAACAGTTTCTTGTTTATCCTGAAAAAAGTAGCTCGTTTTGAAGTATGAGATATTCTGACACCGTCGATATATACAAACAAATCCTTTTTAAACATTCATAAGTCTCTATCAAATTTATATGTATTTGATTTTCTTTCAGTTTTCCGGCTAAATTGTTTCATTTTTTGACCTGAAATAAATAATGATTCCAAAATTGCCTTCAATCAATTTCCAATAGAAACCTATACCTTATGAAGAGTATAGAGACGAAGAAAACCCAAAACTAAATAATACGAATTTCGATTTGTTACATGAAACCATAGCCTGTATAAATAACATGAAATGATTTATATTGTGTGCAACGTGATTTATTCAAAATCACGTACGAGAAAGTAATCCAAAAAAAAAAAAAAAATTAACAGTTTCATGAAGAAATTATAAGAGTCGAGAAAGAAAATTGTGTTGAAGAAATTGGTGCGAGAACGAAGAAAGATAAGAGAAAATATTTTGTTTAATATTAACTTTATACCATTTCCATTGTCACAATTAATTTACATGATTTAAATATAGCTGCGAAGAATTTCTGTGATAACCAATTTCACGATAAAATTGAAATAACATTTTTTCTAAACAGAAGGGCGTTAAATTAAAACAATATTCTGGAAAAATGGTTTCACTTTAGATAAAGGAAAAATTTTACCAAAATTATAGTGATTGAATTAATTTTAGTTTATTCCTCTTTTCGTTTCTGCCAGATTTTGGAACGGTTTATGCATACCTAATTGTTACTTTTTATGTATGTGTTCTCTATTCACGTTCATGTTCATTTTATGTTGACTTACGTATCAGTTCATTGCGGATGAGCGAACATATAGACCTTTTTAGTATTTATTGTTACATATTTGCGATATTGCTAAATTCACCAAACTGTAAGCAAATAATTGAAATATATCTCAGCCCGTTTAACCTTCACCTACCTTGTCGGTATTTACCCTGGTAAAGATCGTGATTTTCTCCGTTGAATATAATTACATGAATTTTAGGCGAATTTTAAAATTTCTTGGACTCAGTGATTCAATTTTTCAGAAAATTCAAAAATTATTACGGGATACTAATATGGTAACGAGTAATTTATCAATTTTCGCTTTTTTCGACAAAGATATTTTTCTTTATGTGGATGCGTCTCGATCAACTAATTGGTCTGGTCTAAACAAAGTATTACTATGCCCTTATAATTGTTCAATTGGTAGGCCTAGAATGCATTATATTGCACTTCTTGTAGCATAATGGCTTACAACTCTTGGAAGTAGAGCTCTATTTTTCATTAGTGGGATGTGTCTAGATCCAGCTGATCAGCTAAAAGCAAATAATTAAATTACTCAAAATTGTTAACAATTTAATTCAATTCAAAATACTTATCTCTGTCATTACCACCAATGTAAACAATCCAATCTAAAACAAAATGTACATTAGAATTTAAAACACAACAAATGTGAAAAAAAAATCAGATGATTTCGCATAGTGCCTTAAAATTTAATTTGTTATAAATATAATCATTGCAAATCATCTGATTCATCTTAATTAATAATTTAGCTTACCATTTTTGCACAAAATATTTCTTTCTTTCTCATTTCATCTCATTACTTTGACACATTTGAATTGTTATTGTTGTTTGTCAATTAGTGAGATTTCGGTATTAAATAAATTTGATCGTTTTGTAGAATTAGCAGTGTACCATGATCGATAATGGCAGTGCAATGATAATTTAGTTGACGGAGCATTGAAATGAAATCCGAGAATAATGATAAAGTAGCAAGTCCGAATATTTGAAAATATTTAAGCGGACTATTTTAATATTTTTTGTAATACCCTGTAATTGGCGATGGCTAATCATTTTTTTGTAAATTAATTTTTTTTACTTACAATTGAGATCTTGAGCAATCAACACGAAATTAAATTAATATTATAAAAATTAATAAAAATCCATATTGTTAAAATTTAAAGTGATAGTTTGAATATACTTGGTGATATATTTTCTCCGGTGCCCATATCCAATAAGGAATCAGTGAGCCTTATTTTTTTTGGTACATATTGGAATCATCTTTAACAATATTTTTTGAGGAAATTGGAAAGGAAAATCAGCAGCCGAAACCACGTTTCTCTTTTTTTTTTGGAACGCCAATTTATTGCTGCCGATCATCCAAATCAACATACAATTCAAAATTGTCTAGGATGCAAAGGTTTTCACCCAGATCTTCTAAAAATTTTCGCCGACGACTAGTTTTTACAGTTTGTTTTTAATATACATTATATATGTTTGCTAGTGCCGCTATGTCTACAATGTTAAAAAACATTGCCAGTGGCCAGCGATTTGTCTTCCGCTTTGTTGTATATTGTGACAACATTTTGTCCATTGTATCAACGACACCTTCTATAGAATTATAATATCAAATATTATCGGGTTTTAATTTTGCTCCAGAAGTACTCTCGTTGTCATGCTGCGTTGATAATAATATTACTGCCTTATTCGCTTTTCGCACATAGGAGCAAAGCACCATTTTTTCTCCAAAACCAAATTTTATTTATTTATTTATTTAACCTATACAGTAAATATACAATCGGTATGCAAAAAAGATTAACAGTTATTATACAATATTTTAGCACAAAAATAACATTTAACAATTATTTAATGATAGACAAAAATCTAAACAACTCATTTCTAAACGAATTTCTTGTCATGTTAAAATCGAAAACGTCATAAACCGAATTAAAGAGTCGCGACATTCTCAAAACTGGTTTTGAGAGTGCGAAGATTGTAGAAACCGGATCAATATGTAACAAACGACGACGGCGCAAACAACGTGTAGGAGCGTAAAAGTTGAAACGAGCCAGTAAATCGACACAGTCTATTCGGGAAGTCAGAACATCTTGAACGAAGATAGCGGATGCAACATCTCGTCGGTGATCTAATCGTTGTAATTTTAATAATTTACAACGATCATTATAAGCAGGTAGTACATATTGGTGCACTCGCTCCGTAGGTAAGCCGCGAAGCGCATACAAAAGAAACTGTTTTTGAACGCTCTCAATTCTGTATGAATGGCAATGATAAAATGGTGACCAAATCTGAGAAGCATATTCTAGAATGGAACGAACAAAGGAGGCATAGAGAGTTTTCAGTGTGAGTGGGTCGCAGAAGTCTTTACAATTGCGCTTAATGAAACCCAGCATAATATAAGCTTTTGAAATAACAGAATCAATGTGTTTGGTAAAAGTAAGATCATAAGAAAAGGTTACACCTAAGTCGGTTATGACCTCAACTCTGTCAATAGCGGTATTGTATAGAAAATATTGCTGAAGAACAGGTGAGTGTGTACGAGAAAATGATAAAATCCTACATTTACCCACATTCAACAATAATTTGTTTTTAAATGATCAACTGCAAAAGTTACTCAAGTCACCTTGTAATTTAGCACAGTCAGAAACTCCAGTAATAGGAGCAAATATCTTCATATCATCTGCGTAAAGCAAACATTTTGCGAATTTAAAACAATCAACAACATCATTGACAAATAATGAGAATAAAAGTGGACCAATGTGGCTACCTTGAGGAACTCCAGAGGTAACTCGAAATAAGCGAAAACTAAAATCATTTATCTTAACAAATTGGTAGCGATCAGACAGGTACGAATGCAACCACCTGATGGGGATAAACTGACAATTTAGTTTATCCAGCTTATCGATAAGGATCGAGTGATCAATTTTATCGAAAGCCTTCGAAAAATCGGTGTAAACAACATCCACTTGTTGCCTATGTTCTAAACTGCTATATAAATGTTGGCAAAAACCGACTAGGTTAGTAACCGTGGACCTACCCGTGTAAAATCCGTGTTGAGCAGGAGAAATAAAAATTTTTGCATGAAAAAACAAGAATTTCTGTACCATTGATTCGAAAAGTTTTGATATGGCAGCAAGAATAGCGATTCCGCGATAATTGCTGATATCACTTCTTCTGCCAGATTTAAAAATCGGACGAATGAAAGACAGTTTCCAGGGATCCGGAAAAATCCCAGTACGTAGGCTCTTATTAAAGATTAGAGTCAGTGGATGGGCTAAACTCTCTGCACAATTCTTAATAAGGATAGGTGGAAAACCGTCATGTCCTGCCCCCTTATTACTATCAAGTTGAGATAAGCTATCATAAACTTCTGCTTCAGTAAACTGTAAAAAATTAAAATCAGAGCAATCGCGATTATTTATAAGCTTGGTACCAGAATCCCCAGATACTTCATAGACGGACTCAAAAAATTTTGCAAATAGATTAGCGATATCAGGGGGTTGACTTGCGGAAGAGTTCTGAAAGGTCATTGGAGTAGGAAACCCAACAACCTTCTTTTTATCATTTATGAAATTCCAGAAATTTTTTGGGTTGGAAGTCAGATCCTCTTCTATTTGCAAAATGTAGTTGTTGTAAAGGAACCAATTTAAAGTTTTAAACTCTTTACGAGCTAAGTTGAATCTGGAATAAAACTCAGCGCCCTGTAACTTATACAAAGAATGGAACTTATTCCGTTTTTTTTCAAGACGTAGTAGTTCTTTGTTGTACCACGGCTCACGAAACCTAGGTCCATTTTTATTTGATGGAACATACCTTTCAATACCAGTCTTGAGCAGCCCGTTGAACAATAAAATAGAATGGTTCAAATTTTCATCTCGCTCGAGAAGGTCCCAATTAGAACCGACAAGAAATTCGTTTAACGAATCGTAGTCCGCACGCCTAAAATCGAAATGCAAAGAATTACTAGAAGTACACGTAGTGTTGCAATTCTCTAAAAATATATATATGGTAATTGGAGTGTGGTAAACGCTCGAACATCCAGTAAAATCTTCACAAGGTGAAATCTCCGAAAACATAAGATCAGTTGAATAAACCAAATCGAGAAATATGCCCCGACTATTGCTTATCCGGTTCAACTGCATCATTGCTAAGCTAGCAAAATAATCAGTAACTGCTAATTCTTTCTGGCCAGAAGACGAGGATATGAAAACTCCATCAACATCAAACCAAGTAATATCGGGAAGATTGAAGTCCCCTATAATCATTAGTTGTTCCTTAATACGAACCAATGGCATGACCGCAGAACTGATGAAATTAACAATTCCCATATAATATTCCATAGTAGATCCAGAGGGAACATATACAGCCACCACGAGGATAGATGACTCGGATACATTAATCCGAACAGCAATTACATCATAAATTGGATGGCATGCAATGGGCTCGTTTGGGATCGAACTCTTAACAGCAATCAACACACCCCCACCTTTAAGGCTGGTACAAAAATCATGTCGATCTTTTCTGTGGACGACGTAGTTGGGTGGGAAATATTCCTCTGAATTAAACCCTTTAGTAAGCCATGTTTCAGATATGATAATCACATCGTAATCGTTATCAAGAACGCCAAGCAAGAATAATTTAGCTTTCCCCCGAATACTAGAGGCGTTGTGATAGTACATCGAAGTAAAAGTAATTTGTCCAGAACTTTTGGGCCGACGCATCACCTTTGACCCTGCGTTATTTAAATTTCGGCAGAGTTGACAACTACAGCTGGTATCCGGAATTTCACATATGAAAATGATGGCTCCTGTCCGAAAATTTTGCTTATGGAAGGGCCTAATAAATACACCGGTTGGCCATGCATCCGAATTTAGAGCCTTATCATGAAGCTCCACGTTGATCCCCAATTTAAAGCATACATATTCTAACTCGTGGATATCTTTATCCTTAGGAATTAGTTTAACTGCCTTGTAAACACTCGGACCTAAGGATTTGCTAGCCAGAGCCACAATATCATCCTCAGTTGTAAGAGTATCGAATCTTGATAAATGAAGCCAACATTTCGGCGCAATGGTTTTAATATAAATATCTGGTGAGGTATTAGTGCCACGAATATTAAAATTTCGTATGTTCTTTTGGATAGTTCGTGATGATGGCAACGATTTTATATTACCAGTTGGACCGCACGATATATCAATATTGTTCGCATTTGCAGACGTACTCACAGCACTCAACATAGCAGCAACAGGCAAAACAGATGCAATTGAGTATTTGCTTGGTTGATCCGGAGCACCACTGTGAGAAGCAAGTGCATTCGATGCTGCAACAGGCACAACGGCAGGAATTTTCACCACTTCAGCAAAAGTCGTACAAGCACCGAAATTAGTAGGACTGGAATCCACTGGAATATGATCGCCGTCATTAGTTAAAGATGTAACCGCAGTTGTAGCCGTTGTTATGGTATTATTAACATTTTTCTTAGATCTTGTACGTATTGGCGAAGCCAATTCCAAATTAGTTTGTGTTGATTTTTTTTTTAATTTAGCAGACGACGACTGTTGTGGTGGGATTGGTTTTAGTAAACTTTCCACGTTATTATTAATGGCAGCAGATGTTTTATTTATCAAGGACAAGGACGCTGATATAGCGTCAATAGAATTACTCATCTGATCATTCTTTTCCTTGAGAATTTTATAAACGTCAATGCACATACCACATCGCCAAGAAAAATTCGGAATTACCGAAATGGCATCAAACACAGGTTTTTTAATCCCTGCACATTCAAAATGAATCAGTTTATTGCATTCACCTGCACAAGTAAAAAAGTGTTCAGACACTTTAACATTACATACACAGCACAGAGCCATTGCTACAAATTTGTAATAACCACTACAAGTAAAAAATTTAAAACACACACAATTATTATTTACATATAACACTTAAAATGAATATTATAGATCATGCATATACATATATACAAATAATGTTATTAATATTTTTATTTTTATATTTATTTATAATAAATTTTTTCCGTTTATAAATTTGCTTGACAGAACCTCTCTAGATCTAGATGGTTTGAATTCTACGGGAATAAATGTTTTGTTTTTTTTTATTGTACCAACTATTGATAAATTCCATAATAACAAATCCTTTGCAAGTGGTACGGATTACGGAAGTAAAAAAATTATCGGTAGTGACATTGCGACCGCTTTTTTTGTATGGAGCTATGAGTTCCTTAACTACTTGATCCCATACTTGGCGGGTTTAGAGGGAATATATTGTGTAAACTTCGTTCGACCTCTAAACGGAAATAACTGTTCATCAATTGTAATTGATTTATGAGGTCTATAATTATTTTTCAAATTGGTGTTTAGCATCTGAAAAATTTCCGTAATTGGTTCCGCCTTATCAGTTTCAATGGGAATGAATTTTTTATCCAGAGTTCGGCCGTTGGTTCATAATTGAATTTGTGAACAACAATAACTATTAGAAGACCCAAATAAGCTAACAGTTCTTCCTCTTTTAACGGTTCTCATGTACTTCTTATACTGATTTTCGGCGTTTTTGTTGGTATTTCTACAAATTATACTTTGCATTGAACTATCAAATAATTTACAAAAAGTGTCTACATCATTTAAATTTTTGGTATTCGGATTGTGGGCCAGCAAACGGTACCATCTTTACCGATATAATATTCACTATCGTTTTCATCATTCTGGTTTAGATCATTTCTATTATCATCTGTGTTGTCGTCTATATTACAATCTTCTTCGTCATCGGCCTCTGAGCCAGCAGTTGCCCTTGTCTCAGCGATAACATTTTCGAGCTCCATATAATCAGGATCGATATCATGGTCATCAAACGCCAAATCATCTTCCGAATCCGAAGCTAAATTACGCACTACACTTTCAAGATACTTTTGCTTTTCTTCATACGATAATCTATAATAGATAATTTCTGATGCAATACACGCAGCAATAAACCGTTATTTTATGTTTTTTTATAAATACTGCTACCAATTTTAATATATTGTATTACCTGCTCATTTGAACACTTGACAAATATTCTAATTTCTCCTTTTCTATTTTTGTTTTTTTTACATTTACAGAATCACAGTTATTAAATAATGTTTTTTTTTATTAACTAACTACATTTATTAAAAATCAAACATCGACTGAAATATTTGTAGATTAAACACATGCAAGAGCAACAAAACAAAACTAAAAACAGTTAAGTAAACAGAGCTGTATTCAAATATCCTATGGAATATAAGCAAAAATATATGAACTTTTTTTTCTTTTCTTTACGTCGTAGTAAAGATTGAGGGATTTTGTTTGCCGACAATGCGAAGGTTAACAAAAGTTCAATCATATACCATCAATATGTGCTATATTATTGTTGAAATGCGAATGGTGCAAAACAGAGAAGACATATTTCCCTTTTATCCAATACTGTTCGAAAAAAAATAACACCTTATCTATTAGGTATCAGGCCTTCATACAACTTACATCTCTGGTTATCCTCCTTTGTGGTGTAGTGTTAAACGGTTTTTAACTATTTTTTCCAATGGACCAAAATCTAGATGCGTTTTTGTGTTACTACTACCCTAAGCTAGTGGTGGGCGAACAAAATTAGCATTTTTGACAAATTTTGAAAATAAATAAAGCATTAAAACTCCGATTACAAAAAAAAGTCAACTGGACAACGCGGTAATTATTTGTGAAACCAGAGTCACAGAGTATATCACTCGGAAATGGATGTGAGGACCACTGCAATATTTATTTTATCTTGCGCCACGTGGTGCGTAATCGGAGTTTTAATGCTATATTTATTTTCAAAATTTATCAAAAATACTAATTTTGTTCCCCTAACACTACCCTAGACAGATTGTGGAGAATACCTAATATCGAGGTTGACACTGCGACTAATCTCGGAAAATTCACCAAATCGGTTTTAGTAAATCGCAGTATGTTAAGATATAAGGGGACGAATTTTAACCTCTTTAACACACATATGTACATATGTAATTCAATTTTTAATACAGAACGAAAAAGGCTTACGTAATTTATTTTATTTAATGGGTTAAAATTAAAAGTAAAAGTTATTTTTAATTAGATTTTGATTAGATCCGAACACAATTCCAAATGATTATATAGAAAAATATATTTAAATAGAATAATTGAAGTTTCCTTTTCGAATGCGAAACCTACATATACTAAATAAATATTGTACAACCTTAAAATAATCAACCTATTTTATTGCGGTACAAAACTAAATAAACTTCAGTTCAATCAAAAAGAATCTAGATTTAGAAAGAATTGGTATAACTATTTTACACTCAGTTTGTTTAATTTCCTTAATGCCAAAAGCATTCTTTAAAAAAAAAAAAAAAATTCTGTCTATCTTTTACGACTCTTTAAACATCAATGGAAACCTATCAGAAGAAAATATTTGGGATTTAAAACATAAAAAAAAAAAATACAAAATAATAAATAAAATAAACCCGTCGGATAATTTTCCATTTTCCCTATAACCAACCAAATTCAAAACGCAAAGGTTTAAACAGCAGAAGAATATTATACATATCTCCATAATATCCGTTGTTTTTCGGAAAAAAGATCAATCAAAAGATAAAAAAAAAACATTTTCCTTTTGCAAATACCAAATATACAAGGAAAGAATAGATCCGTTCTATTTCCGAAATATGTGCTCTCTATATAATGTAAATATGACATACAACATTTATTTTGATGATATCTCGAATAGATTTTGTTTGAAAAATATTTTTAAGCAATGAAACCAATGTACACGAGTAGGTATGCACGAGATAATATGATATCTACGTACTCAGATAAAAATTTTTGGTTTCCAAACGTTATCTATCAACAATTGCAATTTTTAATTAAATTTCATTTCGTTTGCTATTTATTCTTGATGGTTGACGGTTGATATTGTATTAAATAACCCTATATAAATTTGGATTTTTAGACTAACTACAGGTTAAACAAAATATTTATGTTATTTTGGGAATTCAACTAAGTTTATCCGGTTCTGATTTCTAATATTAACTTGACCTTTTTTCAAACAATTTGAAAACTAGAGACAACTATGAAGATGTACGTTGCTTGTGGATAAATATATGTCTTTTGAATAGCTAATTAGCTGCTAGATGGTGTGCAATGTCTTTTATTTCATTCATTACTTACATTATCTAATTCAAATTTGAACTGAACTAAAAGGGATAATTCCAGTGGGAACAATTCCAATGGGTTAATTCCACATGGCACAATTATACCATTGGAGGATAATTCCACTTGCGCTAGATAAGTTGCACAATTCAACTAAAACAATCAATTTTTTTTTAGAATTAAATGCATTTAGTGTGGTAAATTTTGCCCGGTGGAGTTAATTGACTATAATTTAGCCTGAAGACAGGTTTGTTATTTCCGAATTTTTTTACAGGATACATTGGCAACCGACGAATCCTAGCTGAAAGGGTAATTGGACGTCAAGAAAAGAACCTCGTCAGCATAATTATTTTCAAAAACCACAAAAACTTTTTATTTTAGGATTAAATAATTCACCCATTCTGATAATTAAAAATTCTATGTTATTTTTTTATGTTATGTAAACTTTTTAAAATGAACATAGTTTTAAATTCAATGAGCGTGTAATGATAGTTATTATGAGGATAAAGATACACGCTCATTACAAAATTCGGTAATTGCCTACTTGATTATCTGGTTTTGCAAATTCTAGTGAAAATCCAGTGAATTGCTAGTTAAAAATCAAGAAAAATGAATTTTCTAGTTAAATTTAAAAATAGATTTAACCGATTTCCAGTGAAATTGCAATCAAAACCTGATTTTGACTCTAGTTAATTTCCAGTAATATTTTAAATTATACTGGAATTCTAGTGATAATCTAGCACAAAAAATTACTAGAAAAATACTAGATGGTTAGTTTTACTTTCTAAAATGGAATATCCAGTAAATTAAATGAAAACCTCGTAAATTTTATTACCAGATTTCCAGTAATAATAAAAATTACTTGAATTTCAGTTGAATTTTTGCATCGATTTATTTTTTAATGTAGTTACCTGAAATCTAGTAAAATTTTAGTTAAATTATATTAAATACAAGATAATTCCTGTTTGCTTGTACAAGGAATTTCTAGTAAATTAAACAGATTCTACGCTTGTGAAGTTTATCCTAAGTTAGAACTAAACCAACAAAAACAACAGAATATGTAAAAGTATTAGTAAAAATGAAAATCATGACATTTAGGCGAACATTTCCCAATACATAATTTGAAAACTTTTATTTATTTTTTTAATAAAGTTTAAATTAAGTTTTATTATATTGAAATCGAATTATTTTATTTAACCAAAAAAATAAGCAGATTAACCTACATAACTACACATCTATAAAATAAATTAATTAGAAAAGTGTGTGACTGTTAAACCACTTTAAAAGTATGCTTTTCGTTTAATCAAATTGCAACATTTGGAACATACAATTTAGGATTTTCTTAAGAAAGTCGATATCTTAAGATTTTCCATATTTATCACCAACGCCACTATGATTTTTTGGTAGGTCTAATCTAAGACTACAAGCGTGCCAAACCATTTGAAAAGCTAATGCCTTTCACATGGTAAAATTGTCGTATTTGTAAATTTACTATTTAGGATTTTCTTAAGAAAGATATCTTAAGATTTTCCATATTTATCACCAACGCCACTATGATTTTTTGGTAGGTCTAATCAAAGACTACAAGCGTGCCAAACCATTTGAAAAGCTAATGCCTTTCACATGGTAAAATTGTCGTATTTGTAAATTTACTATTTAGGATTTTCTTAAGAAAGTCGATATCTTAAGATTTTCCATATTTATCACCAACGCCACTATGATTTTTAGGTAGGTCTAATCTAAAACTACAAGCGTGCCAAACCATTTGAAAAGATAATGCCTTTCACATGGTTAAATTGTCGTATTTGTAAATTTACTATTTAGGATTTTCTTAAGAAAGTCGATATCTTAAGATTTTCCATATTTATCACCAACGCCACTATGATTTTTTGGTAGGTCTAATCTAAGACTACAAGCGTGCCAAACCATTTGAAAAGCTAATGCCTTTCACATGGTTAAATTGTCGTATTTGTAAATTTACTATTTAGGATTTTCTTAAGAAAGTCGATATCTTAAGATTTTCCATATTTATCACCAACGCCACTATGATTTTTTGGTAGGTCTAATCTAAGACTACAAGCGTGCCAAACCATTTGAAAAGCTAATGCCTTTCACATGGTTAAATTGTCGTATTTGTAAATTTACAGGATTTTCTTAAGAAAGTCGATATCTTAAGATTTTCGATATTTATCACCAACGCCACTATGATTTTTTGGTAGGTGTAATCTAAGACTACAAGCGTGCCAAACCATTTGAAAAGCTAATGCCTTTCACATGGTTAAATTGTCGTATTTGTAAATTTACTATTAAGGATTTTCTTAAGAAAGTCAATATCTTAAGATTTTCCATATTTATCACCAACGCCACTATGATTTTTTGGTAGGTCTAATCTAAAACTACAAGCGTGCCAAACCATTTGAAAAGCTAATGCCTTTCACATGGTTAAATTGTCGTATTTGTAAATTTACTATTTAGGATTTTCTTAAGAAAGTCGATATCTTAAGATTTTCCATATTTATCACCAACGCCACTATGATTTTTTGGTAGGTCTAATCTAAGACTACAAGCGTGCCAAACCATTTGAAAAGCTAATGCCTTTCACATGGTTAAATTGTCGTATTTGTAAATTTACTATTTAGGATTTTCTTAAGAAAGTCAATATCTTAAGATTTTCCATATTTATCACCAACGCCACTATGATTTTTTGGTAGGTCTAATCTAAGACTACAAGCGTGCCAAACCATTTGAAAAGCTAATGCCTTTCACATGGTTAAATTGTCGTATTTGTAAATTTACTATTTAGGATTTTCTTAAGAAAGTCAATATCTTAAGATTTTCCATATTTATCACCAACGCCACTAGGATTTTTTGGTAGGTCTAATCTAAGACTACAAGCGTGCCAAACCATTTGAAAAGCTAATGCCTTTCACATGGTTAAATTGTCGTATTTGTAAATTTACTATTTAGGATTTTCTTAAGAAAGTCAATATCTTAAGATTTTCCATATTTATCACCAACGCCACTATGATTTTTTGGTAGGTCTAATCTAAGACTACAAGCGTGCCAAACCATTTGAAAAGCTAATGCCTTTCACATGGTTAAATTGTCGTATTTGTAAATTTACTATTTAGGATTTTCTTAAGAAAGTCAATATCTTAAGATTTTCCATATTTATCACCAACGCCACTAGGATTTTTTGGTAGGTCTAATCTAAGACTACAAGCGTGCCAAACCATTTGAAAAGCTAATGCCTTTCACATGGCTAAATTGTCGTATTTGTAAATTTACTAATTAGGATTTTCTTAAGAAAGTCGATATCTTAAGATTTTCCATATTTATCACTAACGCCAGTATGATTTAACCATAGTGGGGTTCTTGCTTAATATCGAAAATCTTAAGTTATTTAGTTTCCTAAGAAAATTGTAATAGGTCTTTACAGAAATTTGTAATTTTAAATATGTGAAAGCCATTAGCTTTTTAAATGGTTTGGTAGTTTTGTAGTCCTTTTATTCACGTGAACTTTATCCTAAACTTTCCTAAAAAAAAAAAAAAAAAAATTAGGATAGTTTAGGAAAAACTTCACGTATTTGCGCAATCTCGTGAAGTTTTTCCTAACTCTTATTATATTTAGATGTATTTGTAACCATTTTGTATTTTGTTCGGATTAACCGATACGCGAATTGGATTCACCATTTGAACGGAGAATTTATTTGCTATTAGGAAAAAATCCGCGCTGTTATGTTTGTAAATTTTAACGTAAAAGAAAAACTCAGTTTCATTGATTAGGCAATACCTCTGGCCGAAAAACGGTTTATTAGAACTTGTTTAGTCAATTTTTGCTGTAAGCAAACAATCTGTTATGATATTGTTCAATATGATACGTGGATTTTCCGAACGTTTTCCGGTACTTAGAAACACCGGTCCAAAATCCTAAGTATAATTTTTGGTTCGAATGGATATAACCTAACAGAAAAAAGTAGTCACTTGAAAAGTTAGAGGGGCTTTGGTCATTTAGTAATCAAAAAACCCGATATGGTAATGTTCAATATCATATGTGGATTTTCCGAACGTTTCCCGATACTTAGAAACACCGGCCCAAAATCCTAAGTATATTTTTGGGTTGGTATGGACATAACCTAACAGAAAAAAGTAGTCACTTGAAAAGTTAGAGGGGCCTTGGTTGTTTAGTAATCAAAAAACCCGATATGGTAATGTTCAATATTATATGAGAATTTTCCGAACGTTTTCCGATACTTAGAAACACCGGCCCAAAATCCTAAGTATATTTTTGGGTTGGTATGGACATAACCTAACAGAAAAAAGTAGTCACTTGAAAAGTTAGAGGGGCCTTGGTTGTTTAGTAATCAAAAAACCCGATATGGTAATGTTCAATATCATATGAGGATTTTCCGAACGTTTTCCGATACTTAGAAACACCGGCCCAAAATCCTAAGTATATTTTTGGGTTGGTATGGACATATCCTAACAGAAAAAAGTAGTCCCTTGAAAAGTTAGAGGGGCCTTGGTTGTTTAGTAATCAAAAAACCCGATATGGTAATGTTCAATACCATATGTGGATTTTTCGAAAGTTTTCCGATACTTAGAAACACCGGCCCAAAATCCTAAGTATATTTTTGGGTTGGTATGGACATAGTCTAACAGAAAAAAGTAGTCACTTGAAAAGTTAGAGGGGCCCTGGTTGTTTAGTAATCAAAAAACCCGATATGGTACTGTTCAATATTATATGAGGATTTTCCGAACGTTTTCCGATACTTAGAAACACCGGCCCAAAATCCTAAGTATATTTTTGGGTTGGTATGGACCTAACCTAACAGAAAAAAGTAGTCACTTGAAAAGTTAGAGGGGCCTTGGTCGTTTAGTAATCAAAAAACCCGATATGATAATGTTCAATATCATATGTGGATTTTCCGAACGTTTTCCGATACTTAGAAACACCGGCCCAAAATCCTAAGTATATTTTTGGGTTGGTATGGACCTAACCTAACAGAAAAAAGTAGTCACTTAAAAAGTTAGAGGGGCCTTGGTCGTTTAGTAATCAAAAAACCCGATATGATAATGTTCAATATCATATGTGGATTTTCCGAACGTTTTCCGATACTTAGAAACACCGGCCCAAAATCCTAAGTATATTTTTGGGTTGGTATGGACCTAACCTAACAGAAAAAAGTAGTCACTTGAAAAGTTAGAGGGGCCTTGGTCGTTTAGTAATCAAAAAACCCGATATGATAATGTTCAATATCATATGTGGATTTTCCGAACGTTTTCCGATACTTAGAAACACCGGCCCAAAATCCTAAGTATATTTTTGGGTTGGTATGGACCTAACCTAACAGAAAAAAGTAGTCACTTGAAAAGTTAGAGGGGCCTTGGTTGTTTAGTAATCAAAAAACCCGATATGGTAATGTTCAATATTATATGAGGATTTTCCGAACGTTTTCCGATACTTAGAAACACCGGCCCAAAATCCTAAGTATATTTTTGGGTTGGTATGGACATAACCTAACAGAAAAAAGTAGTCACTTGAAAAGTTAGAGGGGCCTTGGTCGTTTAGTAATCAAAAAACCCGATATGATAATGTTCAATATCATATGAGGATTTTCCGAACGTTTTCCAATACTTAGAAACACCGGCCCAAAATCCTAAGTATATTTTTGGGTTGGTATGGACATAGTCTAACAGAAAAAAGTAGTCACTTGAAAAGTTAGAGGGGCCTTGGTTGTTTAGTAATCAAAAAACCTGATATGGTAATGTTCAATACCATATGTGGATTTCCAAACGTTTTCCGATACTTAGAAACACCGGCCCAAAATCCTAAGTATATTTTTGGGTTAGTATGGACATAATCTAATAAAAAAAAGTAGTCACTTGAAAAGTTAGAGGGGCCTTGGTCGTTTAGTAATCAAAAAACCTGTTATGGTAATGTTCAATACCATATGTGGATTTTCCGAGCGTTTTCCGATACTTAGAAACACCGGCCCAAAATCCTAAGTATATTTTTGGGTTGGTATGGACATAGTCTAACAGAAAAAAGTAGTCACTTGAAAAGATAGAGGGGCCTTGGTTGTTTAGTAATCAAAAAACCCGATATGGTAAGGTTCAATATCATATGAGGATTTTCCGAACGTTTTCCGATACTTAGAAACACCGGCCCAAAATCCTAAGTATATTTTTGGGTTGGTATGGACATAACCTAACAGAAAAAAGTAGTCACTTGAAAAGTTAGAGGGGCCTTGGTTGTTTAGTAATCAAAAAACCCGATATGGTAATGTTCAATATCATATGTGGATTTTCCGAAAGTTTTCCGATACTTAGAAACACCGGCCCAAAATCCTAAGTATATTTTTGGGTTGGTATGGACATAATCTAATAGAAAAAAGTAGTCACTTGAAAAGTTAGAGGGGCCTTGGTTGTTTAGTAATCAAAAAACCCGATATGGTAATGTTCAATATTATATGAGGATTTTCCGAACGTTTTCCGATACTTAGAAACACCGGCCTAAAATCCTAAGTATATTTTTGGGTTGGTATGGACATAACCTAACAGAAAAAAGTAGTCACTTGAAAAGTTAGAGGGGCCTTGGTCGTTTAGTAATCAAAAAACCCGATATGATAATGTTCAATATCATATGTGGATTTTCCGAACATTTTCCAATACTTAGAAACACCGGCCCAAAATCCTAAGTATATTTTTGGGTTGGTATGGACATAGTCTAACAGAAAAAAGTAGTCACTTGAAAAGTTAGAGGGGCCTTGGTTGTTTAGTAATCAAAAAACCTGATATGGTAATGTTCAATACCATATGAGGATTTTCCAAACGTTTTCCGATACTTAGAAACACCGGCCCAAAATCCTAAGTATATTTTTGGGTTGGTATGGACATAATCTAATAAAAAAAAGTAGTCACTTGGAAAGTTAGAGGGGCCTTGGTTGTTTAGTAATCAAAAAACCTGTTATGGTAATGTTCAATACCATATGTGGATTTTCCGAGCGTTTTCCGATACTTAGAAACACCGGTTCAAAATCCTAAGTATATTTTTGGGTTGGTATGGACATAGTCTAACAGAAAAAAGTAGTCACTTGAAAAGATAGAGGGGCCTTGGTTGTTTAGTAATCAAAAAACCCGATATGGTAAGGTTCAATATCATATGAGGATTTTCCGAAAGTTTTCCGATACTTAGAAACACCGGCCCAAAATCCTAAGTATATTTTTGGGTTGGTATGGACATAATTTAGTAGAAAAAAGTAGTCACTTGAAAAGTTAGAGGGGCCTTGGTTGTTTAGTAATCAAAAAACCCGATATGGTAATGTTCAATATCATATGAGGATTTTCCGAACGTTTTCCGATACTTAGAAACACCGCCCCAAAATCCTAAGTAAATTTTTGGGTTGGTATGGACATAGTCTAACAGAAAAAAGTAGTCACTTGAAAGGTTAGAGGGGCCTTGGTTGTTTAGTAATCAAAAAACCCGATATGGTACTGTTCAATATTATATGAGGATTTTCCGAACGTTTTCCGATACTTAGAAACACCGGCCCAAAATCCTAAGTATATTTTTGGGTTGGTATGGACCTAACCTAACAGAAAAAAGTAGTCACTTGAAAAGTTAGAGGGGCCTTGGTTCTTTAGTAATCAAAAAATCCGATATGGTAATGTTCAATATTATATGAGGATTTTCCGAACGTTTTCCGATACTTAGAAACACCGGCCCAAAATCCTAAGTATATTTTTGGGTTGGTATGGACATAACCTAACAGAAAAAGGTAGTCACTTGAAAAGTTAGAGGGGCCTTGGTCGTTTAGTAATCAAAAAACCCGATATGATAATGTTCAATATCATATGTGGATTTTCCGAACGTTTTCCGATACTTAGAAACACCGGCCCAAAATCCTAAGTATATTTTTGGGTTGGTATGGACATAGTCTAACAGAAAAAAGTAGTCACTTGAAAAGTTAGAGGGGCCTTGGTTGTTTAGTAATCAAGAAACCTGATATGGTAATGTTCAATACCATATGTGGATTTTCCAAACGTTTTCCGATACTTAGAAACACCGGCCCAAAATCCTAAGTATATTTTTGGGTTGGTATGGACATAATCTAATAGAAAAAAGTAGTCACTTGAAAAGTTAGAGGGGCCTTGGCCGTTTAGTAATCAAAAAACCTGTTATGGTAATGTTCAATACCATATGTGGATTTTCCGAGCGTTTTCCGATACTTAGAAACACCGGCCCAAAATCCTAAGTATATTTTTGGGTTGGTATGGACATAGTCTAACAGAAAAAAGTAGTCACTTGAAAAGTTAGAGGGGCCTTGGTTGTTTAGTAATCAAAAAACCTGATATGGTAATGTTCAATACGATATGTGGATTTTCCGAACGTTTTCCGATACTTAGAAACACCGGCCCAAAATCCTAAGTATATTTTTGGGTTGGTATGGACATAGTCTAACAGAAAAAAGTAGTCACTTGAAAAGTTAGAGGGGCCTTGGTTGTTTAGTAATCAAAAAACCTGATATGGTAATGTTCAATATCTTATGTGGATTTTCCGAGCGTTTTCCGATACTTAGAAACACCGGCCCAAAATCCTAAGTATATTTTTATAATATAAATTTTAAAAAAAACGTGGTTGAAACAAGGTACAATCTAATGCAAATCTATTAATTTATTAATAATCCAGTTTACTGTTTAATTTTTTTTTTTTTTTTATTTGATTTTTTTTTTTTTTTTTTTACTTTTTTTTAAACTTTTTTTGTTTTTTTTTTATTTTTTTTTTGTATTTTTTACTTTTTTTGTTTTTTTTTTATTTTTTTTTTTTTACTTTTGTGGATTTTTATTTTACTTATTTATTTTACATTTCTTTTGGTACATTTACTGACATTTTCAAACGGAGAGTATGCTAAAATTGCTGAATATAAATTGAAAAAGGCCCATCTCAAAAGTAAACAAGTTGTTTTATGATGTTCAACAATTTTATAAGGAAATTTATGTAATAGTGAAATAATTAATAACAAAATGTGTTATGAAGCTTATATTTTACAAAACATGCAAATATTATTAATTACTTCTATTTTTTGGGTGCAACTTTCATGTACAATCCTCCCACATGAAAAGCATGAAATAGCCAATTCGTTTGCAGCTTGGAAGCAGTATAAGCAATGATCTTCCAAAGAGTCAGAACTGCTTATTATTTTTTGTTTTATAAAATGTCTGTATTCATTCAAACTTTTCAAGTTTATTAATTCGTCATCTGAATGGATATCCTTGATATACTTATTAAAAAGTAAATGTTCCACAGCATATATTACATAAACCCCACAATTACAACCGTCTTTTTGTTGTGGTAGGAAACTGCAAGATATCACTTTAAATGTTTTAGTGGGGTTATTAATTTGGTTAAACTGCAGAATTTGATTTGCAAATCTTTTTAATTTATTCGCAAATTTATGTAGAATCCTATCAGGATTTAAAGGGTCGTAAGTTATTATTTTATACTCTTGAAAATCAATGATACCCAAAACCCAGTGGCTATTATCGCAATGAGGTATTATTGTGTATCTCTTTGAATAGGATAATCTAATTTCTGGTTGTGTTTCTAAGTCACTTGCTTTATAATTGTCTCTAAGTATTTTAATTGTTTGGTAGTGGTCGAAACAAATGCTATTATTATTTTGGATTAAAACACTTATTGCTGTATAAACCAACTCAGTAGTAAGAAAGTTACCTACATTTAACGAGCTATAACAGCCGTTGTAAAGGCAAGTTTCCCACAAACCATTAAAATTGCTTTTAAATACTACAATATTAAAATTTAGTTCAGACATTTTTTCAAAGTATTCATCTTTACTTCGGGTAAACTCAATTTTTTTAGGGGTTATTAAACGAAGGAGTGCTCGCTTTCCCGAGTATTTTGGACCTCTTCGTTTATTTTTTCTTCGCCAACTCTCCTTATTTTTTGGATCATTTGGGTCTTTCTCATCGTCTCTAATAGACGTTTGTGTGTACTGGGGTGTATACAGTTTTTCCCGACCATTAATAACTGCCTGATTTTGTTTCATTTCAACTAATATGGATTCGGAGAGAACCGAAGAAGGTTTTTCTGAAGCTGGATTTTTTTGTTGATTTTTAACATTTTTTTTAAAGCTTTGCAGATGAGGGGCACACTCCGCAGCTTTCAATAAAAGGGATGTTTTTTCTCGTAGTTCATCCACGAATCGACCTAGCTTTAAATGCAGTTGGTTAATCAAATTGTTCTTCAACAAGTTAAACCAACTTTCTGCAACTTGATTTGAAATTCGTTTTTCTTGTCCATAATATTGAAGTAAAATAGTTCCCCATAAAGGCAAATATTTCATATAATGTTTTGTGCAAAACAAAATGAAATCTGGGCAATATAGTAGATTTTTTTGCCCTAACGTTGAATTTTCTTCAATGGTTATTTGGTTAATAGTATTTTTTAAAATCCTGTGATATCTTTCATAAAAAGGTGATGGATTATCATGAGGAGCATCATCAATATCTAAACTAAAATGAAAATTGTCTTCAACAGAATCCTTCAGGTTGGAATCCTTTGGTATAATATCATTAATTTTTTGGGTTATGTACTTTGCTAATTGGTTTTTCACTTTTATAAATAATGCATTTTCATATTTAGAACAGCAAAGTACACAAAGTATTTCAAAATATTGATCTACTTCAAGCAAATGTTTGCTGTCCAAAATTAAGAATAAAATTATCAAAATAGTGTCCTTTAGATTCGAAGAGCAATCCCTAAGTTTGGCTTTAATTTGACGGACAATAATCGCAGCGAAATGGGCACAACAAATAAAACCTCCAACGCGTTTGCCAACTGTTTTCTTGCTGTTAATTACATCGAACGCAAAATTTAAATATTCGTTAATATTCATAAGGTTCATTTGGCTTAAAATTGCATTTATGAATACCCAAGACCAATCAGATACATATATCTTTGGCAAAACTAACCTTGGCTTTATCGAAACAATTTCATCTTGAAAATCACTTAAAAATTTTCGAATGGCACCTACGTTATGTTTGGTGCTTATAAGCTCAGCAACTGGAAAAACAATGTTATTGCACTTAATAACACAAGCGTAATAGAAGATTCTTGAGTAAGAATGGTTTGTACAGCAGTTAGGATTTCGTACTAAGCTTCCAGTTGCGTCAATATGTACAACAATATCATTCGAATTTAAAAATTTCAATCCTTTCTCCCGCATTAGTGTTACCGACAGTGGATTTGAGGCTACATAAATATATTTGTCTAGTTCCGATTGATTTGACACACGGTGGATTAGGTCTATAACTTCACAGCCCTGCACCACATCTGCTAGTAATTTCCTTTCAGAACGGGCTTTGCGAAGTGTTGTTGGTTTCACAACATTTTGCGTATTTCCTTTTCTAAGTAATGTTAAATCAAAAGTTTCAAATTGTTTTAAATAAATTATATTTGCAAATGTACTTTTCATTTCATTTTGAATGCAACTTCGTTTTGAACCCCTTAACTGGGTAAATTCTTTATAAGTGCCATGGTTAAATAAATCAGCACCTAAAGTGTACATATTCATAATATTTTTACTATCTATAATAAATTTAAATCGTTGACTGTGACATTTATATTTGCAGTTGGCATATTGTGTTATTATTTGCAGATTTATATTTCGATTTATGGTCATAAAACATAAAACGCAAGGATGTTTAGCAAAATTTAAGGCTCTTTGTATACTATTGCGTATGTCCTCATTCGAATAACTCTCCGCAATATTCAAATCAATAAGCAAGCATCCGCGATGCAACCAAGCATCATTAGGCGGTTCTTCCAATACCATTTCCATTTTTTCAATTTCTGGAAGTTTTTGCTCTGGTTCAATATTAAATATTGCCAATGAAACAATATCTTCTAATTCTGCATTTTCGTTGCTTAGTTTAACATTATTTATGGATTTTTTGTCAATTTCATTTAAATTGGCGAATTTAGTAACTGAGCGAATCATTGTCGAATTTATTTGAGCGTTGTCTAGATGATTGGAATCATTATTTTCTGATATTTCAGAATTTACAAGAAAAATGTTTGT
Source organism: Tipula vernalis (assembly GCA_958295665.1). NCBI lineage: Eukaryota > Metazoa > Arthropoda > Insecta > Diptera > Tipulidae > Tipula > Tipula vernalis. Next base: position 304,903,487 of record OY282558.1, read on the forward strand.
ATGCTTTTCGTCTTTGTCATCAATTTTATTTAATCCTGCTGAACTGACATTGGCATAGTTCTTTTTTAATTTTCGCCAATAATTATAAATTCTTTGATGATTTACTTGCCTGTCTTTTAAATTAAATTTTGCACAAATGTTAGTCATAAGGTTAGATCTACCTTTTGGCAAGTTAATATTTGAACAATCATTTCCAATCAATAAATCTTGTAAGATCTGCTTCCTTTGCAATTCAAGTTTGCCTAATTTATTCATGTACCGCGTTTGTTTTTTAGTTTTCATATTTGAAGAAAAAACTAATTCTAAAAAAAATAAATGAAATTGCGAAAATAGATTTGTAAACAAAAAAATTACACCTACAGAAATAATAATAAACTACCACAAAAAAAAAAGTTATTGTAAGCAAAGATAATCCAAAAAACTTATAAATTAAGAGAAATTAAATAATGAAGAAAACAATTCATTTAATTTAATAACGGTACTAAACAAATATTGGTATAAAGAATTGAAAAACACTTATAAATAGTTTTTAGAGAATCTAAAAGTTTAATGAACACGAAGTACTCCAATTACAACCAAATTAAATTTAAACTACAACGGTTGAATAAATTGTCTTTAATTATTAATGACACTTTATGTGGCAATTATAAATATTCAAAAAAATGATCGTTTTTAATTTTTTTCTTTACCCCTAGAATAAAAAAAATAAACGTGTACTCGTATAACGGTTTAAATAATCCAAAAAACTATTGAGAGAAATCAAATAATGTAGAAAAAAATAAATTTAATTTAATAACGGTACAATAACGGTTTTGAACACTTATAAACACTTTTTAGAGAATCTAAAAGTTTAATGAACACGAAGTACTCCAATTACAACCAAATTAAATTTAAACTACAACGGTTGAATAAATTGTCTTTAATTATTAATGACACTTTATGTGGCAATTATAAATATTCAAAAAAATGTTAGTTTTTAATTTTTTTCTTTACCCCTAGAATAAAAAAAATAAACGTGTACTCGTATAACGGTTTAAATAATCCAAAAAACTATTGAGAGAAATCAAATAATGTAGAAAAAAATAAATTTAATTTAATAACGATACAATAACGGTTTTGAACACTTATAAACACTTTTTAGATAATCTAAAAGTTTAATGAACACGAAGTACTCCAATTACAACCAAATTAAATTTAAACTACAACGGTTGAATAAATTGTTTTTAATTATTAATGACACTTTATGTGGCAATTATAAATATTCAAAAAAATGATAGTTTTTAATTTTTTTCTTTACCCCTAGAATAAAAAAAATAAACGTGTACTCGTATAACGGTTTAAATAATCCAAAAAACTATTGAGAGAAATCAAATAATGTAGAAAAAAATAAATTTAATTTAATAACGGTACAATAACGGTTTTGAACACTTATAAACACTTTTTAGAGAATCTAAAAGTTTAATAAACACGAAGTACTCCAATTACAACCAAATTAAATTTAAACTACAACGGTTGAATAAATTGTCTTTAATTATTAATGACACTTTATGTGGCAATTATAAATATTCAAAAAAATGATCGTTTTTAATTTTTTTCTTTACCCCTAGAATAAAAAAAATAAACGTGTACTCGTATAACGGTTTAAATAATCCAAAAAACTATTGAGAGAAATCAAATAATGTAGAAAAAAATAAATTTAATTTAATAACGGTACAATAACGGTTTTGAACACTTATAAACACTTTTTAGAGAATCTAAAAGTTTAATGAACACGAAGTACTCCAATTACAACCAAATTAAATTTAAACTACAACGGTTGAATAAATTGTCTTTAATTATTAATGACACTTTATGTGGCAATTATAAATATTCAAAAAAATGATCGTTTTTAATTTTTTTCTTTACCCCTAGAATAAAAAAAATAAACGTGTACTCGTATAACGGTTTAAATAATCCAAAAAACTATTGAGAGAAATCAAATAATGTAGAAAAAAATAAATTTAATTTAATAACGGTACAATAACGGTTTTGAACACTTATAAACACTTTTTAGAGAATCTAAAAGTTTAATGAACACGAAGTACTCCAATTACAACCAAATTAAATTTAAACTACAACGGTTGAATAAATTGTCTTTAATTATTAATGACACTTTATGTGGCAATTATAAATATTCAAAAAAATGTTAGTTTTTAATTTTTTTCTTTACCCCTAGAATAAAAAAAATAAACGTGTACTCGTATAACGGTTTAAATAATCCAAAAAACTATTGAGAGAAATCAAATAATGTAGAAAAAAATAAATTTAATTTAATAACGATACAATAACGGTTTTGAACACTTATAAACACTTTTTAGATAATCTAAAAGTTTAATGAACACGAAGTACTCCAATTACAACCAAATTAAATTTAAACTACAACGGTTGAATAAATTGTTTTTAATTATTAATGACACTTTATGTGGCAATTATAAATATTCAAAAAAATGATAGTTTTTAATTTTTTTCTTTACCCCTAGAATAAAAAAAATAAACGTGTACTCGTATAACGGTTTAAATAATCCAAAAAACTATTGAGAGAAATCAAATAATGTAGAAAAAAATAAATTTAATTTAATAACGGTACAATAACGGTTTTGAACACTTATAAACACTTTTTAGAGAATCTAAAAGTTTAATGAACACGAAGTACTCCAATTACAACCAAATTAAATTTAAACTACAACGGTTGAATAAATTGTCTTTAATTATTAATGACACTTTATGTGGCAATTATAAATATTCAAAAAAATGTTAGTTTTTAATTTTTTTCTTTACCCCTAGAATAAAAAAAATAAACGTGTACTCGTATAACGGTTTAAATAATCCAAAAAACTATTGAGAGAAATCAAATAATGTAGAAAAAAATAAATTTAATTTAATAACGGTACAATAACGGTTTTGAACACTTATAAACACTTTTTAGAGAATCTAAAAGTTTAATGAACACGAATACTCCAAAAGATTTTGGGCCGGTGTTTCTAAGTATCGGAAAATGTTCGGAGAATCCACATATGATATTGAACATTACCATATCGGGTTTTTTGATTACTAAACAACCAAGGCCCCTCTAACTTTTCAAGTGACTACTTTTTTCTATTAGATTATGTCCATACCAACCCAAAAATATACTTAGGATTTTGGGCCGGTGTTTCTAAGTATCGGAAAACGTTCGGAAAATCCACATATGATATTGAACATTACCATATCGGGTTTTTTGATTATTAAACAACCAAGGCCCCTCTAACTTTTCAAGTGACTACTTTTTTCTATTAGATTATGTCCATACCAACCCAAAAATATACTTAGGATTTTGGGCCGGTGTTTCTAAGTATCGGAAAACTTTCGGAAAATCCACATATGGTATTGAACATTACCATATCGGGTTTTTTGATTACTAAACGACCAAGGCCCCTCTAACTTTTCAAGTGACTACTTTTTTCTGTTAGGTTATGTCCATACCAACCCAAAAATATACTTAGGATTTTGGGCCGGTGTTTCTAAGTATCGGAAAACGTTCGGAAAATCCTCATATAATATTGAACATTACCATATCGGGTTTTTTGATTACTAAACAACCAAGGCCCCTCTAACTTTTCAAGTGACTACATTTTTCTGTTAGTTTATATCCATACCAACCCAAAAATATACTTAGGATTTTGGGCCGGTGTTTCTAGGTATCGGAAAACGTTCGGAAAATCCACATATGATATTGAACATTACCATATCGGGTTTTTTGATTACTAAACGACCAAGGCCCCTCTAACTTTTCAAGTGACTACTTTTTTCTATTAGGTTAGGTCCATACCAACCCAAAAATATACTTAGGATTTTGGGCCGGTGTTTCTAAGTATCGGAAAACGTTCGGAAAATCCTCATATGATATTGAACATTACCATATCGGGTTTTTTGATTACTAAACAACCAAGGCCCCTCTAACTTTTCAAGTGACTACTTTTTTCTGTTAGGTTATGTCCATACCAACCCAAAAATATACTTAGGATTTTGGGCCGGTGTTTCTAAGTATCGGAAAACGTTCGGAAAATCCACATATAATATTGAACATTACCATATCGGGTTTTTTGATTACTAAACAACCAAGGCCCCTCTAACTTTTCAAGTGACTACTTTTTTCTGTTAGTTTATGTCCATACCAACCCAAAAATATACTTAGGATTTTGGGCCGGTGTTTCTAGGTATCGGAAAACGTTCGGAAAATCCACATATGATATTGAACATTACCATATCGGGTTTTTTGATTACTAAACGACCAAGGCCCCTCTAACTTTTCAAGTGACTACTTTTTTCTGTTAGGTTATGTCCATACCAACCCAAAAATATACTTAGGATTTTGGGCCGGTGTTTCTAAGTATCGGAAAACGTTCGGAAAATCCTCATATAATATTGAACATTACCATATCGGGTTTTTTGATTACTAAACAACCAAGGCCCCTCTAACTTTTCAAGTGACTACTTTTTTCTGTTAGTTTATGTCCATACCAACCCAAAAATATACTTAGGATTTTGGGCCGGTGTTTCTAGGTATCGGAAAACGTTCGGAAAATCCACATATGATATTGAACATTACCATATCGGGTTTTTTGATTACTAAACAACCAAGGCCCCTCTAACTTTTCAAGTGACTACTTTTTTCTATTAGATTATGTCCATACCAACCCAAAAATATACTTAGGATTTTGGGCCGGTGTTTCTAAGTATCGGAAAACGTTCGGAAAATCCACATATGATATTGAACATTACCATATCGGGTTTTTTGATTACTAAACAACCAAGGCCCCTCTAACTTTTCAAGTGACTACTTTTTTCTATTAGATTATGTCCATACCAACCCAAAAATATACTTAGGATTTTGGGCCGGTGTTTCTAAGTATCGGAAAACTTTCGGAAAATCCACATATGGTATTGAACATTACCATATCGGGTTTTTTGATTACTAAACGACCAAGGCCCCTCTAACTTTTCAAGTGACTACTTTTTTCTGTTAGGTTATGTCCATACCAACCCAAAAATATACTTAGGATTTTGGGCCGGTGTTTCTAAGTATCGGAAAACGTTCGGAAAATCCTCATATAATATTGAACATTACCATATCGGGTTTTTTGATTACTAAACAACCAAGGCCCCTCTAACTTTTCAAGTGACTACATTTTTCTGTTAGTTTATATCCATACCAACCCAAAAATATACTTAGGATTTTGGGCCGGTGTTTCTAGGTATCGGAAAACGTTCGGAAAATCCACATATGATATTGAACATTACCATATCGGGTTTTTTGATTACTAAACGACCAAGGCCCCTCTAACTTTTCAAGTGACTACTTTTTTCTATTAGGTTAGGTCCATACCAACCCAAAAATATACTTAGGATTTTGGGCCGGTGTTTCTAAGTATCGGAAAACGTTCGGAAAATCCTCATATGATATTGAACATTACCATATCGGGTTTTTTGATTACTAAACAACCAAGGCCCCTCTAACTTTTCAAGTGACTACTTTTTTCTGTTAGGTTATGTCCATACCAACCCAAAAATATACTTAGGATTTTGGGCCGGTGTTTCTAAGTATCGGAAAACGTTCGGAAAATCCACATATAATATTGAACATTACCATATCGGGTTTTTTGATTACTAAACAACCAAGGCCCCTCTAACTTTTCAAGTGACTACTTTTTTCTGTTAGTTTATGTCCATACCAACCCAAAAATATACTTAGGATTTTGGGCCGGTGTTTCTAGGTATCGGAAAACGTTCGGAAAATCCACATATGATATTGAACATTACCATATCGGGTTTTTTGATTACTAAACGACCAAGGCCCCTCTAACTTTTCAAGTGACTACTTTTTTCTGTTAGGTTATGTCCATACCAACCCAAAAATATACTTAGGATTTTGGGCCGGTGTTTCTAAGTATCGGAAAACGTTCGGAAAATCCTCATATAATATTGAACATTACCATATCGGGTTTTTTGATTACTAAACAACCAAGGCCCCTCTAACTTTTCAAGTGACTACTTTTTTCTGTTAGTTTATGTCCATACCAACCCAAAAATATACTTAGGATTTTGGGCCGGTGTTTCTAGGTATCGGAAAACGTTCGGAAAATCCACATATGATATTGAACATTACCATATCGGGTTTTTTGATTACTAAACGACCAAGGCCCCTCTAACTTTTCAAGTGACTACTTTTTTCTGTTAGGTTATGTCCATACCAACCCAAAAATATACTTAGGATTTTGGGCCGGTGTTTCTAAGTATCGGAAAACGTTCGGAAAATCCTCATATAATATTGAACATTACCATATCGGGTTTTTTGATTACTAAACAACCAAGGCCCCTCTAACTTTTCAAGTGACTACTTTTTTCTGTTAGTTTATGTCCATACCAACCCAAAAATATACTTAGGATTTTGGGCCGGTGTTTCTAGGTATCGGAAAACGTTCGGAAAATCCACATATGATATTGAACATTACCATATCGGGTTTTTTGATTACTAAACGACCAAGGCCCCTCTAACTTTTCAAGTGACTACTTTTTTCTATTAGGTTAGGTCCATACCAACCCAAAAATATACTTAGGATTTTGGGCCGGTGTTTCTAAGTATCGGAAAACGTTCGGAAAATTCACATATGGTATTGAACATTATCATATCAGGTTTTTTGATTACTAAACGACCAAGGCCCCTCTAACTTTTCAAGTGACTACTTTTTTCTATTAGGTTAGGTCCATACCAACCCAAAAATATACTTAGGATTTTGGGCCGGTGTTTCTAAGTATCGGAAAACGTTCGGAAAATCCACATATGATATTGAACATTACCATATCGGGTTTTTTGATTACTAAACGACCAAGGCCCCTCTAACTTTTCAAGTGACTACTTTTTTCTGTTTGGTTATGTCCATACCAACCCAAAAATATACTTAGGATTTTGGGCCGGTGTTTCTAAGTATCGGAAAACGTTCGGAAAATCCTCATATAATATTGAACATTACCATATCGGGTTTTTTGATTACTAAACAACCAAGGCCCCTCTAACTTTTCAAGTGACTACTTTTTTCTGTTAGTTTATATCCATACCAACCCAAAAATATACTTAGGATTTTGGGCCGGTGTTTCTAGGTATCGGAAAACGTTCGGAAAATCCACATATGATATTGAACATTACCATATCGGGTTTTTTGATTACTAAACGACCAAGGCCCCTCTAACTTTTCAAGTGACTACTTTTTTCTATTAGGTTAGGTCCATACCAACCCAAAAATATACTTAGGATTTTGGGCCGGTGTTTCTAAGTATCGGAAAACGTTCGGAAAATTCACATATGGTATTGAACATTATCATATCAGGTTTTTTGATTACTAAACGACCAAGGCCCCTCTAACTTTTCAAGTGACTACTTTTTTCTGTTAGGTTATGTCCATACCAACCCAAGAATATACTTAGGATTTTGGGCCGGTGTTTCTAGGTATCGGAAAACGTTCGGAAATTCCACATATGATATTGAACATTACCATATCGGGTTTTTTGATTACTAAACGACCAAGGCCCCTCTAACTTTTCAAGTGACTACTTTTTTCTATTAGGTTAGGTCCATACCAACCCAAAAATATACTTAGGATTTTGGGCCGGTGTTTCTAAGTATCGGAAAACGTTCGGAAAATTCACATATGGTATTGAACATTATCATATCAGGTTTTTTGATTACTAAACGACCAAGGCCCCTCTAACTTTTCAAGTGACTACTTTTTTCTATTAGGTTAGGTCCATACCAACCCAAAAATATACTTAGGATTTTGGGCCGGTGTTTCTAAGTATCGGAAAACGTTCGGAAAATCCTCATATGATATTGAACATTACCATATCGGGTTTTTTGATTACTAAACGACCAAGGCCCCTCTAACTTTTCAAGTGACTACTTTTTTCTGTTAGGTTATGTCCATACCAACCCAAAAATATACTTAGGATTTTGGGCCGGTGTTTCTAAGTATCGGAAAACGTTCGGAAAATCCTCATATAATATTGAACATTACCATATCGGGTTTTTTGATTACTAAACAACCAAGGCCCCTCTAACTTTTCAAGTGACTACTTTTTTCTGTTAGTTTATATCCATACCAACCCAAAAATATACTTAGGATTTTGGGCCGGTGTTTCTAGGTATCGGAAAACGTTCGGAAAATTCACATATGGTATTGAACATTATCATATCAGGTTTTTTGATTACTAAACGACCAAGGCCCCTCTAACTTTTCAAGTGACTACTTTTTTCTGTTAGGTTATGTCCATACCAACCCAAAAATATACTTAGGATTTTGGGCCGGTGTTTCTAAGTATCAGAAAACGTTCGGAAAATCCTCATATAATATTGAACATTACCATATCGGGTTTTTTGATTACTAAACAACCAAGGCCCCTCTAACTTTTCAAGTGACTACATTTTTCTGTTAGTTTATATCCATACCAACCCAAAAATATACTTAGGATTTTGGGCCGGTGTTTCTAGGTATCGGAAAACGTTCGGAAAATCCACATATGATATTGAACATTACCATATCGGGTTTTTTGATTACTAAACGACCAAGGCCCCTCTAACTTTTCAAGTGACTACTTTTTTCTATTAGGTTAGGTCCATACCAACCCAAAAATATACTTAGGATTTTGGGCCGGTGTTTCTAAGTATCGGAAAACGTTCGGAAAATCCACATATGATATTGAACATTATCATATCAGGTTTTTTGATTACTAAACGACCAAGGCCCCTCTAACTTTTCAAGTGACTACTTTTTTCTGTTAGGTTAGGTCCATACCAACCCAAAAATATACTTAGGATTTTGGGCCGGTGTTTCTAAGTATCGGAAAACGTTCGGAAAATCCTCATATAATATTGAACAGTACCATATCGGGTTTTTTGATTACTAAACGACCAAGGCCCCTCTAACTTTTCAAGTGACTACTTTTTTCTATTAGGTTAGGTCCATACCAACCCAAAAATATACTTAGGATTTTGGGCCGGTGTTTCTAAGTATCGGAAAACGTTCGGAAAATTCACATATGGTATTGAACATTATCATATCAGGTTTTTTGATTACTAAACGACCAAGGCCCCTCTAACTTTTCAAGTGACTACTTTTTTCTGTTAGGTTATGTCCATACCAACCCAAAAATATACTTAGGATTTTGGGCCGGTGTTTCTAGGTATCGGAAAACGTTCGGAAAATCCACATATGATATTGAACATTACCATATCGGGTTTTTTGATTACTAAACGACCAAGGCCCCTCTAACTTTTCAAGTGACTACTTTTTTCTATTAGGTTAGGTCCATACCAACCCAAAAATATACTTAGGATTTTGGGCCGGTGTTTCTAAGTATCGGAAAACGTTCGGAAAATTCACATATGGTATTGAACATTATCATATCAGGTTTTTTGATTACTAAACGACCAAGGCCCCTCTAACTTTTCAAGTGACTACTTTTTTCTATTAGGTTAGGTTCATACCAACCCAAAAATATACTTAGGATTTTGGGCCGGTGTTTCTAAGTATCGGAAAACGTTCGGAAAATCCACATATGATATTGAACATTACCATATCGGGTTTTTTGATTACTAAACGACCAAGGCCCCTCTAACTTTTCAAGTGACTACTTTTTTCTGTTAGGTTATGTCCATACCAACCCAAAAATATACTTAGGATTTTGGGCCGGTGTTTCTAAGTATCGGAAAACGTTCGGAAAATCCTCATATAATATTGAACATTACCATATCGGGTTTTTTGATTACTAAACAACCAAGGCCCCTCTAACTTTTCAAGTGACTACTTTTTTCTGTTAGTTTATATCCATACCAACCCAAAAATATACTTAGGATTTTGGGCCGGTGTTTCTAGGTATCGGAAAACGTTCGGAAAATCCACATATGATATTGAACATTACCATATCGGGTTTTTTGATTACTAAACGACCAAGGCCCCTCTAACTTTTCAAGTGACTACTTTTTTCTATTAGGTTAGGTCCATACCAACCCAAAAATATACTTAGGATTTTGGGCCGGTGTTTCTAAGTATCGGAAAACGTTCGGAAAATCCACATATAATATTGAACATTACCATATCGGGTTTTTTGATTACTAAACGACCAAGGCCCCTCTAACTTTTCAAGTGACTACTTTTTTCTGTTAGGTTATGTCCATACCAACCCAAAAATATACTTAGGATTTTGGGCCGGTGTTTCTAAGTATCGGAAAACGTTCGGAAAATCCTCATATAATATTGAACATTACCATATCGGGTTTTTTGATTACTAAACAACCAAGGCCCCTCTAACTTTTCAAGTGACTACTTTTTTCTGTTAGTTTATATCCATACCAACCCAAAAATATACTTAGGATTTTGGGCCGGTGTTTCTAGGTATCGGAAAACGTTCGGAAAATCCACATATGATATTGAACATTACCATATCGGGTTTTTTGATTACTAAACGACCAAGGCCCCTCTAACTTTTCAAGTGACTACTTTTTTCTATTAGGTTAGGTCCATACCAACCCAAAAATATACTTAGGATTTTGGGCCGGTGTTTCTAAGTATCGGAAAACGTTCGGAAAATTCACATATGGTATTGAACATTATCATATCAGGTTTTTTGATTACTAAACGACCAAGGCCCCTCTAACTTTTCAAGTGACTACTTTTTTCTATTAGGTTAGGTCCATACCAACCCAAAAATATACTTAGGATTTTGGGCCGGTGTTTCTAAGTATCGGAAAACGTTCGGAAAATTCACATATGGTATTGAACATTATCATATCAGGTTTTTTGATTACTAAACGACCAAGGCCCCTCTAACTTTTCAAGTGACTACTTTTTTCTATTAGGTTAGGTCCATACCAACCCAAAAATATACTTAGGATTTTGGGCCGGTGTTTCTAAGTATCGGAAAACGTTTGGAAAATCCTCATATGGTATTGAACAACCAAGGCCCCTCTAACTTTTCAAGTGACTACTTTTTTCTGTTAGACTATGTCCATACCAACCCAAAAATATACTTAGGATTTTGGGCCGGTGTTTCTAAGTATTGGAAAATGTTCGGAAAATCCACATATGATATTGAACATTATCATATCGGGTTTTTTGATTACTAAACGACCAAGGCCCCTCTAACTTTTCAAGTGACTACTTTTTTCTGTTAGTTTATATCCATACCAACCCAAAAATATACTTAGGATTTTGGGCCGGTGTTTCTAGGTATCGGAAAACGTTCGGAAAATCCACATATGATATTGAACATTACCATATCGGGTTTTTTGATTACTAAACGACCAAGGCCCCTCTAACTTTTCAAGTGACTACTTTTTTCTATTAGGTTAGGTCCATACCAACCCAAAAATATACTTAGGATTTTGGGCCGGTGTTTCTAAGTATCGGAAAACGTTCGGAAAATTCACATATGGTATTGAACATTATCATATCAGGTTTTTTGATTACTAAACGACCAAGGCCCCTCTAACTTTTCAAGTGACTACTTTTTTCTATTAGGTTAGGTCCATACCAACCCAAAAATATACTTAGGATTTTGGGCCGGTGTTTCTAAGTATCGGAAAACGTTCGGAAAATTCACATATGGTATTGAACATTATCATATCAGGTTTTTTGATTACTAAACGACCAAGGCCCCTCTAACTTTTCAAGTGACTACTTTTTTCTATTAGGTTAGGTCCATACCAACCCAAAAATATACTTAGGATTTTGGGCCGGTGTTTCTAAGTATCGGAAAACGTTTGGAAAATCCTCATATGGTATTGAACATTACCATATCAGGTTTTTTGATTACTAAACAACCAAGGCCCCTCTAACTTTTCAAGTGACTACTTTTTTCTGTTAGACTATGTCCATACCAACCCAAAAATATACTTAGGATTTTGGGCCGGTGTTTCTAAGTATTGGAAAATGTTCGGAAAATCCACATATGATATTGAACATTATCATATCAGGTTTTTTGATTACTAAACGACCAAGGCCCCTCTAACTTTTCAAGTGACTACTTTTTTCTGTTAGTTTATATCCATACCAACCCAAAAATATACTTAGGATTTTGGGCCGGTGTTTCTAGGTATCGGAAAACGTTCGGAAAATCCACATATGATATTGAACATTACCATATCGGGTTTTTTGATTACTAAACGACCAAGGCCCCTCTAACTTTTCAAGTGACTACTTTTTTCTATTAGGTTAGGTCCATACCAACCCAAAAATATACTTAGGATTTTGGGCCGGTGTTTCTAAGTATCGGAAAACGTTCGGAAAATTCACATATGGTATTGAACATTATCATATCAGGTTTTTTGATTACTAAACGACCAAGGCCCCTCTAACTTTTCAAGTGACTACTTTTTTCTATTAGGTTAGGTCCATACCAACCCAAAAATATACTTAGGATTTTGGGCCGGTGTTTCTAAGTATCGGAAAACGTTTGGAAAATCCTCATATGGTATTGAACATTACCATATCAGGTTTTTTGATTACTAAACAACCAAGGCCCCTCTAACTTTTCAAGTGACTACTTTTTTCTGTTAGACTATGTCCATACCAACCCAAAAATATACTTAGGATTTTGGGCCGGTGTTTCTAAGTATTGGAAAATGTTCGGAAAATCCACATATGATATTGAACATTATCATATCAGGTTTTTTGATTACTAAACGACCAAGGCCCCTCTAACTTTTCAAGTGACTACTTTTTTCTGTTAGTTTATATCCATACCAACCCAAAAATATACTTAGGATTTTGGGCCGGTGTTTCTAGGTATCGGAAAACGTTCGGAAAATCCACATATGATATTGAACATTACCATATCGGGTTTTTTGATTACTAAACGACCAAGGCCCCTCTAACTTTTCAAGTGACTACTTTTTTCTATTAGGTTAGGTCCATACCAACCCAAAAATATACTTAGGATTTTGGGCCGGTGTTTCTAAGTATCGGAAAACGTTCGGAAAATTCACATATGGTATTGAACATTATCATATCAGGTTTTTTGATTACTAAACGACCAAGGCCCCTCTAACTTTTCAAGTGACTACTTTTTTCTATTAGGTTAGGTCCATACCAACCCAAAAATATACTTAGGATTTTGGGCCGGTGTTTCTAAGTATCGGAAAACGTTTGGAAAATCCTCATATGGTATTGAACATTACCATATCAGGTTTTTTGATTACTAAACAACCAAGGCCCCTCTAACTTTTCAAGTGACTACTTTTTTCTGTTAGACTATGTCCATACCAACCCAAAAATATACTTAGGATTTTGGGCCGGTGTTTCTAAGTATTGGAAAATGTTCGGAAAATCCACATATGATATTGAACATTATCATATCAGGTTTTTTGATTACTAAACGACCAAGGCCCCTCTAACTTTTCAAGTGACTACTTTTTTCTGTTAGTTTATATCCATACCAACCCAAAAATATACTTAGGATTTTGGGCCGGTGTTTCTAGGTATCGGAAAACGTTCGGAAAATCCACATATGATATTGAACATTACCATATCGGGTTTTTTGATTACTAAACGACCAAGGCCCCTCTAACTTTTCAAGTGACTACTTTTTTCTATTAGGTTAGGTCCATACCAACCCAAAAATATACTTAGGATTTTGGGCCGGTGTTTCTAAGTATCGGAAAACGTTCGGAAAATTCACATATGGTATTGAACATTATCATATCAGGTTTTTTGATTACTAAACGACCAAGGCCCCTCTAACTTTTCAAGTGACTACTTTTTTCTATTAGGTTAGGTCCATACCAACCCAAAAATATACTTAGGATTTTGGGCCGGTGTTTCTAAGTATCGGAAAACGTTTGGAAAATCCTCATATGGTATTGAACATTACCATATCAGGTTTTTTGATTACTAAACAACCAAGGCCCCTCTAACTTTTCAAGTGACTACTTTTTTCTGTTAGACTATGTCCATACCAACCCAAAAATATACTTAGGATTTTGGGCCGGTGTTTCTAAGTATTGGAAAATGTTCGGAAAATCCACATATGATATTGAACATTATCATATCAGGTTTTTTGATTACTAAACGACCAAGGCCCCTCTAACTTTTCAAGTGACTACTTTTTTCTGTTAGTTTATATCCATACCAACCCAAAAATATACTTAGGATTTTGGGCCGGTGTTTCTAGGTATCGGAAAACGTTCGGAAAATCCACATATGATATTGAACATTACCATATCGGGTTTTTTGATTACTAAACGACCAAGGCCCCTCTAACTTTTCAAGTGACTACTTTTTTCTATTAGGTTAGGTCCATACCAACCCAAAAATATACTTAGGATTTTGGGCCGGTGTTTCTAAGTATCGGAAAACGTTCGGAAAATTCACATATGGTATTGAACATTATCATATCAGGTTTTTTGATTACTAAACGACCAAGGCCCCTCTAACTTTTCAAGTGACTACTTTTTTCTATTAGGTTAGGTCCATACCAACCCAAAAATATACTTAGGATTTTGGGCCGGTGTTTCTAAGTATCGGAAAACGTTTGGAAAATCCTCATATGGTATTGAACATTACCATATCAGGTTTTTTGATTACTAAACAACCAAGGCCCCTCTAACTTTTCAAGTGACTACTTTTTTCTGTTAGACTATGTCCATACCAACCCAAAAATATACTTAGGATTTTGGGCCGGTGTTTCTAAGTATTGGAAAATGTTCGGAAAATCCACATATGATATTGAACATTATCATATCAGGTTTTTTGATTACTAAACGACCAAGGCCCCTCTAACTTTTCAAGTGACTACTTTTTTCTGTTAGTTTATATCCATACCAACCCAAAAATATACTTAGGATTTTGGGCCGGTGTTTCTAGGTATCGGAAAACGTTCGGAAAATCCACATATGATATTGAACATTACCATATCGGGTTTTTTGATTACTAAACGACCAAGGCCCCTCTAACTTTTCAAGTGACTACTTTTTTCTATTAGGTTAGGTCCATACCAACCCAAAAATATACTTAGGATTTTGGGCCGGTGTTTCTAAGTATCGGAAAACGTTCGGAAAATTCACATATGGTATTGAACATTATCATATCAGGTTTTTTGATTACTAAACGACCAAGGCCCCTCTAACTTTTCAAGTGACTACTTTTTTCTATTAGGTTAGGTCCATACCAACCCAAAAATATACTTAGGATTTTGGGCCGGTGTTTCTAAGTATCGGAAAACGTTTGGAAAATCCTCATATGGTATTGAACATTACCATATCAGGTTTTTTGATTACTAAACAACCAAGGCCCCTCTAACTTTTCAAGTGACTACTTTTTTCTGTTAGACTATGTCCATACCAACCCAAAAATATACTTAGGATTTTGGGCCGGTGTTTCTAAGTATTGGAAAATGTTCGGAAAATCCACATATGATATTGAACATTATCATATCAGGTTTTTTGATTACTAAACGACCAAGGCCCCTCTAACTTTTCAAGTGACTACTTTTTTCTGTTAGTTTATATCCATACCAACCCAAAAATATACTTAGGATTTTGGGCCGGTGTTTCTAGGTATCGGAAAACGTTCGGAAAATCCACATATGATATTGAACATTACCATATCGGGTTTTTTGATTACTAAACGACCAAGGCCCCTCTAACTTTTCAAGTGACTACTTTTTTCTATTAGGTTAGGTCCATACCAACCCAAAAATATACTTAGGATTTTGGGCCGGTGTTTCTAAGTATCGGAAAACGTTCGGAAAATTCACATATGGTATTGAACATTATCATATCAGGTTTTTTGATTACTAAACGACCAAGGCCCCTCTAACTTTTCAAGTGACTACTTTTTTCTATTAGGTTAGGTCCATACCAACCCAAAAATATACTTAGGATTTTGGGCCGGTGTTTCTAAGTATCGGAAAACGTTTGGAAAATCCTCATATGGTATTGAACATTACCATATCAGGTTTTTTGATTACTAAACAACCAAGGCCCCTCTAACTTTTCAAGTGACTACTTTTTTCTGTTAGACTATGTCCATACCAACCCAAAAATATACTTAGGATTTTGGGCCGGTGTTTCTAAGTATTGGAAAATGTTCGGAAAATCCACATATGATATTGAACATTATCATATCAGGTTTTTTGATTACTAAACGACCAAGGCCCCTCTAACTTTTCAAGTGACTACTTTTTTCTGTTAGTTTATATCCATACCAACCCAAAAATATACTTAGGATTTTGGGCCGGTGTTTCTAGGTATCGGAAAACGTTCGGAAAATCCACATATGATATTGAACATTACCATATCGGGTTTTTTGATTACTAAACGACCAAGGCCCCTCTAACTTTTCAAGTGACTACTTTTTTCTATTAGGTTAGGTCCATACCAACCCAAAAATATACTTAGGATTTTGGGCCGGTGTTTCTAAGTATCGGAAAACGTTCGGAAAATTCACATATGGTATTGAACAGTAGTATATTTTTTAGAACATACCATAAATTATCATAATGAAAATAATAATAGAATATTGAAAAAATAGTACATGTTAATATTTAGACGGTTCAATACAAAAGTTTTATAGTTCCCTTACCTAATAGAAAATTTGTAATTTATTCGTTAATGCGTAGTTTTACACATACATTCGCATAATTTGTTGTTTTTGTTATTTTAGGAAAGTTTAGGAAGAAATTCACATTCATGTCCTTTTATGGACCTATCAAAAAACCATAGTGGGGTTCTTGCTAAATATCGAAAATCTTAAGATATTGAGTTTCTGAAGAAAATTGTAATAGGTCTATACAGAAATTTTTAATTTTAAATATGTGAAAGCTATTAGCTTTTTAAAGGGTTTGGTAGTTCTGTAGTCCTATTATGGACCTATCAAAAAACCACAGTGGGGTTCTTGCTAAATATCGAAAATCTTAAGTTATTGAGTTTCTTAAGAAAATTGTAATATGTCTGTACATAAATTTGTAATTTTAAATATGTGAAAGCCATTAGCTTTTTATATGATTCGGCAGTTTTGTAGTTCTATTATGATCCTATCAAAAAACCACAGTGGGGTTCTTGCTAAATATCGAAAATCTTAAGATATTGAGTTTCTTAAGAAAATTGTAATATGTATTTAATTTGATAAAATAAAGTAACGTTTTTATTATATTTTAATTCTGAATATTAAATTATATTTGCCTAAATGATGACCGACTAACTATTAATACTACCTTCTGACTAATACAATTACAAATATTTAGATTTAGTATAAACTTCATAAAACATATATGACGTGTGAAGTTTGTCCTAAGTTGGCACTAAATTTTTTTTTTTTTTTTTAGTTCTAATCTAGTTCCAACTTCACACGCATCAGATTCTAGTGATATTCTAGTCAATTTTAACTTAAATTAACATATTACTAGAATTTCTAGTAAAATTATAATTATATTTACTAGAAATCTAGTAAATTTAGCCGTTTGCTCGCGTATTAATTTCATTTTCGTCGGCTGATATTTAGTTTGTATCAGTATAACGTTGAATTTCGTGGTGAAATGATATATTTATTTTTAGATATTGGTTATTTGTAGTTAATTATTATTATAGCCAAGGGTGAAGAGTGGCCTACGCTTCTTAACGCAATTTCTTGCGTCGACTAAAGCGCCTATTTGGCCCTCGCCATTTACCCACCTTATATTGCAAAGTTAATTGCAACTTGGTTTCAGCGGGGTGGCTCCTTGTTTTTAGAAGAAACTAATTAATTTAGTTGATCACTCCACTAGATCCAAATATATTCTTTTTTTGTTTACAAAATTTTACAGTTTATATACTTAAATTTAATGTGTAATTTATTCTCTGATTGAAATTTACTTTACTTATTAATTTGTTTAATTGACAAAATTATATTCAATATTAAAATATTCGATCAGCGCATTTATAATTTATTACACTAACAATTGTATTTGCACGCGTTTAATTTTATTACATTGATTACAACAATAACATCTTTGTACACGCGCTTATTGAAATAAAAATGTATGATTATATTTCAACATTGCTGATTCAAATTTTACTATCACTAATTACACTAACAAATAATATACTACTTATATTTCCCATTTACAAACGATTGGAATGCGTTTGTTTGTTTACTATATGAAATGAGAAATGTAATACATATGTCATTACACCCTTCTCCTTTTGGAAAAAAAAAAAAATTTTATATTTTTTTTTTTTTTGTTAATTTGTAATTTTTAGTTTTAATCTATTATTATGTATTTCTTTTATTCTACCATTAATATCTAATACAGAGTTTACACCTTTCCTTTCTATTATTTTATATGGTCCTAAATATGGACTTTCATATTTTCTTTTATCTTCTTTCTTTATGTATACAAAATCACCTATTTTTAAATTAATACTTTGAACATTTTTATCTGTTTGTTCTTTTCTATTTATTTTAGCTATATTTAGTAATTTTTTTGCTTTTTTGTGAGCGATTTTTAATCTTAATTTTAATTCTTCAACATAATTTTCTATATTATAAATTGGTTCTTCATTATTTAATATTTCGTTAGGTAACACACATAATTTACCAAAAATTAATTCAAAAGGAGAGTATCCTGTATCCGTATGTGGAGTTGTATTATATGCAAATACATAATACGGTATCCATATATCCCAATCATAATCTGTTGTGAAAGATAACAAATATTCATTTAGTACTCTATGATTCCTTTCTAGTGATCCTAACGTCTCATGATGATAAGGTGTTGATTTTATATGTTCAATTTTCAATAATTCACAAATATTTTTCATTAATTCATTTATATACTCAGTCCCTAAATCTGTTTTCAGTTTCTTAAAAATTCCATATTTTAAAATAAATGTTTCTACTAATACCTTTGCTATCGTTTTAGCTTCTTTATTTTCTATTGGGAAAGCTTCAATGTATTTAGTTAGTTCACACTGTATTGTTAATATGTACCTAAAGTCGTTTGATATTTTTAATGGTCCCACTGTGTCTATAGCTGCTACTTCAAAACTATTTGTTGGTGTGTCCGTAATCATCAAAGGTTCTCTAATTTTTCTAATCTGCTTATTTCTTGCACACTTATCACATTTTCTGACATAATCTTTTACCATTTTATTCATATTTTTCCATATATATCTTTGTTTTAATTTGCTAACTATCTTTTGACTCCTGAATGCCCTCCATGGGGTGAATTGTGATACTCATCTATCAATTCTTTCATTTTATTTTCATCATTTATTTTTTGTTGCGCTTTATATATTATTATATTTATACTGGTTTGCTTATTATCATTTATCATTTTTGCATGCATTTTATTATATTTCTCTTTAAATTCACTTTTATTTATGTATTCGAATACTTTATCTTCACTTGCAAGTGCTAATTCTTGAATTCCTGAATCTTTCATCTTGAATAATAGTTTCTCCAAGGTCAAATCTAATTCTGAGTATGGATTATCACCAATTTCTGCAATTACTTTTCTAGGAATTTTATTTCTATATTCAATATTTATTTGCAAACCTTTATTATATCTGGAGTCTTTTAATTTATTTTCTACTTTCTTTTTATTTATTTCTTTATCATTGGTTTCTTTATCAGTGGGTACCCTTTTATTATTTATGTTAGCTGTTTGTTCAAATTTTAACCTAACCGCGTTCTTTATATCTGCTATAGAAGTACTGTCCCAAATATGCATATGGCCATACTGCGTAGATGGTTCTGTTTCTTCCAATGTTTGCTTGATTTTATTTTCCTGTTTTCTTCTAGTTTCACTTCTTGTAATTATCTTTATATGCTTCGTGTCTTCATGCTGTGTAGGTATCATTGCTTTTAAGGTGTCAGAATTTATCTGTATCCTAGATAATGCATCTGCGTTCGTATTCATTTTTCCTGCTTTAAAATGTACTTCGAAATCATAATCTTGTAGATCTAATCTAATGCGTGTTAACTTTGATGAAGGATTTTTATGTGTAAATAGGCTAACTAATGGTCTATGATCAGTTACTACTAAAAATTTCTTACCATACAGATATGGTCTATAATAATTTATGGCCCAGTGAATAGCTAGTAATTCTTTAATTATAACTGGCTTGTTTAATTCATGTTTTGTTAATGACCTACTGGCATAAGAGATTGGTAAATCTTTACCTATTTCTTCTTGTGATAGCACTGCTCCAAGAGCAAAATTGGATGCATCTGTGGTTAATATAAACTCTTTATTAAAATCTGGATATTTCAAAATTGGTGGATTAGCTAATTTAGACTTTAATGTTAAAAATGCGAATTGACATTCATCTGTCCATTCAAAGAGAACGTTTTTCTTTAATAAATTATTTAATGGTTTTGCTATCTTTGCAAAATCTAGAATGAATCTTCTGTAATAATTACAAAATGCTACAAAACGTCTGGTTTCATCAGCATTTTGAGGAATTGGATATTTTTCTATTACTTCTTTCTTACTTGGATCAGTAAGAATACCATTAGCTGTTACTAAATGTCCTAAATAAACTACTTCTGTTCTTAGGAAATTGCATTTCATTGGATTCAATTTTAAATTATATTCTCTTAATTTTTTAAAGACTTTTATCAGATTCAGATTATGATGTTTTAAACTACATCCGAAAATTATTATATCATCAACATATAAAAATGCTTCTTGTTCAAGTCCAGTGAGAGCTATTGTCAACATCCGTTGAAAACTATCTATGTAGAGATTTTTAATCCAAAAGGCAATCTTTTGAACTGAAAGTGACCTTTGTTGGTGGAAAACGCTGTTATAGGTCTGGATTCTTTATCTAATTCAATTTGATGAAATGAGTTGGTGAGATCCAACGTTGAGAAATATTTAGCTCTGCCTAGTTTATCTAAAATATCATCTATCCTTGTTAATGGGAATTTGTCATCCATTATTTTTTTGTTTACTTGTCTGAAATCTACCACTAAACGATATTTTTTTTCATCTGTATTGCTTTTCTTTGGTACTATGAGTAATGGAGAATTGTATGGGCTAGTTGATGGTTCAATAATTTCTAATTCTTTAAGTTCTTCTACTTGTCTGTTTATACATATATTTCCCATTTACAAACGATTGGAATGCGTTTGTTTGTTTACTATATGAAATGAGAAATGTAATATGTCATTACAGTGGTGTGTTGTGATAAATAAAAAACAGGTGAAAAAATAAAAACAGAAGTATATAAATGTGAGTGCTATTATAAAATAAGTATTTAAAGTGAATATTGAAATATTACACGTAAAGGCATTGCCCCATGCACAAACAGCAAACCGGCATTTCAAACCGTCAAATCAAATTATTGATCAAAATTATTAAGAAATAGTTCGAATCTATAAGTTCCATCTTATTCGCAGACAATTTTATTAAAATTGATTTAATTTCATTCAAAACATCCCAATTTTATATTTCGACGGACGGATTTTTGCTTGTCGGCCGGCAAAACATAAAATTGGGGTTTCCTGAATTAAATCCATTTTAATAAAATTTTCTTAGTAGAAGGTGGAGCGTATTTTCAACTATTTGTTAATAATTTTCATATTGCAAAGTGGGGCAATTTAGCCAAAAATTGGGTTTGACGGTTTTAAATTACGGTTTTCCGTTTTGCATGCGGCCTTTATTATTAATGAGGTATCCGTCAAGAAAATGCGAATTTACATTAAACGCGTGGTTTCAATATTTTATGCAACAGGTATTTTGCCATACATATTATTTTAACATAATTTACACAACTACATTTTTGACCAAATTGAGTTATTGATGCCAATCGATAGCTGAAATAAACGTTATCAACAAAATTTTAAAAAATAATTAAAACTAAATCAAGAAACGCGTAATAAGAAAAATAGTTTTCGTTTTTAATACAAAGTACACTAGTTTCAAAACTGAGTTAAAGTTTATTTTAAAATGCGTTTTCTTTAGTTATGTAAAACATGTTTAGTCAGCAAAATATGTATTTTTAATTTCCATCTTCCATAGGACAATAATAGTAATAACAAATCTCAATCTGTACACTAAACTGAAAAAAAAAATTGAGTTACACAGCATTCACAATGAAAAAACTTTTTACTCTTTACTAACAACCACACATTTTTGCGCATTATGTTGGAAATTCATACAAACCTTTAAGTAAAAAGTAAAATGTTTTTTATTGTGAATGTACTGTAATATTCAATCCAAATAGTTGGTTATTTTTTCTTTATTTCTCTAAATTTTTATTTTTGCAGGTAGATGAATCAATAAAAGAGCTCACCCAAAAAACTAAGCAGTCGCAGCCGTACCTGATATGTTTGTCGGAGAATGAGTTAAGCCACGAAGGAATATTCTACGTTATAATAGATTCACAGTCAATTTCGTTGGGCTACAAAACTTTCTTAAGGGCCTTCGACATAATTTTTAAAATTTTTTATGTTTTTGGGTTGAAGTTTCCGCGAAACTGTTTATATTTTTATAATTTCATAGAAGTATATTTTTTTTAAATTAAAGGTGTGATTCCGACACCTCGAGCCTCGAAGCTTTATAATAAATTATGTGCAGAATATGCAGAACAGCTGTTCTAAAGCTTTGTAATTTTTTGTATTTGAATTAAAAAATAGTTGAAATAAAAAATATCTAATTAAAATAAAATCAAAACACGTTTTTTTATTATTTGAAATTTATTTAGACAACCATCTAGTAGAATCAAGGGATAATCTAGTAAAAATTGATAACGTAGCATTAACTAGAATTCTGCTAAAGCATATCGTTTTTTCCGGTTATTTTACTAGAACCTAGTAGAATAAATGCAGGAAATCTTAAACATGTGCAAGAAAATCTAGTATTCGATTTTAGTTGAAATCTGATTAAAAAACAGTATTTCTCATAATTTTACCAGAATTCCAGTCGCAAAATCAAATAGTATTGTTTACTTGATTTCTAGTGCTACAGATTTGTATTTCAAGTAAAATTACCAGATTTTATTAAAACCAGAAATCTAGTATTTTTAATTTTACTTGATTCAACTAGATCGTCTAGTATGCTCCCATCTAGTGAATTTTTATTTACCGTGTATAGCAACACGAGCGATCCCCTGTCTCCGTAGTTTTTAAAAGTAGAATCCGTTTATACCAAACCATGTATATAACGAACAAACGCTTATAATGATCATATATTTTTGTCCCTTGAATTTGCATGAACACTTTTTTTTCTTATACACTACAAATAACGAACTACGTTTATAAGCGTATAGCGAACACGAAAAATGTCCGAAAGAGTTTAATTTCATACAAAACCCTACGGTTAAACCGAATGTCGATTCGGTTATACCACTTTTTTGATTGTTTCCCTTTACACATAAAACTACTAAGGACATAAATTTTGGTCGTCTCATGAGTCATGAGTCGGTGAGGCGAGAATTACCGGATCGTAATGGTATTAGTTATTGTGTGTGTGTGTGTTCGAATGCACTTTTATTATTCATGCTCTTCATGTTTTTTTTAGTTTTTCGTATACATAGTTATTTTGTGTTCTTTGTTGAGATTAGGGTTTCGTATACGAAATGAAATTCTTAAAGGGACACGAAACGAAGATGACGATGTTTGAAAAAAAAAAAAAAATCAAGCGACTAAAATGCAAAATTGTGTATTAAAATTTTATTAATTTTAATTAAAATTGTGTACAACCTGCAATTTGATATATTTAATTTCAAATTATTTATGTTTATAAACAAAAATTTTCTTTTAAATTGATAATAAAGACGATGTAAAATAATGTATTTGAAAATCCTATATGATTTTGTTTACATTCCATATGGCATTGGGAAAATGTATAAAATGCATATACGTACATAGTAGCTAGCAAGATAAACAGAAAATAAAGGAATAAGAAAAAAGATTTTTAATAATAGGTACAGTATGTATGTTCAAAATATTATATTTTGTTGGTAAACAAGGGCAATTAACAAAAGCATTTAATAATTCAAATGTTTTACGTTATGTACTTATCATTTTTCTACCTTTTTTATCTTGGATATTATATTAGAAAAATATAAAGGGTAAAAAAGGTTTCGTAAAACATCATTATCAATTTCAAATACAGCTTGTTAAAACAAATTGCAATTATTCTCGATTTGTTTCAAAATTTATCAAATTTTCAACAGAATTTTTTGATGGCATTAATATTAAAATGAATTAAATCAATCAAATATTGTGAAAGTACAGTTTACATTATGTATTTTGAATGTATTGAGTGTAAGTATTTTTTAGTAACCTTTACAAAATGTAACCTGTACTTACACAATATTTGATTGATTTAATTAGGTTTTTAATAAAAAATTAATCTGATTTTGCAACACGAAACCTAAAAAATTAATAAACAAACATGTTAAGTTAAAACTAAAGAAATACATTTTTTTATTATACAATAATAGAACTTTACTAACAGTAGAATATTCAAAAAATACTTACAACGAACAACACAGTATTGTTAATTCTCCTGCTTCATAGCAAGTGAAATATTCTCCCACGTGAGCATAAGCATCAAAAATTTTTGCCGATTTCAATCGATTGGCTTATTTTTGATACTTACCGTCACAAAACGATACACTAATACAAACAACGAAAATGACAGAACACAATAACAAAATGTATCTTATATTCCTTGTACGTATACAAAATTCTCATGAGGCAGTGAGGAAATTTGGGACCAAAATTTATATACAGGTTTATACACACATATACATAAATTTGTATTATACCTTTAAACATGTTCCTTAGTTTTTACGGGATTCCCCATTACTTTCGTCAGTTGAAGTAAATTAACACAATAGGAATATACAGCGATAATAAAGAAAATTTTCTTAATTTTTGTTACATTTTAAAAAGATTGGTGGTAAATTTGGTGTTAAAAATTATTATAATTTTCTAAATAATAGTTTTTGTTATAATTGATTAACAAATTTTAGGTTATGTATCTAAAACGATATTCTATATCGGTGGAAACAAAATTGAAAATTTTGAAAACGATCGACAAAAAGCAATTTACCTAGTAACAAATTGCAAGCAAATTTAATTGCGCGAAAAGTACTTTCACTGAAATAGTAAAAAAATGGGAAAAGTATGAGGATTTGAGTGTAATTTTTAAAACGTCAAAAAATTCGCGATGGAAAATTTCCAACAATGGAGGCTACATTAATTATTTGGATAAAAAAAATGCGAGTAACAAAAGTTCCTCTAAGTAGAATTCTTGTAAAAGAAAAGGCAGGGCAATTTGCAGAGAAATTGAAGATTGAGTTTAAACCAAGCAACGGTTGGCTCGACCGCTTTGAGAAGCGAAACGACCTTGTATTCAAAAATATTGTGGGAGAAAAGGCAGCCGTATCTTCGAAAGTTGTTAAAGAATAGGTCAATGAAAAATTACCTCTGCTTCTGGATGGATATAACAAAAGCGATGTATTCAATTTAGATGAAACGGGCCTTTTCTATAGGATACTTCCTAATAAAACCATAGAGTGTAGAAATAATGATTACGCTGGGGGGAAATTATGCAAGGAGTGGATCACGGTTTTAGTTGGAATGAATTGTTAAGGCTTATGTACAAGTATAAGTTTTTTATAATTAATAAATGTTTTAATTTTATTTTTGAATAAACCGTTTTTGTTTTGTTTTTGGTTAATCTTTCTTATAACGAACTTGATTCATTATAACCGAATATTTGATTAAAACGAACAGACGGCTATAGTGAACAAAAAATGACGCCCCTTGAATGTTCGCTATAAGCGAATTCTACTTTAAACTCAAAAATTAATTTTAATATTCTCAAACCAAAAACTATAGTAGATTTCATAGAGACGTCTCGTGTCGAATAAATAAAAATTCAAATTAGTTGGGTGTAGAAATTATATTTCGAACAATACAGTGAGCCCCTACGCAATACTATATACTTAAAACCACAAAAACCTAATTCTCTCTTTGAGTAAATTTACTCTTCAACTAATGCGAGATTGTTTTGAGCGAGGTCAAAAATATGTATTCAGAAAAAATGTCGTATGTTAAACTAGTTAGTATGCACTGGTACACCGGTGAGCATGATTCAAGCAAGGTTAGCTCGATGTTTCGAGTCACGTGTTCGTGACGTCACACAATTCTACCACGTGTTTGTTAATAAATAGAGAAAAAACGAATGAAACATTTTTGTGTTTGTTTTTATTTTTCGCTTTATTACTTGTTGTTGAAATTTAAAGGCCTCCTTTAATACTAGAGTTGAGTGTCGTCCTAAAACAAAAAATGCTCATTTGTTTACATATTTAGAGCTAAACTGGTATTAATTGAATCACGACCGTTGAATAAAGGGAATATATTGTGACGGTGACACCTAGTGTGTAATAGAATAAGTAAAACTAATAGCTCAATGTTTACTGTACTAAATGGAATTTTCCATGATAAAAATTGTTACGTAATGTTTCTACGCTATTCCAACTGGAAAAGTCGTGAACTTTCGAGAAGCTTGGTTTGTGTATATAAAAAGGCGAACAAGATCGAATTGGATTATTCGTATTTGGAACGCGATAGAGTAAACTTGTAAGATTGAGTAATATTTGGTAAGCGATAGTATAAAGATTAAAAGGAATTAAAAAGCGAATTAAAAAAGTGTTTTTGTACAAAATAAAAAGTAAAAGTGATCAGTAAAATTTGAGAATAATTTATATAAAGTGATTTTGTGAATTTTGATTAATAAACTGTGTTGTAATAAATTTTGTGAAATAAATAAATTCGTTGGAGATAAATTAAATTGATTTTGTATTATTCACAATCCAGTGATACGAACCTTATTTGACAAGGCAAAAACGTAACAATATGTTTATTGGTTTTTTTCTTTATTAACAAATTAACGATGGGTTCATTGGATTATGGGTTATTTATTGTGGCCAACCAGCAATATACATTTGAATACGATACTGACTAAATGTAGGATTCTAAACTGATTTTTAGATTTCTATACTACACATAGTATTTCTCAACTGATTGTGATGAAATTCGATTTACATGATGGAAATGGGATCTTCAAATGAATTTTAGATGTAGTTCTGGAACATGGCCAAGTAGGATAGAACATGGCTATTTTTTAACCGATTATGATGAATTTCGAAGGAAGAAAGAAGGAACTTGGCTACGACCTATCGATACGTAGGTTAGCGGTGAATTAACCGCAGTCCAGCTGGTGGGAGAGTCTCAGGGAACTGGGGAGTGGTTAACCTCAGTTCATTAAATTCTGAGTGCCTAGATGCCCAGCATGGAAAGGCGAACAGATGGCGCCAGAAAACCATCGACCAATAACCACGGCGGACTGGGCGTCGCGTCCTCTCTGCACCTCCGGAGTCTCCGCGGGTGATGAGTGGGGGTACCCTATAAACGGGTGACCCGGGGAATGGAATGGATCCCATTGGATTGGGCTCTCCATGTGAATAGGTGAAAGGGGGGAGAATGTGGGCGGAGGGAAGGGGGTTCTGGGAGGCCGCGGTGCTAGCGAGCCGAATGGGCTGGATTAAGGTGTTAAGCTACCCGTGCTGATGATCAACTAGGCTAGGGGCCCATTAAACAAAGCCCAGTCGCTAACGGAGCCCTCTGGATACCTGGCGACCTCCAGTAGTATTTAGCCTTACCTGCGTATACGGATCTCTGCGCAGGCGGACCTTTATTTCTCCGATACTCGTGGAAATCAGATGGAAAGATCGAACAACGAAAAAACAAAGGGCACCGGCTCTCCTCAATAGCCGGTATCAGCGAAGGGACGTACCTCGAACCAGACGGGTGGGGCCTCTAAGGTTGCAAAGGTGGCTGGCTCTAGGGCAAAAGTCCCGGGAGTTAGCGGTACCAACGCAGTACAGGGGAGTGGGACGAAAGACATTCCTCCGGCGAAAAGGCGATACAGGAATTGCCGCTCGGCATTCCGAATTCTCGAGAAGTGGGCTGCGACCCCCGAGGAGCAGCTTACGGAAGAGCAAAGAACATCAGTAGCTTGGGCAAGGAGCACTGTGGGCTGCGCGGAGGCTCGGAAAGGGACCATGTGTCGAAAAGACAGCGGTCCCAGGATGAGGTGGAAGTAGTCAACAGCAAGCGGGCCAAGTTGGTGACTGAAAAGAAGCCGAGCTCCAACTCAGGGACAAAGCTGTTCAGCGATGTCCTGAGGGAGCATGTGTTGATGCTAGCCGTCATTGACGAAAGTCAAGAAGATGGGAGCATCACGGCCGGAAAATGGAGGTTGGTGTATAATGCACTCAACCATGTATTTTTAAAGGTCCTGGGTGAAAATCCGGGACCACCCCCATCCTGCAGGTAGTAAGGTATGTAATTTAAATTTTATGTAGATTTATATAATATTAATTTATAATTTTTATTTTAGGTAATATGATGATGAATGATGATTTATTTTAGGTTGACGTCAGTAGAATGATGCCAATGCTTCTTTTTCAGGTATTGAGATTTGGGTAAAAGGGCTTTGATGTTAAGGGCTAGTCTCTGAACAATCATCGCATGTTGACAGGAGGTGGGGGTTATAGATGTGTTCATCTTTATCACCGATCGTAATCAGATGATGAAAAATCCGTTTTCCATCCCGCCCCTGTCGAGATTCGAACCCGGTACCTCTCGATCCAAGCGCCGCAGCTTTAACCACTGCGCCATTTGGTCGGTCCCGTTCTTCAGAGGCTCGTTGTTCATATATGTTGATGAGTGTTTCATTATCGAGTTCGTTGGTATTTGATTCAATGCATTGAATTATGTCGGCGGAATCCAGCTCCTTGAAACCCAATTCTTGTCCAATTTCCACTGTCTTAATAGTGACTTCTGAAAAATAGGTTTGAAACACAACAAAATCATTTGAGCAATGTGGAATGATATGTTTTCATACCGCTCTCACATTGTTCGCCGTAACTTTATGTCATGCTTCGCTTATAATTTCTATGACGATTTTAATGTTGTAACTCTTCCAAAATTCGGATAAAGTAGGCGCATTTTCTGCTTGTGTAGTTTTTATGGTTTACGAAAATGGGCGCCTTAAGTAATTTGCCTTAAATGTGGCGATGACTCCTTGATCCATAGGTTGAATCAATGACGTTGTATTTAGTGGAAAGAAAGATATTTTAACATGTTTATTTAAATGACAAAGACCATTCGGATGCAATAACAGTCTGTTGTAGGGCAAAAATAATTGGTGAACCAATTTACAAATAAAGATTATGTAACGCACGCTTTCTTATTTGAACGTGCGAAGATCGCTTTTAGAAACATTTTTAAGGTCTCGAGGATTTTCTGCACGGTACACAAGATTATGATAGACTGTGTTTATCTGATTGAAATAACACCACATTAATCCTCGTGCATCGCGGGATAACTCTGCAAAACCTTTCCAGGCTTATGTATCATGCTTTCGTCCGGTATGTGGATAATCGCCACAATTTACCACCATATACCAGCATGGTTACCAACACACTCGCTGTCCTCTGCGGTGATTTCAATATCTAATATTAGGAATACCTTCAACCTAAACTACGCATCCTTTGTATATTACTGGTGGAATTAGTTAGACGCCATGACTTCCATAAAAATGTGCAGGAAATTAAAAACACTTAACTGATAGTTTCAATGACACTATACATGACAATATTTATTTAAGAGTGTTTTTTTTAATACAATTAATTTTTAGCCAATATAATGACTCGCACTCTTGTCATATCCACTTCAAGATTAACTCAGACTCGACTTAGAGTTTACACAGAATTGACATCTCAATTGGGTATTCGTTGGTTTTTATAGCTATTGCCCGGTTAATCACAGTGCCTAAGTCACAATGGTGGTCAATCCGGCAATTGTTGGCTGATTCTAGTAGTGCACTCATCGATTAATTTGTAGGGCCTTTCTCAATCGTATATTTTGATTTTTTTTTTTTTTTGGTTACATAACATATCTAACACACTAACCCGCTCCATGTCGTAGTTCACGTACCATCGCCCAATCCATAATCGTTTGTGTACTGTCGCAGAACTCCCATTCACTGTCTATCATTTCTCTCACCTACGTATAGATGTTTCGCGTGAAAATGTTTATACATCACGCAAAGCACCTACAGCCGTCTAGGCAACCCAGCTCACCCCGATATATTTTAGTATGAACAAAAAATAAATTAAACCAAACAAAAATTGTCTCCTTCGATTTGATCATAAATCAAATAAGAAAATTAAAGATAAATATTTCACATCTACTTGTATAATTTATTTATGTACTACTTAAATAACAAAAAAAAAAAATTTAAAAGTACTTCTAAATTTTTAAGATGTTTTTATTTTTCTACAAATAAAAAAGCATAAATAATGTTTTTTACATAAGATAAACATAAAATAACTTATTCAAAAAATTTACTTTCATACTTTCAAAATTTATTTATTACATACGAGTAAGTATGTATTATCAGTTAGATAGTAATTGTTTTGTTAATAAAATTAATTTACTCTATTTAATTTTAAAAGAAAACATTTCTTTTTCTTTTAAGTTCGTTCATGTATGCACAAACATAGTTGGAAAGTAAAGTATGTACGAGTATAGCAAAATAAATATTTATTTGTCATAAAACAAAATAGAAAACTTAAATATTTCCTTTAAAAATTCAAAAAGCTTTCCAAACAGTATTTACATACATACGTACATAAAATATTCTTGTTATTTATACTTATAAAAAGTCAATTGTCATGAAATAAAAGAAAATGTTTTATTTAGATCTATTCCATTAGATCTAGAACTAAACGGCTTACGTACTAAACGAACGATGCAACATTAGTGTTAAAAAAGTTTTGTTAACCGTCAGAATTGTTCTCAACCTTTTCAAAGATATTACCGAATGATTTGAAAAGTTTGTGGAACGGAAATGAAAAAAAACAAGTTTTAGGTCTGAAAATAACTTTATCTTCTCCTCTAAGCTCAATACATTTTGCCGGTAATTCTCCAATTCATTTATCACATTTCTGTGATTTTCCAGAAGATTTCAAAATACTCCTTTACGGTAGCTATAATCTCGTCACTCGATGAAAACCATTTCCCACGAAGAAATCTTTTGCGATTTGGGAACAAATGGAAGTCATTGGGAGCCAGATCTGGCGAATAAGGTGGGTAACTTTGAGAGCCAGTACATACAAATCCTCAAAATATGACACGATATTATTAGCACTAGGCGGTATTTACTAGTATCAAAAAATAAAAACTTTTCACAGCGTTTCGATAGTCTAAACACATCAAGAATAACCACATATTGTTTTGATAATTGCAAATGAATTTTACAGTCACGAATACTTTGAATAGTTCTACTCAACGAACTAGTTGAAGGCATGCAAGAATTGCTTCTTGGACTGATGGAATTGGACATAATTAAGGGATAGGATTTCGCGGGGGGGAAGGGTAGACTCTGACGCAAGTTCTTTAAGGGAATTTAGGGAACAACGGCCTCATTTTGAGCTGTACATATTCGGCAAATAGCCAGAGTGTCCTTCGACTATAAAAGCCAAACCGCCTTCGGTATGCGCCCGGCCATTGCAACTCAATTTGCAAAATTGGATGCAACGCTAATAAATTTTGTTTTTATATTTCCTCTCTTTATAATAGAGATATCCTTCCAGAAGAAGCAAATCTCTATTTTTTCCGACTAAATTAGTTAAAATTCCAAAAAATAATTAAGTCAAATAAATGGTTGTACGAGTATATATTGTTAATAAAAAAAATTGCTAAATATAAAAAATGAGAAATGTAACAAATGAAACAAACAGATCGCAAATAACTTTTAATTTCATCACACAATAGAAAATTTTAATTGACAAAATTAATTCATAAAGTAAACAAATTACATGCAAGAAGTAAATATAAAATCGGTTAAAACTGTACTTATATTTTTTGAACACCCTATAAAAATGTAACGAATATTTTTTGTTTTCTTAGTTTCCTTATATTTTATGTGAGAATAAGAGTAGGTTACCATACAGGTAATTATAAAACGATTTCTTTAGAGCTGTTTGGTAGGACTGTCTTTGAGTACAGCAATTGGTTAAGTCGGTCGACCTCATTAGTGCACGCCGATTTTTACGATGAACGAAATTATTGAACAAAATATTTGCCTTAAATTTTGTGTTGCAAACTAAATTTCTTGTGCTTAAATTTGTGTTTTATTTGACAGTTATCGATACTTTTTGACAGAATGTATAACTTTTGCTGTCGCTAAGTTTATGTATTTCTCAGAAAAAACCGACTTTTAATTTGAATAGGAAATTATTTGAATTTAATTAGGAAAGTTGGGCAAACAGCTTTAAATCTCGGTTTGCGTAAAATCTTTCAATAACACTGTGCTTGTCATGAACCAGCAACCAGTACAATCTTAATAGGCTTCACTTTGCAGTAGTAGCAGTATATTGATTTCGAGATCTTAGTTACTTTTTGTTTTTGTTTTAAATGAATTGATTACACCTGATTTACAATCATCTAGTAATTTATCTTTAATAAATGAGTTTAATGTTTAGAGGGGTGTAGCCCATTGGCCATTCTCTATATGTTTGAAATTTAATTTAATTTAGCGATTCCAATTTGAGCTTAAATCTAGAGGCTTCGTTCTTTGAAGCTGTCTCACTAAATTGGTGTTTTTCAGCATACTACCACGGATGTCATCATTTTGGTGTTGAAAGACGCTCCAAGTGTTCTTTCTCGTGTCTTTTGATTTCTTCGCTGACGTATTCCATCTTTAAATCCCTATGTAGCTTGTAATTTCTCTTGTACCACGGTGCATTCACTATGCCACGTAGGACTTTATTTTGAAAACCTTGAATTATTTTAATGGTGGTCTTCTTGACACAACCCCGAAGCTGAATGCCAAGATATTTCGCCGTATTTGCAAGGGAAACTTGTTGCGAGTTAAGTTCCACCGGTAACCAGTTAACTTTTTGGTTTGGTAAGTTAATATGTACTGATTTCGCTTCATTCAGTTTGATTCGCCACCTTTTCGTCCAGTTGCTCACTATGTTAGTGGCTCTCTGAAGTTTTCTTGTCGCTTCTTCTATGGTGTTACCAATTGCAAGGATTGTATTATCATCAGCGAGTGTTGCAATGGTTGTTTCATCGGCATTTGGTAGATATCGTTTATAGAGAAGATACAGGACTGGCCCTAGGACGCAGCCTTGCGGTATCCCTGCTGATATTTTCTTTAATTCAGAGTATTCTCCTTCATATTTAACCCGGAAGTAACGATCGGTTATGTAAGATTTTAGAATCTGATAAGACTGCTTTGGTAAATCTCGATGCTCTTTAAATTCTAGTCCTTGATGCCACACTGGAACAAATTTTCTTTTTTTTTAACCACATCTTCAACTACGTTTGTAATTCTATGCACCTGTTCTACAGTGGCGTGATTTTCTCTAAATCCAAATTGATGTGGAGGAATTAGGCTTCTTTCTTCTATTATTGGTTTTAACCTCTTCAGCAGTAGTCTTTCGAAAATTTTTGAAATTATTGGAAGCAAAGAAATCGGTCTATACGATTTTTTGTTATTACCTGGTTTATTTGGTTGTGGTATCATGATAACCTCTGCTACCTTCCATTGGCTTGGGAAATATTTCAGTCTGAACATTGCGTTGATTATGTGGAGCAATTTTCTTAGTCCTTTTAAAGGTATTGCTTTAACTATTTGGCTTGTAATTAGATCGTATCCAGGAGATTTTCTTGCATTTAAGTTGTTGGTTACTGTTGGTGAGAATAAAACCAATTAAACTAATTTGATTCATTTATTCAATTTAATTAGACAACTCTGAATTATTATATTTAATTATACAACACTGAATTATGCCCAGATTGTTTAACCTAAAAAAAAAAAGGGAATTACCAAAAGAAAAATTATTTAATGTATATTAAAACTTACCGTTTGATTGTAATTAATTTATTCCGCTAAATAATAATGTAATTAACGCCAAATAATCTGGAATTTAAATAACCTTAATATTATATTAAAATTTAAGAAATATTATATGTATTTATACTAAATGTAAACAAATTGTAAAGAATAATCAAATGTCATAAGTTGGTTGTATACATAATGGAAAAAACGGAACAGATTGGTTGCGTTCATTAAATATTTATATTTTTCCAAAGCTAAGCGAACTTAAGTTAGCGCAAAAGCTTAATATTTTTTGAGCTAATTTCCAACCTATGACGTGCTTGATTATTTTAAGTCATCAAAAAAGATAAATTTTTTTAATCTCTAAAAATCAATCCGAAGAATAACATCAATTTTGTTATAAACCAGTGTGTTACATACAAAAATAAAAACCAAAATTCAATAAAGAACTCACCGTTTTGTGTTCGTTCATTTATTTCAAGAGTGGATTGCCGTAGAAATTGAAGAAACAGTTTTGCTTGTTTGGGACTAAACCATTTAACCACACATCACGTAAATTATACTTTCTCCATCAACATTTTCATCAGCTGTTTTGGAACAAATTAACAACCAAACACAATCGCACAAGATTACAAACATTTTTTGGTGCCGAAAACCCGGGAATTCATCTAAATTCAATCAGATAAGTAGTATTTTCACTTAATTTATTTGCCGCTATATCAAAACGCGCGAAATTAAAATCTACTGTGCGATTTAACCACCGGCGTGTGTTAATATTTGTGTAATTGTCGTGAATTTGTGATCATAGAAGAATCGTGAAGTGATTAAAAGAAAAACAACTCAATATGGCCGATCGTGCAGAACGTTTACGGGATCGAGCACATGCTCAGATGCTACATATTTTAAAGTTTGGTGAAACAATAACGGAAGATACCACTATTGAGGCTATTAAAACCAGACTAGAAATACTAGAAGCCAGGTATCAAACATTTAATGAGATGGAACTCCAGTTATTTGAGAAACCCACATATGAATCCATAACACATGAGGTCGATGAAATTTATTATAAAGCCAGAGATTTATTGAGTCAAGCATGTGGTCGTCATGGACGAGGTGGCCTTAATACAAACCCGGATCTAAATAACACGCTTGAACAGTTCTTTGACCAACAAAAAACGTTTTATGAAGGTGTTAATACATCGCAGCATGTACGGTTGCCAAAAATTAATATAGAGCCATTTTCGGGTGATTACACATATTGGGCTTCTTTCCATGATTTGTTTAAGACCACAGTCCATAACAACAAAACCATTAGTGATGTGCATAAATTGCAAATGCTCAAGGGCTTGCTTAAGGGTGAAGCGTCTTCCTTAATACGACATATCGCTATAACGGAATCAAATTATATCGAAGCATGGGAAAAGTTATGCAACCGCTACAATAAGATGACTCCCATAGTGACGACCTTGGTGCAGACATTTATGGAGCAAAAACCGTGTATACGAAGTAACGGAAAGGATTTACGACGCATAAGTGAAACATCCAATGAGGTAATTCGTGGCTTGCGGGTATTAGGTTGTTATATATATATATAATATATATATTTATTTGTATTTTCTTAAATCTAATTCTAACTCGCTTAAATGTTATTGTCCTAATACCTATTTCCACTAGCTGATTATATATTTTTTTGTAGAGAAACGAAATTGGTTCAATAATTCCGAGCTTACCACTGGTGGGGGCTATTACCGGAATTATGCAACTTTTCGTTATGAATTGAGAAGTGCCGTTTTAGGCACGGTGTTAATAGAGCTAATCGGATACCTTGGACAATAACTAACAAACGAAACTTGTGCGTAGCACTTATATGTTCTTTTGTCAGCTTTGTATCAAGGCCTGGGCGTGAAGGTTAGTGGCTGGAATACTTACAATTTTTCTGGATCTTGTGGTATGCTCTCTGGATCGAATTGACGAATAAACGGAAATTATATTTTATTTACCTATTTATTATTCTTTCTTTTTCTTAATAAGTGTTTACTTGGTGAAGTTTTTAGATACAATTTTTTTATTTTGTTAAAATATGCTGTTCTTATATACTAAAAAAGTGTGTAATGTTTTACACTAACAATAACATTGACACATACAATTTTTGTTGTAACCTACTAAAGTCGTTTACCCTTAAATATTTATTAAATTCGGGCAAATTGCATTTTTCATAAAATAATTATTTAATTATTTGGGTCGTTTGATACAATGTAGTGTTGAATTGATTTTTTTTGTGTATTCATCGATAAGATTATCGTTACATTCTTTTTATTGCTACCAGACAATTTTATGTGTTACAATTGTTTTCTTGTTTTCAAATATAATTGTTGTTTTTGTTATGTTTCTTATTTACTCTTATTACTATATGTTATCGTAATTTCAAGTTCGACCACCTGATTATTTTGTGTATACAATGTTTCTAACGCCTAAAAGTATGCTCGTTATACCATAAATATTTCGATACGAGCTAACGCCTATAGTTTTCAATTATTAAGAATGGTTTACAATATTGGAATGTTAAGAATGGAATGTATGTGGTGAATGATTCACAATGATTCACAACATACCTTCCCTCCATATGAAGATTTTTCTGAAGGAAAAATTGTATGGGACATAAATTAGGTATACGGTTATACATATCAAATGTGTAATAATAGGACTTAATATTATGTCGTTTATAATTTAAATATTGATTGTACTTCGATGTCTACTGAACTGGGCTCACGAGCTGCTTCATGGTTCACCTTGATCTGCTGTTGTCTGGTCATTTTTGCTCAAAGTTACTCGGATTTTTATCAGTTTACAAGTCTTTTATTTATGACACTCGGACACTACTCATCTCGTGTCTTCTGGATTCGTCTTCTGTCAAATTGATTTGGTTATGCGTTTGATGATTGGATTATTGTTTGGAGCATGACATCAGGTTATTCACTCTCACTGTTATTGAATGCTGGATGTTGATATGCCGCGTGTTCTTGAAACTTCCAGTTTGGCGATATTGAATGATTCCCGTATTACTGTGCGGTACATGACCAATTGTATCTCATGTAACTGCTTGCTACGTACTCTTGGGAAGTTGTCTGATTCACTGCGCTCTTCTGCATGCGCTGATTTCAGCATGTTTTGAAGTTGCGGGGATTTGTGGTGTGTGTCGTACTGCATATGATGTAGTTGGGTGCCGCATGTGCGTGACGAGACTTTGTAAACTTGATTTTGGATCTTTTCGCTTAATTGAGTGTTGTGGTTACTGCTCTTCTCTGGTCTTGGATTTCTCAGTTACAATATTTTGATTCAGTTGCGCTAAATTACGATTCTTAATCTACTATGACAAAATGTGTTCGTTGTTTTTTTTTTTTTTTTTTTTTTTAATCTAGGTTACTTAATACAAAAATAAACGTACAATGAATGAATTTGAAAATAAAGGTTTGTTTTGTAATTTGACGCTTTTTACTATGGAATTCATACAAAAAAAACTACTTGATTTTATGAATGATGACGACTAATTATTTGTTTTTTTATGAATGTTACTTTAGGTATGTGGGTCACATACACATTTATTTTGTTATTCATTGTACTTTTGTTATAAAAATTTTCTTTTTCTATATTAAAATTTCCTTTCTATATTAACATTTAAGGGAATTTCTATTTGTTCAAACTTTTTTTTTTTTTTTTTTTTTAAAAACAGTTTTTATAATATATTCTATAATTTTAATTCGAAAC
This sequence comes from Tipula vernalis, assembly GCA_958295665.1. Lineage (NCBI taxonomy): Eukaryota > Metazoa > Arthropoda > Insecta > Diptera > Tipulidae > Tipula > Tipula vernalis. The sequence continues at coordinate 304,941,239 of OY282558.1, forward strand.
ATTTTTCTTTTTAATTACTTAAATTCTAGATTTATTGAGAAAATGTCTTACTCATCTTTGTTTTCTAAACTTCGTCTATTCGTTTCTTTTCTTCTTTTTTTTTTTTTTTTTTTTATTTATACTCATGTGTGTAACCTTTTTGATTTTATTTTATTCAGAATTTGCTTTAACTTAGACTACTAATGTGAATGAACTTGAAACAATTTTTTTTTTTTTTTGTTTTGTAATTAGATATGTCTATGTCTAGTAAAAATGTTTTCTTCTTTTCTGTTTTTTTTTTTTTTTTTTTTTTTTTTGTTTGTTAGTAAAATTTTATATTCCGGATTTATCTTCCTGTTCTCCCATGTTTGTTAGTTTTTTTTTTTTTTTGTTGTTTTACATGAGGGAAAAAGAGATTTTATTTATTCTATGTTTATTATTCTACTTCTAGATATTTCTCTTCTTTTTGTTCTGCTTATAACTTCCTTCGGAGTTCTGACTATGGCTTCTGTGGGGATTACGTGGCTAACTTCTACTTTTGTCGAGCTTCTCCGCTTAATTATCCAAATAACTATACAGGCTATTATTATACCTGTAATAATTCCACCTGTGATGAATTTATAAATATTAACTTCATTGCTTACTCTTCTGTTTTCCCATGATCGTTGTGATTCTTCTACATCCGTGGATAATCTATCTATCTTCATTCGTTCTTTAAGGAATTCTTGGTTATAATTTCTAAAATCTGCTACAGCTATCGTTCTGGGAAGTGTGAGGGTTGAGACGTTACCAACTTCTAATTTGCTGGTGTCTATTGTTTCTGGGAAATATGTTCGGTTTGGCTGGGTAATTGATACTTCTTTGAGTTTGGAGCCAGTAACCGGGAGGATAAAATCTTCGGAAACCACTTCACAGTCCTGTTTGAACGTGATAGTTCCTGTATCTCTTAATTCGATTACTTGTTCTTCCTTTCCACACTTGATTTTCAGTCGCATATTGCCACTGCTGGTATACAACCAGGAATTACTGTTCACTAGCTTGGTTAAGGAATTCTTGTAGTTGTTTCTAGTTACTGCACATTTTGGTGTGTTGTGGAACGGGTTGTCAAAAAGATTTAATAAACAATTGTTCCCTTTATTCGTGATTATAGGGGAGTTACTTTCGCACACTAGTGCGGTTTTCCTGAAGTTTATGAGGACTCTGATACACTTATTGTGTTGTTCATGGGTTAATATGGTGAATTGACTTCTCTCTGAGTTTGCTGCTAATAGTTCGTCTTGGATAATATAAGACCATTGGGTATTGTTAATTACTAGAGGTGTTAGATAAATTTTATAAAGCTTGAATTCTTCTTTTATTGGGGACGGGATATCTATTTTCACTACTACTCTATCTTCAGTCTCAATTGCATCTAACTTCGTTAGCTGACTGAGGTGCTGCTCATTCAATATTGACTTATCTATTGAGTTACTGCTAAGGTTTGTTATTATTTCCATCGTTTCTTTATACGACACAAGAAGGGGGTGTAGCTTTCTGTTTTGGATGCTACTTAGGATATTCAGTGTTTGATCTTGGTTTTTGTTGATTACTAGGCACTTGACTAAGATTAAATTGGAGATTTCTGTGAATTTCTCGGTTAGTAGTATGAAGTTCGTTCTGTTACTCAACTCTCTCCATTTACTTGTTTGTTCTTCGATTAAAATGTTGATATCGCCCTGCATTACCTTGACTTGTGTTGAGATTTCTAGTAAGGGTTTAGATAACGTATCAAAATTTGATTTGACTACAGCTACCTGTTCTTTTACTAGTTTGAATACAGTTTCAGTGTTACTGTGTAAATCTGCTAGTTCGTTGAAAATCTTCTCTGAGTCCTCGTTGTCCATCGTACCGAATAAGAATTTTGATGCCGACCCTACGAAATCGAACAGTGATCTCTTATTTCGGTTCGAGAAATGATGTATGGCTTGCTCGGTTTTCGTTATATCCTCAAGTTCGGACTTCAGTTCCTCAAGCATGGTGCCACAGGTGTGATTGTTTTCTACCTCTCTTATCATTGCACATAATGTTTTGGTCTTCAATCTGCACTGTTCCAGACTCCTGATCGTGTTTGAAAAATGAGGAGGATAAAATGAGGTTAAGAGTGTAAATGTACTCTTGTAGAATCTCATTTCTTCAAGTTCCTCAAAGAAAATCCCGACACTCTTTAGCTGCTTGATTTCTACGTTTGATGTGGTGTTGGCTGTGTTCACGACGCTGTTCCAAACAATTAGAATTGATAAGGCGAGTTTGACTGGGTACATCTTTCCTACTTTCCTCTTTTTTTTTTTTTTTTTAAAATTAGAAAGCAAAAAGAAAAATTTGTCGAGTTAGAACCTGATGAGGAGAAAAACGAACTCATAAGATGTGTTGTGTGAATTGTTTGATATGGGGGTTTTTAGTTTGGTGATAGAAACGATAAGAACAAAGAAAGTCTGAAAACTCTACTTAGTTGGTATATCTCGTGTCGCCTTGTGTGAGAAGAACTAGGTGGACATACGCACGGAACGGAATGAGATAAAACTGAAAGGCTTTATTTTATAATTTCAGAATTATTCGTCTTGAGACTAACTCATGACTCACCTATCTCATCTGAGATTAGGCTCTGTTGGTTGGTTTTGCCTTTTTTTTTTTTTTTTTTTTTTTTTTTTTTTAAACTTTTCTATTTCCAGGGTCATTTCTGATCTCGTACTCTTTCATCTCCTGTATCATTACTAATATTTCTTCCTGGACTCTGAAAATGTCTGCTACCTCTTCACGTGACGTCTTCGCCTGCTGCCTGGGTTTACCGACTTCTTTTAGGATGTCCCAGATGGGGTCGTTTTCTTTTATTGTCCCAAATACTGCTTTTTCAGCTTCCAAGATCTTCGGCATTCTGTGCTTTCTTCCGAATTTACCATTGTTCTGTTTTCGCATTTTCTAAAATGACGCAGAAATAGTTACTCTACTGTGAAGGTTTCGTAATAAGGTTTATTGGGATGGTGTGACTTAATAAAACAATTCAATGTGCATTTCATTAACGTTTTATTGCCTAATCTCTATATGATTCTCTATTACTAAAATTACATGTAGTTATTCCATTTTTTTTTTTTTTTTTTTTTTTATTTTTTTTTTTTATTTTTTTATGTACTATTCTTCTTGGTCCTCTTTTCCCTGTTTTGGTTATTCAGTTCTCGTATTTTATTTTTAACTTCTATCAGCTTGGCCTCTAGTGGTAGTCTCTTCCTACCTGTGGTTATCTGGAGTATCCTGATAAGGTCATATTTTTCTCGTTTTAGTGTTTTCATTACACCTCCACTTCTTCTTTTCACATCTGGTGTCGCTTGCCTTTCTGAGGTGGTACTCGGTGCTAATAATTCTCTTCGTCTCTTGTACTCCTCTAAGCTGATGACTTTCTGTTCTGGTTTTCGTTCCATGGTTCTGTTGGAAGGGAAAGTACAAAGTTTGTTAATCCCTCTTCAACCTGTTGTTGTGGATGTTCTTCTCCCTTCCTCTTATATCGACTAAGGTGTTAGTAGGGGACAATGTTTTAATAACGGTGAACGGACCAACCCAAATTGGGTCTTGTTTAGTTTTTCTCATTTCGTTGCGGAGCCACACTAGATCTCCGGCGTTAACTTGGAACGAAGACGTGCCTCTGTCATAGTTTGTTTTCGCCTTCTCTTTGTTTTTAAGGATATTGATTCGAGCGATGTGATGAGCTAGTTGTAGGCGGGCTTTTAGTTCGCTCACATAGTCATCGTAATTATAAACCGGTTGCGGTTCTCTCCTGACTGCGGTTGGGACTAAAGCTGGACGACCGAATAATAATTCGTAAGGAGTGAAATTCGTGGAGCAATGAGGTGTTGTATTATACACAAACATCGCATAATGAACCATTTCATCCCAATTACTATGGTCTATATCTGCAAAATTTCGGAGGTATTCTTTGAGCGTGTTATGGGATCTTTCTAGAGCTCCATTCGTCTGCGGGTGGAAACTCGTAGTCGTCAGATGCTTGATTTTTAATAACTTGCAGATATTCTCAAACAGATTACTCATAAAGTTAGATCCCATATCAGTCAATATCTTCTCCGGCGCTCCCAACTTTGTTATGTATTGCTCGCATAGCGCTTTCGCTACTGTGGAGGCTTTTTCATCGGGCAGAGGGATGGCGCCAGAAAATTTGGTCAAGTCATCCTGGAATGTCAGAATGTACTTGTTCCGTGAATCTGTCAAGGGTAAGGGGCCAACTATGTCTAGCGCAACACGCTGGAAAGGGTGTTCGGCTGTATTCGTTAATACTAGGGGTACTCTCGTCCTCTTACTGGCTTTATTCCTCTTACATTTCTTGCATTTCCTGACGTAATTTCTCACATCACGTAGCATGCTAGGCCAGTAGTATTCCATACGAATTCTCTTGTATGTCCTGAATACTCCTGCATGACCACCCAATGGTAAGTCATGTTTTTCGCGTAAGATTTGAGCTTTTACACTCGGGTTTCTAATGATCTGGACATTCCTTTGTTTTATTCCATGATCATTTATGTTGATACCGCTTGAAAAAGGCTGGATTTCTGTTATGTGACTGCTTGGCAGGTCTACTGTTGGGGGTATTGTTGGAGGAATGGTTGGGGAAGGAAGGAGCTTCGCTTGTGCTCTCGTGATAACTTTAATTTCCTCTTGGCGTATTCTACTTAGCGCATCTGCTCCTGTATTGGCTTTACCTGAGACATGTACTACTTTGTAGTCATATTCTGCAAGCTGTAATCGCCATTTAAGGATTCTTTTCGACGCGTTCTTCAGATCGCCAACCAACGGTTTATGATCTGTTTTGATGACGAACTTTCGTCCAAACAAGTACGGTCTGAATATCTCGACTGCCCACTTCGTTGCAAGCATCTCTTTTTCGATGGTCGAGTAGTTACGTTCTGCTACTTTGAGGGAACGGCTGGCGTAGGCGATTGGCAAATCACTCCCATCATGGATTTGACTAAGGATAGCGCCTACTCCGTACTCGCTGGCGTCTGTCGTAAGGATAAATGTTCGATCAAAATCTGGATATTGGAGGATTGGTGATGAGGTAATTTTACTTTTTAGGAATTCAAATGCGGATTGGCTTTTCTCGGACCACTCAAATTTTGTTCGCTTTTGGGTCAATTTATGCAGAGGTTCTGCGATTGTGGAAAAGGCTGGGACGAATTTTCTATAGTAACTAGTGAGACCTAGGAAGCTCTTGGTTTCACGCATGTTCCGTGGAACTGGAAAATTAACGATGGCTTCCACTGTTTTAGGATTTGGCTTGATGCCTTGGGGAGTGATGATATGTCCTAAATATTGAATTTCTTTACTCAAGAACTGACACTTTTCCGTTTGAATTTTTAGGTTACTCCTTCTAAGAGCTGAAAATATGTCCCTTAACTTGTTGTTGTGGTCTCTTAAATTCCTTCCGTAGACAATTACGTCATCCAAGTATACGAAACACTTTAGGCCTTGCTGCCCTAGCAACACATTATTTATCATTCTTTGGAACGTACTTTGAGAATTTTTCATTCCAAAAGGCATTCTGAGGAATTCAAAATGGCCAAAATCCGTGCTAAATGCCGTTTTGTGCCTATCGATGGGATCCATTTCAATTTGGTGATACCCATTTGCCATGTCTAACGTGGAAAAATATTGAGAGTGTCCCAGTTGGTCAAAAATATCGTTAATCAAAGGGAGAGGAAACGAATCTCCTATTGTGGCTTCGTTGACTCTTCGAAAGTCTACTACTACTCTCCACTTTGGTTTACCACTTTTATCTGGTTTCTTCGGGACCACTAGTAAAGGACTATTGAACGGGCTGGTGCTGTGAGTAATGATCTCATCATTCAGCATTTTTTGAACTTGAGTGTTGATCTCTGTTTTCAGAGTTTGTGGAACTCGGTACTGCCTTATATTAATCGGTGGTGTGTCATTGTGAAGGTTGACTTGATGCCTGACTCCGGGCACACTTGACAGTTTATCGCCTTCAATGAAGAAGATGTCTGCGAATTCCCTAATTAGTTCAAGAATAGAGGAGGATTCTTCGAAATTAAGATTCTTATCCAGGTTAGTAACTACCTGGTTAAGAACTAAGTCATCTCTATTTTTGAAATGGTGCATATTATTGTTTTCAAACTCGTGGTTGATTTGGAGGATGTCGTACTGACTAAGCTCTGTGAGTTTCGGGACAAAATCCTCTATAATTATTTCACTAGGATTAGTATTTACAATGCTGACCTGTGCTCTCAGCATGTTGGGTTGGATAAGGCAGTTGCCAACGAATACACCTTGCATGATCTCTTCGGAATTGCATAGGTATGAATTATTTGTGGGTGTCTTGATTTGTACGATTACTTCTTCCCGTGGAGGGAGGCGTACATTCGTTGGATTATTAAGGAACTTGACTTTGTTCCCTAGAATATTTAATTCTGAGGTGCTGTACAAAATATCCACTTTATTACCGTTAAGGAAATCTCTTCCGAGAATTCCATCTTGTTCGATTGGAAACTCGTCTTCAACCACGTGGAATTTCTGCGGGATTCTGAGATATGATGTGATGTCCACATGTGTGTAAACACATCCAAGGGTGATAGTGGCTTCTTTGCCGATTCCCTTTAACATTACTTTACCATACTGGTCTATTTCTTGAGGACTTTTAATCATTTTACTCTTGATTAAAGAGACTGAAGCACCAGAATCTATTAAGAGGGTAGATTTTTCGGTTGATGCTGCTAATTTCAATCTCACCGTATCATGCGCGAATTTGTGCTTTGATACTAGATTGATTTGGTAGGAATTTAAAATTTCAGTAGGTGTATGGATTTGAGCTATAGTGGTAAATGGTTTAATTGGTGGCCAAACTTCATTTGGTTCCTCCGGTTTTACTGGAATGGGGGCATGTTTAGGAATTGGGATAGGATGTGGTGGTGAAACAGTGACCTGGCCATTTAATTCGGCCTTTGATTGATTCATTGAGACATTGCTCAATGGGTATATCGCTTGATCTATTGCTATGTCTTCTGACACCAGATTACCTGAGACAATACTAGTACTAGTTTTATTTGAGCTAGTTGATGTGTTTGAGGCGTGGCTCGTTTGATTTGATTTTCCACTTGAGATGGAACTCGCTTGATTAAATTTTCCACTCGAGATGGAACTCGGTGGGATTGTCGAGACATAGCTCGCTTGATTTGGTTTTCCACTCGAGACGGAACTCGGTGGGATTGTCGAGACATAGCTCGCTTGATTTGATTTTCCACTCGAGACGGAACTCGGTGGGATTGTCGAGACGTGGCTCGCTTGATTTGATTTTCCACTCGAGACGGAACTCGGTGGGATTGTCGAGACGTGGCTCGCTTGATTAGATTTTCCACTCGAGACGGAACTCGGTGGGATTGTCGAGACGTGGCTCGCTTGATTAGATTTTCCACTCGAGACGGAACTCGGTGGGATTGTCGAGACATAGCTCGCTTGATTTGATTTTCCACTCGAGACGGAACTCGGTGGGATTGTCGAGACGTGGCTCGCTTGATTTGATTTTATTACTGAGGCGGAACTCAGTTGTGGTTTATGTTTAATGGATATCCGTTGTATGTTGCTTGGTCGTTGGATTTGTTCTTGGTAGTGGAATTTTACAGTGGGACTCGCCTGAGTTACAGTTGGTGCGTTTGTCGCTCGACGAGCCCATGCTCGTTTCCCTGTTGAATTGCTGCATCATTGTCTACTACATCATCATCTATATAGTTTATTCTTAGATTTTGTAGATTGCTGTTTAATTGTTCCATACCGTTGGATCCTCTTGGTTGCGTCCGTGGTGGATAACTCTGTTGGGAATTCCTAATCATATAGTCGTTCCTTTGATTTAGTCGATCATTTGCGTGCCTGAGAGGATGGTAGTTATAGTTCGAGTTGTTGTTTTGCCGGAAGTTCTGCTGTTCGGGTCTGTAGTTTTGCCTGAGCTCGTTTGGTTGAGTTGTTCTTTGTTGAAAGAACCCTTCATCACGCCGGGCATCGTTCATCTTCTTTGTTCTACATTCTTCTATAGAATGCCCTCGTCTCTTGCAGTATCTGCAAGACATTAGAGGCGGATGCTGAATTGGTTGTTTTTGGTTCAACACATTCTCTGGGCAAATTTTTGCTACATGGCCTATTTTTCCACAGATCTGACAAACTTCACTCGATATTCGTTGAACTGTTTGTTTTTGACTAGCAGTGTTTTTGAAGCAATTTTTAGCTACATGCCCTATTTTTTCGCATAACTGACATTTTGGTTTTTCGAGTGTATTCGCTTTATTGAGGTTTTGAACATAGCCTAATTGTTTTTCAAGCTTATCTGCAACTAGCACCAACTCTCTGATTGGTGTTTCCGAGATCATTGTTAGGTGAGCTTTGATCATACCATTATTTAGACCTCCGATGAAGGCATCTCTTTCTAGCGATTCCAGAAACGCTTTTGGTAGTGCATTATCTTCACCAAATTTTGCTCGAACTCCTGCTTCGTAATCTAAAGCGTAACTTTGTACTCTTGTGCCAAATTCAGAGCAATCTTCCGATGCGCCCTGGCTGGCTGAGTATAGTCTTTTACTAAGGGATTCGATTGAATGTGATGGCAGGAATTTGCTTGTGATCAGCTTGAACAAATCTTTTAAGCTGCTAATTCTCGCATCCCTCATTAGGGTGTAAGCTTTACCCCGGAGGCGTAGCTTAACCTCTTCTAACAGGGTTTCTGCTTGTTCAATATTTGCTGACTCGATTTTTTGGTTTGCGGCTTTACACGCGTCGATAAAATAGTGCACTTCACTACTATCGACATCTTGTTGGCCATAGAATATTGGTATTCTACGTTCCACTAAATTTTGAATTTCGATGTCGGTTAATGCTACCATTTTGGATATAATTTTCCTGTATACGGGACGAACTGAATGTTTGCGAAAAACTGTGAGGGGTGGCTCTAGCTTAGCACTAGGATCGCTATTTATTCGTGTTCTAGTTACTACGGGGAAGAACGCGATTGAACTACTAGATTCGCTATCTAAACGTTTTCTGGTAGGAACGGGGGAATACTGAACCGAAATATCAGATTCACTACCTAATCTAATCTTTACTGCAGGATTTGATTTGTCTTGCATGAACTTTATGCAAGTTGGTTAGACTAATGCTATTGTTGTGTCGACTGTCGAAAGTTACTGAACTGCCCTAAGCGGAAACTTTATCTACAGCGCCAATGTTATATATATATATATATTATATATATTTATTTGTATTTTCTTAAATCTAATTCTAACTCGCTTAAATGTTATTGTCCTAATACCTATTTCCACTAGCTGATTATATATTTTTTGTAGAGAAACGAAATTGGTTCAATAATTCCGAGCTTACCACTGGTGGGGGCTATTACCGGAATTATGCAACTTTTCGTTATGAATTGAGAAGTGCCGTTTTAGGCACGGTGTTAATAGAGCTAATCGGATACCTTGGACAATAACTAACAAACGAAACTTGTGCGTAGCACTTATATGTTCTTTTGTCAGCTTTGTATCAAGGCCTGGGCGTGAAGGTTAGTGGCTGGAATACTTACAATTTTTCTGGATCTTGTGGTATGCTCTCTGGATCGAATTGACGAATAAACGAAAATTATATTTTATTTACCTATTTATTATTCTTTCTTTTTCTTAATAAGTGTTTACTTGGTGAAGTTTTTAGATACAATTTTTTTATTTTGTTAAAATATGCTGTTCTTATATACTAAAAAAGTGTGTAATGTTTTACACTAACAATAACATTGACACATACAATTTTTGTTGTAACCTACTAAAGTCGTTTACCCTTAAATATTTATTAAATTCGGGCAAATTGCATTTTTCATAAAATAATTATTTAATTATTTGGGTCGTTTGATACAATGTAGTGTTGAATTGATTTTTTTTGTGTATTCATCGATAAGATTATCGTTACATTCTTTTTATTGCTACCAGACAATTTTATGTGTTACAATTGTTTTCTTGTTTTCAAATATAATTGTTGTTTTTGTTATGTTTCTTATTTACTCTTATTACTATATGTTATCGTAATTTCAAGTTCGACCACCTGATTATTTTGTGTATACAATGTTTCTAACGCCTAAAAGTATGCTCGTTATACCATAAATATTTCGATACGAGCTAACGCCTATAGTTTTCAATTATTAAGAATGGTTTACAATATTGGAATGTTAAGAATGGAATGTATGTGGTGAATGATTCACAATGATTCACAACAAGGTGCAAAAGCTGAAGATCGTGATCCATGGCTCATCTATATTTTATTAAGCAAAATTGATAACGAAACGAAACAATTGTGGGCGAATGAATCAGTGGACAAGGATTTTCCAACCGTTGAAAATTTATTAACCTTTTTAAATAAGCGTTGTGATGCCCTAGAAATATGTGAGTCAACAGCTAAAAGATTCGCACCAAGAGCTACGGCAAAATCACTTGTAGCAACTCACGTTAAACCTGCGTTTGAGTGCGTCGTTTGTAAACAAGAACATCCCACCTTCAAATGCCCAGAATTTAAAAATATGAGTTGGATCGCTAGGTCAAGAATAATTTCGGAGAAGAATTTATGCGGAAATTGCCTAAAGAAGGGACACACTAGTGAACAGTGTTACTCCAAATCATCTTGCCTCATTTGCAGAAAACGACATCACACCTTAATTCATCAACATCAAAATGATGCGCATGATTCCAGCCAAACTGCGACAAATTATCATGCCTCAGTAGAACACCAACCGGCATCTTCACAAGAAATTTCTGGAACAATTTTACCAAACCAAACATCAAAGTCCACTATTGAGTCAACACAAACGCTTTCGAATATTCCATTGAATGCTAAGGTGCTACACACACACTACTCCTCGACAAACACGGTACTACCAACGGCAGTTATATATATCAAATCACGTACCGGCGAGCTCCAGCTGTATCGCGCACTGTTAGATTCGGGCTCACAAACGTCATTCGTTACCGAATCATGCGCACAAAGCCTAGGCCTAAAGCGAAGCCAATCTTCCTTATCAGTTTACGGTCTTGTAACAAACCGTGATCACAGCTTCATGAATGATGAACCATGACAACGGTTGTTAACAGAATATTACTGTAGTTTTTTTTCTTGGTGCGGTTTGCCTGTCTCTGGCTATTTCTCGTCGGTGTGTCGTGGGTGGTCCAAGACTACAGTAATCTTGAATAAACCGCTTAGATGGAATTACACCTATCAATAAAAATTATGCATAATAGGAAGTAGTATGATCACATCACTAAAGTCCCCTGTCACTCACTTTGATTTCACTCACTGAAATTACTTAACCAATCATCGAAATATTCTCAGGAACAAAAACCAAAAGAAAATCCATGATTACAAATTAAAGACAATAATTCTAATCCGAACAAATTCCAGATATAGCAAGATAACTAATAATACAGTAAAAAAAAATCAGAGAATAATACAAGAATAATTATGAGGTAATAATAATAAGATTACAAACAATAAAATGACGGAATTAGAAAACAAGAAAAATGTACAAAAAAAAAAAATAATGAAAAAAAATAATGAAATATAATAATAAAATATAAAGTAAGAAATAATAATTTGTAAAAACTTGCGATTTACTAAATAACCACTATCGATGTAACGCCAATCCGCAAACAAATCCAAACTGGTCCCACTTTACTGCTTCTTTGATATACTGGAACAGTTGCTCGTGCACTCCAGAATTAACATTGATCAGCCAATTATTGAACATTGGTGTTTAACATAGTTAATAACCGTTTAATGGTCTAACAAGGAAAATGCATTCACAAAATAATATCAATGATTGTGTGATGGATATTAATGTGATTGATGGAATTATTATTATTATTATTTTTTTATTGTTTTTTCATTGAGTTTGGTGTTTTTTTTTTTCACTGAACTTTATTTAAGACATCATGATCTATTCCAACATACACAAGTTTATAAACCACAACGAAATTATCAAAATATGATTTACAACAACGGAATTCCACTCATATAGAAATAAAAAAAAACTTTTATATTTGTCTTTTTATTTCAATTTTACTTATTTATTATAATTATTATGTTTTTACGATTTAATAATTTAAATTTTTATTATTAAATTTATAACCAATACACAGAATGTTTTTCATGGATTTTGTTTTTTTTTTTCTACATAATACCGATCGACCATTAAGGCATTATCCGTCTTTAGTAATTAACGGCACAGTTTTATCATCCGACTTTACGCGGGAAAAAAAAAAAATTCAATTTATTATAATTTTTGTTTATCACTGATAATTTAATAACCGAACTGTTTATATATGCACGTTACGCGCTAAAGCATACTATGAACTACTGTTTTTGATCGAATTATAACTTTATGATTTTTAAGATTTCAATTTAGAGCTATGCACTCCCTTATTTAATGTTAATAATTTTTGGTTTTCGTTTTATTTTAGTTTTATACTTTTTTTTTTTTTTTTTTTTTATTATTTGTTAATTGTATTTTACAATCACACAACAAATAAATTATTCGACTGACTGCACTTATTGAAAAAATTAACTCAACTGACCCCGTATTGATTTTATTCTTCTTTTTCTACCAAACAGAAGCGGGGAAAAAAAAAATTCGTATAACGAACAAACCAAGCCAGATAAGGTCAACCACAGGCGATGCTCACCACGGATAACGACAATTTATAAAGCCTCACCACCACGACAAAAAAAAACTTGTGACCAATAAGATGCGTCACAGTCTAGCATCATCATCAGCAGGAAAAACGCGAGGGAAGATCGATATGACCATACATTCCAGAATTGACAGAAATTATCAGTTGAATGTCACGGCTCATATCATTAATCACATAACAAATTTATTACCAACTAAACCAATAAGTTTTAATTTATCAAAGGTAAATTTGGAGCTAGCAGATCCGCATTTCTATGGCCCAAACAAAATCGATGTGCTTCTTGGGGCCGACATATTTTTCGAAGTGCTAAATCCTGAAGAACATGTGATAGATGGAATGCCAAAAATGCGTTCTTCAAAGTTTGGTTGGTTAATTGCTGGGTCATGGCATAATTCATCTCCTCAGCTTACCAAAATACACGTCACAACTGATCCAAAAATACAAATAACAAACGCAGATTTACATCGTGAGCTAAATAAGTTCTGGGAAGTGGAGGAAATCGCATCGCACAACAAATCAAGCAACACAATCCTTGAATGTGAAGATTTTTACGAAAAAACTACTACCAGATCAACAAACGGCCAATTCATAGTAAAGCTTCCGTTTAAAAAACCGACACCAGCACTAGGAAGTTCTTATCAGGCAGTACATCACCGACTATTGGCAATGGAAAGAAAGTTCTCGAGAGCACCGGAGTTTTATCAACTTTACAAGTCGTTCATCAATGAGTACATTGCTATGGAACATATGAGCCACTTACCAATAGAAGCAATACCAACACAAGATGATAAAAAATACTATTTACCGCATCATGCTGTTGTAAAGTCCAGTAGTAGCACCACAAAACTCAGAGTCGTCTTTGATGCATCATGTAAAACAAGCACGGGACGGTCTCTTAATGATATTTTACAGATTGGACCAAATATACAAAACGACCTGACCACGATAATTCTGCGATTTCGAAGGCATGCAATAGCAATGGTTGCGGATATAGAAAAAATGTTTAGGCAAATCCTGGTAGATCCTGAGGATGCAAATTTCCAATTAATTTTGTGGCGTGAAAATCCGATGGAGCAAGCAAAAACGTACAAGCTAAATACGGTTACTTATGGAACAGCTTGTGCCCCATATTTAGCAATAAGAACCCTAAGAATGTCAACTGAAAGCGCTGGTCAACTATACCCAAGAGCCACATACGTCATTAACAATGAATTCTACATGGATGACTTGCTGACTGGCTGTAACAATATTCAAGAAGCAGTAACTCTTAAAGACCAGATAAACAGTTTATTAAAGAAAAGTGGATTCAATCTGAGAAAATGGAAATCCAATTCGCCAGAGTTTCTAAAGTCATTTTCACAGGAAGAAGTACAAAACACCCCAAAACTAATAGAAGATGATTCAACCATCAAAACACTTGGTATCATATGGAACGCTGATCTTGACATTTTTTCATTCAAGGTACAGACAAGTATTGAAGCAACAAGTTGGACAAAGAGGAAGATTTTATCTGCAGCAGCCAAGCTGTACGATCCGTTGGGCTGGCTTGCACCTACCATAATTCTTTTTAAGCTGTGTTTACAGAAGTTGTGGTTACTAAAGTTAGACTGGGATGACACCGTACCAACCAATATGAGAAACTTATGGCAGGGAATTTACAATTCATTAGTAGAATTGGAAACCATTCAAATTCCACGAAGACTGACAACCTTAACTGGTTCTACACAACTACAACTACACGCATTTTGCGATGCGTCTGAAGCTGCTTACGGTAGTGTTGTATATCTACGAGCTATCAACGAACTTGGCGAAATCACAGTAAATATTATAACAGCAAAGAATAAGGTTGCGCCAATAAAGCAAATTTCACTACCAAGATTGGAACTGTGTGGAGCGGTCCTGTTGGCGAAACTAATCAAATATTGCATCGAATCTCTCTCTTACAGCAATATCCAGGTTTTCGCATGGACGGATTCGATGATCGTACTCCATTGGCTATCTGACGTTCCTCGGCGATGGCAAAGTTTCGTTGGCAATCGTACGGCAGCAATTCTGGAAATCGTTCCTCGAAATAAGTGGCAGCATGTGGACTCAAAAGATAATCCTGCGGATGCGATAACCAGAGGAGTCAAACCTAAGGCATTACCACAATTACAGCTTTGGTGGCAGGGCCCACGTTGGTTGCAAGAACAAGAGCAAAGGTGGCAAAAACAAAAATCAACAACAACGGCTTTGGAACGAGCGTCTTTGGAAGAACGGTCAAAATACATTAATGTTTTTACAACGGCGATCACTGAGGAAGATGTTGCTCTGCAGTTGTTAACAAAAGTGTCATCCTGGTACAAAATTCGAAAGGTGATGGTATATATTTTGCGATTCGGAAGACCAAGACGTTTGAAGGTTCGTAGCAATTATCAAAGGGACCAGATGACTCCGGATGAACTAGATGATGCGGAAGTTATAATTTTACGCAACATACAGCAAGCGACATTCAAAACCGAAATGGCAACACTTACCGAAAGGTCACCACTACCATCGAAAAACCAATTGTCCTCGCTCGACCCATTTATCGAGGCGAACGGGCTACTGCGAGTAGGCGGGCGAGTCCGGAAATCCTCACTACCATATGCAACGATGCACCCTGTGATTCTACCCAACAACCACGTAGTTTGTGAAAGAATAATTCGCAGTGTCCACTTCAACAATATGCATGCGGGCAATTCCTTAACATTAAGCATTTTACGAAGTAAGTATTGGGTGATAGGAGCAAGGTACATGATCAAACGCTGCATAAGGTTCTGCACGGTATGTATTCGTTACCGCTTCCACAAAAACGAACAAAAGATGGCTGATTTACCAGCGGAACGATGTAATCAAAGCCGACCTTTTCTAAAAACGGGACTGGATTATGCAGGACCGTTTTACATTAAGACGAGCAAACGAAAAACCTCTTCGACCGAGAAAGCATACGTTGCAGTCTTCGTATGTTTAGCAGTAAAGGCAGTACATTTGGAAGTGGTGAGCAGCCTAGACACTGAGTCATTCCTTGCAGCACTCAGACGCTTCATTGCAAGACGTGGTAGTCCTCAACAGATTTGGTGTGACAATGGGTCCAATTTCGTCGGAGCTAACAGAGAACTTCGACAGCTAAAGCAGCAAATAATTGCACAATCGACCAATCCTTTAATATCTGAATTTCTCTTGCAGAAAGGCATCAATTTTCAGTACAATCCACCACACGCACCTCACTTTGGCGGCTTGTGGGAATCATCTGTAAGGTCATTCAAATACCACTTGCGACGGGTTACAAACATCAACCTCACATTCGAAGAAATGACCACCTTGATTATTCAAATTGAATCACTTCTAAATTCAAGGCCACTCTGCAGACTGATCCAGCGGATTTACAAATATTAACTCCAGCTCACTTTCTCGTTGGTGAATCTCTGACAATTATTCCGGAACCCATGCTAGACAATATACCACAAAATAAATTATCGAAATGGCAGAATATTCAACAACGAGTTCAGGGATTTTGGAAGCGATGGCATCAAGATTATCTCACGGCACTACAGCAACGATTCAAATGGAAGACTAAAATCGAGCAGCTAGAAGTAGATGATGTTGTGCTGATACGAGAGGACAATTTATACCCAAGTCAATGGCTACTGGGTAAGGTAACAGCTACCCATCCTGGGAGCGATGGAATTACTAGAGTAGTAACTCTGAGAACCTCCAAAAGCGACGTGAAACGACCAGTCAACAAACTTATCAAATTACCTATTAAGTAATAATATTCCTTAAGGTGTGGGAGTATGTTGGTGAGAATAAAACCAATTAAACTAATTTGATTCATTTATTCAATTTAATTAGACAACTCTGAATTATTATATTTAATTATACAACACTGAATTATGCCCAGATTGTTTAACCTAAAAAAAAAAAGGGAATTACCAAAAGAAAAATTATTTAATGTATATTAAAACTTACCGTTTGATTGTAATTAATTTATTCCGCTAAATAATAATGTAATTAACGCCAAATAATCTGGAATTTAAATAACCTTAATATTATATTAAAATTTAAGAAATATTATATGTATTTATACTAAATGTAAACAAATTGTAAAGAATAATCAAATGTCATAAGTTGGTTGTATACATAATGGAAAAAACGGAACAGATTGGTTGCGTTCATTAAATATTTATATTTTTCCAAAGCTAAGCGAACTTAAGTTAGCGCAAAAGCTTAATATTTTTTGAGCTAATTTCCAACCTATGACGTGCTTGATTATTTTAAGTCATCAAAAAAGATAAATTTTTTTAATCTCTAAAAATCAATCCGAAGAATAACATCAATTTTGTTATAAACCAGTGTGTTACATACAAAAATAAAAACCAAAATTCAATAAAGAACTCACCGTTTTGTGTTCGTTCATTTATTTCAAGAGTGGATTGCCGTAGAAATTGAAGAAACAGTTTTGCTTGTTTGGGACTAAACCATTTAACCACACATCACGTAAATTATACTTTCTCCATCAACATTTTCATCAGCTGTTTTGGAACAAATTAACAACCAAACACAATCGCACAAGATTACAAACAGTTACTTCTCTCAGCTCTTGTAGTGTAACTTTACGTATATCAAGTTCATCCGCTTTGTTTACTGAAGTTATATTTTCTTCTGCTGATTGTCTAGGCAGAGGTTGGAAGGTTTGTTCCGGGTATTCAGCAAACAGCGTGGCTTTTTGCTTGGCGCTTCTAGCTCAGCTTCCATCATCACATTTAATTGGAGGCACCCGCATTTTTGGCGAGTACTCAATATCTTTTTCTCCAGTTCTCAAGTAGTCTATTTAAGTATTTGTTGATTGTGCTGTTTTTAATTTCCTTGATTAGATTTATCAGTTTATTTCATCGATAATTGAGTAATTTTTTATTTTGCGGTGCACGATTCCTCTCCCAGGCTTTTCCTACTTTCCTTTTCTCTCGAATCAATTCTCTGATTTCCAGAGGATAACTTGGGGCCTTATTCATATTCTTGTAGCTAGCAGGAGTGCTCTTCCAAGCTGCTTTTTGAATATTATCATTAAATAATTCTAGTTCCTCTTCTATCTGTGTCGGTATTTTGGTTGGCAATTGCAGTTCAATATTCAAATTAATAAGTTCCTGGAATAGGTTCCAATTAGTTTAATTGTTTGTTGACCTAGGCGGACTTTCTTTATTAATTACAGTTGAGCTGTTGGTCATGATAACGGGTGAATAATCAGACGAGAGTTCCTCGCTGTTCTCATTCCTTTTGTTATATAAGTCTATGAAATCAGGTATTTTATTCTTTTTCACCGGCCTAGTGCGTCAGCTTGTTTCCAGAATGAAACTCGCAATTAAGTGATATTTCTGCTTTGAAGAGCTCCTTTTCTTTAGTGGTTGTAAGTCTGGATCCCCAATATGTATTTTTCGCATTGAAATCACCGCCAATGATAAAATTTGGTCCTGGCGATTTTAACAAGGTAGTGTAGTCTTATGTCGTGGAGGACAGTAAATTGAAGAGACACCATATTCTTTATTATTGTTTATTTGTACTTTAATAGACATAACTGCATAGTTGAAGTTTCAATATGTCCTAGTTCATAATGCTTGATGTTATCTTTAATTATTATTGTTTATCCTCCTCCTTTAGCATTTCCTGCTGGGTGGATAGAGTGGTAACAATGGTATCCTCGTATATTAACACATGAAGTTTTGGTAAAATGGGTCTCGGATAGTAGACAAATATCTATTTTTTCTGTGTGTAGGAACATTTCTAATTCTGGAATGTGTTACGTTAGTCCATTTGCATTCCAGATGACTATTCTTAACGTTTCAGTCATTTTGTTTAATGTATCATGCCTTGGCGGTTATTTAACCGTTTATGTAAGCCTTCTAAGGCTCGTCCTTGTTTAGCTAATCGCATATTTAAGGCCTCTACATTATGCAGTATTCTTTCGAGGATGCTATCACTAGTGCTTGTTGGTTGCTGTTGCACAATTTCTGAGAATGTTTTACGTTCTCGTGGTTTTGAAGTAGGAGGTCTAAGATCCACTTGCTTTATGGTTTGTTTTCGCCCGTTTGACGATTTTTTGAAACTTGGTGGGCTTTATTTCTTAAATGTTGTAAAGTTTGAGCTACTTCACAATTTCTGCAGTTGGCAGGATGTTGCCCTTCTCCGAACAGTCATTTGTATTTCTGCGTATGGTTATAACTTTGACATTTCTTGCATTGCGGTATTAAACTGGTGGTTTTTCTTAGTGATTCAATTTTAACTCTCATGTGAAGGATAGCTTTTATATTGAAAATATCTTCAATTTTCTGTTTATTATTAAAGGTAAGCATTGACAATGGAAGCCCCTTTTTGATTACATTGCTCCCTTGAGCATTTACTTTCTTCTCTTTGATTTAGATCCGCCAGTATCTCTTCAATTGGGCAAGTTGAATAAAGGTCTCGAGCCATTACTTTGATTTTTCGGTTATTCTTATTTTCGTATGTATACTATTTGTTTCCTGGTTCATTGAGCTTGTTTGCCAATGCTCTGTAGGTGTCGGAGACTGGCGTATTAATCTTCCATGCATTGTTGTGAGAGAAACCACGCGGTACTATTTATCTATCACCGATTTTAGGAAATTGACTGTACCTAGCCATAATCGGTAATGCCAATAATATTGATTGGCGGAGGCGCCTTTTCTTTGGGCATAGCCCGTACCAGGTTATGTTGCGGTGTTTTTTGTTTATTACTAATGTTTCCACTAGTTGATTGTTGCCTATAATCAACTTCAGGCGAGGATCCGGGTTTCCTTTTTTTTCTTGATTTTTTATTAGTTTTTAACGGCGAGGCGTATTGCCCAGTTTCTCTTTCAAGTTCTTCTTCATAGCATTCTCTTGTTCTTTAGTGTTGTTGATAAAAGCCAGAGTCTTCTCCGGAACCTTTGTTTCAAGAGCCTTTTTCAGCTCCTCGTTTTCTATCTTGAGCTTCATAACTTCGCCGTGTAGCTGTATAGTAAAACTCTGAATTTCGTTCAATTTCTTTCAATTTCTATCTAAGATCATCAAATTCTTTTTCTTTATCTACTTGGGAGGTGTAGCCCACTATGGGTGGTGGTGAGTTAGCAAGTTATGGCCTCCTTCCAAACACGTTTTCT
This sequence comes from Tipula vernalis, assembly GCA_958295665.1. Taxonomy (NCBI): domain Eukaryota; kingdom Metazoa; phylum Arthropoda; class Insecta; order Diptera; family Tipulidae; genus Tipula; species Tipula vernalis. The sequence continues at coordinate 304,961,151 of OY282558.1, forward strand.
AGCAGCAGAATCCATTGAGCCTATCTCTGCAGAGGGTGGATTTACCAAATAATTCAGCGTACCACCTGGAGTATTATTCTCATTATTCCTGTGCTACAGTGCTAGTTGTTAGGTCTTGTTACATCCTAACTCCGACCAGAATGAGTTGATAGTGGGCCCTGGATGAGAACATCATTTGCTAAATTCCCGATAGTCGGTTACCCCCCGTTACACGGTCGTCAGAGCCACGTTTGTTCATTAGCAGGTGAGGTTGGCATTTGGGCTGGCACAGCATGACCAATTTTACCGGCGCCCCTTACCCCCCCAGTTATCTTAGAATAGAGATCTTACTTATAATAGAGTTATTCGCAATGCAATAATTGACAACAATCCCTGAATATTGACAACAATAAAGTTTTAAAAATTGTTTTCAAAAAAAGTTTTCAAAATTAGTTAAATGTACCTCGATAGGGCCAGTTGGGTAAATAGCTTTAAAGCTCGATTTACGTGAAAGCTTAAAATAATATTGTGCTTGGCATAAACCAGCAAACAAAACAATCTTAATAGGCTTCACTTAGCAGTACATTGATTACGAAATCCTTGTTATAATTGAGTTATTCGCAAAACGAATAATTGACGACAGCAAAGTTTTGCTTAATTATTGATTGGTAGAAATTTCACCATTAGGAAAATTATTCCGAATTGAAATTAGTTAGATGCACAAAGTTGGGCAAATAGTTTTAAGCCCGTTTGACGTGAAAGCTTTAACTAATACTCTGATTGTCAAAAACCAGCAACTAGTACAAACAAAACAGGCTTCACTTAGCAGTTAGCAGTATATTGATGTTGAAATACTCATATGAACATATGAACATTTTGGCAGATAACTGCAAGGAACGTCTAAATGTGGATAAACGGAGGAGCAAACCTAAGTGGGGCGCTCATCTGAGTGTGACTAATATGTTAAGGAAGGCCCTTATATTCTCCAAAATTGAATATGGTATTACTGTGTATGGGAATGGTTCGAAAGGTGCTTTTAGCCAATTAATGAAAGTAGAAAATGCATATGGAAGAGTGGTATTGGGGGAGATTAGTGAGAGAGTGGATCACAGTGAGAGAGTCGGTGAGAGTAATAACTAAGAAAAATGAGGTTTGGAATGAAATGGTAGTAAGATTACAAAGTAGGGCGGTGTACAAACGGATATATACACTTGGGTGCAAGTACTCCTTTGAGAATTCCGTTCTTTAAGGAGCTAAAAGTAGATACGCGAATGTTGCAAACGGTTGAGAGAATCAGGAAGAACCATTGAAACTGGAAGGAATGCTTGTGGAAACGTCATTTGAGTGAGGACAAAAATTGTGAGTTGTTTGGAAGTGTGGATGATGTTGAACATCTCATATTGGCTTGTCCCAGATATAGCCAATGTGATTTAAGTTCAACATCCTACGGAATGCAAGAAATCTAAGTGATTTAATGAATTATGGTGGTTCTTTGGTTTATAAGGAAGTGTATGAATTTATTAGGATGAGTGGAATAACAATTTGGTACAAAATAAGCAGTAGCGGACAGAATATTTGTAGGGAGTAATCCGCATCCTTTTAAAGGTTAATAATAGTTTGGTTAAAAATGAGTTATGAATTAAAACGATGAGTTTATTAATTGTACAAATTTTGATTTTTGGCAATATGGTTCTAATTTATGCAGGAGCCCAAGCCTAATAAAACAAAAAAAAAAAATCCTTGTTATAATTGAGTTGTTCGCAAAACGAATAATTGACGACAACAACAACCAATGAATATTGACAACCACAAAGTTTTGCTTAATTATTTTATTTTATGCAGTTTGGAATTGTTAGAAATTTCATTACACAGAAAATTTTTGCAATAATTTAATTTTTGTTGGTAGCTCGATTTCGAAAAATTGATTATTTAGTTTCGTTTAAAAATTACAATAAATTTGCAGTTGTAGTGTAGTTTCGAACATTGATTTCGAAAAATCATTAAATACAATTATCAGTTGTAGTTGCGTCTATCGATTTGGTTGGGTCTTAATATTTTTATTTTGAAGGGAAAATAATGTTTATTTATATACGCTACTACAATTACTTCGTTACTTTAAATTATGATACTATTTTAATGATGTCAAACTCATACAGCCAATCCATAATACTCTTTCGAAAATTGAAAAGCTTGCAACTTTCTTATATCATGAATGGTTTGAGGCAATGAATTAAATAAAAAGGAGCCAAAACAGTATTCAAATTAATAAAATGTTGTGTGTTATGTAGTGGTTACTTCATTCACTTAATCATAAATGCATGCAATTATTCATTTCACTTATGTATTAAATTTATAAAGATTTCAGTCACTCATCTCACCACCAAAAATCAAATCAAACAACCACCCACCCGCCCTCAAATATTCTTCAGTTACACTTTTTTGCTTGACTGTATTTGTGTAAGTCACCGTTAAAAATCCGTCACCGTCAATAATCGAAATGTCTCTCTCTCTCTTGCCAGATAAATTCTATTGCATATAGGTATTTTGCAAGGCACTTATTTTTACGGTATAACCGAACATAGTTTAATACGTACAGTCAGTCGTTTACTTATTTTTCATATAAACGGTCGAAAAAAAAACTCAGTGATGACAATCATTAAAAATAAACATTTAATGTCGTATATAAAATCATTTAAAAGTGAATTGTGAAATTAAAACTACACGGAAAAAATAGACTTGTCATCACGAAGAAAACGGATTTTTAATGAAAGAAGATGAACTTTTTCTTCGTTTAAAAGCTAATTTTCTTATTTCTTTCGAGTTTTTATTCATATAAGATTTGTGTTTCTTGCACTGATAAAAAATTTCTTGAGTTAAGATTTGTTGCATAATTGTAATCTGAGATTTAGTTTCTTGCTTCTATCACTGCTCAAAATTTTTGATTGAAAAAACAAAATCAACGAATGGAGAAAAATATGATTGTTTTGTTTCCAATTTTTCTTGCAACAAGAAATTGACCCTTTTCTCAAACTATATTGTCAAATTTTCTTGAAATTGGTTATTTTAAAAATTAAAAATTTTCTTGAAGAACGCAAAAGCCATTTCTTGATTCGAGAAACTAGATAAGATAGAATTTTTCTTAAAATTAAATGGAACCTTTTCTCAAAATATATTTTTCAATTTCCTTGAAATCTCTCATTTTAATAATACCACATTTTCTTAATATGTAAATATACGTTTAAGTACATAGGTTTAATATCAAAATTTAAATGTATTTTAACACTAATTGTATTTAATTTTTCATCATACTTCCCTATCTTATAAATTTATAAACAAGAATAAAGTTTGATTCTGAACTAATTATTCAATTTTGAATGAAGGGTATAAATTACACGCCATTTTGAAATACATATGCTATGTGTACCATATCAAATTATTTAGATTAGTAGATCAATTAATCAGGTGGTACAACAATAAAAATTTCTTCTTTCTTCGAAATAACCAATTTTTCTATATTACTCTTGAACTGAGAGAAAACCTTCAATTCAAGAAACTTTTTCTTAATAAATTCTCTTAGCAAGAAAACTATTATTTTACGTTTCTCAGGACAAGAAAACATTTTCTTCTCTCAAACGATCTTATTTAAAAATCGCATTTTTCATTTGAATAAAAATTTCTCAATCTGAGATAATATTTTTGATACAAGAAATTATTTCATAAAACGAAAAACTTATTTCTCATAACAAGAAAACAAAGTATATCAATTGACGAAGCCTTGCTTGATACAAGAAAAGAATAGTTCAATTGTTATAATGGTATATACATTACCATTATATAATAGATGTATGATGTTAATTTTTATACGTGAATTTTTATTAATATAATGTTTTATTTTTGTAGCAACTAATTATTGTACGCCTTAAGTCGAAGGTACGCCTGAGAATTGTGCAATGGCGTGAAGAAAATGTAAAATTAATATGAATTTTATTTTTAATAATGCTACAACAATATTTATATTTTATAGAGATATTCAATGTTCAAGTACCTGCTCATTAAACTCCTCCTTATCCGACTGGATCCGAAATTCCGAACTCAGTTCCCGTCTGGCTCTTCTCGAGCTAGTGATGTGGTTTCGCCATTAGATTTGGTTAGTTTTGCAAAATTATATTAAGGATATAAATTATTATTTCATATTTTTGTTTTCATTTCAGAATTTGGGACAATTTCTTGAGACCAATAATGGAAGTAAAATATTACGGATATTTAATTCGAACACACCACCACAATTAGACGAGAAGAGTAGAGAATTACTTGTTTCGTCTATTGTAGACGAAATGATCGAAGTCCCAGTTTCACCGACATGTTTTGATCAAATTTCTATCAATATCCAAAAGGAGAAAAAAAGGTAAATAATAACTAATTAAAAAATAAATTTAAATACTAATTTGTATTTCGAATCTCTTTTCAGGATCTGTATTCAGAGGAGGACGGATACCGTCTGGAATATTCTACCACAACCTTAAAAATCGAGCTTCGAAACTCCGGAAAATGGGGTTCTAAATATTTCCTTTATAAATATATATATATATATATATATATATATATATATATATATATATATATATATATATATATATATATATATATAACGCTTGATAATTAAATTGTTGATTATATAAATATACATTATATTTCTGATGGTGAAATAAAAAAATCATTAAAATAAATTTTGATATAATTGTATTATTTTAAACAAATTGAAGAAATATTTTTGAAACGAAGAAATATTGCATTGTCACCAGAAAATCGTTTCACTAGTGAAGAATATTCAAGTTCCCTGGAAGAAGTAGACCGATGCATACAAGAAAACAAAAACAATACATTCATAAATTATTTTCTATAGTCAAGAAATAGCAAGTTTTGTTTAAGAATTAAATAGATGCATCCAAGAAGGCCCACGCATTAGATTCATAAATTAATTTCCTAGTCAAGAATTAACTAGTTTCATATCGGATACATACAAGAAAATCCAAACAATAGATTGATACATTTTACTCTACTCAAGAAAATATAGTATGTGTTTTCCAGCAAGAATGATGTTACCTTAATAAAGAAACGTGTTTCTCAGCCTAAGAATTTCTAGTTTTCAATCAGAAGAATCGGTTTATACAAACAAACCTATTTCGTTTAACTTAAGAAATAATAATAATACTTAACCATCAAGAAAAGCTATATTGTCTATGTAATCATGTTTTCTTGCACCAAGAAATTAATTTTCTCATATCAAACAAATAAAGATTACTTTAATATTTTAGAAAAATTTTAAATTGAGAAACGTAAAGTTTGTCGTGAGAAAAATTTCGTTTAGCTGAAAAATGATGTACAAAATTTCTTGAATTAATCCGTTTTTTCTTCAAATTAGAAATTATTTTTTTCCGTATATTTATAATTATAATTAATGTTATTAGTTAACTTTGAAATAAAAATAAATTTATAAACGCATTAATAGATGTTAAACATTAAAAACATAACTAAACCTTGGTGTTATTGATTGACAGTTGAACTGAACTTATCGCGATAATCTTTATGTCTGTCAATGGTATCAGGCTTGCATCCCCTATTTTATAGTGAGTGAAAGTATATATTTTCCTTCATAGTTTTATAATACAAATTTACTAGTAACTAAAAAAAAATTAGTGAGTTAACATCGATTGTAAGTTCAAGCAAGACTGATTAAAAAAAAGCAATTAAATATGAAATTCTACGATTTGTCGAATAACTCCGTAACTAAAAGAAAATTCTTCAAAATTACGATTGATGTCTTTTATTGGCATCATTAAAATTCGTTTTGCTGGCGCTTCGGTTCTTTTCTGAGTACTTTCCATGACAAGGGGCAGTGTTTTGGTTGAAATATGGACGATTGATGTACACCATTCTTTTCAGATTGCCCCCCACGCAAGAAAGAACTGATGATATTAAATCGGTCGACCTTATACTAAAATGGTGTCACATTTCGATCGAAGACCAGTAGCTATATTTTTTAAATTTTCGTTCGCGATTCCGCCTTTATTAAATGTTCGACAGGAGACATCCGGTAAATAGAACTTATTAACACATCATGGTATAAAGTATCATGGTTTAGGATTTGCCACGGTGTAAAGCAACGTTTGAATTTTATTCATTTTCCAAACTCTGATGGTCTGAAAAATTGAGCAGTACAGTCAATTAAAAAAAAACATTATTTGAATAATTACAGTGGAACTGGTCAAGTAGGCCTTCTATGAAGCCAAGAATTTGTTGAACATTAGTACCACACTTAAGCGTTTATTTATTCTTGATTTTCTTAACGGATTTCATTTTCTAAATATTGTGGTCAAAATGAGGATCAAGAACAATCTCGTTTTCGGGCTATTCACCGAACGTACGACGCACATGATAATCTACATGGTGAAATGGCAAACTAAACTGAGCACAAATCAGCTGTCAGCTGCTAGCCGCTGGAAAATTGTTGCCAATTCGAAAAAAAAACTCTAAAAGCACTCTTTACATTAGTGTTGGTTTTAGCCGAGTCCAAAACGAAGTCGTTTCATATTTATTTTGTACAATTTGTACTTTGGCAAAATTTACAAATAGCCAGAAGAAACGATCACCCGTTTTTTTTTTTTAGCACAGCGTGCATATGTAAATATTTAAATGGAATTTTACGTAATTGAAGTTTAGAATACACACACGATACGATATTCCTACATTTACAATGTACATATGAACTGAAAAGGATGTTTGAACTTGTTGTTTGTTTTTTATAAATTTTTCGTTTAGTAGTCATTAATTATCTTCATAATAACTGACTTAAATATAAACGAGTTTTCAGCATTTCAAAAACTACTTCTACAGGTTTTCCTGACTAAAACTTTTTTCAGGGAAAAATAATTTTCATTCAACTTTTAAGATTCTGCGAAAAATAACACAAACGAGCAAATTTAAAATTTGCTATCAGCTTTCTTTTCACATACACATATACATATATTAAATACTCAGCAATTCTTGTTATTCTCGTAAAATTATTTCAGATCATAATTCTTTCCAAATACATACATACCTACTTAATTATTACTTAGAACATCAGCATAATTGAAATATGAAGAGGTGTATGAATAAATTCATCTTTATAACTTGAATGTTGATAATATTTTTGGCATAATATAAGGGTATAATCAGCTTTAAGCATGACTGCATGAATAAAATAAATAAAAAATTATGCGTATACATTAGCGAAGGCATTGAAGCAAAATTAAATTAAACCAATTTTCGACGACACCTTCGACTACATCTATTTTTCCGCATCCTCACACAAAACCAAAATCCATATTATAGATAAGATTTTCTCACCTAAATCTTCTCATAATACTTGAAATAATTTTTGCTGGCTCCCTATTACTCTATACATATTTATATAGTATGTGGTCGGTGTACAGTTATTTATAAAATAAGTTAGATAGAAGAATAATACACAGATTATAACGGATTATAAACCGAAAAAACGATTTAAGGAATATTATGTACGACTATAATATACTCGTATAGTATAAATAATATTGTATTATTCTGTTTATAAATCCACAGGAAAAAAATGATAATTCTATTTACCTTCAGTTTCACCTTTTGTATTGTAAAATTTAAATTATCCTTATCATCAAGGCAAAAAGCAATACGTATTATACGCGTATCTTCATATATACGCTCGTATTCTTTTGCTCTGTTTGAATTCCAATTACCATACACAACAGCACCAGGGATAAAAAGTAAAGTAAGTTCCTTTAGCTACTAACAATTCAATTTTTTTTATTTTTTTTACAAAAATTACGTATTTATGATAACGATTATGGAAATGTTATTGGGATTATTTATTAAATTTAATGACCTAAAAATAAATGAAATTGCCCAAATTTTTTGGATATTTTTGGTTATTTCAATATTTTATGGATGCTGAGCTACATAATAATACATTGTAAAGAAATTTTCTACATCAAACGTTTTTCTTGGAAAATGTATAACCATTTTTTATATAAATACCGATGTACGAAAGCTTTAAAACGAAATTGAATGTGGAAGTTTGTGTTGTAAAAGATACATTTTATGGGTGTACAACAATTATACTCGAATGGAGTTTTGATTTATAAGGCAACAATAAAATCAGGAATCTTTAGATATTAGAGATGTTTCCAAGAGATTATTAAACGTAGAAAAATACAAAACTAGAGAAAAGTATAAACTCATTTTAATAGTTTTGCGATTGTGGTAGTGAGCGTTGTATTCAATATTCCATACATAATATCCGTTAAATTATTAATTTTGAAAATATTTACATCTAACTCAATTATCATTAAAATATATATTTTTTTGTTTCTATTTGACTGTAGCGAGCTATATTTAATAAATCAGGAACAACTTTAACGTTCAAATTCGCACATGGCCAATGCAAAAATCCTTGAAGATAGTGCACCTTATTAGTGCACAAAATTGTGAATTTGAGAATTTAAATGTATAATGGAACTAGTGTTTATGAAACACGATCTTTTTGTAGCTCGAGCTACCCGAGCTTTTGCTAAAATTAAAAATTTCTCTTAAAAGTATGCAAATAAAAATGAAACAACCATATAGTCATATAGTAAAATAATTTATTAATTCATTGGTTTAAAAAATAACTTTTCAAAAAACAGATAATGACAATACTCTTATCAGACAAATTATGTCTTTTAAGACAAACCACGTTACCAACCAAAGAGATAATGCGTTCACTTTCGGTTGAGGTCGGTTGTATTGTCTTACAATCCAATACACTCTTCAAATCCACAGAAATAACTCCTGACATTGTATATGCGTTTATTTTATTTACAAGCTATGATCCATCTAATGATTCCCGAATTTCCATTGGTTTCAAACACTTTTCTATGCTACCGTTAAGAATTACTGATAGATCATCCCACTTTCCAGGTGCCGTTGTCTCATCTGTATCAGTCACTGTAAACAATTCAACAACAGACTCAGGATCTGAAACTATTGGCAAAGAATTCGTTGTTGAAAGCAACGTTGAATACAATTTTATCAATTTTGAGATTTTTTGCTTTGATTCATTTTAAAAAAATCACAATTTTTCTCTTTTACTGATTGTGGGTTTTGCAGAAACTTCATTACAGAAATTATGTCATTATTTCGACGCTGACTGATACGGTGTTTAAGAGCGGTTAACATTTCCTTAGCAATATGAGAGTTTTTTTTCTCGGGAGTTTTAAATAAAAACATTAAAACACCTTCGCTTGTTAGTAAGTTCGCTTCTCGATGGCTTAATGCTTCAACAGCCAATTTAATTGGTTTAAGAACATTTACCAGCTGTTCGATGATTCTCAAATCGTCTCCAATGAATAAATGCTGGAGAATAAAATCAACAAGTGCCTTTTGTACGCTACTATTAACTACAAGAAAGCGTTTAATCATGGTACATAGCAAATTCCATCTCGTTCGACAATCTAAATTTCTAAAAGAAGATTTAATTCTTTGCCATGATTAGTTTTAATGTACAGTCAAACCTCTTTTATCCGGAATTCGATCAACCGGAAAATCTAATATCCAGAATTTTTTTCGTAAAAAAAGTTGTATCGATTATCCGTAAAAACCTCTATTATCCGTAAAAACAGTTTTTTACCGTTTTTTTTTTTTCATTTTTGTATTTTGTTTTTTGTGTAGAAGTAGAACAGATGCATATTTATTTTATTGTACATATACGTTTTAGTAAGTCCCCGAACTGTGGAGTTTTGTGTTTTTGCTAGTACATAATATTTATAAGCTTTGATAAAAATAATTCAATTCATTTCTGGTGTAAGTTAGATTCATACTAAAATAGTAGGTATATTTTTTCAATTATTTTTTGCCTGTAATTCTAATTATGTTTCTAATTTAATTTTAACTATGTGCGTAATTTATATCAGCTACAACATAAATGGCGCCAACTAACAAAAAAAACGTTAAAAGAGTTCGAAACGTTTTGAGCATTAAAGATAAAGTTGATATAATTAAGGCTCTAGAGAGTGGAAATAGTGTCAATATGTTAAAGGAAAAGTATGGTGTAGGAGCTTCAACAATCTACGACTTAAAAAAAAATAAGGACACAATTTTTAAATTTTTTATGGAAAGCATGACCGTAAAAGGAATGATTGATAGAAAAACACTACGAGCAGCTGAAAATCCCACATTAGATAATGTAATCTACTTATGGTTCAAACAATGTCGAGCAGATGGAGTTCCTATTTCAGGGCCATTAATTATAGAAAAGGCTAAATATTTCCATAAGGAGCTTAAAATTACCACCCATTGTAATTATTCATCAGGGTGGCTTCAAAAATTTAAGAAACGTCATGGCATACGACATCTTAATATTGCTGGAGAACGGCTCGCTGCGGATGACATTGCTGCAACTTTTTTTGTTGAAGAATTATCAAGACTGATAGAAGAGGAGAATTTGTCAGCTGAGCAGATATATAATGCAGACGAAACGGGAATTTTTTGGAAATGTCTCCCACATGGTACATTAGCAGTAGCCGATGAGGTCAGACCTTCTGGCATTAAAGCAGCAAAAGAAAGAATAACAGCCCTTGTATGTTCGAACGCGGCCGGTACTCATAAGTGCAAGCTTTTGGTTATTGGCAAAAGTGGTAAACCACGAGCACTTAAAGGTGTTCATAATTTGCCTGTAGTGTATAAATTTAATAAAAGAGCTTGGATTACTCAGGATATGACTATCGATTGGTTTAAAAACCACTTTGTTCCAGAAGCACGTGCTCATTGCAAAAAAGCTGGACTTTCAGAAAATTGCAAAATAATTTTATTATTGGACAACTGCCCAGCACATCCCGATCCAAATAGATTGACAGAAGGTAATGTACACGCAATGTACTTACCACCGAATTGTACATCGTTGATACAGCCCATGGATCAGGGTGTGATCAGAAGCTTGAAAGCCAATTACCGCAAGGAAATGATACGTAAAATAACAGCTATGGATACTAATGAAGGCATTATGGCTTTACAAAAAGCGTATAACATCAAAGATTTTATTTGGTGTATTTTTCGCGCCTGGAATGCTGTAACATTAACAGTTTTAAGAAATAGCTGGCACAATATTTGGCCTGATTTAGATAATTTAGAGACAGAAGGCGATCCAGTCCTTACTGAACTAGACGAACAACCATTAATTGATGATCTCGTAAGTGTTGTGAACCAATTTGAAAACTGTAATAGGGAAGATGTCGCGAACTGGCTGAATTGTGATCAATCCGCACCAGTTTATTCTAATTTGACTGATGAAGAAATTATTAATGCTGTTTTAAATCCGGAATCGGCGATTGAAATAGACAGCGACAGCTCTGATGGTTCTGAAGCTGTTATAGTCGAAGAAAACAAAATGACTGCGGATCAAGCTATTGAGTCCGTTGGTAAATTAATTGCCTACTTGGATACTAAAACCTTTATTACCGAACAAGAAATAATTAGTCTAAATCTAATCCAAGATAAATTAATAAAAGAAAAACGAAAGAAGCAAAAACAGACCACTATGGATCAATACATATACATAAAGAAATAGTTAGTATGTATGTATGTAAATGATACATGTTTATTTAAAATGAAACGCATATTTTATTTTTTTTTTTATTATTTTCTGTGTAAACTGAAGTAAAAATGTGATAAATAAAATTTTAGTTTGAAAATTTATTAAGTCGTGCTTTAAAATTATTTAAAAAAATAAACAAATCCTTTATCCGGAAAAATCTTTTATCCAGAATTGGGCCGGTCCCGCCTGTTCCGGATAAAAGAGGTTTGACTGTAGTTCTGTAATAAATTATTCTCCACAGGGGAATTCGTGCAGTTACTTGCATTGTTTCCGTTTCCTCAACATCGCTTTTAATTATATTTTCTCTTGAATATTCGCTCTCTGATTCCGAACTTATATTACATTTAGTCCTAACAATTGGAGTGGTATAAAGGGTATCAACAACCACTAAATTAATAGGGTGGTTATAACACAGTTGTTGATGTTGGCAGCATTAGACCTAATTTTACCATTACTGCCGCTCCATCAGTAGTGCATCCAATTAAATCCCTAAACCTTAAATCAAAATTTTTAAGTTTATTGGTTACAAGTTCTAGTGCTGTTTCCGCCGGACAACTACCAAAGATTCTTGTTAACCCTAAATTATAAACCCCGCCATTAGAATCATGAATGTTAACATTCAAGTAGCGTCGATTGCGCTTACTAGTCCACTCGTCAAGAGAAAAGCTAAATTTCTTTTTGTCTTGGGTCTGCATTTTAAGTTTAGATATCAACTGTTTTTTGCAACATCGTAATACTTGTGAACAAATTTCATTACTTCCGCTGAATATTTGGGTAATATAAGTAGATTTCGTATATTTAAAGAATCACGAATAAAACTGCCGTTTGTGATGACGTGTAAAACCATCCAACGCCTCGAGTTTTGCTACTATATATTCCAAAGTTGATTTGTCAAATATTTGTCAATTGTTAATGTTTTTTTCTGCTGCGAAGAAGTTCTGGGCAATTGCACTTGCTCATTAGTTGGGTCGTTAAAATCTTGTTTACTCTCGTGTGCGTACAATCTAAATGCCGTTTTCTTACATATTTTGCATGTAGTCATTGCCTCTTTCGTACACCTTGAAAAATGTTTCCAAACTTCAGATTTCATATTATTGTGGGATAATAAATCTAAAAATCAATATTTTAAATAAATAACCAAAAATTTTAACGTTTACCCAATAGCTTATTTCACACAAAAAAAAAATCTATTTTCTTCATTGTTTTGGTTTATGTCAAAATTTATAACGGTACTACGCATTTCAAATCATACCCAAGTATTTTTAATTCCGAAAATTTTTGCATTTTCCTGACATTTTGCGGATTTCATCTGGACTTTTGTCAGGAATAATGTCCGACTTATTATCAGATTTACTATGAAAGTTGTCAAAAAATCGGAAAATGATGACAAAAAAAGTTAGGTTATGGTACGACAAATCTGTGGGCGGGGGTTTATAATATAAAATTTGGTGGCAAAACTTTATTTCGTAATTTGATTACATACATACATACATACATACATTGAATTACTGTTCGTAAATACTAATATACTTCTCGTGTTAATCGAAACACAATTAAAATGGTCTAACCACCGGTAGCATATTAGAAATTACATGAATTAATTAATATTCAACAAAAAAATTAATAAAAATTAAAAATTAGCTTACACACAGAGCAAAGTGAATATCGTCAAGAAGGAAAAAATTGTAAGAGAATTCATCTGTATTAGTACGATTTGCTAGTACTTAAAGCACAGCACATTCTGTATATATAGAATGTAAATTGTGGTATAATCAGTCCAGTCGCCGCGGCTTGATGAGAAGATTGATTTTTTCATAATCATAAGCTCATCAGTTCGAAACTGGATTGAATTTTCTTACAATCTTCGAAACATATTAAAAATCATACATACATTTTAAATAAAAATATATTTGTTTTTAATTTTAAAATTTTATTAGGATTTTTTTTACATTTTTTATTAACACTACGCCTTGCAGCAACAACAAAATCAACCATTGAATAAATGCTGCAGTCCATTCGGCATACATTTGTATCATGATTTCCAAGCCATGCCTCGGATATATGTATATATCTTTCATCCAAACTGCGTACCCATTTTCAAGCCAACCGTTTGTCATGAAACCAATTGGCTTGCCCAAATCTAATTTGGTGGCCATATCTGGGCCATTGAAATAGACCAGATTAAATATTTTATAAGGCCTGTGTAAATATGTAAAATCAGCAAAAATTAAGTTTGAAACATTTATTCGGTTTAAAATCACTTACATTTTGGCACAAGCAAAACGTAAAACTTGCTCAGTATTTAAATATGTTTACACAAATTGATTTTATTATACATGTTAGTTAAATAATTCCCAGACACAAACAGAAAAATAAAAATTCTTTAAACTAAAAATGATCGCACAAGAGAAATAAAAATAAAATGTAAGAACGTAAAAAAATACAAACAACCATAATGGCGTCTCTCACAAAAGTAAACAAATAAATTAAAAAAGTACATACCAACGCCACCCTCCACTGCTGTGTTGAAAGTTGGGAACTAAATTTCATCATTTTCCGATTTTTTTGTCTGAAAACCGGACAAAAATTGATAACCGGTTGAAGTTTTTAGTTTTGTTACCCAAGTATAACAAAACTGAAAACTTCAACCGGTTATCAATTTTTGTCCGGTTTTCGAACGAAAAAATCGGAAAATGATGAAATTTTGTTTCCAACTTTCGACACATATAGCGTTGAAGTGCAAGTATAATTTTTTTTTTATTTCTGTAGAGGCCAGTTGTTGATTTTTTGTTGTTTTTTAGTTAACTAACACAATTGCGTAGCAATTGCTACGCTAAATTTTGTTTATCTTAAAATAAATTATTATTAAAATCATCCATAAGGCAAATACCTTCCTACCCTTGGTAATCATCCATAAGGTAAATGTTTTGCACATGCATATAATTATTTTCTGTTTAACAAAGTGTGAGATTAAATAATGTACATACATACATATATAATATGGTATATACAATATTGTTGTTGTAAAAGTGTAATATGTCCAGCTGTCAGGATATAACAAACATTTTTCATACGAAGTTTAAATGGAAATAGTGTCTATTTAATTTGCATTTTTATTTGTTAAAATTGTAATGACCAGCAAATTTAATTAACCCATTATGTAGTTTAAAGAATAATTTTGTATACTTAATTCATACAGATTTATAATTTTAAATGGCAGAAATTTGTCCTTAAAAACTATGTAGTGTTACGAAAATTCTTGTTCCAAATGAATCTCAAGTACACAAAAAGTACCCTTTAAACTACATAAGGATTAATTAAATTTGCTGATCATTAAAATTTTAACAAATAAAAATGTAAATTAAATAGACACTATTTCCATTTAAACTTCGTATGGAAAATGTTTGTTATATCCTGACAGTTGGACATATAGTATTTCACTTTTACAACAACAATGTTGATATATACCATATTTTTTTTTGAAGAATCTAATTATTTTTAATTTCAGATTGTGCATTGGAGAAGTTCCCGATCACAACGAAAAAGTTCTAATCTACGAAAAGCCCAAAGAAAAAATCATTACTTTTTAGATTTTAGATGTACTTTTTTAAGTTTATTAGATTAAGTTAAAATTAAGTTTGTGTTAATTAAGATTTTTTAAGTTTATTAGATTAAATTAAGATTAAGTTTAATAAAAAAAATTCTTAATAAAATTTTAAATTAAAAAAAAAAAAATATTTTTATTTTGTTACATACGTAAACCAAATTGAAAAGTAAAATTTTGGCGCCAAAATTTATATTATAAGCCCCGCCCAGAAATTTGTCGTACCATAACCTAACTTTTTTTGTCATCATTTTCCGAGTTTTTTGGCCAACTTTCATAGGAAATCTTATAATAAGTCAGACATTATTCCTGACAGAAGTCGGTGATGAAATCCGCAAAATGTCAGGAAAATGCAATTTTCGGAAATAAAAATACTTGGGTATACTTGGGTACACATACTGTAGTACTAGAATTAAAATAGTGCGTTCAATGTGTGGAGGAAGAATGCGTTCGAGAAGTGAATAGAGTAAATTATTATCGTACTAGAATCACATCACAAAAATTATTTAATTTATAATTTAATTTATTTTAATAAAATTTATTTAATTTTTATTTTAATGATTTTAATAACGCACAATTATATTTTATTTTCCACCATTTATAATTATTAGTACCACCGCGCGTGGTGGGCGGCATGTCGCCGTTTTAAAATCGAGAGCAGACTGAAGTGAAAAGAAGATTCAATTTTATTTTGTTTTGTTGTCGCTTCATGTGGAAGAGACAGTTATTCATTGATTGAATGCGTGTGTTCCCAAATGGTAATGTCAACGTTGAGCGGCGTGAACACGTTGTATTAGTGGTTGGGTAGACTCAGACGCCAATGTATGTGAGTGATACTTTGTGGCGGAGCACGCATGAGTGAGCCGTTACAGCTTCATTGTTTCTATTTAGAGTTGAATGCGGAATAAGCAAAAATTAAAAATTAATTATACTTATTAGCGCCACTAGTAAATTAAAGCTTAGCTTAAAACAAATTATCAATGGAGCTAAATCAGATACTCCATCTATCATTTAATGTAGTGAATCCTAAAATATAAAACATAAATATTATTATTAATTTTTAAATTAGTTTCTGTATTAATTGTAAACATACCTCTGATTGTCAAATTATATATCTGATTTGGTAGCGTACAGTTACTTTGTTGTTTGTTAATTTCTTAATTTGCAATTGTACTAGATTTTTATTATTATTACAACAAGAAACATTCTAAATATTTATTTATAGAGGTCTCATAGATCAATTTTATAGTATTGTACTACCACTATATATGTTCAAGTAAAGTCTCGAATAAATTAAACCTATAAAATAATATTGTGAATTTAAAAATAAAAGAAATTATTGAAAGATTGAATGTTGTAATTTCACCCCTGTCCGCCTTTCATTAATTTACCTGATAAAACATTTAAGAAAAATTTAAAATAATAGCGCTTATTTCATTATTTATGGTCCTTTTATGTCTAATTAATTAATTATTACGTATTGCAACAAGAATTAAAATAATCGTTAAAAACCATTTAAACATATAATTTTACTTAAAACTAATCATAAATTTCTACCGATCAGGAAAAGAAAATAAATACTTAAAATTCAATGATTTTATAAAATTTATAAAAATACTTTAAAATTATAATGTTACAGCAATACAACAGCCTCGCATCATTAATAATTCAGATAGGTACTATAAGTATATTAAGAATCTACAAAAAAAATTAATATAAAAATTCCCAGGCAACTCTGAAAACTAAATTTAATTAATAAATCACCATCATACCAAATTTTATTACTTAAATGAATAATTATTATAACAGGATCTTTAGTATTCCCGGGCACACACCGTACACTCATTTAGGCATACCAAAACCAATGGATGGCATATGATTATTAGAAGAACTCAGGATTCCTTAAATCTAAATCAAGACATCAAAAATTACTATTATTATTAGTGTTGTAATTTTACTAACCCTGTTGACATAATTAAGATAAACAAAATCGACATCTTCGACATTTATTACTTATACATATACTTCCACAAAACTTCAACTCCGTTTATGGACATATTACCCTGCAAAATCAAGCATGCAAAGTAAGTAAAATAATAAATCAATGAAAGGAAATTGAAACATTATTTTCTTAAAAATTTATCGGTGTGCCATATAAGTAAAATTGACGTTTGTATGTGAAAACTGCAACCTAAATTTCAATAAATCCATTAAGTTAATAATTAAGTACAATACATTTAGCCTCTCGATTTGCTTTTACATAATTCTACGTTGTTCACATTCGTTTAATCGAAATTTGGCATGCAACTCAAAATTAATATTTCCAAATTAGTATTTTATTTATATAATTTAGTTAATTTATAATCTTTTAATATTCATTAAATTAATTTAATATAATTTAATGCATTTTATAATACCCAGTAAAAAAATTAATCATACCTAAATGAACGATTTTATATGGATTATATATGGCGGTTTCCGATTCGACTCAAACTCGCTCGATTATACGAAGAATAACAATCCTATTTAAGTCGAATACACTAAAATTTTTGTTGTGATTGTATAGTTCGTGTTTTATCAAGTACACTATAGTTGTCTCATGAATACAAAAAACACAAATAGAGCCAACACACATTGAAGGTAAATATTTTTCTACAATCTTCCATGTACTTAGCAGGAGACGTATAATGTTTTCAATATATTATATACAAATAATACCCTTATAGCGAACATTCGAACATTCCTGTTCTATGTATTAAGATACAGGAAAATATTTGTGACGATTATACAAAAACCAATAAAAATGTCTCTCTGTTTTTGTTGTTGTTTAAATATTATATGACAAAAACCAATAATATATAGTACATTTCCTTGATAGGATCTGTGTAAAGAGCGAACGAGAAGGCCTGTATAAACATTTTTGTTGGTTTTGCTATGTATCAAGCTTCAAGAATATATTTGTGTCGATTGTACATAAAATAAAACAAAAGAACACATTGAAGTAAGCTTAACAGTAAAATCAGATATGAAATTAACTACGACGTATATCAAATCAAGTTAAAATCCATTTAATACAATCCAATTATTAGATATTAGTAATTAAATTCCATGTACTACAACCACACAAAAGTTAAAATCATGCACTTAATCAAGAAATCAAGAATAAAGAACATGGAAAGATAAAATAAAGGACATAGAAAGACTAAAACAAATAATTTATTTCATAGAGTTTGTATGAATAAACGCGATTTCGATTGACGATAAAACATGAATAAAAAGTTCAAGCCAGTTAAATAATTGTTTCTAAAATTGCTAAAAAACAACTCAATGTCTTAAGGTTGATCTGGACGATGTGTTTTCAGTTATGTTTTAACAAAGGAAAATATGTTAAGAAATACAAGTGTATTTTAAAATATTTGTGAAGTTGAAAATCGCATCCACACGGTAATGAACGTTAACATGTGTGTTTTGCAATATTAATATGGACAGTGATAGATTAATGGACATTAATAAATGGCCAGGCGACTTTGATTTCTTTAGATTCATTAATACCTACAGTTAAAATAAAAAAAAAAGGAAAAATTGCGGTCAAAACCATGCTTAATGACATTTGTTTAATTTTTTGTGGTTATACCCTGTGTAAAGACATGCCAAAATGGGTAAAAGTTATTTTTGAAAATTACATACTGTCAGCGTCAAAAGAAAGTGTTCACCACGTTTTCTTATATAAACGCTTTTATTTCGGCATTGAAACATTAAAGTTTTTCTAACTTTACTATTATTTACAAAACACTGTACAATGCTCCTAAGATATGTAAATGAAAAATGAAAATATTTCAACAACAACAACAACAGTACAAACAAAGCTAAAAATACTTCAAATTTAATGCATCAAGAGAAAGTGTACACATATAGTGTACACTTTCGTAATAATGCTCATTTTAAAATTACGCAAAAAAATGTACCGTTATTATTTGTTTTTGTGTTTAAATTCTTTACTTGCTAAGTTTTCTGTTGTGCTCATGTGATTTCAAATTAGTTGCAATTGTTATTTCATAGCGTGTGTATTAATATCAAAATGGGCAAGCAAACTGCAATTGAGACGAGAGAATTAGTTATAAAATCTAAGGAAGAAGAGAAATCTTTACGCGAAATTGCTACAATTATTGGAAGAAGCCATAATGCTGTAAAAAAAATTATAGATAAGCAGAAAAAAATTGAAAGTTTGGAAGATCAGCCACGTACCGGCAGACCAAAACGTTAGGTCCATTGTGAGAGCAGCAAAGAAAGATCTGACTGTAAGTTCGGTCAAAATATCAGAGCAAATGTCGGAATCATCTAAAAGGAAAGTAAGTGCCAGTACCGTCCGCCGAGCGTTACACGCAAATGTTTTATATGGAAGAGTTCCCAGAAAAAAACCACAGATTTCCAAACAAAATAAGAAAGGACGCCTAGAATTCGCCAAAAAATACAAAAATGAAGAAAAATCGTTCTGATACAACGTAATTTTTACGGATGAAAGCAAATTTGAGGTCTTTGGACAAAAAAAACGTGGTAAAATTTGGAGAAGCAGAAATGAAGATTTTAATAAAAGCAACATAATATCTACCGTTAAGTATGGCGGGAGTTCGGTGATGGTGTGGGGCTGTAAGGCGGGAAGCGGTGTTGGAAGCCTAGTATTTATTAATAGCTTAATGAACAAAACCGACTATTTAAATATTTTAAAAGAGAATTTGGTGCCTAGCGTAGAGAAATTAAATTAAAACCGAACATTGATCTTCCAACAGGACAACGATCCCAAGCACACCGTCAAAATTGTTAAAGAATGGTTGTTGTACCACACTCCAAAACAGTTGGATCATTCCCCACAGTCACCGGACCTCAATCCAATTGAACATCTTTGGGAACATTTAAACAGACAAATAAGAAAAAGAACCATAACCAGCAAAGACTCTCTGAAACAAATTTTACGAGAGGAGTGGTCCAAAATTCCAGCGGAGGTAACAGCGAAATTGGTGGAATCGATGCCTAAGAGGCTAGAAGCAGTTTTAAAAGTAAAACATTTTTAATTATTCTCAAACTGTACACTTTCTTTTGACGCACTAAAAATGGAGTATTTTTAGTTTTTTTTTGTACTGTTTTTGTTATTGTTGATTTTTTATTTAAAGTTTGTAGGAGCATTGTACTATGTTTTGTTAATAACAGTAAAGTTAAAAAAAAAATTTTTAAAACAAAAATAAATATTTTGATTTACGAAAACATAGTGTACACTTTCTTTTGACGCTGACAGTATGTCTGGAAACATATGTACTCACAAAAGCAAAAATGCAACATGTGGCCATAAAAAATTGTCACAAATGTTGACACATTTGTAAAAGTACTTGTAAAAACACGTCGTGCGGATCTACCTTTAATCATTTAAAACACATGTTCTCAAATTTTCTTGTTTTCTAACAATAATCAAAATAAAATAAGGCAAAATAAATTAAAAAACATTCTGCAACAATAACAATATGTATTAAAAAGAGAAAATTCAATTTAATGACGTCATCAATGGTAAGAAAAAGACAACGCGTCTCTGCTTAATAATCGAAATTAAAATACATACATCAAAAAGAGCCAAACAGAAAAAATTAAATCAATACAATGAGCGTGATAAAAACAAAAAATCAAAACAACCTAGCATGCTTCGCATATTGAAAATAACAATAGAAAGGTATTCGAATTCAAATTTGAATGGAGGCAATGAAACAGATGATTATTGTATTGTTCATAAATTACGAGCTATGAGTTTATGACGTATATTACAAAACAACATTTTAAAGTTCAAAAATACCTTATTTTTGAAGGCGATTTTCACTAAGAAATAAACATTTTCATGACTCGATTTTTCAATCAAATAAAATTACATGTTTCATAAACATTTTCCTATAAAAACAAAAAAAAAGATCATAATTCTAATAAACTAAAATTATAAATGAAAATAATCCTTTTCCCATATAGTTTCATAGTAAAGAAAAAATTGTATGTATCTTATTCTTAGCTTAGTTCAAAATATAGTCGATACTGGAGCCTCTTATTTATACAGTAGGCTCTGATATATCGCTGGTCAGGATGCGAATTTCAGTCCAAAAATGTGCGATGTGCGAGTGCGAACCGGAAAGTAATAGTATTCGTAAAATATACGTGTATGCGAGCAAAAATATTTACGACAACGATGCCGCAAATTTTCATTCCGGAATGAATAGTTCCAAACCAAGTTTTTGTTGGTATAAAACTATTTTAGTAATAATTTTGAATTTTTTTTTTGTTTTGGTTTTTATTTTGAGCAAAAATCTGATTACCGTGAGCCAATCTAGAGGCATAATTCTTAGATTCTCAAATCCCGAAGCAAGTTTTATTTACAATTATGCAAGTTTTATTTTAATCAATTATCTCGTTAAATAAACGCCAGCTTTGTGGCTTTTGTTGAATAAAAATTACTTTAACTCATTGGATATCAAGCACAGGTAATTTGTGCGATCAACACACAGGTAACCTGTGGATCAGCATGAATTTTATTATAATTTATTATTCCTAGATAGTTGCAAATTCTCTTACTTTCTTATTTCGAATAGAAGAGTACCGAATATTTCTTTAATTTATCAATTTATATTGTTTGTTGTTTAGAGATTTTAGAGCAGGTAACGCTATGTTAGAGTTCGGATTGCGTTAAGGAATATTTGGTTAACGCAAGTCTAGTTGCAGGTATTACTTTTCTAAATTTACAAAAATTTACAACAGAACGATTGGCTGGATCTAACAAAGGTCCCGCACTCAATGCCGCAATGGGTACATGGCGCAAGCAAGTGATTCTATTCTAATTGACATAAGTGTACTGCATCCTTAGCTAGTAAACTGAACGAATTTGGACTAAGGCATGGGTGATAGACTAACGAGCCATCCAGTTAAGAAAGGCTGGCGAGAACTATAAAATCCCCGAAGGATAAATCATAGAGAAATAAAATGTGAAATCAAATGCGGGTATCGCTCTAGCAATAAATATATAGATTTCTGGTATAAACGAGCTGTAAGAATTGCAAATTTTTCTGTGCCGCACAGTTGATCATCCAGCACGCCGCAACCTATGAAATGCAACAGAACAAGCAGCATCCAGAAGTAAGGACGGCAATTGGAGCTGGAACAGAATAGTCGTCAACCAATAACCTGTAAAATATTACGTTTAGCTATTGAGGATTTTAGATTAACTATAGTCTACAAAACCACAGAAACGTAGGTTAATTTTGTAATCAACTCACCGAACAGAAAGGGTATATAAATAATAATTCAACAACTATTTTTCGTTTAGTAAAGACAACCAAATCAGTTTCAGACGGATTAATGTGCAAATTTTTCTCATCGTTAATTTAGATAAGACATTTATATGCTTACCAAAAATGATTAGATCACAATCCCTTGGGACAACTCTTGTCAACTTTGACGAATATTGAGAGGTTATCCCACTCAGTCTCAACAATTGAGATCTAAGAACAGACTCGATCCAAACGACCAGGCTTTCATCAAAGCTAAACGTAGTGCAAGCATCAGTAATCGCATAAAAGGATGTGCTATCAGAACCTCCTGTAATATCCAAGAAAGTACCCACTCGCTCATTACTATTTAGTTTCACATGAAGTCTCACACAATGCTGCATGTTACTGAGGGGTATCATACTATCTGACCCGCCAGCTTTCGGAATACAAACGTTGGAGCAAATAATTCTGAATGAGAGGAAAACCTTGATGAAATTGGTGAGCCAATCTCTCTTTTGAAGAAGAGCGATGACCTTTTAGGAAGACGAAGGACATCAAGTCGATAAGCATCATTTTTAGCCATGGTTCCTGACAGAAGTTAATCCATGAAGTTCTGTGAGGGTATCTAAAAATTTTTTTATAGTATTTCCCAGCATCAAGGAAACATGTCCGATCAGCCAAAAGATGAGTTCTTTTGGTCTTACTCTTCAGCCTTCTAGCAGCCTTCCTTAATTTCTTTAGATGGGAACACCAAAAAGGTTTGTTATGCGTTTTTGTCCGCAATCAGAGAACAAAAAACCATCTTGGCTGTTTTTGCTGTAAAACAAAAAAAAAAACACAAAAATAAAAATTCAAGAAAAAATTAAATGGTCTAACTGTAATAATTTTAATTTTCAATATAAAAATTATTTATGTATATGTATATACAATTTTACATATCCATACATACACATATAAAAATTTTTAAATTATTTTATTATCGTTTTTGAATTAAAATATACTAAATAAAATAATTTAATTTAAAAATTTATATTAAATCCATTAAACACTAAACACTTACCATTGTGAAGGATCTTCGATAGTTGACTAATACCAAAAAAACAAATCATAAGGCAGCATGGAAAAAGCATGTGCGACTTGTGTAATTTGGGAATGTAACCATCAAAAACTTGAACCGATTTCGCCCGATTCAATTATTTTTGATACTTGCGTTCACAAAAAATGCTCTAACACAATAAAATATTTGACACAACACAATCGCAAAAAGTATATTATACATCGTGTACGTATACGAAACGCACATCGCACGTAGCACATTTTTTGGACTGAAATACATGTCCAGAATACATCAAAATTTTCAAAACACATTTTTCTTAAAAGCAATAAATTTTCCTATTCCCATTACAATGTTAATACTGTATTTGTTAGTATGCATTCACAGGCACGAATAAGTTTTTTATATGGAAAGGAGCATTTCTTTGCTAATATCGCAGAGCGAAAACAATACTGTGAATGCATACTTAGTTGTTACGGTTTCGGTGGCTGTTATGTCAAATATTATGTAAGGAAATAATTTCGTTAAATTCTGTAAGGATTCTTAAGGGCTGGTGGTTACCAGCCATTCAGTAAGAATCCTTACAGAATATTTGACAAATCGGCCACCGAATCTGTAACAATTGACGAATACAGTATTAAAATTGTAATGTGAATATCAAAATTAATTTTTTTTTTCCAGAAAAGTATGCTTTGAAAATTTTGATGTTATCTGACATATCCTGCAGTTTGCGCGTTAATTTTCGCTCTGTTAAGTTACATCTGAGCTGAACAAAAAGTTCTTAGAGATTCGCTGGTCAGTAACATGTACTCTCAATATATCGCTTTCTTACTTAAAGTTATTACTGACTCGCTGGTTCCCTCATTAATGATTCGCTGGCTACCGCTTTAAGGCTTTTTATATGCGGATATTTTTAGTTTAGTAGTAGCAGTCCTTGTATTTTCTTTAATTGAATTGGTGATACATGTAAACTGAAACCAAATTTGAAGTAGTTGATGGTGAATATTTATCTATGGGCGTGTTTTTTTTATGTCGGATAAATCGGAAAAATAAATTAACTGTCAAAATTCAGATACGCGTTTTTTTAATATCCGAGAAAAATAATATTTCTCTGAATCGTTTTTTTTTTACACTCGGATAATTATCGGATACGTTATTTTCTCTCTGAAGAAAAGTACAGATTTTTGTTTGACAGCAATCGTTTTGTTTTAAATTCAAACATGGCGAATACTGTTAATCATTCGGGTAAGAAATAAATCTTTTAATTTGGGTAAAGAAAATTGTAGCTTATTAAATAATATATATTTTTAGATGAAAGTAATTGATGAAAGTAATTCTCCGATAATAATAAAAACACAAAAAAAAAAATTTTCCTTTCTGACAGTTAAATATCAGAGAAAAAAAATCGGATTTATCGGATAGGTAATCTCGCCCTATAACTTCAAGCAATACCTTATCGTAATCTATGATAATTCTTGTTTGAGTTGAATAGATTGATTTTTTGGTAACACAAACTTGATAAGCACAATTCGATGTTCACTTATGCTTGTATCACGATATAAAACCAAAAATTTATCTTCATCACGTATTGAGTGATTTTCAACAATATTCTACCTACTAACATTCTATTTCACTCATACTAAAAATGTCACTAACTATTGACTTGATATGAAACACACATTTCGAATCCTTCCTTCATGTTATGTGTTAAAAAGGGTGCTCAGTGGGCCCGGTGTCAGTGGGAGACTTGCTTAGGCTTGGTCGTGCACTTCAATCAATCAGTCAATAGTATTCCATATGTATTTAGTAATAATTTTATAAATTCTGAGAATCTCAACCAAATTGGAAAGTGGCTGTTAGCTGTTTAATTATTAATGCGTGTATAATTAACCGAACTTACTCGTACATATAAATAATTATAAAGACGACGATCGAATCTGCAGACCGTAGTATCCGTAAACAATTTAGCTAAACAAATTAAATCGGTTCCCGCAAAAAAAATCCTTTTTTCCGTTTGATGGAAATTGGTGTTTTGTTTGTAAAACAACGCTATAGAATTCAAAAAGAAACCTTTTTTTTTATAATTGGTAAAATTTTCCTTTGATTCAAAGATTTTCTTGGAATTTTAAAAATATAGGCCTAAAAGTCATTCATTTAGAATAATTGAGATGATGTTGGTATTTTCTTATTATGGTAAAATTCACTTAATTTTTTTTAAAGATATAACGATCTACTAACTATTTCAAAATACATTTATACTCAGAAGTTTTTTTTACCATAACCATTTTTTACTTGTTGATAAATTAACGACACTTTTTTTGTGATAAAAGTGATAATAAAAGTTGATAATTGTTATTTATTATGACCAATTTATTTTATTGGATAAAATTCTAAGCCAACAAACAACAATAAATATTACGAATCTCGTTACAGACGTTGAACCCAATTATTATGCCTTTAAATTGGTTTCAGTGTTGAAATCAAGTTAATATATTTTAGATTGGTAGTCCATATGGAACGTTCTGGAATAATACATTACCAAACAAAACAGTTATGTATCAGTTTGAATTTGCTTTTTTGTTTTCGTTGTTTTTTACCCTAATATATAAATAACGTCACTATAAACATAAAAAACAAATACTAATCTCGTTGGATAAAAATCGAAGTTTGATTCTCATTTTTCTTCGTCTGTAATAAAATATCTAAAATAAATAAGGAAAAAAAAAATATTTCAGCTTCATTTTACATTAAATATGTATTATCTTAACCAAAGATCAATCCATTATTTTTATTATTAATATTACGACAAAAATATTATAAATAGTTGAGATGCTAAAGATTTGATTTTCCTGTAAAATAAATTAAAATGAAAAATGAAGGAAGTATTCTATTTAGCTTTAAGCTATTACGTGATCTATCATAAGAAAATTCGATTTAAAAACTAATATTATTTAATGTCTTCATTAAAATTAAAAAAAAAAAAAAACTGAACGTTCAATACATTCGTCTACTACTCGTACATGGCAAAGTACATCCATAGAAAAGGGTTGTGAATAAGTATATCGTGATACGATTTTAATTTAAAATGTTTTATTGATTTTTTTATTCATTTTGTGAAACGAGCAGAAGTATGAAAATATTTCTGTATTTATAAGAATGGAGTACAGTAAAATAGAAAACCCTAACTAAGTTAGAAATAATTTTATCAATTTATTGCAAGAATTAATATTAAATTAAAGTTTCACAAAATTTATTTAAAATGCATTTCTTTATTTAGTTTTTTTATTAGATTTCTCTTAGATACATAAAGATGTGTAATTAAAAAAGTTTGTTTTGAAATATAAGATCTTCTTTTCTTGATGAAGTTCGTTTTAATTGGTTAACAATGTCATTGGTGAAAAATATTTAATCCTAACAAATAAGGTTATTTGGTTTTGTTGTCCTGTGGGATTGATGGACAAGGAAATTTATCACCTAAAACCCATTAAGAATTTTAGAAAGATTAGATTTTGTATAAATTCGATAAAATTTGTTGTAATTTGCTAGAAAAACGTACGTCCATCGCTAAACTAATAGTGTTTTCTTTGATTCATTCTACAGAAAGAATAGAAGGAATAGAATATTGATCATGTGACCATAGAATATTTGGAATGAATTAGTAATTTTCCCAAATTAACTTCTCGTATTTGACGATAGAGGCGCCACTAGCACAAAAAATATGACAATACAAAATTTTAACATTTGCGATTAGTCAAGCTATTTGGTGTGTGGGTTTTTTGTGATTATTTGTCATTTTTAAACGTAAAATAAATTATACGAAACAAATCAAAGTGTTTTTATAAAATCAAAGTGTTTTTATAAAATTTAAAGTGTTTGAATAAAATCTGAAGTAATTTTTTCATAAAATATGGTAGTAAAACATTGCGCATACAGCGTTTGTTCGTCAGACTCGCGTTACTTAAAGGATTCAAAGATTTTTTTTTTTTTTAGCTTTCCTACCCCCAAAAAGGAAACCGAACGATGTAAAAGATGGGTCGCTGCTTGCCGAAGACCTAAATTTACAATAACAAAAGTAACGCGGTATTCATTTATGTGCAGCCTTCACTTTGTAGGTGAAAATGGACCGACTGAAGTAAATCCAGACTCTATTTCTGCCACTTTTTCAATGGTATATAAATTAATTTTTAATTTTAATATGTATTTAATAATTAAAACTGTATTTATGATTTTGTAGTTTCCAGCATCTCGAGAATCAAATTTAAATGAGTATTCCATTTCTCAAATAGATGAAGATGAAGACATTATTATTACAAAAAATGTACGTATATGAAATGTTAACTAGATAAATTATTTATTTTCTAATTTTATTTAATCTAGGATTTCGAAAATGATATTGTCGAAAATCCTACGCAATGCTGTGATGAAATCGCTGGTCTTAACATTGAAGGAATAGAAGAACCAAACGAAAGGGTATGTAAAACAACAACATGCACAGTAGAAAATAGTACATCATCAACAAGTCCAAAATTACGGAATATATCGAATGGACCATCGATCAGGCGACAAAAGAAGCTCCGTGCTCTGGTGCATAAATATCGTGTGTCTAGCGACAGATTAAGGAGAAAATGAAGTATTATGAAGGGCAAATTAAATTCGCAATCATTCAATTTAGAAGTTATTTGATTGATTGATTGATTGCGATGTACGATCAAGCATTAAGCAAGTCTCCCGTATTATAAAATGCGAATACCACACCATTATATACCCATGTTACACAACACGACACCATTCTTCATGAAGCCAAACCCCGTAAAGAAAGGCGCCACATCGATAACCACATAAGTCTAATAGTTGTGATATCCGCCCCTGGCCAGGCCGCCGTCGTATACACCTTTTTACATATAACAATATCGAGGGATGGGAAAGGAATGTTAGCAACAAAGACTCAACCCGGTTCCAGACACCTAAGTAGTTGATAGTTAAGTTTAGTATATTTGTTAGTATAATATATTTTTTAGTAATTTATTTAGCACAAGACAATAAATTTTTTTTTTTTTTTTTTTTTTTTTTAAAGTTCATCTACTGCTCCAACCTGTAAGAAGACACAATGACAACACAAATTTCCTGGTACCGCAAACTCTTTTTCTGAAAAGCTGTAAACAACTATTATTATTCCCCTCCACCATTTTTTCCATCGGCGGTTGTGAGAGGGGGGGGCGAGATTTCGTTCCATCATCATGTTCCCAAGTGGTCACCCAAATTTGTACTAACTATAGGTAGTGTTGCTTGACGTTGTTTGTGAAATCGTTGCGTCTCTGCTGTCCCTGCTACTCGCCCCCTAATCATTCAATCCAGAAGTTATACGACAAAACTCAAAACGAATGAAATTTTATGCTGGTCTATATCTTGAACAGTTTTATGTTCTTTGAAAGTTTTTGGGCGAAGAGGCGCCAAATTTAGATCACTGGCGAGGTGGAAAGCAGAAACGTAAACCCAAAAAGGACAGATCATCACTAAAACCGCAAAATCAACTTTTTCTGACATTATGTAGACTCCGAGTAGGGCTGCTAATCGAGGATTTAGCTTACAGATTTTCTGTAGCGTGTCGTATGTCTCCAGAACCATAAACACTTGGATAATGTTTATGTATGTCAAATATAAGGCACTTAATATATTTCCAGCAAGAGAGTCAGATAGATCTAAAATACTCAAAATTTTTAGAAAATTTCAAAATATAAGGGTTATCATTGACGGGTTTGGAATCAGAACTCAAAAAGCTGAGGACTACAGAGAGCAAGGTAACACCTACTCTGCTTACAAAGGGCATGCAAATAAAACTTGTTTACCTTGTACGTCCACGATTTCAATTTTAGCAAGCTTAAAAACATGCAATTTGGCAGCGACGTTTGCAGGTCAGCCACAAATTTTTTTGTTACTTCAACTTGTGATGCTGCATGACCATTTTGTATGGGGTTAAATTCCAGAAACCGTTTTCTATTCAAATGTTTTTTTGAATATTTTTCTTACTGGGCCTCAGTGACTTTCTTCGGATTATTTCTTTTTTTCTTCCCTGGTTCCATTTTTCGGTAGTTGATGTACAAGATACAATCTGGTAACCAAAGTGGATTGTATAGTCCTCCAAAGCAAATACTATTCCAAACAGCAGCGACTAGTTGATGCCTTACACTGATAAGAACCTTCGATTATTTGCGCAGCAAATTTACGTATAGCCACATGAACTTTGTACAGTGCACCCGAATATGAGGCGTGCACATCAGACTTTATATAATAATTGTGTTCGTCATTAGTATCTTTTATGTTTGTTATATGACCACTCGTAAAACAAATCCGCCCACGACGCAGCGATTTTGAATATTTCGTAGTAGGCTTATAATCGGTGTCTTGATCACTACTGCTATCCTGTTGATGTTCCTCATTCCCTATTAAGTTTACGTATTCCATAATTTTGCCATAACTGTATGATTTTGGAATTACTACCGAAGGAAATATATTCCATCCACTAGTTGGCATTGGTTCACTTTGCAGCTTCGGGAACTTTTTATAGAACCATTTTGATTTGTCTATTGAAATCAAAATCTTGTGCTGTTGATGGTTTGTAATAAAATCTGTTACCCTAAAAAATATCAAAATTTTAGACATCAAATTTTTTATGTAAAGAATCGAATTTAACCTTTTTATTAATTCCGGTTTGTTTACATTATTCGAAATGCCTCTGCATGCAAGCCATCTTTTTAAGTGTTCAACTTTGTTTAATTTTGGATCCGGGTTTGGGAGCTTGGCTCCAGGCACATCATCTTCTGTTAAACTATTCATTATATCACAGCTCAATCTAAAATAAACAAATAAATATTATGTACAAAACGTCAACAACATAAACTCAATTTAGTTACCGAAATTTGTGTTTTTCTTTTTCCATAAAATGTATAAAATTTCGACCCACAATTTGAAAATAGGCTTATTATCATTAATATCAATGTTTTAAAGCACACTTTTATCGCAGAATAAATATGGGGACACTACCTTTTCGAAACGTAAAATGTAAATAAAAAGACACGAATTTTAATGTTTTTATGGAACTAATTAATAATAATAATATGGGAGAATTTTATGTCAAACTAATTTCAATGTCCCCATGTATACTGCAGCGCTGCCCAAGCGAGCAATGAGGAAAGCAAAAATGATTTTTTGGCAAATACCTTATTGTAATAAAAGAACACAAACAGAATCCTTTTTTGACAGATTTTGTTTTATTCGTATTTGTCATTGCCATGTCTGATTGGTGAAGAACAAATCAACGTTGTTTTCCTTTTAAAATTTTTTTTATTAATTCAAATTGATGATTTTCAAAAGCGACTCCAGCGATTCGGAAGATGAGGTGCAAAATTGTAATCCTAAAAATATGGGATATTTTGAAAATACGGTTTGCTTAACAACGGTACTCAAAACATTTGAAAATGTATACCAGCAAATTGCCTATTTTGTTAGCAAATATGTGGACATCGTACGTGGCATCCAAAGATTGCGCTAGAAAAGCCAGTGTTACTGAAGATTTGGTATTTTGCTAATACCGAATGTTTTAGGTGAATCGCTTAACTGTTTATATTAAATATATTTTTAATAATGGTTTTTTAATAGATCTGTATCCAACAGATTCGACATCTCCATAAACGCTTGTTGGAAGGAATTTTTTGATATTTCAAAGCAAATATTAAAGCTTAATTTCCAAAAAAAAAAAAACAAATTATCGCCTGGCTGTCTACAGAAAAAGCCTTAAAAATATCGAATTTTTTTAAAAATAAAACGAAATTCCCAGCAAACTACATGTAATACAAACTACATGTAATACTATATGTAATACAAAAAACTTTTAAACAAAAATAAACCTCAAATATCATTAGGAATCATCGGCTGTATCGACAGTTCACACATCGCGATTCCACTACCTAAGGAATACGCCAGCTCATATGTGAATAGAAAAAATACCATTCGGTATTATTGCAAGCAGTTTGCGACGAGAATTTAAAATGTAGATATTGCTACGTAGGGGAAGCAGGACAACGATAAACTGTACGCGCACGGGCATAAATCATGGTATTAGTAAAGCAAAAAAAAAAATAACCTTAATAATGAAGTGGGGCCAAAAAAAAATTGAATCAAAGTTATAAAAAAAAAAAAAATATTGCTAAGAAAAAAAATTGAACGAAATTAACGGAAATTATACAAAGCAAATTTGTGAATGAATTAATATAGAAATAAAATATAATATAATATACAGATTGAACTAACTTTTTTCTTATGTGTTTGTTTGTTTGTTTGTTGTTACTCCCGGCGGCTTACAAGCTGACCTTCATCTGGACGTCTGCTACCTGCAAAATTTGATGAACCACTGACAACGGACCAACCGTAATCCGCAGAACGGTAACCGATGAGTTGGCTCAACACCGCAATCCGCAAATAGCGGTAATCCTCAAAACGTACGACCGACTATCCAATCCGCAATACGCCAATCATCAATATAATGCGTAACACAACTGTACCGCCAAAAAAACCGTACTTCACCAATCGATAATAAGAATAGTAATGCACTAAATGTACAGCAACTCCACGATATTCCACGTCAGGCGACACTTTTAGAATTTTCTATCGAGTTATACTAGACGTAGAAAATTATCCCAACTTGTATTTGTTTTAATAAAACAACGGTTTACTACAATTTTTTTTTAACAACACGTAACAATTTTTGGTTTATTTTTTTTTGTATTTTTTTTATTTTCTTTATGTTGAATCACAATTTTAAATTAACCTTATACAATTAACAATTCTAGATTTAGTTTCATTTTGTTTTTTTTTATTTTTGTATTTTATGATCAATGACCATTACATCAAACTTGAATATATAAATTTTTTTTGTTTTTATTTTATTTATTGAACCAGTACATGTATATAACACTCAATGTACCGCAAAAAAATTATTTTATTTTTTTATACACAATGATTCAACTTTTCCACAGAAAAAAAAACAAACAATCATCAAATTTTAAGAATTTAAGACATAACACAAAAAATAAACAATCTCATCGTCTCGACTGGCCACCAAAACTTTTTTAACCCCAAAAAAAAAATCTATTACCCGATCAATCACAAAAATTCGATTTTTTCCCCTCTCTCTCTTCGTTAAGTTGCCATATCAGTTGCAGTACACCGAAAATGCATAGATCAAGCGGGGCTGTGCACCGGCGTTTCTCTATGTGCCGGAACGACGCAAAGACGCGGCGTAACAAATGTTACACATCGAATATTATATTCATCAATTTTGCTAACTGTTATTATGTTTTCATCTGCTGTTTGCCTAGGTAACGGTTGAAAGGTGTCTTCCAAGTGAGCTGCAAATAAAATAGCTTTTTGCTTGTTACTTTTGGCCCAGGTTCCTTCCCCATTTTTAATAGGTGGCACATGCATTTTAGTTCTTTTTATTCCCTTTCTTGCTTTCCAAAGAGAGTAATCAGTATCTTTATGTTCGGTGAGACCATTTAAGTACTTGTTAATAGTTTCATTCTTAATTTCTTTTATAAGTTGTTTTAGTTTATTGCATAGAAAATTGAGGATTTTTTTGTTTTCCTGGGCGCGTGTCCTTTGCCAGGTTTTTCTTGCCTTCCGTTTCTCTCTAACTAACTCCCTGACCTCAATAGGATAATTTTGATTCCTACGGGATTCGGTGTGACTAGCAGGAGAACTTTCCCATGCTGCTTGTTGAATAGTACTGTTAAATACCTCTAGTTCGTCTTCCAACTGTACCGGTGTTTTAATCGGCACTCGTAGATTTGTTTGCATTTCAATTAGTTCTTGGAATAGGTCCCAGTTAGTTCTATTATTTGTTAATTTAGGCAGGTTATCCTTATTAGTTATCATTGTGCTGAGTGTCATGATAACAGGTGTATGATCGGAATTTATCCCTATATCCCTACCCCCCAAACAAATCTTAATCAAATTTTTAATTTCAATACCTGCTACAAGAGTCGAATTATCTAGAAAATACACGAAAACAAATTAGACTAAAATTTGGTTAATTTTTGCTGTTGCTTTGACCAGCCGCTAACCAAATAAAATATCTAACTCATTTTGGTTGAAAGCAATACACTTATAGTTGTGCTTAATTAATTAAATAAAACTGTATTCTGAGATAATTACCTCAGTTGTGAAAACAAAAATACATTTAAAAAAACTGTATTCTGATGGCTTTCTATGCCTTATATGAATACGTACTCATTTTTAGGAAAATAGTCAATGAATAAAAACTATATTCTCAACATACAGTTGTGTTCATGTGCAGCATTGTTTTCCTTCTCTAATTGTTCTTGTCCGCTTGAGAGTGGTAATTACGGCACACCGGTCGGAAAATTAGTGCAAAAAAACATATATCTGGTAGCGTGCAGTATTGTGCCCATTGTTGGATTTTTGTAATCTGTTCCAGACCTGAATGACCGGATGAGGTCAGCCGGTCGAACCAAAAGCCTGTATTAATTCGTATAGGCAGTATTTCCGCCCGTGGGGGCAGGGCAACCATTTAGAGGGGGATCCTGCGTCGGCGCTGTTTGCGGTGTGGCCGACGGGCCAGTCAAGGTAAACAATTTTGAGAAAAAAAAAACAAAACAAATTGTAATCTTGTGGTAGTAATTCAACGTACATTTTGATAGCTGATTTACTTTTGTTTTCTATCGTCAGCTGATTTAATTAATTAAATTATCCATCACTTACTTTTGTAACAGTTTCTTTGTTTCTTCTTATACTTATATTATATTATATATTGAATTTTTTGTTCGCTTGCATTGTGGTTCGTGGCGGTGCACCGATTTGGTGAACACCCTACTCAGAGCAAATTTTGGTTTACCTTCATTTTTTTTGTGCGTTTTGGCTCCGCTATTTTCTTCGTCTTGCCCGCTTTGGAGTGGTGCG
Source organism: Tipula vernalis (assembly GCA_958295665.1). NCBI lineage: Eukaryota > Metazoa > Arthropoda > Insecta > Diptera > Tipulidae > Tipula > Tipula vernalis. Next base: position 304,995,719 of record OY282558.1, read on the forward strand.
ACTCGATAACGGTTATTTCAGTGATGGTTTTGTGCATTGTTCCGTTTTCCCTCTATTTTTTTTGACAAACAGTGAATAGTGTAAAGTGAACATAAATTTAACGTAAAATCAGTTTAACGTAATAGCCGTGAATTTGTCACTTAATTTTTTTTTGTGTGGACAGTTAATTTACGATTTTATTAAATTTTGATTGTGGTGTGCTGCGCTTCACCATGGCGCGTAACCCTAGTAGAAAAAGTTCATCAAGTAACCAATACAAGAATGCATCAACTCAAACAATTCAACAAAGTATATAGACTTTTGCTCAAGTGTATAATTTTCGACTGTTCAAATTTAGTGGTATATGTAAAAAATGTGATTAAGTGAAAATATTGAAGAATAATTCAGGGAGGTTACTGATGCCATTCAGTTCCATACTCGGTTTAAGAAATTTAATGTAATAACTCAGAAAAAACCGTTAAAAAATTATATATTATATATTTCTTTCTCCCTTCTACCCCTGTTGTATCTCAATTTGTTTTACGTTTTGTTTAGTTTGTTTTTAAACATTGTGTAAATCAGTCACATATGGTATAAACAATTTTGTTTTATGCCAAAAACCTGTTCAGCTCAAAATTAAGTAAATTATAATTTTGTAAATTATAATAATTAAAAATCATCGCAATATCTTTAAATGACCTGAATGAATGACATTTTGCATTTTACTGCGTACTTTTCCCTCCATTTTGTTACAGATATGTTGATTTTACACACGCATTTCATTTTGGAACTCATGCGAAATTACTTACTATTTTGAACACACTTTCTATCCAAAATCAATAAGAAATGTATTAGTAATTTTCAATGATTATGTTACGTAAACTTGCAATGAATCGCTCTTCAACATTCATAATAAACCTCATTTAATTGTTCACAAAAACATTCATTTATAAATGAAAATTATATAAATGAGTTTAGTCCCGGGCCCTGAACATAGTTCATCTAATGGTTCATTAGGAATTTCATCAAGAATTCATCAGTGAATTCATCGATTACCTTCTACTAGGGAAGCGACCTTGTTTGATCGGATGATTTGAAGCGTGGTAATGTGGCAGGTCGGCTTTTTCCATTTCTGTTCCGAGCGTGCGTTCGTTCCTCCAGGACAGGCTGTGCTGGAAGGCAGCCCGCCCTATGAGTTGATCGCGCTGGAGTGACGGTTTCCATTTCGGATTCCGGGGGGTCGTCGTTGGGATTGTCATGCGGGCGTCCTTCCATACCTGATTGGCATCGGTGGCCGTCGCGACTGGGAAACAGCATCCCAGTAGGCGGGCCGATGAGGGGAGGCCCGTGTGGCAGTCACGGCGATGATCGCCTAGAATTGAAACTGTCACTCCGGATCGATCACTCCCTGTTTATTATTTCTTTAGCCGCTGAGGCCATGGCAAAATAGTTTTCAATTTTCTTTTCCCGTCCAATTTTATTATTTATGCGGTTATTCAAGCATGGGAATATGTCTGGAAAACCCCAGGCCTACTATACCGCAACAGACCTCTATTCTCATGTCTGTTAACGAGATCCCCTTGTGGGATTTCGTTACATCGGAGAACCACCAATACACTAATATTAACAATAATTTCCAAATATTGCATAGGCCGGAAAAGGGGAACATGATGAATATTTTGGTGGAGTTGGAAATCTACAAAGAAATAATCCGCATTTGTTAAATGACAAAATAAAGACCAAGACCAACAAAATATTTGACGTAATAACAAAAAAATTTTAGAAATCGGAAAACCGAGAATCACCCAAAGACCAGCACCCTGATTCTCTAAAAAATAAGTTAATGTGTAGACGTGTAAACTGGCAAAAAGCAAAGCTTGCTTTTATGAGTTGGACATTTTTCAAATTATTTTAGTAGTAAGACAAATCGAGAAAATGCAAACTCATAAAAGTAAGCCTTGCTTAGTTTACACGTCTAAACATTATCTTATTTTTTTTAGAGAATCAGGGTGCAGTAGTTATAAACAATTTGACAAAGAGTGAAAACTCAAAACCGGTCCTTGGACAAAAAAAAATTTCAAATTTTTTATAATATAATGTCACATAAATGTTAATTTTTAACTGTTGTTATTTAATTTTTGGTTTAAATATAATTTAACATTATAATTTTATTGATATGTAATAAATTTTTTGTATTTTTTTTTAATTAAATTAATTAATTTTTAATGTAACCAGAGCCCAGTTAATTTGGCTTTCAATTTGTAGAGTCGGGTTAACCTTTTTCTATAAAACAGAAACAGGTGTATCGTGTCTACATTACGTCGAAATAATACATTTAAAACTTATTTCCGAAATTTTTGTGATAAATTGTTTAATTTTAAACACGAATGATTTGATAAATATTTAATTTAGTTAAAGTTATGCTATGTTCAGATCACCTAGTGTTTAGTAACCTTGATCAACTAGCAAACCTAGATTTTCTTATTGTGTGAATGACAGAGGTTAAATTAATCCCGTTTCAATTATAAAGCGAAATAATTTTTTTATTGATATTATTGTTACCAATTTCTTAATTAAATTTGCTTCATATTAGCAGACCTATTTAAAATTTATAATTGATGCCGATTATGGACAGCTTTCAATCAGTTTTAATCGCGATTTTCTCTCGCTGTCTGAATGGCAAAAAAAACTAACCCAGTGAATACGTTTATGATTGTGTTGCGATTGAGTTGGAGGGTGAGTTGTAAATTGAGTTAGAGGTTCTGATGAGGATTGACTTTAGAGGTTCAGTTAGGAATTAATTTGAGAGTTGAACTAATTTTCAAGACCGAAGTTCTGACCACCTTAATTATTGTCCACGAAACTATAACTTTTGTTTTAATTCACACGGACAAGCGTATTTGCCGAGTTATTGTTGTATGTATTGTTAAATAATTATTACGAGAATAATTACGACGGCCAACTCGAGTCTCACATTACGGGTAAAATGTAAAATAGATTTTTTTCTACTTCTTCGAACTTCTACTGGCGCTACATCGCATGAAGGGATTTGGCCGCCTCAACGATATTCCTCCAAATGTTGTGTGTTTGGCTCCCTTTCGACGTTATCCATCCATCAGGTGCTCTTATAAGACGCCCTACTCTCCTTGGTGCCGACTCCAAAGCCTGAGTAGTGGTCCAGCATAATTAAGTAATGTTTTGTATCCAATACTCGGAACCAAAGGTGGTAACTTGTCTTATCAGGGCTTTGTGGATGTCCAGTTTTACTTTGCGCTATATATGAGGAGACTTTAATATTTAGCTGTTGGAAAATGATAAATGAAATGTCCGCATAAACGGGGTTTTTGTATCATCAGTGTAATTAAATTTATAGTTGGCATCGGCTACTGCAAACAAAACTACCTACAAACTACAATAATTTTATTTTTTATTTTTCATATTGTTGAGATCAACAGTGCAACAAAACACAATATTTTATGTCAACTCATCAACACTACAATGTCCAATTTTTATATTTTTATCTAATGTGCTGATACTAGCATTTAACCTACTTACAACAACAATAATGATGTTGAAGCAAACTTGACTCATCAACATTACAACATTTAAATTTACTGGATAGGAATGTTTGGTGTCATATTTTAGTTCTTATTTTTATATTTTCTTTTTCTCTAAGTTGCTGACAGTAGCATTTAATTGTATATTAAAGGTGAATATTAAATAAAATAAAATAGAATGAATTTAAATTTAATATTAACAATAAGTTGTTTATTCTCAATAACTAAATAGACCTCACCCGTGGTAATATATTAGTTAACTGTAAATCAAGACTATATTAAATTTACAATTTATGTACAAGAGTCTAAGATTTTATTTATTTACATAGAAATTTATTAAGATTTTAGCACACTCTATTTTGAGCTAAAGCTCATTCACAATACAGCGTGCCAAAAACTTATGATTTATTTATTTAAAAACAGTAAATACATCTGTCAGCAGGTGTTTAAATTCCATCCAGCAATTGGTCAACTTCGCCTGAGCTTTGTTTTGGTACCACTCGATCAGCAGCGGCCTCCGATTATGACTTCTTTATTTCCCAAAAACCAGATGAATTAATTTTTTTTTCGGTTAATAAATTTTTTCGGATGATGCGGCTAGGATATCGTAGCTTTGTTGCATTTGGTGCGCAAACAAATATGTAAATTTAAGTTAACAAAAAAAAAAAAAATAAAAAAATAGTTCACGAGAAATAATTTTCCATGTTTTCACCCAACATGTCTCGACGACGTTAATTTTAATAAAAACTAACTATCTAATCTAATTATTTCAGGACTCAAATATTGCTAATACCGATTGAAATGGCAAAAAACGATTAAAACATCAGTATTCGGAGGATCTGAATGCCTTATTCGGCAAATTTATAGCCATGAAGTTAAGAAATAATTTTGAGCCCAGCCACATAATTGCCTATCTTCAGGCAAAGCGAAAAATACAAAATATTCTAATGAACTGTTAAGTGTCATTCACAGTACACCCCATCCATTCGACTTGCAATTCTTTTAATAAATTAGAATGAACGCCTCTTAAGTCAAGGTATACGACCCAAGGTTTCATCCAGTCACAATTAGTGCAACACTTAAGCTTCCTAAGCAGACTGTTTGTTTTCTCTTCATTTTTAAATTAACTTTGATACAAAAAAAAATCATAAAATCTTTGACGTAGGGTGATCAATGATCTTTTACAAATGAAATTGTTTAACATAGAAAAGATGTAGTGTGATTCTGGACTATTATATATTTCGAACAAATTTCATTAATTCGGCTTTGAATAATTAATAAATTTCGTAGAAAAACTACCATGAAAAATACTTGCGGAAGGAACTATTGCAAAACTCGGTATCATTCACGCACCAATTAACATCTCTGTTTTCCCCCTTACTACATTTGTTATAAAATCTACAAAATTTTGTTAAAAACAAAAACCAAACATCTTAATTATCGTTAATGGGACGACAGGGACACATTAGTAATTTTTAATTACCTTAATAAAATTAAAATTAAAATTTAATAAATTTAAATTTATCTTAGGAACCTATCTTAGAATCATTATCTTACATTTATATTAAAATTTTGAATTTTCTTTTAATGGTTATTGCATTAGTTAAATTTGCCAGATTAATCTATATCCATTAAGATAACTGTTATTACGTCCATTTCCTTTCTATTATTTCTTTACGATTATTAATCGTAATTATAAATCTACAATTTTTGATATGGTATTTGCATAAATTATGTAACCTTATATCGCTTAAGCCTACTGTCTTCCACAGTAAAAAACCATCTAGGCGCTTTAAACGAATAAAAGGCCCAGATCGTTTTATTCAAGTTAAATGATTTAAGTTACTGAAATACAATTGTTTTTGAAATTTAAAAAAAAAAAATGTTTAAATTAACTCGAAAAATTCATATATTACATATATTTGATTTGCGTGATTGTCATGTTTATATTTGCGTGATTGTCTTGATTTTATTTGCGCTGTCGTAAGAAGTTCAGCAGCTCGAAAGTAATCATGTCAAAATCAATCAAATATTCGTATTTTCTAGAGTATGTATATCTAATTTGCGATCGAATGGAGGGTTGAGGTTGATTCTCACTATACGTTCCGGCTCCGTTCAATACCGGCTCTGTTGCGTTTACGTAAAATATGTTTGCCTTCCCTCCATATTGATGCAAACGTATTTTTGATGGACAGGCTGACACGTGTCGGAAACGGTAATACATTGTTGTTCTATATTACGTACAAGTGCATTCAGTTCAAAATTATGTTTCGTGTTTATATCTAAATATGAATGACGAGAAATTAATTGAATTTGTGAGAAAAAATACGGTCCTCTATGATTTGGAAAATTCTAAATATAGTGACAGTCATTATAAAGAGAAAATCTGGTCGGCTATTTCAAAGAAACTTAGTGCCGCATTGGGTAAGTAAAAACATATTTTCATAAGTTTAACTCATTATTTTAAGACTAAACTTATTAAATTGCACTGATTTTCCATTCAACAGCTCCTATTGGAGAATTAAAAAAATCTGTGTACATGTCTCTGAGTTGAAACGCAGCTGCTGTTCCATTAATTCCTTGTTAGGGGCAATTTTGTAAGGTAGAGTTACTACTAAACTATGCAATAAAAATGTAGTTAAGATAATTTTATCTGCGTATTTTGGTGCAGATTTTAATCTTCTATTATAAAATTGAAACTTTTGACCTAAAGGAGCAAAACCGTTTTCGAAGCATCTTCGAGCACGTGATAATCTTCGAGCACGTCATAATAATAAGGCCTTAATAAATTTAGTTTTAAGGGAAAAGTTTAATCTCCTACTATTATAAAATTTGCCTTTTGGTTCGTACCAGGAAGTTCTACGGGGTTGGGGATATATAACTCATTTTGTTCTATATAAAGCCCATTCTAAATTTGAGTGCGCTAAAATACCACCATCGCTGTTTTTCCCATATGTCAACCAGTACTAGGAGAACTATCGAAAAGGTTTTTTTTATAATTGAAAAATTGAGAGCTCGAATTAGCTGTAGTTTGTCACGATGTGTTTTTCATCAAGAAACGATTCAAGGAATCGTCAGCTTTATCAATAAAAACACATACACATTTTCAATTTCAATTTCAAATTTTTTTCTTTCAATTTTCGTTGCTACTTCGCTCACTATCCAAATTTCGGCACACATCTCGTGCACCGTATCATCTGTCAAAAATAAAATAGTATATCTATTAATATTCCTTTTCATTTTTTTTTGTATGTGGTAATTTATTCCGTCCCAGTCATTATATATTCCTATACAATTGTGCTGAATCATTTTTTCAGCAGCATTATCAATCCATCATTGGCACTGATGTGATGTTTTTTTTGTCAATTTCCCGTATGCACAAAGTCCAGCTCCATTCTTAACCTACAAAAAAAAAAAAAAAAAAAAAACCAGGAAAAACAATTACACAAAGAATTTTAATTCAATATAGGATTCACTTATCTGATTATCAGCAATCCATTCGTTTCTTTTCTCCATGGGTTCCCGTAATTCCTGAAAAACAATAATCGTAAAATAATTAATAGAAACACATAAAATAAATTAAATTGAAAGCAAAATAAATAGGAAAAATTCTTACCTGTCACAAATTCCCAACAATAACAACACCAATACAAATGGTGGTGTTTTGGGTTTAATTAGTTTTCGGTATGGAGTAACTTTAGTACAGATGGCAGTAATTGCCTTGTTTTTTTTGTGTTTTTTTTGGTTGCGTACATAAGTACAAGTTATTGGGTTGACATGGGGGTGGCGTCGCGATCGACCAAAACATAAAAAAAATTGTTGTTGTTATTCAGAAAAATAAGTATAAAAGCGGAGGCAAAAATATAAATCGGGCTCTTTTGATCTTTGATCATGCTACCACCACCACACAGAGTACAACACATTCCAGAAAATTTGGGTAAATAAATATTAATAATAAATAAATAAAGTTAATAATAGATAATAATAATATTAATGATAATAATAATATTAATGATAAATAAATAATAACATTATTGATAAATAATAATATTAATGATAATAATAATATTAATGATAAATAAATAATAACCTTATTAATAAATAAATAATATTAATAATAAATAAATAAACATTAATAATAACTAAATAATAATAATAAAATTACCTGTGTGTGTGTGGGGGGAAGAAAAAGATTTCAACAAAATCTGGGTGATCCCGAAGAACAACAGAACCAGGTGATTCCGAAGAACAACAGAACCAGGTGATCCCGAAAAACAACACAAACAAATAGGGTAATACGAACAACAACATCCTCCTGCAACTGATTGGCGGTTCAACGCGTACACGAAGTCTGGCGGCATACCAGACGTGTAGGTGTCTGGGGTAAGTACGGCAGTAACTTTAACCGGTGAGCGCAGGCCAAGATTTTTTTTTGTGGGAGCGCATATTTTTATTTTATTTTAAGGGATCTTCGGGTAATGAGCTCATCGTCCGCAGATCACCGATAATCCACCGGGAATACCCACAGTGAGTTGCGGATCACCGAGTTAAGGATACTGGGAGTCAGATCCCTTGACTTACACGTCGGGCAAACCAAAGGACAAACAAATAAACAATAATGTAACAAAAGTTTTGTTTGCCAAGTTTTTGTTAATAAATATTCATTATAACGTGTTTAAAAAAAAAAAAAGGCAAAAATATGTGTTGTTAATTAACTTATTTTCAGGGAGTGATAGTGTTTCCGCGGAAATGTGTGTGTGTGCTTGTGTATAGTTTTGTTTTTGTAAAATAAGGTAAGTGTCATGTGAGTGTGGTCCGGTACAAGTAGAGGAAAAGCGGCTTAAATCAAGTTTCCGTTCGGCATCGCCAATTACCACCCCTAGAGACTGTGCTGGCCAGCGCACAAAGCCGCGGTGATGTTGGCGGAGATATTCTGCTTGCGCGGGGAGCACAGGACACGGTTAACAGTTCGGTTCGTCCATCATCCACTGCTAGGGTGTCGTCCACGGCAACGTGCGACACGAAGTGGATGATCGGATTGGGGTTCTGCGATGACAGGGTGCGGACTCGGGCCTGACACCAACTCTTTCTAGGAGTAGCCAAGGCAACTTGGTTGCTGAATTGAGTTGGGCGTTTGGGTTCGGGTCTTATATTCCTGGTCCCCCACATACCGGATTGTTGGCGGTGGTCTGGTCATGCCTCCTTGGCGTAACAAGTTCCCAAGCAATTGGGAACATTCCAAATATTCCTAAATTGATTATCAATTCTTCTCCAGTCGTCTTCCGTGGGTGTGAACATCAACACACGTAATGTTTTTTCAATTATTTCATCGCAGACTTCTATACTGTTAAATGTCCCAGTCTGTAGCTGAAAGTTATTGTGCGGAAAAAATTGCCCGTTGCCAAAAAACTAAAAAAAAACAGACAATAGTAAAAATTTAATTTTTAGACTTTTACAATATTTATAAAATACTTCTACAATATACATATACATTTTTATATACAGGATTAACATGTAACAACCGATAGAATCAGTTGAGAGTTCAGTGCCGAAAAAAAGAAAACAATTGATGAAATTGGTTGGACAAGCTGATAAAAATGGTGCGCCAGTAAAAAAGTGGCGATACGAAGAACAAATGGGGTTTTTAAAACCATTTTCGTGACAACGAGAAACAATTGGCAATCCAGACGATATTGATATCAAAAATGAAGAAATAGAACGAGAGGAAAATACATGTGCTACTGGGACCCAGGAAAACAATTTAGTGCCTGAAGCACAGGAAAACTCGGAAGTGGTTACAAATTCTCCTGCTCAAACAGTATCTATGCCATTACTCTATGCCGCTACTGGAGTACTGATGAAATACCTTGTTGAAAAGCAAGAAGCAGAACAAACGAGTCTCCCTGCAGCAAGAGATTCAATAGATATATTTTTTGAAACTATTGCTGCTAAAGTTAAACGGTTCACGCCGTATTAGAGAAAAATTGCTGAAAGCAAGATCTTTAATTTGGTGCAAGATATGGAACTGGAACAAATTCAAACAACCAATCAACGTTCAAACGCACCTTCTCAGTTTCAACAATAACAACCCACTGCTTGCAAAAATTATAATTTTAACAACCTCGTACCTTTTCAACCGCCTACACCCTCCTGGTACTTCAAATTCTACAGCTGCTTCATACTTAGCACCATTTTATGATGATTCAAATATTGAAAAAAATAACTTACAATGAATTATATGTACGTATGTAAAAATGTTCTAGTATTTTATGTACTTCTTTCATAAAAAATTAAACAACTTACCATAAACAAACACAGAGTTTTTGTTTTGCCGTTATCTCTTCGCTGAATACTGTACTTTGTTTTATTATTGCTGTTTCAATGATGTATAGCAACTTGTGAAATTTATATTTTGATATGCGGAAATACAGAAAAAATTTGGTTTCGTCATCACTCAGTTCTATAAATAGTGTTGGATATTCCCCCTCAGTATTTCTTTTCTTTAACATATTGTGCACCCAAAACCGTCGTTTTTTTTCTTTTTAACTTTAGCTGGGATTAAGTTTTCGTCAGACCATATTTTGTCAACTCGCACACTACTTTTACTAGAGGTAATGAGATGGATCAAGAACGGGAATCAACCTTTATATTAAAACCTGAATTTCTGAGATTTTGTTAATATTTTCAAATTTCTGTAAAATTCCTGAAAGTCGATTTGTTAAATGTTTAGCACGGAAGTCCGTGCCGATGTAGTTTGGAACCAATTCAAATTTAGTTCTTCTTAAAATCCAAGGATTTAATATTTTTCAAGGCATTTGGCTAAAAATCTATATTTTTTTATTAGCATAATAGCGTTTTCGGTAAATTAGTATTCTGTAAGGAAAATATCTAATTTTAAGTTTAAATGCCGAGTGAATTTGACCTAAGTTGTAAGGAAGAATGATGGAACGAATTATGAAACTATTGAATTGTCTTACTATACGATGAATCATTTTTTCTTAAAGTCCTCGTATAACTCTTTTTCAGAATTATTTTATGAAGGTTTTAGAAATTTTCGTCGCCAAACATAGAGCATTAAAAGAGCTGTTTACAACATGCGGTCTTGTATTCGATTCTAGCAGCAGACCAACATTTAACCACGACTAGTGTTTCTGATTTGTCGACTTTTAGATTTCTCGAGAATGAAAACGAGAAATATATTTTCTTAGAATTCTTCGATTACAACGTCAAATTAAAAACCAACGTATCTTTACACTAATTTTTGAACTATGAATATTAAATGAAACTATTTTTTTGAATCGTAAATAATAAATTTAATAATTTAATTCAAACTTAAATCTTTAAAATTATACCAATTCAGAACATTTTACTTTGAGCTACAAATTCACAGCATTTTGAATTGTGTATATTTATTATTTATACATACGAAATAATAAATTAATAAAATATTTAGTTCTTAAAATAATAAATCATAAATGATTTTGAGAGTAAAAAAAAAATCAACTTGACTTACATTTAAAATAACTTTTTAAAAAGCATAAAGCATTTAGAGCCTCGTTGATGTTGATTTGATGGTTAAAAGCGAATTTTCAAAAATACTTATTTCCTTACTTAAAATTTTTATATTATCCTGAAAATGCGGTTGAACTTAAAACTCTTTCGACTTTTCCAAAATTGATAATTCCAACTGCTCTTGCAATGACAACGTATGATTTTCAGAACAGTTCGGAGTTCCCAAACTTTCGGAGCCATCGATAAACTCTTCCTCATTCGCTCCGTTCAGTTGAGTTAACAAATTCCTTGCTAATTTTAAAATTTCAGATTTTGAAGATGTATACTGAAAAAACATCCTTTTCTCGAATTTAAAATGATTGTGGATTATTTAGATACTTCAGTAGAGATACAAATACACTCAACTCAGTATTTGGTTTTTCAAGACTATTAAATAAAAATTTAAGAGCCCCTTCCATCGTTAACAAAGTGACATCTTCCCTACTGAGGCTTTTTACAGTACCAGAGAGAGGTTGGAGAATGACTAGTAATGTATTTGCGGTCTTAATGTGTTCTTCATTTATCATTTTCTCCAACTCTAAATCACACAATGCCTTCTTGATTGGTTCCTTGAGTCGTACAAATCGTTCAAGCATGGATTCTAATGAGTTCCACCTGGTTTTACAGTCCGCAATTAAATTTAATTGTTTTTTTCTCGACTTCGACGACTTATCGGAAAATGTTTACAATTTTCCTAATTTGAGTGATGGTAGCTGCCATTGTTGGTCGTAATAAATTATTTGAAATTTCGACGGTTTCTAGTTCTGAGTTTGAACTATTATCTGATCCTTATTATTTTCAGACTGTGAGGCTGACGATGATGGTGTGTTAATGACATATTCGTTTTTGTTAATATATGTATAAGACTTTAATAACAGCCAAATGAATTCCATGATTATAACACAGTTATTGGTGGGAAGGAGATAATTTACCAAATGTTTGCATCACAGCAGCCTATCCGACATAACGCTAATAATATCATTTTTCATTTCAATTCCAAATGATTTTAGTTTCTCGTTGACTAAATTTAAAATCATTTCCGTCGAATAACTTCCATTTGCAGGGATTAGGCCCAAATTATCTGATTCAGTGATATTATAATATATGTGAACATCCATAAACCTTTTGTTACTGACGCTAGTCCATTCGTCCAGGTATATGCTAAACAGTTTGTTACTGTTTCTTAGAAAATTAATTTTATTTAGTAACTCAAGTTTTTTAGTTTCAACTTCTTACTTTTTGTAATTCTGTGGAAAGAAAACCCATCAACAGCAACTAACTGAGCAATTACTTTACTCATCGACGGACACTGCCTTGACATGAATTTATCGATTTTTCGAATAGCACTGTTGATTTGAACAAATATCTTATGCGCGGGACTACTTCATCCACTGGTGCTCGGCTCTGGCTCTTTTCTTTCTGGCTCTCCAAGCCTATGAAGACCAGTGGTTGCAGATTCTTTATATAATATGGTTTTACCACAAATGCAGATGCATCTTTATTGTTTTTGGTTTGGTAAAATGTTTCCAAAGATCAACGTATTGACTTGGGTTATTCATTTTAATAGCTATTTGATGGAAAATGGTCAAACTTTTAACAACAATTTTAAAAAATAGCTATTTACATAAAATATTTTACTTACCTCAATAACTATTGTTTCTTGAAAATTTTTTGTTTATGATTGTTTTGCATTTCACACAAAATGTCAAACTATTTAGAGTGCAGTGGTACATAAATCTGACTTACTATCATTTTAGTTCTCTTTTGTTCCGAGAAGCGCAAAACTTTATATTTTTGATTGTTTTTAGTATATTTGACCGTTTATTTTTTAAATGAAGAAAAAATATTTTTCTCGAGGAAAATAAAAATTTTCTCGACAAATCGAGATTAGATTTTTGTTAAATTTCTCGAGAAGAAACACTAACCACGACCATGCATCGACAAACATAAAAAAAAAAACGATTTTGAATAGACAATCGTTCGATGGGCTGACCACCTACTACATTCAACAAAACGTTATAAATACGGTTCGAAAGGTACCAGTTGAGACGCGATAAGCTCGATTCCGGCCTCTTAGCCATAGACATTTTTATTTATTTTAAAAGTATTTAGAATTTTAATCTCGACTGCAGACAATTTAGACACTTACCAACAAAAAGCATAAAACATACTCAAACTTTCTCTTCGTTATTGCAGTCCGCAGGCTTACAGGTACCAATTTTAAACGTATTAGCTCAGATATTCTTAACGGTAATAGCTGATTTAGATTCAACGACATTCGACGCCCGATAAAAAATTGAAGCCCAACATAGGAGTAGGTACAAAGGCAAAAAGAGAAAAATTAATCATCTGCTTAAAAAAGTCAATTGAAACCCGATAAACAAACCCAAAAATCGTCGTCTAGTTTTTTTTTTTTGCAGATGTCGAGTTTCTTCTTTTTTTTTGTAAAATCGTCGATGCTTGAATGAATAACTATAATAAGATTACATAAGCAAGAAAACCAATCATTTGTTCTGCTTCTGCGAAAATCTTTAAATGTAAATCAGTCTTAAGTAGAACGTTTTTACTCGGCTCTTAATGAAATTTAATTTGTAAAATTCTAAATCTGTCCAAGACAAGTTCGGTGGATAAAATCCTAAATTCGATATATTTAATCACTAAATTTTTTAAGTTTCAAAATAATTCTACGGTCAATGGAATTTAATTTTTCATGGAGTGAATTCGAGAATTGGCCCCTTTCCTTTCCTACAAGTTGATAAGGGAAGCAGCTAGGAATGGGAATGACACAATTAGCTATTTTGGTTTATATTTTGTGCGATGTGTTATCCATTATATTTTGTGTCCCCAATACATAAATAACAATTCGAATGCTTTTATTATTTATATGTTGGGTTTGAAAAATCTAATAGTCTTATTGTCGAGTGGATCTATCGGACAAAAAAAAAAAGCCTCGAACTCAGATCTCAAACAAATAATCACAGTTCGCTTTGATCATTCACTCAAATATTATATGATATACATGCTACATTTTCTGGTGAAAAATTGTCCACCACGAAGTTAGCAAAATATTATAATTTTTAGTTAAAATTAATTTTTGTTTTGGTTTATTGGTAACCCTGGTCAACTTTTTGGTTCTAGTTGGAAATAATTCAATTCATATAGCTAACTTCGCAGTGTACATTTTTTCACCAGAAAATGTAGTATGTACGCACCTTGAATCCCTCATTAGGAATTCGTCTTATTCCTGCTAAATTGACGGAATTCAAAATTGAATTCATCATTTAGTTTGCCTACTTTACGCTGGATACGCTAGACCACTTTTTTTTGTGTTGCATAGGTTTGCTTTGTGGAATTTATGATTATTTTGACTATTTATTTGGCAATTAAAAGTATAAGAAATATTTGTTACATAAGCTTAATGTAAACAAACCCACATACCAATATTTTATTTGCGAAAAAATGTATTTCGCCACAAAAAAATTCAAATACTACCAACCATTGAAAACCAATCGAATTCCAAACATTGAATTCCATGGCAATTTTACTTGACCAAATTTGAATTTTAATTTCAATTCCAATTCCTAGGTCAAATAAAATACGACTATGATTACTATATCAAAGCTATGTAGGTTTTTTTAATCGGTACGAATCTTTACTTTTGAGCGGTTGGTATCGCGTTTCCAAATTTTCCAATTGTCAATTTCGTTTTTTTCGGTTTCCTTGAAGGGTACCTTTCTATAAAACATGAAATTTTGCTGCAAACGTACCTTATATTTACGTTGAAAAATTCATTTTTATTTTCTTGGTGGTATTCGAATTTCCAAATACAGCGTTTGGGCGTTTTATTTGAATGGGCGTTTTATTTGATTTTCGTTTTCCTTCATTTTCAAAATGTTCGTATTTTCAACTACTCCCGATTAAAGCCCCTAAGAGTTTTTTACGGTGAAAGACAGTAGTACGCTGTTCAATGTGTCAATCTGACGTGAAAATTTAGTTTGACGAGTTTCGTAAATATTTTAGTGCGTATAACTTCATTATTTTGTATCTGACAACATATATTTTTTACAAAAAAATTTACTTCCATAGTTGATTATCTTCAAATTGTCAAAATTTATCTCCACATTTATCGTCCAGGAACATAAAAATGTATAGAAATAAAATAGAGACATCATCAAATTTAATTTCACTTCAGCAGCGTACCGGACTTTACATTTAAATCTTAACATCACGTACAAATAGTATAACGTTTACCAATGAACGATACTCTTTGATTTTCAGTAATACACAGTTCAAATATTTCATAAATATTTATTACGTTATGAATTCTATTGAAATTGTATTCCTAATGTCACGTTCAAATCAATTATATGAAATATTTTTTCGAACTATTTTTACGTAATAAAACTAGGAATGAATGTGAGGTAACGATACTCTCTTTTTAATCACCACTCTACCACTATACTCTAGTACGTATGTATAAGGACATAGTAATATATTTTTGTTAAGGGTATACCGATAATCCCTTTTAAGTCCTTTAAAACTAAATTTCATAGAAAATAGTTTGACTAAGAAATTTTAGTAAGGGACATTGAAACACCGACAAAATCACCTACACATATCCAACTAAAATCAATTTCAATGAAAATAAACTGAAGTATTTCACAAAAACAAAATTGACGAGTTAACATTTTAAGGGTTAAAAACGTAATAACAATAATAATAATCATAAAAATAATGGAAATGTGAAAATTTTTGTCGAGTACAAAGAATCTATGTGTTATACATATATAAAGAGAAGAAAAGCAATCAATAAGGATGATGGGAAGGAAATGCTACTCGAAAGAATGTCATCTTATTATTTTTCTGAATGTTGGAGAAAACATGATTCAGTTCAAAATTTTGCCAAAAGGAATTTTTCTATCGATGATGGGAAATACTCGTACAAGACAGAAAAAAATCATGCATGATTGTTTTGATTGAAAAAATATTTCATTGTGATATTATTTAAAGAGGTGTTATTATGTATTATTATAATCCTTAACAATATACGACGAGAAAATTCGTGTGAATGAAAAATTTTGCTACGCATACAAATTCAATTAAAATCTAAACACGTATAATGGTTTAATTTCTAGCATACAATTATTTACGATTATCATCAGCAATTGTTTACATTTTAATGTCATAAATATTTGCTGGACGTTCGTTTGTTTCACTAAATATCACTTAATCTCTACATACATTACAAATATTTGGTTATTAGCTAAATGAAATTTCGTTTAAAAAAATTGGTCAAACATATTTTGTTACAAATTGGAGTCTCCGTTTGCTAAATTTACAAAACTTTTGAAAGCAATTGGTTTATTGATTCATTTTAAAAAATTGACCTGCAATTTAGGGGCAAAACACCGAAAAATGCCAAAATATTCAAAATACGTTGATTGGTGTTAAAGTAATGTAATAAATTAAAAACTTATTTTTTATTTTTTTGTTTTTTTTTTATTGATTTATAGAACTTCAATCTTTCATATTACTATTTTGTTGGACCGCCTTTTGCTTTTATTACACTGGTACAACCCCGCAACTGATGTGCAAAAAAATTGGGCAAGCAATTATTTTTTTTTACGCCTACCGTTCTTGGCCGTCATTAGGGTGCAGATGTTTTATTGCCTGTAATTTATTTTTGAGTATAAGTAGTGCATATTTTGTAAGATTAAGTTATTCTGTAAGTGATCCTAGACAAATAAAGAATAAAGTGCAATTTTAGTTAAAAAAAATGGGAAAAGTTAGTGACCAGTGTAAAAGCAATATGTTGATTTTGACGCGAGAAAAGTTAACCACGCGTGAAATAGGTGAAAGATTAAACATTCCTAAAAGTACTGTCGCGTGGAATATTAAAAAAATCGAGAGATAGGCGGTACACAAAGAAAGAAAGGCTCTGGAAAGCCCAGAAAGACAACGCCAGTAAAAGATCGTTTTATACTATTACAAAGTCGTCGGAACCGTTTTAAAACTTCATCGGACATAAAACAGGATCTTGAGCGAGCAAGGGAAAAAAATTTCAGCCGGCTTAGTGAGAAAAACACTTGTTAAAGCTGGTTTGAGAGCAATTAAACCAGTCCAGAAGCCTGAGTTCACATTACTAGTGAAAAAAAAAACGTTTGCTATGGGCCCAGGAGCATGTTAATTGGACTCCAGAGATGTGGAATGATGTGATTTTCTCCGATGAATCAAAATTCAAGCTGCATGTTGGAGATGGAAGAATTCTCGTAAGGAGAAAACCTGGCGAGAGACTTAGCAACGAATGTCTTTTAAGACTTCCACCGAAAAAAGAAGGAGTTATGGTCTGGGGATGCTTTTCTGGAAATGAAACCGGTCGATTGTGCTTCCTTAGTTCCAGCGTTACAGCAGCCGTTTATCTGCAGCTCCTTCAGAACGAATTTGAGCCTTCTGCGTTAAAGCTTTTTGGCGAGACTTGCAAATTTATTTTTCAACAGGACAACGCTCTGTGCCATACCGCCAAAATTGTGAGTTATTAATTTTGAATTGTAGATAGATAAATTGGCTTTCAGATAAACATAAATAATTTGTTAAAAACTTGTTTTTTTTTCTTATCTCTTCATTTAAAGGTAAAAAAGTACTTAGAAGAAAAAAGTATCGATGTGTTGAGCTGGCCCCCGTATGGTCCAGACTTAAATCCAATTGAAAATATTTGGTCTATAATGAAGCTAGAAGTAGCAAGAAAGCACCCAGAATCGATTGAAGCTTTAAAAAGTTTGTTGATGATGATTTGGGAATCCATATCTCCTGCGACTTTGAAAAATTTATCAAATTCAATGAATCGGAGGTGCATCGCTGTAATAAAAGCAAAAGGCGGTCCAACAAAATATTAATATGAAAGATTGAACTTCTATAAATCAATAAAAAACAAAAAAAAAAAAAAAAATAAGTGTTTAATTTATTACATTACTTTAACTCCAATCAAACGTATTTTGAATATTTTGGCATTTTTCGGTGTTTTGCCCCTAAATTGCAGGTCAATTTTTTTTTTCAAAAAATTACGTCATACATGTATTTAAAATGAAACAATAAACCAATTGCTTTCAAAAGTTTTGTAATTTTAGCAAAAAAAGACTCCAATTTGCAATAAATTTGTTTGCCCAATTTTTTTTTACCAGCACTGTACATTGACGGTTATCAATATTATTATGATTACTCACAAAAATCTAACAAAAAAATTTGCTATTGGAGATGTGCGAAAAGAATATCGGTTCATTGTAAAAGTTCTGTCAAAACCATTATAAATTCCAACGGAAAACATGAAATAAATGTTCACAAATTACAACATGAACATGATCCTCAACCCGCATTAGTCCACCTGTCAATGGCGAATCATAAATTGAAAAATTGTGCCAAAACCTCATCCAATTTACCCTCACAAATTATTCGTAATGTTACTGTGGGCTGTGAGCCAAGTTCCCGTGAATATTTACGGAATAAAAACGCACAAAACAAGAAAATTTATCGAGTACGGTCTAGCGTTCAAATATAAATGAACCAAATACCCTAATAATGATATCCATACCAGATGAATTAAGATATTTGGATGACGAGCTTTTTGTTTTAAGCGAGAAAACATTCAATGACGATAAAATCATTATTTTAGGAACTAGAACCAGCTTTAAATTTTTAGCACAAGCTTCAATCTGGATAATGGATGGAACTTTTTACGTAGTGCCAATAATCTTTAGACAATTATTCAGCATTCACGGGGTTATTGAAGGACAAGTCTTTCCTTTACTTTTTTGTTTTGTAAGGTTCCAATTATCACTTAGGCAATGGTAATCATAATGTTTTGGCGGTTTGGATATTGAATATCGAGTTCGGTAATATTTTTATGATTCCTATGTCATAAAAGGTAATAAAATAAATTTATTTTCGATTTGTTTCATGTCCAAAGATAATAAGCTTTAATGAAAAATAATTTCATTCATGATAATTTAAATTTAAAACTTTATGGTAGATATTGGTGTTTTGTTTGGAATTTGGTTTCGGATTTTTGTTTTACCATTTAAAATAGATGTCGTTGGTCGGACCAAGCTCAGTCCGAGTTTACAACCAGAAAGTAAACTTTATTTGTTTATGGTTTATTCAATAATTATTTCGAAAAAAATGCACTGAATGTACCAGTACAGATTATGAAGATAAGCTTCAATGGATTCTTTGATGGAATGGCCATACAATTTAGACGAGGATAGATACATCCGGCATGTTAAATGGAATGCCTATATAAACCGGAGCCATTACAAATACGTGAGAGGAGTTTTTTTTTTTTGAGTTGATGCCAAGTGGTTAATTTGGAGATAGTAAGAATTAACCTGAGTTTCTTTAAATATTTATTTTTTTGTGTTTTGGATATCCAAATATTTTTTTTATCTAAATTAAGTGGTGGACAATAATATAAGTGGTGTAAATAAATTGTTAATAATAAAGAGAAACATTAAATCTAAACTTTATAAAAATTAAAAATAAATCAAAATAAAAGTTAAAAGAACTCGACTTAATAAATAAATAAATAATTTTTGTGTGAAGAAATAAAAAAAAATTACCGAATGGTAATTATAATTTGATAATTTGCTAAGTGGTCGTGGATTTCCGCTATTATTTTAAGAAACGAGATACATCGGCTAAAAATCATCACTCGATTGTTTCGGGAAACCCTATTCGATTTGGAATCCAAAACCACATGGTTTTTCATGGATGGATGTTCCGGAAGTATATGTATGGCCTTGGCGGAAATTCATCGGATGACTAGAAAACCACCAGTTAATTTAATTTGCTCCGAAGAATATTATAATTAGCAAATAATTAGTTGTTAGATATATATTTGTATTAGTTTATATTATACATTCTTTTTTTTATTTTAATTTTAATTAATTATTATTAATTTTTTTTCTTTCCATTTAAATTTAATTATATTAATTTTAATTCTATTCATAATTTTTTTTTGAATTACGTTAAGTTGTTTTCCAATTTCTTATTAAATTTTTGGTTAATAAATTAATTTTTTTATAAAATTTAGTTCATTAATTTTCGTCTGATTTTCTTTAATTTTGGCACGCTACAGTTTAATGACATGAAAATATGTTATAATGAATTATTCTATGAATTACATCGTCCAGCAATCGCATTTAATGTAAACATAAGTCCACAAATCATTATAACAGATTTCGAGATAACCATACATCGTTCTGCTTTGGATTTTTTTCCGGATACAAAATTTAAGGGATGCTTTTTTCATTTTGGCCAGCCAATATGGAGGAAAATTCAAAAACTAGGATTAACTAAAAAATATGGTAATTCAGAAAAATTTTCACAACAAATTCGAATGCTCAAAGCTTTAGCTTTTCTACCTCCCGACTGCATTCCCCAATATTTCGAAGATTTTGAGCGCTCATTAGATGATGAAGATGTGAAGAAAGTCGCAAAACAATTTAAGCAATGCTACATTGCCGGAAAAGCAAAATATAAACCTGATTTCTGGTCCATAAACGAGTCTATTCTTAATAGTTATCCTAAAACTCAAAACTCAGTCGAAGTGGCATAGACGAATAAAAACAATAGTTGAAAGAAAGCACAGTGGAGTATATAAAATAATTGAAGAATTAAGAGGTGAACTAGTCCTTTCACACAATAATATAAGAAAGATCGAAGCCCGGAGAAGAAATTAGACCTCTTAATAAAAAAAATATTATGAAATATAAACGAATTAAACGTATGCTAAAAAAGCAATATAAAATGACTAAATATGAATTTTTATCAAAATTGGCAAAGATCATTGTTTTGATTAATAAATAAAATGTTTAAATATAATTTATTGTTTGATTGTTTTGCTTACTTTACTTCTTTTCTGCGGCTGGCGGCACTCCTAACTCTTAAGTGAATCACATTTTACGTTCTATCTTAACAGGTTACGGCGAAATCGTAGAGGTTCGAGGTCCAATTTATTTATATCGACTATGTAAACATTACTCAGCACCAGGACATCCTATACTACTGATATATAAGATGGATTGGCCCATAAATTCAGCACTCTCATTTCAAAGGAGTCATAGATGTATTTTAGGATAAATTTAATTTTATGGAAAATATTGGAATTTTAGAAATTGGAATTTTGTACTTTGGAAAACTGAAAAAAAATTTAATAAAATTTTTGGAATAATGGAATTGGAATTTTTTTTTTTTTTTGGAATTTTGTCCCCATCCCAGTGAGTTAAACTAATTTTTCATGATCACAGTTAACGAATTTTCATTATTTTATATAACTATATTTCAGGTTTATAAAGTTATTCAGAATGTCGAAGGAAGCGTTCAAATACCTCATCGCCGAAATTAACGACCATCTACCAGTGGTGGCTCGATCATCGAGTACCCCAAACATTTTAAAATTGGCTGGAGCTATCAGATTATGTGCTCAAGGGAGCTACCAACAAAGCGTTGGGCAAGATTTTTTCGTGGGATTGTCACAATCATCGATATCCGCTACATTAAGTGAGGTGCTGATGGTGTTAGAAGCAAAAGTTTGCCCCAAATGGGTTTCGTTCCGACAGACAAACCGTGATAAGGAAGCGGCTGCCAATTATTTTTATAGCCGAACCGGGTTTCCTGGCGTAATCGGTTGTGCTGACGGAACACACATCAACATCGTACGACCAGCAGAAAACGAACATCTTTATTTTAACAGGAAAGGACACCACAGCTTAAACACAATGATTGTAATATATGTACTTATACATACTTACGAGTATACAATAAATATATTTACTAACACATATTTTTTTAAAACTATTTTTTTAGGTGTGTGACCACGATAATGGCAGTAGATCTGCGATATGGATGTGCTTCCCATGATTCGCTTGTTTGGAGTTTATGTGACTATCGGCAATATTTACAACGGATGCATCGCGATAAGGAAAATACCAATTATTGGTTGCTCGGTAAATATAAAATTAAACAATTCGATATACTATTTTTAATTTTTATTAACTTTTATTATTAGGCGACTCTAAATATCCATTCGAACCGTGGCTCCTAACGCCAATCAGAGCCACAAGTGAAGGCAGCAGAGAAGCAAAATATAACACAATCCATTCGAAAACCAGAAATATCATAGAACGTACAGTTGGAATTTTAAAATCACGTTTTCGGTGTTTATTAAGCGCCAGACAATTACACTACACGCCAAAAAAGGCCACCCAAATAATAAATGTTTGCGCAGCTCTCCACAATATTTGCCTTCACTTCAGAGTTCCGTTTGACGAAAGTTCTGAAGTAAACGTTAATGACGATGATGCCATGCAACATGAAAGCCAAGCTTCAAATGAAAATGGTGAAAGTAGTTTGGCAAGTCAAATAAGAACTAGAGTATTGAATGCTGTAACATAAGCTTTATAAGAAATAATAAAGACAGTTGTTTCAAAATAAAATATTTTATTTAATTCATTTCAATTTTTCAATTTCAATTATCACATCAATTAAGTATCTATTAATAAAAAATGTTCTTATAAAACTAAAATTTTGTTTTTCATTAAATTCATTTTCAGTTTGACGTACAATCTCTTACATGTACATAAATATTTTATTTGTATCACAATGTTATTACTAATTTTATTTTATTACAACTATTTACATACTTATGTAGGTAATTTCTAAATAACTTTTTTTTTTTTTGCAAAACGTATTTTTTTTGCAAAACGTTAGGCGGAGATTAGGGCAGTGAAACCTACTAAAAATTAATTTCCTATATAGATAACAAGGCTCCTTAGCTTTGAGAAGTTTAAAAATAAAAAGACAAACGCGAAATTCGTAAAAAATAGATAAACTACATTCTAAAACAAGGCTAGAGTAGGCAGAAATATGATCGAAGTTCCTAATGCCAAAAATAAACCTGGTACAAGCATTGAAACATCTTTGGAGAACATTCATATTTTCCTGAAGCATACCGAATAAAACTATGTCACCGTAAATAAAATGAGGAAGAAGAAAAGACAAAAATAATTTTTTCCTAAACTGACTATCATCACATACATTTAATAACGCAGTAGAAGCGCTATGAAATTTTCTAAACCCAGATTGGAAGCAACCAATTAAACTATTGGTAGATTGAATTTGATTTTTAACAACTATCTCGAAAGCCTTAGAGAGAGAACTTAAAATGCTAATTGGCCGAAAATGGGATAGCTCTAAAGGATTACTGATCTTTGGGAACGGGATTATTTTACTTAGCTTCCACTGATCTGGATAGGAAGAGGACGTGAGAATAAAATTGAAGATATGTAACAAGTATTTTGAGACGAAAGGGAAAACTACCTTAACAAATTTTAAATTGACGTTATCCAGACCAGAAGATTTCAATTTAACCTTCCAAATAGCAGATTGTAAATCCTCGAGAGAAATATTTGAAAACGAAAACGAATTAGAGGACGCGTTAGAGAACAAATCAACGGAACTACTGCCCGAGTTCAGACTAGAGCAAAAATAACTATTAATTTCATTGGGTTTGAAATCCCCACTAGAACTAATCTTGCATCTGCCTAGGCCTAAATTACGAACATTACGCCAGAAAACCTTGGGAGGAAGAGAGGAGTCTAACTTGTCCTTGAAAAAAATACGTTTAGCAATTCGAATTAACCCTACAACTCCGTTACGAGCCTGCTTGCTTGTAATCTAAATGAGACTGACTATTAGGACACCTTTTCCATACACGATATTTACTAACTCTAATATTTATGGCATTCGGAATTACCTGAGACAACCAAGGCGGAGATTTTGCTTTGCAAGTAACCTGTTTAAGCGGAACGCAACTATTAAACACCAAACTAATACACGAGTTGAAAAATTCTATTTGGCTAGTTGCAGAACTAAGGCAAAAAATATGCTCCCAAGGAACTGAGTTACAAACTAAGTAAAGGCGGGAATTGTGTATACTAGAAAAATCTCTAAAGCTAAAACTCTTAGGTTTAGGTGGAGAGTAAGAGTTTACAGAAAAAACTAAAAGATCATGATGGGATCCCATACCGAGAGACAACTGATTGAAAAAACAAATAGAGTTATTAGTAAAAGATATGATATGATCAATAAGGGAATAAGATGCCCCGCTAGCGGTTGGACAAGAAAACGTTGGTGCCACAGTGTTGTGTACGGATAAATTAAGACTATTTAAAAGGTTCAAATAATCTCAAGCGATTGTCGGAAAATAAAACAAGGTAGGAGCAGATCGCCAGCTTTCATCCAGGCGAGCTTCGTACGGTCGAGACAAAGTTCTAGAGATAATGAGCTAAGATGTTGGGTATGTAACAATATTGGCCACATCTCGCGAGATTGTTGGGAAGCAAGAAGGAGGCAGCAAGGATCGGCAGCTTCTACGCAAAGAGCACCTGGCAGGCATCAGATGAACGAATGGCAACAGTCGGTAAAGTGGAAAGGTTAGAAGTCAGTTTGAATTAACGTACGAGGCGGTAGCAGCATAACAATAAAGGGCGATGTTGATGTGAGAAAATGAATCATTACGCTTGATACTGGAGCAACTCATACGATTGTTCGGGAAGACTTGATGGGTGGGGCTATACAGCTGGTTGATAGATTAAAATTAAGAATGTTAAATCGAGATAGTGCAGCGATAAAAGCGAAAAGATTGTGAATATAAGGATCAGTGAAACTCTTTTCCCACACGAAGTTCTGGTTGCAGATATCATGCTAATGATATGGCTTCGTGTTGGATTTTCTACGAGAAGTATTGAGTAGCGAGAACACCGAGCTGCCACTTAATTTCAACAGTATGGATGCCAGAGTAAGGCGAGTAACCGTCAGCCATGCGAAGAGCTGCCACCCAAGTTAGAAACAACTGTAGAGGTAACCAATGAAGGGTATCCAAGGATTCCAAGATGGGCAATTGGTACGGCTTGGGGCAATTGGTACGGAAAGGAGGATTCGGCGTCGAAATTGCAACCAGTATGGACGGCACTAGTGATGTTCCAAATCGATCTAACCAAATCCTTTTAACCTGATCTTTTGATTGATCGAAAAGTCAAACTGGTTAGTTTAAAACGATTAGGTTAAAAGATCGATTTTGTTCGTATGTTGTTCAATTTTCATGTTCAATATTTAATTCGCTTAATTGTTTATTCGTTCAATCGTTCAAGTAGCTCGTATCTCCCACTCACTCTCTACTCTCTGTATATTATTATCTGTCTGTATATTCTTCTCCATCATTCATTTCATTTTTATTTTATACGGCAAAAATATATGTATGTGGTTGTAGAATCCGAAACAATCAGCTATTAGCTACATAAATATGCGCTTGTGCTAAAAAGAGGAAAATATCTGGATAAGATTGTTTGGACGAGTACTTTTGCATTACTTTTTTACTCGTTGCTTTATGAAAAGAGAAAAAAAATCTATTGCCAAAGCACTAGTCTATATAGAGTGAGACTGGATGATTTTTTGTATGCAAACACAAACATCGTGAAATACTAAAATAAATTGGTATTTCGTATTCATTTGACATATACAAAAACACTATTATTGTCAGAATAGTTATTTGTGTATCAAGAGCGCAAAGTGCCAGTTTGTCACGCGAGAAAGGAAATTGCTGGCCGACGGGACGGAGGCCAGCAACCTTTCGAGCGTGACAAACAACTTTGCCGACGTGTTTCACACTTTATTTTTCCTACAATCATTTTAAAAAATATAACAAAAAGATAATTTTGTAGTAAAATTTACTATACTGACAATACGATTTTATTTTAGGACCGACATTTTGTTCAATCGAGTATTCAAAGATTTTTTTTATTTTTCATAAAGAAAAACAAAAATTTGGTTTGATGTTTTATACAAACATTGATGTTTTATACAAACATTAGTGCGGTTTCAAGTTTTGTCACACGTTTCTAAGAGAAACGTGTGACAAAGTAATTTGTTTATTAACTGTCAAAAAACAGACACTTTGGGCTTTGAAAACAGAGAAACAAAGCCTGCTTTTCACGGCGATTGTAGGAAAAAAATATTTGTGCTGACACAACAGAATAATGGTTTTGTTTTGAAATTTTCTGTGGTTATGATTTTATTTTCTACATCAGGCAAATTTTAAGGAAATTGGAGTCAAAGCAGTCCACTAAGTAGCCTGCAGCCTGACTGATCCTGCAATGTATTGAAATGGATTTAAAAACAGGTAAAGTAAAAACATAAACAAATGGCACAACCGGTAAATTTCGCTAATGCCTAGTTGCCTAAATCAAATTTATTAATGTAGTGTATTTCAAATCATTGACAAAATGAAAGAACCTCAACAACAAAGTAGGAAAACAAATACTATGTGGACATTTCGAGAGAGGCAGTTATCTGGGTTTGGTTGAAAAGGCAAAGGTTTCTAGTCCTTTGAATGTTAAACGGACGCATATTTTCAGTCATTTTAAGAAACGTAAGTATTGATATAAAATAGATTTTGCAGTATTAACAAACAATCTCTGTTATTGTATAAATTTAAAATTTTCAATTCCCACGTTTGTTAACGGACGTAGAAATATCTAAGAAGCAGGAATCGCAACCACAGAAAAATACTGTCTGATTTGGTTTGGCGGTTTCAGAAGTTGTGAAATCGTGGTTTGGTATTGGTCGACGGTTTGATCAAATAAGTGCAACAAATATTGGGTTGAATGAGCAGAGGGTTACGGCGTGTTCGATTTATTATTTAATTATTATCCGGGAAACCACAAAAATTATTCGCGTTTCAAATTACAGTTTGACGTAACCCAAAACCCAATTTTATGTTTTGTGGTATGTTATGGGTTTCTTCAACATGTCGCTGTATGGCGGTTTGATATGGTATGTTACGGTTTTATGGTTTGTAGTTTCCAGCCCTGCTTAA
This sequence comes from Tipula vernalis, assembly GCA_958295665.1. Lineage (NCBI taxonomy): Eukaryota > Metazoa > Arthropoda > Insecta > Diptera > Tipulidae > Tipula > Tipula vernalis. The sequence continues at coordinate 305,022,731 of OY282558.1, forward strand.
AAGACAGAGACATGGTAATGAACTTCAAAGTTTTTGATTGAAAATCGTAGCTAAGCAATACAAAACAAACTTAAGATTGTTGATAGACGTTGATTGATTGTAAGATTAATTGATTAAATAAAAATATTGTGTTTATTCTAAAATATACGTTAATTAATTTTGAGTTGTCCATTTCTTTTGGGTTAACATTGAAAACAATGAAATTGGGCGGTGTTACATGCAGACAACTGTGCTGAAAAATAAAGACAAGTCAATAATCAACAACCAAGGGGTTAAAATCGTAAATACATATCCTAAAGTTGTAACAACTGCTAAACCGTGTTTTATCCAGCTGGGGTGTATTCAACACCAGCTAATCCATTCGTCTACATTCTGTATAAATTATATGTTTTATTATTCTATCTTTAGTTATACTTCAAATAATTTAATTACCATAATTGATAACAAATGTCATTATTGTTGTTTGTTGTTGTATTTAATTGGTCATTGAACTCTATTGTGTTATAAATTATTTATAGTCAAAGCTTAGCGGTAATTGTCAATTTTTGTAATAGATGTCATTAATAAGAGCAAGTTGATGTTGTATACAAAAAATATATAAGCTTTTAAAAAAGTTAAGTTATCAAGGCAATAAAGACAGTACGCATACAAATATTGTAAAGAAAAGATCAAAACTAAATTAAACATTAAAAATAAAGAAACTTGTTTAGAATAATCGACATTGTCTAATTTATTTATCTGGCCATTTTGGAAATAAAATTTTGTTTGAGTGGTTTACAATTGAGGCTAGACAAGTTCGTTGAGTTTTCAAGAAATATATCGCGAGTGTAATTGAAATAGGTTCCCTTTTAAGAAATTCAAAGAGACGGTCTAAAAAGGGTAAAATTGTGCAAACGCTCGCTGTAACAGGCGGTTTCCCCGTTACGGCGATCTATGTATTACTTTTATTATGTAGTTGACTCCGTATAAAACCGATTTAAAGGGTTTTAGCTGATTTTATTTTGTTTACTCAATTTTGCTGAAATTTTTCCCAAAATTGGCAAAATGGAGAATTCGTTACTAACTAATTAACTATAATGTCGACCAACTTTAGAATTAAAATTGAGACGGGAATAATTCGAATAATCATTTAGAATGATGCTCTTAGAAATAATGTAACTTGGAACCTGTTTGGAAGGTGAGCTGTAATGTATGAGCAATTTTATCTATAGAAATCAAACGTCTTTGTAGTTACAAGGTACAACTAATTCTCTCTATTTTATGTAAGTTTAAAAATTCATTGAAGATGAGTTCATTAATTTTTAGCAATTTTTTAAAAATTAGAGCTATTTTATTTATTTTAGTTATGGTTTTCACCGCTATTATAAATATTAGCGGTGGTGATCGGGAATAAAAATAATTTAGAATTTAGATTCTGTTCTAATATAACGAATTTGTGGCTGCCATTTTGGTTTACGAGGTATTTTTCTACTAAGAGATTTGAAAATTTTTCTGTTAATAGTGGTGATTTCCATATTTTGTTATTTTAATTGGCTAGAGTTTTAATGTGTTTTTTGCTCGATTTGTGTGATATACGATTTTTTGTGATTTCAATTTCTGAACGTGTATTTTTATGATCAATAGACAATAGATTTATTAAGTTTTGGACGATAACAAAAAACAATACAAATTATGTGTACGTCACGAAAGCGAAGTGATATCTGGCTCTATTTCTCTCCTATCGATGATAGCAAAGCTAAGTGTGACCTATGCAAAACAGTCATTTCTTACAAGGGAGGCGCGATATCTAACCTAAAACGACACATTAATAGTAAGCACCATACGGTTTTACCCCGCAGTTCAAAATCAGCGCAGTCTACCAATAGCGCAAACTTACACCTATTGATGAAGCTGGAGCAAACGAGTCTACACTCCCAATAATAGCTAGCCTCAACGAGGGTCGTATATTCAAGCCCTGTAATATCAACAGAAACTCCAGGTCCAAGCTCCCAACAAATTATAGAAGCAAGGCCTATTTCTGCATCCTTACGGCTAGAACAACAAACAATAGCTAATTTTATAGTAAGACCAGCATCTATCGCCAGACAAAGAAGAATTAATACTGCACTACTAAAATTTATAGTTCAAGGCTTACAACCTTTCTCGGTAGTCAACGATAAAGGTTTCATTGAATTTACGAAAGCTCTCGATCCCACATATCAATTGCCATCTAGATCAGCGGTTACAAAATCTTTGTTACCACAAGCTTACGAGCAATGCCTAAAAAATGTAAGCGTTTTTGTAAAACAAGCTGAACACATTTCTGTAACTACCGATATTTGGACTTCCATAAACACTAAGAGTTACATGGCGGTTACTGGCCATTTTATTACTAAAGACTGGCAAATGGCCAGTGTACTCTTAGATTGCATGGACATATCTTCGTCGAGACATACAGCCGAATATTTAAAGGAACAGTTAAGTAAATGTTTTCTAAATTTTGAAATTGATAAAAAAGTAAATGCCAATATACCTGACAATGCTGCCAACATGTCAGCCGCTGCTAAGGCTATGAAAATTGAAAATTTGAGATGTTTTACACATACCCTTAATTTAGTGGTCCAAGATGGGATCAAAGAAATCGAAGTGATTCAAAAAAAATAAAAACCGTTGTGGAACATTTCCATAGGAGTACGTTGGCAACCGACCAATTAAAAATTATGCAAATTCAAATGAATGGAACCACTAATCCATTAAAACTAATTAATGACGTTATCACAAGGTGGAATTCTACGTTTTACATGTTTGAAAGGTAAAAGTATTCAAATTAATAGCTAACAATAATTAATAGTTCATAATTTTAAATTTTAGATTTTGCCAACTATACAAGAACCAATTGAAGCTTCTGTAGCCTTGCTAATAGTTCAATAGCAATGCTTTCGAGTTCTGAAATGGAGGCTGATGAGACTCTAAGCCTTTTTAAAGTCTTTATTTTCAATTAAAATTTCAAAATTTACAAATTTATGATTTTTTATTTTACTTTTTATTTAGTGAATATAAATTTTATTTCGGAATATAAATTATAATTTTGATGTTGTTGCGATGACAGCTCAAAATGGAAAGAAAGAATTTATTACAAAATTTAACAAACAAAATTACTTTACTGGAAGTTCGAATTTCAGCCATAATAAATTTACATTGCAGTGGCATGAATTCGCCGTCTGCTATAGTTAATTAATACATTCCAAATATAATATTGAATTTGAATACATAATATTAATTACAATTATGCTATTGTTATTGTTTTCAGGCTGCATAATTGTACATAATATAAATATAGTATCTATATGTGTCGGTGTGTTTAATACAATTTAAGTTTAAGGGATTTATGTGAATGAAAAGAATTTACATTGAAATTGTATTCGGGCAGGAATTGAATCAGGTAGTAAGGTATGTAATTTAAATTTTATGTGGATTTATATAATATTAATTTATAATTTTTATTTTAGGTAATATGATGATGAATGATGATGATTTATTTCAGGTTGACGTCAGTAGAGTGATGCCAATGCTTCTCTTTCAGGTATTGAGATTTGGGTAAAAGGAATATGTGTACTATTCTCTGAACAAGTTTTGGTTGGTGTTGCTATGTGTTGCGTCAACAGAGGCCTTAAAAGAATTTTGTACCATCCTTAAACCCTTCGATAACTTGACGACAGAGTTAAGTGCCGAGAATTCCGTAACCGAGTCCAAAGTATTGGTAACGTTGGAAGGTTTCAAACAATACTTAAGAAGTTTAAGAGGAAGCATAATTTCGACCGGTGGAAGTAAATTATTGGTCAAACTAATGGAGAAAGTTGATGACCGCTTTCAGAATGTGGAACGGAATTGCTTTTTCCAGCTGTCAACTTATTTAGACCCTAGGTTTAAAAATAAAGCGATGTCTGAGTCCTTAGTAATTCAAGCAAAAGATCGTTTGGTAAGATTAATGAGCGATATAATCCAAAAGAAATAAATATTTACGGCTCAAGAAAATAGCGATGGTCAAAATGATCTAGATTCAGCAAACCCTATTTGGGGTCACTTTGATGCTCAGTGTCCTGCCACAACAATTTGTAACCCGACCACTCAGGCTTTAATAGAACTGCGTCAGTATAACGAAGAGCCATTGTTGCCAAGGAAAGAAAACCCTTTGTTGTGGTGGCAGAGCAGGCAATTAATATATCCTCAGCTTGCCCGAATGGCAAAGCGATTTTTGGGAATTCCCGCGTCATCAGTTCGTTCGGAACGCGTATTTTCAAAAACCGGTTTAATTTTGAATGAAAGAAGGAACAGATTAACGTCCAAAAACCTGCTTCAAGTAGTGTTTTCAAATGGAAACGTTAATTTTATGTAAATTAATTTTTTTAATTTATTATTGATTATTTATCGTAATATTATCCAATTTTCTGAATAATATTGTAGTTTTTCTTCGGCTTGTGTAATTTTTTATTTAGTTTACTAAGGTTCGAAATTTTTTTTTTCTTTAAACTTGTGATATAATTTGGATTTTATTCGGTTTACCGACCGAATGGTATTTTATATAAATGAATTATTTTGTTAATGACAATCTCAAAAAAATTTATTTTTTGTTATTGTACACATATGTATGTATATACATAATTTATGTAATAAAAAAAAAATTGAAATGCAATAAGCATAAAGTTTGCTATAAAATATAAACAAATAAGTTTTTATTTCATCTTCGTACCAACACCAATAAATGTCAAAATGGTAATTTTTTTTATACATAATTATGTATAAAAAAATATTATCATATACTATCAAACCAGTGTCTTTTCTCTTTCTCAAATGTGTTTCATTCTTCTTCCGCTTGTTCGTTCAATTTACATAGTTATTATTTTTTTAGAGAAGAGCTAATGAGTTGAGTAGAAGTGTGTACGTGTAGATCTGAATTGGTTAAAAAAAGATCAGGTTAAAAGATCGAGTTAAAATAACCTGGTTAATGAGCAAAAAGATCGAATCGTTCTTGGTTATCAAATTAATCAGTTTCGAATATCACTAGACGGCACCCTACAGGCCTAGGAAAGGACAAGGAGGTTAACCGAAAGTTGGGTTTTTAGATAGGTTTGCCTTATACAGAGAAGGTGATTTGGATCCTGTTCGGGACGAACAGGATTTGGTGAGGGGTAATGTTATGGTGACACCTAGCGTGTAATAGAATAAGTTAAATTAAAACTCGATATCGAATTGGATTTATTAGTATTTGGTAAGCGATAGAGTGAAAATTAAAAAGGAATTAAAAAGTGAATTAAAAAGCAAATTAGTGAGATATAAAAAGTAAAAGTGAATAGTAAAATCGTGCGGAAATTTATATAAAGTGATTTTTGTGAATTATTATTGTTGCAATTGTGTTGAATTAATTTTTGGTCCAGTGATACGAACCTTGATTGATAAAGCAAAAACGTAACAATATGAATAAAGTCGCATGAAATAAAAATCTTTGCATCTACCGCATCAAAAATTTATTTGCATTTTACATTTATTTCTTAAGTTTGGACGCAAAATCGCACATTTTTAAAGCTTCGTTGAACTTCTTAAGTGATGTTCATTTTTCGCTAGGCGAGAATACAAAAATGATGTCTAGTATCTACCGCATTTTTAAGTTTTGTTAATTCTTAATTTAAAATTTTATAATATTTCGCTGGTCACCATTTTACACTATACATGCTTAATTTGTACTCCTTTTGTTCTTATGTTATTTTCATTTTCAAAAATACTTGTTGCTGTATGCTGTGGCCATATAGAGTAGACATTTTCACAACAAAATAAAATGTAGGCTGTTTTTTTTGTCTTCGGCTCACGAAGGTTTTGAAATGCCGGATGAAATATAATGCATGTGTATGCGTAGTTTTTTTGTTAATTTTAGGATTTTAGGTGGTTTTTTTAAGTCGATATTCACACATCCATATATGATATATTATTTATTCGGCACATATCGTCACGTGAATACTATAGTGGCCCATAGACCATTGTTCCCAAAAATGGCTTGGCCACGTTGTTTAAGATTTAACAATCCACATTGATCTATCTATTATAGACTCTCAAATAATTAATACTTCTTATTTCCTTTAGGCCATATGGTCAGGTTTTATTTATTATTACTTTAATTCTGATTTATCCAGTTGCCCCATTCTATGAGGAAATTTTGAAATAAAGTATCTTTGGCATTTTATTTTGATTTTCTATTTGGTATTTTTATTCTAAGTCTGACCTATATCCAATGCATTTTAGCATTTTTGTCACCGAAAAAAAAACTTTTAAACAAGAGTGTCCTACATCCATTTCTGCCTTTTTGGAGAAAAATTTATTTTTCGATTTTCACTGAAACAAAATTCAATTTCTTTCTTGTAAAATATTTAAAACTGTTAGAACTCTAAACTGAAGTTAACAAAACATAAAAATTTGATTTAAATGGTGACCAAATTTTAGTTCTAAATTTAAAATTCGATTTCTCGAAAATTTTCCAAATGGCGTAGGACACTATAGTATTCACATGGCGATATGTTTCCATAACATGATTTCTATACAATTTTTTACTAACTCTTGCCGCTAAAGATGTTATCACACCAAAAATATTGATTGAGTATGAGAGCTCTTGTTCGTGTCGTGCCAAGAGTCAAATAAATAAAAGTGAGAATAAAAGAAAATAAAAATTATTCTGGACAACTGGTTGTTTGCAAAACAAATTGCTTCGCATCAAATTCAAATAATAGAATTACCAACATCCAAATTACTTAACACTAAATCAATAAAAAGGATAAACTGCTTTTAAATGTAATAAAAATTTTACGTGTCACAATAAACAAAAAACGAAATGTCTAATCCAAACTGATTCAAATTCGTGGAATTTGTATGTTAAACGGTAATTTTGAAAATGTAATCAAGATTTTTTGTCTTTTTGTTTACAGTTCCATTTTTACTGTTTTTACGAGTATTAACAAAATAAAATTGTTTTTAAGCAAATTGGAAACTGATTTTGATTAAATTAATTTAAAATATATTTACAAATAAACTTTGACTCTTTGGGTGGTTGATTGATTGTTTATGTTAATTATTAAATCGGTTCATTTGTTTGTTATTTTTATCTTACGTTTTTGAGGAATTTAGATTTACTGTATAAATATAAGTTTCGAAATCGGAATGAACTTTTATTTTTTATTTTGGTACGTACTACCACAAATATACTATTCGACTACTAAAGGACATTCCAATATGTATTTTATTATTTATTCGAAATTTAAAGTAGTAAGGACATGAAAATATTACCTAATTTCTTATTTACTTTTTACCAAGGGATAAAAGTTTGTCCTAAACTTTCCTAAAACAACAACAACAATCTTTGGTTTGAGATTGTGTGTGTTTTGTATATAAAATACATAAATCACAAAATTTAGGCAAAAATATTGAAATATGAATTGTTATAAATATAGGATAGGTTAGGCTAGGTTGGAGTGGCTGCTTAGGCACACTTAGACCGGTGACGGTCCATTGTGATGCCACAAAATATATCCTCTTTTCCCCTATTGGAACCATTTCGAGCTACTTATGTAGTACAAGACGTCCCGTTAATGTTTTCGAGATCCGAGAGGCAGTCCATCCTGAACTTACCTAAGTGTTTGTGCCTTCTGAGTGCCAATGCTGGACATGAGCAAAAGAAGTGGACCAACGACTCTTCCTCCTCCTCGTCCAAGGAGCTTCTGCAGAAGTCATTTGCCTCCAGACCCAGTCTTCTTGCATGTTCTCCAAAACGGCAGTGTCCCTAGAGAATTCCTACGACCGTTCTTAATTCACGTCTGCGTAGGGATATTAATGCCCTAGTGCGCCCCAAGTCCAGGATAACGCCTGCTTCCCAAGTGCTTGTCTCAGCGCTGTGATAGGCCTCCCCAGACTTGCCCTTTCCGGTTGCAGCAGGAGAGTCGTACCATGCCTAGCAAGTTCATCCGCCCTGCAGTTCCCCATGACGCCCGAGTGACCTGGGACCCAGATTATCTGGATATTGAGATGCTCACCCATCTCATTTAGAAATGAGTGACAACTCAACGCCACCCGTGACGCCAAAGACACCGATTCTACCGACCGGATCGCCGCTTGACTGTCCACATAGATTGTGATATCGTCTGAGGATAACATTATGCTTCAACCATGTCATGACCTCCTCACTCGCTACGACTTCAGCTTGGTACACGCTGCAGTAATCAGGGAGACTAATAGAATTGTTTACATTTAATTTGTCACAGAATACTCCAGCTCCCACTTTGCAGTCTAGCTTGGAGCCATCTGTGAAGAATTGCAACGCTTCGGTTTCCGATAACGGTCTATCCATCCAGGATTCCCTTGAAGGGAAGGAGGTCCGAAATCGCTTCTCGAAGCGTTGAATAGGCTTAATGTAGTCAAGATTCGCCAGCTCATCCTTCAACGATCTACCGATAGTAGAGTGTCCTGTACAAAGACACCTCCACTGAGAGACGGCTGCAAGTCGTACAGCCCAAAAATGTCGACCGGAAGAAGGTGCAACATAACCTCTAAGGCACTTGTCGGTGTCGATCTCAATGCCCCGCTAACGAGCATACAGGCAGTTCTTTGCACCCTCTCAATCTTACTTTTAAAAGTTACCTTGTCCAGAGCTTGCCACCAAACACCCACCCGGTACACGAGTACAGGTCTCACTATAGCGGTATAGAGCCAGTGTACCAGCTCCGGATTCAGACCCCATCTATGACCAATGGCGTGTAGCGGCTCACTCATGCGTGCTCCGCCACAAAGTATCACTCACATAAATTGGCGTCTGAGTTAACTCAACCAATAATGCAACGTCTCCACGCCGCTCAACGTTGACATTTGGGAACACGCATTCAACTAATGAACTACTCTCTCTTCCACATGAAGAGACAAGAAAACAAAATAAAATGTTTCTTTTAACTTCAGTCTGCACTCGATCATCAATGCGGTGACATGTCGCCCACATCGTGCGGTAGTGGAAAATAAACATAATAAAATGGTGATTAATAAATTACAATACTTATGAAAATAAATAAATAAAATTGTGCGTTTGTTTAAAATAAAAATAAATAAATTTTATTAAATTAAATGATAAATTAAATGATTTTGGATTAATAAATATTAAACATATTTAATTGTTAAAGGCGTTCCTACAGGAGTACAAAGCTATAGTAGCTTTGTTTATTGTCTCCAACATGTTGGGCCTCCAACTAAGCTTACTGTCTAAGATAATGCCCAGATATCTAGCGCTATCAGTAAAAGCAAGTCTAGTGCCATTTATGGTAGGAGGTACAACTACCGGGATTTTGTATTTCTTAGTGAACAGTACCAGCTCTGTCTTGGACGGGTTAATACCAAGTCCACATTTGCCAGCCCATTTCGTAACGATGGTAAGCGCATTCTGCATTACGTCTACAATCGTGCCCAGGAATTTCCCGGTAACAGCTAAAGCTATGTCATCTGCGTAAGCGATAACTTCAATACCCTCTCCCTCCAATTCTAATAATAACCCGTTTACCACTATGTTCCAGAGAAGAGAAGACAAACCCCCCCCCCTGTGGGGGGGGGGGGTAATCGATTTGTCACTCGTACACATCAAGGCTTGCAGAGCAGTGTCCACAGATCTACCCTTTGTGTACGCATGCTGAGACGGCGCCCACTTCCTGGCACCTTTTTATGTCTAATGTATACATCCAGCAGCCTTTCCAAGGTTTTCAAAAGAAAGGATGATAGAGTTATTGGTCTTTGGTTCTTAGGATAGACATGTCAGCTTTTCCCCGCTTTCGGTATAAACACCACATTGACCTTCGTCCAGTACCTAGGAATATAGCCCAGCTTCAAACACCCCATTTCCTCAGGTGGTAATTTTTGATATGATTTTATCAAATTTTTACGGCCATCACTGCTATCTATGTAATGTATATTGACCTAATGACCAAACGAATTGTAGTAAGCTTTTATTTTAATTTGACCAGAATGCTGTTGTTAGGAATTTTTTTTATTTTTGCTTTAAATAAATCAATTATTACAAGAAAATAAAAACGATTTACTTAAACGACAGTCATATATGTTGAAATTCAAATATTTATGAAAGTATTTCAGAAATCATAATTAAGAATTTGTAACGTTTTCATTTAAAAATTTGTCTTAGGAAAAAAGTGATATCCCATATGTTTTGTGTCTTTTACTATGAAAAGTTTGATTTTTTCCTCGTTTCGAATTCCCTTATAAAAGCTGTGTTTTTTAGACTATGGCTTTGTATAATCAAGATTGCTTTGATTTAATTCCAAAAAAATCCATCATTGTTTTTTGAGCAGACCTCAGTTGCCAATGTGAATTTAATGCTCCAAAATTAGTGTAAAGCTTGATTAAGTGAAGAAAGCCCATTGTATATTCATCTGGATTAATTTTAGCTTAACGTTATCTTAGTCCATAGTAGTGTTATTTTAAAAGGGACACGGGGTAGTCGATGTGATTTAGGTTTCATACGATAGCTCTAGGAACTGGATTTCTCTTTTCCACTCGTCAATGTACCAACTGAAAAACACCGAATAATATTGTTTATGTTAGAATCTAACCATGAAAGAATTCTTGCCTCGCTTGGATTTCTTTCTTTACGATCTTTAAAATGTTAAAATGTTTGTATTTCAGCCTTTAACTCACGTACAATATAGAACAGTAATAAATACTGTTGATGTGACCCTAACCAGATATATTATTAAAATTCAGTTTTCGCTGATAAGAAAAATTGGTAGCATTCCCATTTCGCCCTTTTTGTTCTTGGACCCTTAATTAGAATAATTATCGGAAAAATTGTGTTTTATAATTATAGATTATTTTTTTGTTTCAAAGACGAAATTAGTTAGCTTGAAAATTATTAGGGATAATTTATTTATTTTATTTATTTATTTATTTGTTTATTTATTTGTTTATTTATTTGCATAGAAATGTATTAAGATTTTAGCACACTCTATTTTGAGCTAAAGCTCATTCACAATACAGCGTGCCAAAAACTTATGATATATTTATTTAAAAACAGTAAATGCATCTATCAACAGGTGCTTAAATTCCATCCAGCAATTGATCAACTTCGCCTGAGCTTGGTATCACTCGATCAGCAGGGGCCTCCGATTATGACTTCATTATTTCCCAAAAACTTAATCTGATACCAGATGAATTAATTTTTTTTCGGTTAATAAATTTTTCCTACAATCGCCGTGAAAAGCAGGCTTTTTTTCTCTGTTTTCAAAGCCCAAAGTGTCTGTTTTTTTGACAGTTAATAAACAAATTACTTTGTCACACGTTTCTCTTAGAAACGTGTGACAAAACTTGAAACCGCACGCTAATTTTTAAGAAAGACTAATGTTTGTATAAAACATCAAACCAAATTTTTGTTTTTCTTTATGAAAAATAAAAAAAATCTTTGACTACTCGATTGAACAAAATGTCGGTCCTAAAATAAAATCGTATTGTCAGTATAGTAAATTTTACTACAAAATTATCTTTTTATTATATTTTTTAAAATGATTGTAGGAAAATAAAGTGTGAAACACGTCCGCAAAGTTGTTTGTCACGCTCGAAAGGTTGCTGGCCTCCGTCCCGTCGGCCAGCAATTTCCTTTCTCGCGTGGCAAACTGGCACTTTGCGCTCTTGATACACAAATAACTATTTTCGGATGATGCGGCTAGGATATCGTCGCTTTGTTGCATTTGGTGCACAAACAAATATGTAAATTTTAATTACCAAAAAAGAAAAAAAAAAATTAGTTCACGAAAAATAATTTTCAGAAAAAAAAACGTCCAATTGACGTGAAAGTCAAAGCAACCCCGATACAATAATTCGGATTGGGGTTTTAAAAGAGCTTAGTCAAAAACATAATAGAATACAGTACACTTGAATGCTCATGTGATGAAATATTTGTAATGTATTTAATAATAATATTCTTATAAGTACAGAAGTCGAATTTTGGTCGAAAATAGGAATTGAGAAATGGGAGTTCCAAAAAATAAAAATGTATTTAATATTCAATTTTATTATTTTATGTGGTAATTTTTTATAAATTGCTTTATATTATACAGCGTCCAAATATATAAAACTCACATTTCTCAATTCCTATTTTCCGACCAAAATATCGAATACAGGTAAATGTTACAAGAACGCGGTATGCGGCACCACCTAGCCAACGTGTTGTATCTTGCGTAATATTATGATTGGAGTGAGACCATCTATGATTGAGGAGCAAGAATAATTTTTTTTTGACGCAAACTGTCAAATGCTTTGTGAAAATCATTATATATATGTATAAATATAAGATTAAATTGTTGGTGCTTCTCTACAGTTTCCACAGCAAAGTGCGAGAATATAAACAAATTTTCAACAGCAGATCTTTAACAAAAACATATTGTTCAGAAGGTATTAACTGTCTACAGTTATATGTAGTTATTCTGTCAGATGCATTCATTTATGGAAACACTTTCATGCTTGTTTAAAAAAATCAAATCTAATAATTACAAGAATTGTTGCTGATGATCGGAAAAAATGCCAGCTTGCTCTTCAGCAAGTTTGTTTCTTTTGTTATATTTTCTATTATCTTAGATTTTATTAAAATTCCAGACAACAATAAACAGTTGGCTAATAATAAAGTAACTTAAAAGCTATTAAACTTTAACTTTTAAATTATTTGTTTTACATTTTTATATATTTTTTGCACAACTTGTAAAAGTAAAATGTGCACAGCGGTTAAGACTATTATACGCAAATGTATTTATAAAATATACATAATTTAAAACATAGGGTGGAAGAAAATGGAAATCAATAAATATTTTATTTTTATTTAGAAAACGAAGCGCAACAATAACCATTCCATAGATATTTGGAAATATTCGGTATATAACATTACATTTTGTACATAATGGAAAATAGATATTGGTAATAAAAATCTCGATATTTTTACTGTCACAACATATACAATATGTATTTAGTTTCTTTTGTTACTATTTTTTTGGTTATTTTATTTTACTTGGAAAAAGGGATATTCCCTAAGGTTCATAAAATATGTAAAAGATGAATCAGAACATGGTGTCTTTAATGGTATTTTTATTTACAAATTGATCCAAATTGCTAAAAAATTAGGAGGAACATCAAACATTTCGATCTTTTTGGAAAATAAACCTTCAATTATGTTTCGTGCTTACAAATTGGGATGCTTTTATATCGCGAATACAAATTTGGTCTACAACAGGTTTGATGCGGTCCCAAGCTTTTTTGGGCGGTAGACAAATGCGTGGCTTGTAGCAATTATGTTGATTTTTGCAGTCGAAGTAAAAAATAACACTTGGTTTTAGAAATTAAACCACTTGGTTGAAGTTACAATAAAATACTTGGTTGTAAGCAAAGCTTGCTTGAATGCAAGTTACAAAATTAATCCAAAATAAAAAATGAAATAAGTAAGGTATAATTACTTTAAACAATATAACGATGCAACAATATAATCTGATTAATACAAATTGAGTTATATTTTGCCCTGTTGTAATCATTTACAACGTTCGCCACCGGGATGAAGTTGTGGTGACTTCATTCTCCCGGCCTTAAAAGTCCTTGACTTTCAACTCATCGTTGTCGCATGGAAGTGGTCATACTTGATAATTTGACCGCTTCATCGTACCTGAAGCAATGTTGTGTGTGACAATTAAAACCAGCTGATATATCCCATGTGTATTTCAGCTATTCGCCCCAATTTCCATGGCATTGGAGACAAATTTTCGTCGTTGGTGATGACCAAATGGCCAACGGTAACGTTTTTCGATGTTTTGGTCCATTTTTGGTGTTTTTGTAACTCGGACAGATATCCCTTGTACCATCTGACGAAGTTGTTTCCTGGCATTATATTAAGGTATAGCATTCAGAGGCTCCCCAATTAAAAAATGTCCTGGAGTTGTAACGAATCTGCATTGTTTCGTTCCATAATTTTTGGAGGTTCAAGTGATATTCAAAGTCTGCCACTATACCAGCGCTGTGAATCTTGAAAATTCTATTTATTTCAAAAGGTTTTTGTATTTTATTCTTATAATTAGAATTAAGTTGCCTATTTACTATTAACTAACCCTAGTTTCATAGACATAATTACACATTTTTATATTGGCTTGTTTTGGTTGGAGCATGGTTTCACGCGAAACCGATATGGCCGAAGGCATGTTCGCTTAGTCAAGCGGAGATGAAAATAAAAAATTAAATATAAAAGGCTGAAATCTCATGAGGTTCCTCTCACATTAATCCCGGAATAAATCTCTTAAATCAATCTTCAGATCAGCCTTCAACTCAACATATAAATCAACCTCCACCTCAATCACAACATAATTCTAACCGCAATCACCTAATTAACCGCCAACTAAACCCTCAAATTAATCATCAAATTAACCCCAAATCAACTTAACCTAAATCCAAATCAACTCTTAAATAATTCCTCAACCGAACAACTCACTTAACCCAAATGCAGGCTAACTAATCCCTAACTCAACTTCAACTCAACTTAGCTCGAACCAAATCTCAACCCTCTGCTCAGCTCACCATCATACCAACATACCATCATACCATCGTACCAACATACCATCATACCACCATCACCATTAACATCACCATCACACAATTCCTATATACAACCATAACCATTATACCATCACAACATTATACCGTCATCAAAAATCGACTCAATTTTTGAAGTTTTAGAAATTCCTCTGTAGTCCCTTTAGACCTGATTATCATCTCTCAAGTATCTTTTTCGTAAAATTATTATTGAAAGTGGTTCTTCCACGGGAAAGAATATCACAGCCACAAGAATTTCTTCAAATAGCATATCAGAATTTCTTCAAATAGCATATCAGAATTTCTTCAAATAGCATATTGGATTCGTCTTGAACTTATATCCAAATATTAAACGAAATAAAAATAAAATCAAGAGATTAAAAAAGTAACTTAACAATTATATACATTTTTTTCCCCACATAATAATAAGTTGTAATTGTAAAAATCTATTATTAAAAACCTATTATAAAATATTGTTAATTAAATAGAAATAAATATAAAAAAAAAAAAAACAAATACAAAATTAATCATTGAAACAAAAAAAAAAAAATATAAATAAATAGAATATAAATTTTTATTATTTTAAATTTCAGAAAATAACAATGTTATGGAAAATATTTGCTTTGACTACCTTATTTTATCAATATAAGATGCAAAAACTAGAAATAAAAAACCTACAAGAAGACCCTATATTAATAATAAAATCGGGTCAATGTAGAATCCAAACAGGAAATATTAAAATTATTCACCCTATTAACCTTACTAACATAGAAATAACAGTAGAACTTATTAACAAATTAAACATCAATGTATCATATGATAAGTTAGAACTAGACAATATAGTCAAACAAAAATTAAAGAGAATATATAGCAACCTACGCCAAATAAAACCAAAACAGTATAACAGGTATAAACGATGGGATAGTTTAGGCTCTGCATGGAAATGGATTGCCGGAAACCCGGATGCGGAAGATCTGCGTGTGATTAACACCACAATGAACCAGCTGATTGACACAAACAATCAACAAATCCTAATTAATCAACAAATTGACAAAAGGATTCAAATTATTACGGATACCGTGAACAGAGCGGTAGCCAATAGCACCATCAGTAACAAAGTAGTTCTAACGGAAATCGAGATGCTGGCAACAATAGTAAGCATAGATTCCATTAATACAATCCTGGAAGATATTCAAGACGCGATAATTAGAACAAAAGCGAACCTCCCAAGTGGAAAAATTCTAGCAATAAACGAAATACCAATGATAAAGGACTTATTGGTCAACCAGGGAATCAATATCACAATACCGGATGAAGCACTCAAGTACGTTACACCAAAAATAGCTGTGAATGGCGAGACATTGCTCTACATACTTCAAGTTCCAAAATTAGAAAAGGAAAACTCTGAAATAATGATGATTGTACCACTAGTAGTTAATGGCACAATCATAAAAGACCACCCTCAATACCTCATTAAGAGTAAAGAAAAACTATACTCCACATTAGATCACAAAAGTTACGTCCAGAGACATTCTGAAATTCAAGAGTTCCAGGACGATTGTGTCAAACTACTAATAATGGGAACGAGAAGCAACTGCAAAGTGATATCAGAGATGGAAACGAAACTACAGTTTATTTCGGAAAATAAACTTATTATAAACAACGCGAAGAACGAAAAATTATCTTCTGACTGTGGACCCAATAATCGAACACTATCCGGGAACCTCCTAATAACATTCTGGAACTGCACTATAGCAATTAAAAACAGGGAATTTCAATCCTACGACATAACAAGCGATGTGCAAGAAACACAGGGAGCACTCTACAACCTACAAGCAACCCGACAATTAGTGAAAACGCTGAACATCGATACGATTAACCAAGAAAACATACAAAACAGGAAACAAATCAAAAATGTGTACCTGGAACAACTCAGCCACAAAAACTGGATATGGACACTATCGGGAGGCGTTTCACTCTCATCAATCACGATAATAGTCTTAATAATTTACATTACCCTCCGTAATTATCAAACTGCGACAATAACAATAACAAAGCCAAGTATTTCCGAGACACAGGAAACCAATCAATTAAATCAACTATCAAATATCATAAGAGAAGCTTCCAGAAAACTAAAGGACGGGGACGCCCTTTCTCCACCCCCCGGAGGAGTTATATGCCAACAAAGTATATAATCACAATACAATAAAGTGTATAGTTTCAATCTACATTCCAACAAATTGCATAGTTGCATTTCACACATTTTGAAATGCAACATAAGACGCAGACAAAACAATGAGAATCATACGAGTAACTAGAACCAACAAAAAGTAGCTGACTATGTACAACGTGAATATTGTAGACATAATCAATCTCAACTTTAAGAAAATAAATTAAATAAAAGTTAGTTCTTATCTTAACGTAGAATAGTTAACATGTAAAAATTGTAAGAGAAAAAATAAAGAATAAAATAATTTTTTTTATGACCTCACATGTGTTGAACTCATAATTATATATACACTGCGCCAATTAAAAAACGGAACAGAAATTTTCTTCGAAAAAATTCCCAGATTTGAACGCTTGTATCTTGGTGAAATAACACCTTTCAAAAAAAAATTTTTGTTGCTAGTTGAAGGAAATTTTGTTTTCTTTTCGATACTAGAAACCGTTTTATTTTATTTTGTTTTTTTATGACTTTTTTGAGTAAAACAAAAGGAGTCTAAAAAAAAAAATAATTTGCTGCTGTTTGAAACTGTAAACAAACTTGCTCGATATTTCATTCAAAAACCCAAATCGGCCATTTTATAGAGAATTTAGAAACCTTATAAAATGATACTAGGAAAATTTCTGTGCGGCCACTCCTTGTCGAGTTATTGAAGTTTTAGAGAAAACGTATCAAAACGCGTATATACGTTAACAAGGACATTTTTTATCTTGTAAACTAAGCACTCTACGATAAAATTTTGAGCCACATTTTGATATCAAGCGAAATTTTAGTGACCCAAAATCAAGGAGAAAATATGTTTTTACAGTGAAAAATATGATTTATTTCATA
Source organism: Tipula vernalis (assembly GCA_958295665.1). Lineage (NCBI taxonomy): Eukaryota > Metazoa > Arthropoda > Insecta > Diptera > Tipulidae > Tipula > Tipula vernalis. Next base: position 305,040,408 of record OY282558.1, read on the forward strand.
AGCTTTATTGGAAACAAAATCCTTTTTTTTTTTTTTTTTTCCCTTTATTTAATATTACAACTGATTTACAAATCATTTAGTAATTTTTCTTTCTTAAATGAAGATTCACATTTGACGGGCAGTAGCCCAATGGTTACTCCCGTTTGAATTTACATAGTAATTATTTTTCTCTATCCGAATTAAATACAACTGCCCAATTCCAAAGGTTTCTGCCTTTGAAGTCTTCTTACTGCATTGGTGGTATCCAACAAACTTCGTATGTCTGCATTTTGGTGCCGAGATATCCGCTGAATGTGTTTCTTCGCATGATTTTGTATTTCTTCACTTACATATTCCATATTTAAGTCCCTATGGAGGTTATCATTTCTAATGTACCATGGTGCGTTTACAATGCCACGCAGCACTTTGTTTTGAAAACATTGAATCATTTGTACATTTGTCTTCTTGGTACAACCCCAAAGTTGAATACCGTAGGTCCATACTGGTTTAAGTATTTGCTGATATAATAGCAATTTGTTATGTATTGTAAGCTCAGAGTTTCTACCTATTAGCCAATACATTTTCCTATATTTAATGTTCAATTCTTCTTTTTTCTTTTTAACATGCTCTTTCCATCTAAGCTTGCAATCGAGAGTCATGCCGAGGTATTTGGCTGTATTTGCATTTGGAACCGGCCTTGAATTAAGTTTCACTGGAATCCAGTTAACTTTCTGGTTTGTGAAGTTTACGTGAACTGACTTTGCTTCGTTTAGGCTAATGCGCCATTTCTTTGTCCAACTACTCACTGTGTCGGTTGCTTTTTGAAGTTTGGTCGTTGCTTCTGATATACACTTTCCAGTCGCCAGAATAGCTGTATCGTCTGCAAATGTTGCTATGGTGGCACCTTCTGTATTTGGCATATCTCTGGTGTACAGGATGTACAATATAGGACCCAGTACGCTACCCTGTGGTATGCCTGCTGATATTCTCTTTAGTTCAGAGTACTCTTGGTTACACGGAAATGTCGGTCTGCGATATAAGATTTAAGAATTTGATAGAATTGCTTAGGTAGATCTCGATGCAATTTAAATTCAAGTCCTTGGTGCCAAACTTTGTCGAAAGCTTGTGCTACATCTAAGAAGATGCTGGAGCATATCTTCTTATTCTCAAGTGAGGCTTCGATTATATCCGTTATTCTGTGAACTTGTTCTATCGTAGAGTGACTTTCTCTAAATCCAAATTGGTGTGGTGGAATCAAATTTCTCTCTTCTATTATTGGCTTGAGTCTCTTGAGCAGTAATTTTTCAAATAATTTTGAAATTACAGGAAGTAGTGAAATCGGTCTGTACGACTTTTTATCGTTCGCTGGTTTGCCTGGTTTGGGGATCATAATTACTTCAGCAACCTTCCATTGCCGTGGGACATATTTTAGTCTGAAGACAGCATTGATAATTTGAACCAATTTTCGTAGTCCCTTCTCGGGAATGGCTTTTACGACTTGTCCAGTAATTAAATCATATCCTGGAGCTTTTTTTGCGTTCAAATTACACTTGATCTCATTTTTTAATTCCTGTAATGTTACACATCGAATATTATATTCATCAATTTTGCTAATTGTTATTATGTTTTCATCTGCTGTTTGCCTAGGTAACGGTTGAAAGGTGTCTTCCAAGTGAGCTGAAAATAAAAAAGCTTTTTGCTTGTCACTTTTGGCCCAGGTTCCTTCCCCATTTTTAATAGGTGGCACATGCATTTTAGTTCTTTTTAATCCCTTTGTTGCTTTCCAAAGAGAGTAATCAGTATCTTTATGTTCGGTGAGACCATTTAAGTACTTGTTGATAGTTTCATTCTTAATTTCTTTTATAAGTTGTTTTAGTTTATTGCATAGAAAATTGAGGATTTTTTTGTTTTCCGTTTTTCGAAGATCCCTTTCGTTACATAAAAATCAATGAGATCTGGTATTTTATTTATATCAGAAGGCCAGTATGTTGGTTTACCTCCAGAGTGGAACTCGCAGTTATTTATTCGTCCGGCTTCGAATAGCTCTTTTCCTTTATGGGTGGTAAGTCTTGATCCCCAATAGGTGTTTTTTGCATTAAAGTCACCACCAATAATAAAATTGGATCCTAGTGATCTAAAGAGTCTATTATAATCTTCTTTGTTTAGATTATAGCGTGGAGGGCAGTAGATAGAGGAAATACTGTATTCATTATTATTGTTAGTTTCAACTTTTATGGTTTTAACTTGCATACTTTCCTCTTCTATACTAGGTTCTTCATAGTGTTTGAGACTCTTTTTCACTATTACTGTTGATCCTCCTCTGGGTTTTCCTCCTGGGTGAACAGCATGGTAACATTCATAATCACGTATTTTAATAAATGATGTTTTTGTCAAATGGCTCTCCGATATAAGGCAGATATCTATTTTTTCTAAATTTAGAAAAATTTCTAGCTCTGGAACATGTTGCGCTAGTCCGTTCGCGTTCCAGGTGACAATTCTTAAAGATCTGCTCATTTTAGTATATGAGGGCTGTTGCCTCGTTCAAGGTTTGATGCATATCTAGACGCTTATATAAAGCTTCTAGACCACGTTCTTGCTTTGCTAGCCTTATATTTATGGCTTCTATGCTTCGACAAATCCTTTCAAGGGGATTATCATTCGTAGCATTAGATGATTGCTGTACAATTTGTGAATAACTTTTTCGCTCTGTACCAATACCTGGTGGTTTTGGCTCCGCTTGGGTTTTAGTTGGTTTCTCTTCTCTGGTAACCCTAGGGTTTTGAGGAAACTGATGCGTTTTGTTTCTTAGTCTTTGAAGTTCTTTGGCTACTTCACAGCCTCTATAATTTGCAGGATGATGCCCTTTACAGTTTATACATTTTGCAGGGGTGTTTCTACTTTCTGTACACTCTTTCGCGTTGTGTTTTCCAGCACATTTTACGCATCTTGGCTCCCGTCTGCAATATTTTTGCGTGTGATTGAAACCTTGGCATTTTTTGCATTGAGGTACAAAATCCTTTTAAACTTTATTCAAACGTAATAAACTAAAATCTACGAACAACCTGGAATTTTCATTAACCCGTGTTACCTCGTCTAGCCCGCATTACATCATAAATATGCCGTGGCATATTTAAAACATTGCGTATTTGTTGCATGGTGATTTGTTGCTATTCTTCTTGTAAAGCGTCTCGAAGTTCCTGCGAATTTGTTGGTTGCCTTGTCCATTTTCTTATACGCCGTTGTAACATATCCCAAACGTGTTTTATGGGGTTTAAATCTGGACTTCGATTCATCTTCGCTTGACTCTTCAAATAACTATGCGATAAATTAAATTATTGTTTTCCATAAAATAACGTAAAATTTAAAGTGGCTTAAAATTTTATCGTAAAGTGCTTAGTTTACAAGATAAAAAATGTCCTTGTTAACGTATATACGCTTTTTGATACGTTTTCTCTAAAACTTCAATAACTCGACAAGGAGTGGCCACACAGAATTTTCCTAGGACCATTTTGCAAGGTTTCTAAATTCTCTATAAAATGGCCAATTTGGATTTTTGAATGAAATATCGGGCAAGTTCGTTTACAGTTTCAAACAGCAGCAAATTATTTTGTTTTTAGACTCCTTTTGTTTTACTCAAAAAAGTCATAAAAAAACTAAATAAAATAAAACGGTTTCCTGTATCGAAAAGAAAACAAAATTTCCTTCAACTAGAAACAAAAATTTTTTTTTGAAAGGTGTTATTTCACCAAGATACAAGCGTTCAAATCTGGGTATTTTTTCGAAGAAAATTTCTGTTCCGTTTTTTAATTGGCGCAGTGTATAAATATATATACAGGGTGGGCCAAATAAATTTTTTTTTAAATGCAATAAAACAGAAAGTTCTCAATATTTTTTCAAATTTATTTTTTCATTGTAAAGAACAATCCTTCCGATTAATTATGGAATACTATTTCATTCATATGACTGCCTCGGCTGGCCTTGACGTACCCCATACGGTCGGTCCAATTTTTGAGCACATTTTCGATGGTATGCGGCATTATGTCTTCAATGGCAATGCGAATATTGTTCTTGAGAGCGTCAATCGTTGCTGGTTTTTCGGCGTAACACTTATCTTTGACGGCACCCCAAAGATAATATTCTTAAGGCGTCAAATCACAGCTCCGAGGCGGCCAAATCACATTAGCATTTCGGGTGATAATTCATCTTCGAAGACAGTGCGCAAAAGATCAATTGAAACGTGTGCTGTGTGGCACGGATATATATATGGATATATATATATATATATATATATATATATATATATATATATATATATATATATATATATATATATATATATATATATACATATATATTTTCGAAACGTCTTAACAGTGCGTGAAGTTAGGAAAAATTTTAGTTTTCTGTACTAGCGACACAAGGGTATAATACCAAAACTTTCAATAGATAGAAACTTCCAATTTGCTCCCGATAGCTTGCCATCCGGAGCGAATAAAAAAATGCGGCTAATGATTATTCTAATAATTACGAGAAAAACATTGACAACACCGAACGGAACACATTGGTATAGTAGTATTCATGTGTCGCAACAATTTTTTGAGATTGTATTCCTCTTTATCTCATTAAATAAAAACAATGAAATGATAAAAACTGTGGGGTTACTTTAAACTGAAGTAGTTTTATTTATGTTAAATTCTTTCGGGAAAAAAAACACCCTGAGGGTAAAAAATTTTACTCGAAGGGTAACAATTTGACATTACAAATTCTTTCTGGGAAAATAAAGCACTTTATTTTTTGCTCGAGAGCATTTTGCTTTACTCTAGATTTTTTCATAGATTTGCTTTTATACTCTTTACAAATACATAGAAATGTGAAATGTCAAGTGAATTGTAAACAAAAACAAAACTCCATTTTGATATTTCATTTGTGGTTTATGTGAATATTAATGCGCTAAAATTAATGAAACATTTATTAAATTAAAAAAAAAAACTTGATTTAGTTAATTAATCGTGTATATAATTTCGTGAATCGTATATTCTTAGTTTTTTATGTAAATAATTTGTATTTTATAACAAATTCATTTTTAGTGTTGTCTTTTGTAATTATATTTTTACATCAATATTTGTTTGAAATCGTGTATGTACTTATATTGAAAATGGACGAAATATTGGACAAGATGATAATAGAGAATTTGTTATCTTCATCGTCATCATCAGCGGCATCTTTATTAACATCATCATCTTCATCTTCATCGTCTTCATCTTCATCGTCTTCATCTTCATCGTCTTCATCATCAGCATCTTCAGCGCCTTCATTGTCATCATCGAGCGATTGTTTGATGCATTGGTTTTCAGATGATGAAGAAGTGTGGAACTGCGTTCATAAATTATGTAGCCGGGAATCGAAACAGCGGGTTCCTAATTATGTAGACGATGTGGTCAAAAATTTTTCAGATGAGGAAGTAAGTATATGGGGTACGTGGTGGTTATTAACGGCCCCACAACTTATACAATATTTATTTTTAGAATTTACTTATTTATTTCTTATACAATATTTAGTAGATACAATATTTATTTTAGTCTTTTTTTTAATGCGAGTATCGTCTGTTGATATCTCTGAAGCGACTGAAAATTATTTCTAATATTTTTCTTGTTTACTTCTTATTGTTTTATTTTCCGGCTATCGCGATTTTACATTGGTTGAATTGCCTTGCAATTCATCAAACCACGTGAACAAGTGTGTGCTGATTCGCGGTTTTTCATGTAGATGGCTTCGCTATTTTCCATATTTTATATTTGTGCAGCGCCTGCTTAATGTTGTGGCGGATTGCTATTGACAGCAAAACGTCACAATACCACAACAGCAACACAAAGCTAACGTATTTCATGGGACCGAAAAGTATACAAAAGATGTGTGGTGAAATTTAGAATGTTTTGATTTTTATTGGTATTTTCCTCACATCGCCACAGACCCCCTTGCCAGTGAATCCCCGATGAACGAGATTTTCGCGTAGCGTGCTGGCGTCGTAATTTGCCTCCCGGCGCGGGTGACTATTGCCCCCGGTATAGTGGCGGCTGGTTTCTCGGCCTTCAGGCAGGATTTTCTGCCTTTATGTGAATTTGCTGTCATGGCTTTCGTTGGTGGCTGTGGTTCCATATTGAACCGATCTCTTGTTCTGTCGCTTTACTTTTCCTTCCCGCTGGCTTGTGGCGTTTTTATTAAACTCTCTTCTGACTCTGGCTTCCCGATGGCTTGCGGTGTTTCGGTGGAATCGTCTTCTGTAAAGCACGGCTTCAGTCTGTCGATTGAGATATGGCTGCTTCTACCCCTGATATTGATGGTAAACGCTTTCTCGTCCCGTTGTATGACCGCGAAAGGTCCTTCGTACGGTTGCTGCAACGATCTCCTGCACAAATCCGTCCTCGCGAAAACGTGTGTGCAAGTGCTCAATGCCTGAGACACAAATACTGCCCGACTGACATGCCTTGACGGTGGTGCTGGGCGGATCCTGTCGAAGTGCTCTCTAAGTTCTTTTACGAACTCCGACGGACTTGTGTTACCTTTCTTCTCCTCCACTAATTGACTCGGAATTCGTATTTGTTCACCATATACTAGTTCGGCTGCTGAAGCTCCTAGCTCCTCTCTGTACGCCGTTCGTAAACCTAGTAGTACCGTTGGTAGCGCCCGTGTCCAATCTTGCCTTTCCTGGCACATAATCGCTGCCTTCAGCGTTCGGTGCCACCTCTCGATTAACCCGTTGCATTTTGGGTTATATGCAGTCGTCCTCTTCCTCTCGAAGCCCAGTAATTTCGAGAATTCGGCGAATAATTCTGACTCGAACTGGGAACCCTGATCCGTTACGATCGACGTTGGTACGCCAAAACGTGCGATCCACTGGTTTAGTACTGCGACTGCCACGGTTTCGGCGCGAATGTCTGGAATCGGTATTGCTTCTGTCCATCGCGTGTACCTGTCGATTAATGTGACACAGTACCGTTGACCTTCCGAGATTGGCAGTGGTCCGACGATGTCCAGGTGTATCTCGGTAAACCTTTTGCTTACCGGGGCGAACTCTCCTAATGGACTTTTTGTATGCCTTGCTACTTTCGACTTTTGACAGGCTATGCAAGATTGGACCATTTTACGAACGTCTTTCTTTATGCCGACCCAGATGAATTTTTCCGTCATTGCCCTCACGGATGCTGCCACGCCTGCGTGTGATAATCCGTGTGTTGCCTCAAAAACTGCTTTGCGGAAATCGCCTGGTATGTATGGCCTCGTTCTTCCCGTCGACATCTCGCAGCATATTTTTTTGTTTGCTTGGAATGTCACGCGTATTTCTTCGAATCTTAATTCTGATGCTGTCTCCCTTAATTCCTTCAACTCCTCGTCCAATTGTTGAGCGTCGGCGATTAAGCTGTACTCGATTGCTGCTGGTAGATTTATACTCTCGACCCTTGATAATGCATCTGCCACCACGTTGTCGCGACCTGCGATATGTTGGATGTGTGTGGTAAATTGTCCGATGAAATCAAGGTATCTGAATTGCCGAGGTGATGCTTTCGCTAAATTTTGCATAAACGCGAATGTTAGTGGTTTGTGGTCTGTGTATATTGTAAAAACACGCCCCTCCACTAAATGTTTAAAGCGTTTTACAGCCATATACGCGGCTAGCAGTTCCCTATCGTAGGCGCTGTAGCGCTGCTGCGCTGCTGATAATTTCGCCGAAAAAAATTGCAATGGTTGCCATTCTGCCTTGGGACTTTCACCTAGTTGTTGGATGGATGCTCCTACTGCTGTGTCTGACGCGTCTACCATCAGGGCCAGTCTTGCTGCCGCTGATGGGTGGACCAATAATGTTGCTTCGCTTAGCTGTTGCTTCGCTAACTCGAAAGCTTCGACCGCTGCTTCGGACCACTCAATCTCCCTCGTATCATTTTTTTTTACTACCTTTCAGGTAGTCGTTGAGGACAGCTTGGTTCCGACTGGCGTTTGGAATAAATACCCTATAAAAATTTATTATTCCTAGGAAACGGCGTAATTGGTTTATCGTCTTTGGCTGTGGCTACCTTACGATATCTGCTACCCTTTCCGGAATTGGTTGAATTCCTTGTGCCGACACCTCGTGACCTAGGAAATTTATTTTTTCCTTTGCGAATTTGCATTTTTCTATATTAATGACCAACCCCGCGTCGCTCAGCCTGGAAAAAATCACTTCCAAATGCGCCACGTGTTCCTCCATTGACTTGGATGCTACTAGCACGTCGTCCAAATACACGAAACAAAATTCTAAATTTTGGAGTATTACGTGCATAAACCGTTGGAACGTGTTTCCCGCATTTCGCAAACCAAACGTCATGCGTGTAAACTCGTATAAGCCGAAAGGTGTAGCAATTGCAGTTTTTGCAATGTCGTCTTCCTCAATCGGGATCTGGTGATATGCGCGCACTAAATCTATGGTGGAGAATATTTTCGTTCCTTCCAGCTGCTGCGTGAAATCCTGAATGTACGGAATCGGATAACGGTCAGGAATGGTGATGTTGTTTAGTGCCCGATAGTCCCCGCAGGGCCTCCACTCACCGTTCTTTTTCGGCACCAGGTGTAACGGGCTCGCCCACGGGCTATCGGACCGTCTACAAATCCCTTGCTCAACCATGAACTGAAATTCTTTTTGAGCCGTGGCTAGTTTTTCGGTGCTCAATCTCCGTGGTCTAGCAAAAACTGGAGGTCCAGGCGTGATAATGTGATGGGTTACCTGATGTTTTGCTGGCCGAAATGCCTGTATGTCGTGAGTTATAGTTTTAAATTTATTTAATAACTTTAATATTTTTGCGTCGACCACCGAGGCATTTATTACTCGCACCGTGGGTGCCTCATCATTTGACTTCCTTGCTACTGCGAACAAACTTGTGAGTGGATCTATTAACCGGCTGTGCTGGATATCCACGAGTAGGCCCGACTGATTTAAAAAATCTGCGCCGATGATGGGTACCGTTACCTCAGCTATGACGAATGTCCATTGATATTGCCTTCGCAGGCCGAGGTCCAAAACTATCCTTCGTTTCCCATACGTCTTTAGCTTCGTCCCGTTTGCCGCGTACAAGAAGAATTCGGTGTCTTGTTTTGCTGCCTTTTCCCGCGCCACTGGTAGAACTGATAAATCCGCTCCTGTGTCGATAAGGTATGTGGTATTTGTTGTTTTGTCATATATCATTCGTCTCCGCTGATGTTCCCGATACATATGGTTCTTTTGCTTTTGTCGTGTTATGGCTGTTCCGTTGGTTCCTAGAGCGCCGCCTACTCTCCGAACGACTTCGTTGCTGGTGGTAGTCGATCTGCTCTAACCTCCGCATGATCTCGTTGATCTGCTGCGTCATTGAGATGTCCGGACTCGGGGACGGTGGTACTTCGACTGACATTACATGTGCCTGCGACATCGTTTCCAATACACGATCCGCCAATTCCGCTAATTTTGCCGCGGGCAGGGAGTCTGCTGTTGGCGCCAAAATTTCTTGCGCGGGAATGGGCAGCCGCTTCATCCAGATTGTCTTAATTACCTCGTCATTTACGGATGTTCCGCCACTGGCTTTCAACTGTCGCAATAGTTGGGACGGCTTTAAATCTCCCAACTCGATGCCTTGCAGGAGACGGTGAATTTGTGTTTGGCGCGATTCTCCTAATCGGTCGAGGATGGCCTTTTTCAGATCGGTGTACGGCTGCTTGGTCAATGGCCCAACGATGATGTCACTCACCTCGTTGCTGATGTGGTCGTTCAACGCGCATAGCAGGTGGTGATATTTCGTTTTTTCCGTGGTTACCATGCTTAAGGCGAATTGCGCCTCCACCATGTGGAACCATATCCGAGGATCCTGCGTGGTGAGTGGCACGATTCTTAATGCAATGGCCGAGATTGATCCTGCTGATGTCGATGCCGCTGGTATCGGTGATGACGACCGGGCAGGTGTGAGTGTCTCCGTCGGAACTGATTGTATTGATGTAGGCATGCTTGTGACTGATGCAGTGCTCGTGTGGTTTAAGTGCACGGATAGAGCTGCCCGCACTGGTGCTTGAATTATGACCTCCAGTTCCGTGGATGAATCACTGGGCGCGTCACTTGCAAACCCCTCTGCGTTATTGCGGGTTGCCTCGTCGCTACTCGGGGTGATTTGCGTATTCGGGTCCATCGGTGATTCACTACCGGATCTCTCGTGGTCACTTTACACTACCCTTGCTTTATTAATTTAATTAATTGAATGCTACGACCGAATTTGCTTACCGCGGACACAAAAGTGGGAATAATGATACACAAATTTTTATATTACCATTTATTTATTTCTGTAAACTAAAAAAAAAACAATTTGTAAGGAAAAAAAAAAAACTCAACAAAACTGAGCGAACGAAATTTTCCTTTCAGCTGTGAAATTTCACGGATTTTCCTCACGACGGTATATTAAAGAAATATTAAAGAAAATAATTAAATAAAATTTATTACGATATATTAAAGAAAATAATTAAATAAAATTTATTTACAGCTTTGCTGCTAACAAAACCACCTATCGGGAAGTGTCTAATTTATTTATTGTAACACCGTCTGCGAGCCATACGCATTTAACCAACGTGCTAGAATTTTTTTTCGGCATTTCGCCGAAAATAATCAAATTCCCAGAAAGTGAAGAAGAAAAGGTTCAGAAATCGGTAGAATTTCAATAGGTAATGCAATTTAAACGAATAATTTTGTTTATAAATATACTAGACATACACATTTTTTTTATGTAGGTACTTAATAATATTATTATTTAATAAATTTCAGCTCGCTGGATTTCCAAACGTTTTGGGCTGCGTCGACGGTTCCTATATTTACATAAGGAAGCCAGCACACAAGGTACGTTCAACGTACGTCAATCGCCATGGTTTAATTTCCATCACATTACAAGGAATTTGCGATGCAAACAAGAAATTTTTGGATGCCTTTATTGGCTCGCCCAGCCGAATTCATGACTCGCGAATCTTCAAGTTGTCATTTATTTCTAAGAAAATACCCGACATATGTGGCAAAAAATACCATATTCTGGGCGATCAAGCATATCTTTTAAGGGAATATTTAATAACACCCTTCAAAGATTTCGGTGATTTAGATAACCGGAAAAGGATATTTAATAAAAAACACTGTCAGACCAGGGTTAAAATAGAAAATACTTTTGGGTTGTTGAAGCAAAGGTTTCGACAATTGGTTAGGCTAGACTTTTTTACTGTGCGAAGAATGTGCAAATTTGTGTTAGCATGCTGCGTCGTGCACAACTTATGCATAGAAAATGGAGATTTATGGGATGAAGACAAAACAACAGAAACTTACGAAGAAGAAAGAATAACCACATCGACGAACGAAGAAAGTACAGAACCTTTGTCGGATGCAGTGCTCAAACATTTAGGTGAAATAAAACGTATTAGAATTATGGATAGTTTTACTTCAAGGAAAAAAAAGTTTAAATTTGGTTTAATTAATTTTATATTTGGTTTTAAATTTTTTAAGTTTAAAGTTAAAATCAATATTTTTTTTTAATTCCATTAATTGTTTTAATAAATTTAGCTTTTCCAAATGGCGTGTTTCTTTCAATTCCTCTGTCAGTTTATCGCGTTCCATTTGTTCCCTTCTGCGTTCTTTCTTTTCCCTTTCCCTTTCTTGTTTCTCGTGCTGCTTTTCTTGTTTTTGGCGCTGCTTTTCTTCTTTTTCGCGCTGTTTCTCCTCCTTTTCCTGCTGCTTTTCAATTTTTTCCCGCTGTTTCTCCTCCTTTTCTTTAAGCCGAAATTCTGACTTTCTTCCAAATACTTTGTTAGCATTTTGTTTCTTTCTCTTGTTGCAGCGAGTAGTCTTTCAGAAAAAGTTTGCGGTGGAGTTTTTTTTTTCTCTTCGCTCGTTGATGGTGTACACCAGGGTTCGCAAGTACTCGAATGTTAGTGTGCCAAAAAAAAAACTTTTTTCAAAATCACTTCCTTCGCGTGCCAAACAAATTTCGTAATATACCTAAACACATATTTAAAAAAAAAACAAAAAACATTTTTTGTACATAAGCAAACAATATAGTATTACTAATTTTATTTCATGACAAAAAAGCGTAAAACAATGTTTAAAATATTTAAAACTTTTAGAATTAAGCACCAAAATAATCTTAAAATAAAACTAAATTAATAGGAACATCACGATCATTAAATTCAAAATTAAATAAGGAACATTCATCGTTCAACGTACTGATTATTATGTATGTGGTCCAGCAGTGGATATCTTTTGTATGTATTTGGACGCTAAGTGGTCGACATTTGGAGTATATTTAGTAACTTTTAATGCAACACATGCCTCAGAATTGTCCCTGGTCATCCTATTCCTTGTTTTTGTTAAAACAACATTCATTTGGGAAAAAAGAAATTCACAGTAATATGTGGATGGAAATACTGTTAATACAGCTATTGCCAACTTTCTTAAAGATGTGAATTGATTAGGAAGGCTTTGCCACACTTTCAATACTTCATCATCAATGTTCAATGAGTTATTATCGTTCCTTAGACCATTTTCAATAGTTGTTGAAATCATCAAAATTCAACCAGGCAAAATCGTGAAAATTGCCATCAGAAATAAATTTATCAGGGTAGCGTACAAATTTAATAAGGTTTTTAATTTTTTTGACATCGTGGAACCGATTTGCGAAAGATTCCTGGGTTCGTAATAAAACCTCGCTAAACTGCGCAAATACTTCGTGTGTTTCTCCTTTTTTGAATATGTCAATATCTATTGTAAATTTCTTTAAATTGGGGAAATATTTCAGAATTGGGTAATTTCCATCCGTGCTTTCCATGTCGTTCTTAAACAACTGCAGCTTCATTTCAAAGGCCATAATATGACCGAATAAAATGTCTATAGATTTTCCGTTTCCCTGCATTTTTACATTTAATTCATTTAAATGAATACTGAAGTCAGTCAGGAACATTAACTGCAATAACCAATTAGTATCAGTTAACTCCGGAAATACCTTTTTCTTGTCTACGAGAAATAAACGTATTTCATCCAAACATTGAACAAACCTTTCTAATGATAAAGCCCGACTAAGCCAACGAACGTGGTTATACATCAGAAGGGTTTCATATGGTGCATTGATATCTTTCATTAATTTTTTAAATTGCCTTTTCGACAAATCACTAGCAACAACATTATTAATTACTTTAGTAACCGTTTCCATTATATGATTGAATTCAAATAATCCATATTTTGCACATAAAACATCCAGATGGATCATACAATGGAACCCCATTACTGGGTGACCGATTTCATTTTGCAATAGAGCTTTAAACCGCGAGTCTTTTCCAATCATGCTTGGGCAACCATCAGTGGAAATTGAACAAATTTTTTTAATACAAACGTTCGTATCGGCTAAAACTTTTTTGACAACTTGCAGAATATCAACGCCCCTTGTTCTTTCCGGTAATGTTGCCAGTTTCAACAATTCCTCTCGCATTATCCCACCTACTGCATAACGCACCGTAATTGCCAGTCTGGCATCAGAGTTTATGTCAGTACTCTCATCAACTGCCAAAGCAAAAACCTGAGCTGCACGGAGATCAGATATTAATTGATCACTAATATTTTCACGCATTTTTAAAATTCGGTCCTTTACTGTATTTGCACTTAACTGAATGCTGTTAATGCGTGTGAGTATTTTATCTTTATTGTCAAAATCCTCGAAAAGCGATTCTGCACAGTTTACAAGAGCAGTTTTAAAAAATTCCCCATCACTAAATGCCTTTCCACTTTTAGCAATTTCTCTGGCTACCTGGAAACTAGCGGCGGTAATGTTGTTGGTTGATTTTGTGTATTTGGTGATTATACTAGATTGCGATTCTTTTTCTTTAATTTTTTTAGAAATATATTCTTTTCGGTCCTCCAATGACATTTTTAAAATTGACGAATGATTTGATTCGAAATGTCGTTTTGTAGATGACGTGCGACAAACTATAATTCCACCGCATAAGGTGCAAAGAGCTTTGCCTTTATTTTCAATCATCCCATAAAGATTTGTCCAGGAATCTTGGAAAGAGCGTTCATCTTTTGCTTTATTCATTGTATTATCCTTACAACAAAAACATATTAATTTAAAAATGTAATATATTTTTAAAACTTTCTTTAAATAATAAAAATTTAATGATCCGTTAAGATTAAAAATAGTACATTGTGTCAGAAGGATTAAAGATGATACTTTGTTGGACGAGCAATTATATTTGCATGCAAGTGAAGCGCAGGTAGCCGAGCAAGAGCGAGTCAAACAAAGTTTCTATTAATCCGAATAACACATTCTATTTTTCTCCAACGGAGAAAAGTTTATTGAAACTAATTATACAAGTACAATAAGAACAAATTACGCAAATAAAATTTTAAGATTGAACATTTTGTTGAAATAATTTGAATAGCTAAGGAGTCATTGACTTTTAATTTGTTTTAATTTGTTTACGTATTTTACTTGTAATACAAAAAAAACTGCAAAACAGAATTAATAGTTATTTGCGTACCAAGTGGCGGTAAGTGTTTTTTCCTTTTCAAGGTGGAAGTTTGTAGTCCGAGGCGAAGCCGAGACTTACAATTCCATCGAGAAAAGAAAAAAGTTTACCTGCGCGTTGCGCATAAAGTTTTTTTCACTGCCAACTGAAAAAGCTTAGATACAAGACATTCAAAGCATTTATATTAGTAAACAAAATTACGAAATGCCTTTCAAGTATTTTACTTTCCAGTAATGCCTACTTTATACGAATGTAATATCGATTTTCCGCTTGGGTAGTGAAAAAAAGTAAATTTACGCCTAAGATTAATTTAAAAGTGTGGCCTAGCAATATTTTTATAGTTTAGTAACGAAAGCAACAAACTTTTATACCAAATAATAGTAATAAAACAAGTAACTTTTAAGGCATTTGGAAAAAAAATTAATATTGGAAACGCCACGAAAATTTGACGTTAAGCTCGAAAGCACGAAAAAATTAAAAACTAATATTTGATTCCTACATTATGTAATCGCACAGCTCCTCTTCTTTTAAATTCGATGCTGATAACTTTTCTACTAATTGACAACATTAATAACTTTTCCAATAATGTACTAGTAAAACATTATTTGGCAGTGTACGTTACATACATAGATACATAATTTTCTTTTTCACTGATAGAATACACAAAATTGTTGCACACAAATTGTAGCCAATTGGACATCAAGAACAGAGGATTGTTTTAACTTTATTTCACTGTATAAAAAACCATTTTCATAACAAACACGAGAAAGAATATTTCGCAAATTTAATTTAGCATAGAAACACATACGTTGTGTTTTATAGGAGAAACAAACGGTGGACATTCTCATTTTCGAGAACATAAAAGACAAGTTTTATTACCATTATTGGTCAAATATTTTTAAAGCTATAAAACTCAATATATGTAAACAGAAATTAACTATGTATAATTTTAATAAAAATAGCTTACGTTTCAATATTAATTCCAGTATTATTGTTAAAACTTGTTGTTTCAATTAATTTTTTACACCGAAGGGACAGTTTTTCTTTATTTCGAAATTGCCGCTCAAAAGATGCAAATGCAATGAATAAACGCGTATACAAAACATGCATATTATACCAGCACATACACATGCACACAAATTTGGATAAAAACACAAATTTGCGCATGCTCTTTAATCCTTTGGTACACACCGGGGAGATCAGTACAGTTTAACTTTGGGACGCAGAAAAAGATAAATTCACGCATGCAATATTTTGGTTTTGTTTTCCTTACGCACAAACAAAAAAAAATCTGATCGTAGCCTGATTGACCGTACAAGATGACATGCGCAAATACACTTTTGTATCATAAAAAATGTTTTGTATGAAAAATCATGAAACAAATGTTTTTCTTTTGTTTTTTTTTATGTGTATGTATGTATAAAAAGCAAAAACAATTCAATCAAGAAATTAATTTTTGAAAGTGGTTTTTTGTTATTTGAAAATTATTTTCCATTTGTTGGAATTTTTGCCGTGCCGGCAGAATTTTTACGCGTGCCAATCTTGGCACGCGTGCCACGTATTTGCGATCACTGGTGTACACTGTTGTCAAACAATTCCAGGTCTGTGTCAGTGACTGACTCTGAATTTGTTGACCTAGGGGCTGAAGACGATGATGTGGCTGCTGATGACAATCGAGAAGCAACTGCAGGCAAGATTGTAGTAGTAGAAGGTAGTGGTATGGTGGCTGATGATGATGGTATGGTGGCTGATGATGATGGTATGGTGGCTGATGATGATGGTATGGTGGCTGATGATAATGGTATGGTGGCTGATGATGATGGTATGGTGGCTGATGATGATGATGATGTGGTAGCTGAAGATGATGATGTGGTAGCTGAAGGTGATGGTCTGATAGTTGGTCGCGATGTAATTCTTTGCGATCTGGCTAAAGGCGCTGGTGTGACGGTTAAAGGCAACGGTGCGGTGAATGAAGGCGATGGTTTGGTGCGTACAACAGATTTATTTTGGCTGGCTATGGATTTTCCGGTTTCAAAACCCGGTGCCATCAGAATATCGGGCGCCAAAGAATCGTCCATAGCAACAATCAAATCTGTTTCCGCCTCAAACCCAGCCTCTTCATGGTTGTTGCCGCTTGTACTATTATGGTCTATTGCCTTTTTTCTACATCTCATAACGCATTTGAAGCGACTTTCGACCTGAATTGGTGTAAGTATTGTTTTGAATGTTGCGCTTAATTCGTCCGCCAAACGTTTCCACATCATCCTCTTCAACTTAAATTTTTTCATAGGCCCAACTTCAACAAAATATTGCGCGTAAAGGCTCAATAATAATTTTGTCTGACCCTCTGTCCATTTAATGGGGTGCTGCTCTTTACTATAATTTTCTTTATGCTGCTGCTGTTGATCTATAACAGTCAATATTAAACGAAAGATAATGGATTTATTTACCTACATGAACTTATCACTTTATGTACGAACCGTTTTCTTAATTAGTCGCAGAAGCAGAATCTGATGATTGCTGTTGAAGTGTCGCTATATAAAAAAAAGAACAATAATTATTTGCTTTAACTATATGAACTTATCAATTTTTATAATTACCTTCTTCAGTATTGTCCAATTTTAATAAATTAAAATGGTTTGCCACTTCTTCATATTTTGCCATTACGATTACGCTGGCTGTAAACAAAATTTTTAGAATTTCCGTAAATAATAAAAATGTATTTTTTTCAATAAATTTTCTTACCTTTTAAATTTTCTAAATAAACACAGCCATCTTCTTGCTGCACAAAGCCGTTTTCATCAAACATAATTTGGAAATCATTTAAATTAATTGGTCCATCTTGCCGTTAATGTTTTCACAATACAAAAGTATAACAAAATGGAACTGAATTTGACAGTTGATGGAGATGGTGGAAATGGTTGAAGAAATGGTTGAAGTGATGGAAATGGTTTATTTTTATACAGTCGTAGTAGTATGTGTGCGACTCCATTTCTATGTCCCTCGTATATACGAGGGCGATCAACGCTATTTTCTTTGTTATTTTTGGCAAGTGAAGTTAATTATTTTTGCTTTGAAGCTTTTTTGTGGTAATGTAATTTAAATTTTTTGTAAGTAAATAAATAATACCTATATGGTGTAAAATTTTTAATACTCATTTAATCATAATTGAATTATTAAATAAATCATCAAGCACAGTCCATCAGCCCAACAGTTCACATTGAAAGGTCGTCAAGAGGATTTATCAGCCAAAAATTTTAATGTTATTATTTATTTTTAATTTTATTAAATGGTTAACAGATTTTTAGCAACTACCAAATACACAACTGATCATGTTAATAATTAAAAATTCAACCAAATAGCAAAAGATGACTTCTACAACGTAAACGATTAGATAGCAAAAACCAAAAAACAAGAAAATGTTCCTCCCAAGTACTTCTTTAAATAAACATATGCATTTTTATCAAATTCATACAAAAAACGATTCTTTTATTTAACACGGAAAATATTGAAATAAGTATATTTTTCAATCTAACCTCAAATTACTGATTTCCGCCAAATTTTATTTTGAATACATACATACATATGTACATACAATCAAACAAATTTAGTTCCATTAGTTTAGGGATTTTGTTCCACTGTTCAAAGGAAATCTTATAATAAAATGGAGCTCAAATGTCGTTCTCAGTTCCAAAAAAAGTTCCAGAAAAACAAGAATATTTTTGAAGTAGTTACACTTGGGTAAAAATATTTTATCTTCTGACTAACAGTTAAAACATAACCTCACTTTTTTTTGCTCTTTTTACACCAACACAACTACAAAAATATTTTCATATTCTTTAGGAGATAAAAAAGTTACTTTATTTCGAGTAACCCGAAAGAATCTGACATATAGTCTAAAATCATATTTTCTTTTCTTTTATTTACTGAGAGGGAGAGGGAAATAAAGTCAAATAATTTTAACGACAAATGAATCAAACTATACATCTATACATCAAAAACACTAACGGGACAGATATATCCCAGCCACAAAAAATATAAAAAAACGTAATACAATTTTAATAAATTACTTATAATGCACTTACCGTTATCCAAATTTACTTTTGTAAAATTGAGAATAAACAACTTAATAAAATTTCAACAAAATATAATTTTTGGGACGCATATATTATCACAATTGCAAGGCTAAGTTTTAATTTTAGAGCTATAAAAAGTAGTATTGTGATTACATTGTCCCAATCGGTTCGAAAGGATTAAGGAAAATGCAGAAAGATTTAAGAAATATTCATAGAACTTTGAATGAAAATGCAGCAGTCGGTGAAGGGGATCCAGCTGCATCATGACGAAATCTCAGAAAAGAGCTAAACAAGTTCTTAATAAAACTACATAATAATAATAAATATATTTTTGAAAATAAATAATGAGCAAAAAAATCAGTGTTTTTTCACAAATGACGGGAATGGGCGTAAAATTAAGTACAAAACTAAACTATGGTGTTATCGTGTTGTTTATTTACACAATTTATGTGTCTTCTCACGTAACACCATATATTTTGATTCGAGTGATACGTCTGTCCAGACGACTCGAAAATCACTTTAAATGATACACCAGTTTCTTTTAATTACTATAATATGATTTATTCACAATATGTGTGTAATATTTATTCACACTATATTATTATGGTTATTAATTTATTGTTTTTAATTAGCTATCACCACCTGGTTATTAACAAATTAATTTTTATAAAAATTTATAATTTTCCACTTTTTTTAAAATATGGCGAGCAAAAAGTAAGAAGTAAGATAAACGACTGTCATCGATAGAGGGTGTATAAAAAGAAAAAGAAATTATTTTGTTCTATGTTTATGGGTTTGTAGGCACATACACTGTAAAATAGAATAAACATGATGTACGGCCGTGCTCGTTGGTCGTTGCGCTGTCAGTAGTATGATATGCATACGTGAGCGCTGATATATATATATATATATATAGTGCGGTGATGGAACGAACGTAAGTGTGGTGTACGCGCTCCAATATACGTGATTGATATATTGTAGCGATGAACGAATGTAAATATTTATAAATATAAATATGAGTGAGGCACTACAAAACAAACAAAAACAGGAAACCGGGAATTATTATCAGAGATAATACTAATAATTTCTTATGAATGTTGTATTTTTCGAAATTGAAGACTACAGCAAATTAATATTTTGTATTATACTTTCAATTTATGTTATTTTATTAAGAGAATTCAAACAAATGTAAATATACGAGTATGTATATAAGAAAACATTATTTACTTTATTATTCTTAAATAACTCAAATAAAACATCATTAGTTAAAGTTTATTTGTTTAGGAAAAATAATATTAATAATAATTATGGTGGTACGAGTAATACAATATACAAGGAAAGACAATATTTTCATAAATTTCCGATTCTCCATTATAAATATGATCTATGATGGTAATTTTGAAACTTTAGATAATAAAAACAGAAATAATTATGTTTACCGAAAAAATATTAAGATTTTAGGGAGCGTAAATTATAACCGAAATAATTAAAAACATGATTTTATTACTGCTTCATTGTTTGGTTAGAAAATACGAGTAAAGTTATTTGCAAACTAAGAAAACTATAACAACAAGTTAGTTCCATGAACAAAAAATATAATGGTAAATAAATCCTTAAAGCCACTCATAATACTTTTAAATTATGCAAACAACAGCAAGAATAAAGAGAAAAACTATTAATTAAAAATGGGTTTTCTGTCCGTTATTTTATATAAAAATTAAAAACTGTTGTATTCATGCAGAAATAAAATTAAAAAAAAAAAAAAAACTTTTGATTACTTTAATAAAGCTTCTAATAAAAATTTTAATCTCTAAAAAATAGACCAAACTAATATTTTGCTTAAAGTTAAAGCATTTATTTAGTAGAATTCTCGAAAAATAAAATTTTAAAGTTAAATATTTGAAGCGAGAAATAAGAAAAGTTTTTTTTTTTGTTTTAAGTCGGTAAAGATTTTTTTTTTTTTTTTTTGTACTTTACTTTGATAAAGAAAAGTAATTTGTTTATAATGCTTTCAGTATAAATTGAGTTTGGTTTTATATCAAAACAGAGAAACAGATTCATTCTATGAGTTTTAGTATAATAATAAAAATTTGAATTTAAAATCGATCAAATATTGAAATTAATGATTTTTGGAAGAAGAACATTACCTTGAAAACATGTTTGGTTTGACTATACAAGTACATTTAAAAGGTATCATCATTATATGAGTTTAGTAGAATCAAACCCGATTCATTTCCATTTTCCATAATTTTGCGTAAAAGACAAAATACGTTTTACACAATGGTTAGCTTATTTTTGTTTAACTTTAATTGATTTAAAATAATAAAAGATACATTTAATTGTTTTTTTAAAAAGAAATTCATAGAAAGTTAAGTTTAATTAGGAAAAAATCGGAATTAAAGTTTGGATGTGTTACATTTTGTTCAAACTCTAAGGAAATCTCTCCTTTCGATGCATCATAAACGAGAAATGTCACGTTTTGTTGCAATTTGTAAGGGTTTAAGGAGAAACTTAATCAAACTACAAAAAAATGGTGTGTTAAGTTCAGTCTTAAATTAACTAAAATTCCAAAATCACAGTTTATTTGTGTTACATAAAATAAAAAATCATAGATCAAATAAATCATACTTAATACTAACAATAAAATAATTCAATAAAATAAAATAAAACAAAAAATTAGATAATTCAATAAAATATATAATAAAATTCCTATTATTAATAACACTGGCCGTTATTATAGATTATCAGCTTAGACGCGTAAATCTAAATCTTCAAAGAAGGTATCACATACAGATTTCATTCCCATTAATCGGTTAATCGATAATCGACATTTTTCCAACGTTTACGATTAATCGATTAATCGTACAAATTTTCACGATTATCTCCGATTACCTCTTTACCGAAATTTTTTTATAGAATTCTTTAAAAAAATAAAAATCTCCATATGTATATATTTTACACCTGTATTTTTTGAAAAATTTTACTTATCCCAAACCGAATCAATTTTTGTCATATACATCGAAAGCTGATTTAAGTTTATTGGGCAGTGAAATATACAAAATATTATTTACATTTGGAGATAATAATATAGCTCAACAAGAAGTATAAAATATTGAAGAAGAATCTGGTTATGGTGAATCTGGATCATCTGAATCTGAATTTACAAAAATGCAAAAAACTATTGATGCTTTTTTGATAGTTCCAAAACCAAATACGTCGTACAACCTGGTACAACCTCTTCCCAATTGGAAAATCTTTATCAAGCCCTATTGACCACAACCAACTTCGACAAATAGTGAACAAGCCTTGTCTATTTCTGGAAATTTTATGACCAAAATTAGAAATCGTTAGAATACGGATTAAAATCCTAAATGCCTTCAAAATGATATTGTTCTTAAATTCTACTTCAATAAAGATTAAATTTGAATTGTGGTATAAAATTATTCTATTGTTTTAGTACCTACTCTTTTTGAGACTTCACTTTTTTGAATAAAACATTTGTAAATTTTTGAATATTTCAAATAACCGATTAACCGATTAGTTAGTAAAAAAGTAGTCGAGTAACCGATTATTCTAAAATCGATTAATTTGAAATCTCTAGTATCACATATTTCGTCTTCAACTACATTAATATTACTGTCGGGTGACTTAGTAGCCAAAATATTTTTAAACAACTTAAGTTCATCACGACAATTCCACTCATCACCAAAATGCTTTTTTAGCAAATTATCCAAATCTTTTAATTTCGCCGAGTTAATATCCCTACCATTAGAAAGGTGATCCGGTAAAATCGTTGGAATTCTGCAGCCTATTTTTAAAACGGAACATCCTTTAGATAAATCAGATTTATAATTAACTTCCCCGCGAACGAATATACCTCTAACAGATTTGGTTAGTATAAAGCGCTTAGACTTATTAAATTCAAAATGCCATTGGCCGGTTGATTTGTAAAATCTGGATGATTGACTTTTCCAGTCATTTATTGCGCAATCTTCGCCGCCCATTGAAATTATTCTGCCGTATTCTGAGTAAATTGCTTCATATTCTTGGGGTGAAATTATCGTATTTTTTGATTTGGTTCGTTTTTCCAGTAATGCAAAAACTCGGTCGGGCAGTATGTATGAATGGCCCGGCACAATAAAAATAATTTGAAATTCCTTAATATGAATTGGTGCACAGTTGTTAAGCCAATATGTGCACATTACTACCATTGCGCTATTTTTATTCTGAGCTCCACACCCATCGCAAATCAATCGAATTGTTTTAATGGTCTTCTGTCCACAGGTACAGGAACACATTTTCACTCTTTAATGTTGTTTTAGATGAACCTTGAACCATTGCAAAGTTATATAAATTTACCTGGCGACTAAAATACGCTGTCTGGTCAGGAACTTTTGGAAAAGGCATGTTTTTCTGACAATCAACGGGAAATGTTGTCATTTCATCCGATTCGTAAAATATTCTTGAAAGATTGTAGCCAGATCCGAATAAAAGTTCCTCTTCTGTTTTTGATGAAATAGGTTGTAACGTATATTTTGGGGGTGCCGTTGACTCCACGATCGGTCCGAGCCGGTAGTCCTATTTTTATGTGACCCAAACTAAAAGCGTCTTGGAAATTTTATTGCCTCATAAATAAAATTGTTTATGGAACTCGTAGCAATGTTGTCCGGTCAGTTTTTTGCAATGGAAAGAATTATCCTTTTTGTGGTTGCATGTGGGTATTTTCGGCAAACCTTTAGGTTTATATCTAACAAAATAATGAAATTATTGAACTACATCAATTTGAATTGAGAAATTTATATTGTTCTTTCCATTCTTCACTTTGCACTGCTTTTTTTCGCGTATATACAAAATTCTCTGTTACTTTAAATTATTCCAGTGCCTTTATTAATTATTGAACTTTTATTCTATCTTTATTATAATTGTATTTCTATTATTTTATTAATGATATCTAATTTAATTTGTTTAAAAATATTTAAAACTATATACTCCGAACTATTCACAAAAAACTTACCTTCAGAACTAAAATTACCGCCAAAAAAAATGTCAAAACTTGGATAATAACTGCTATTTGGAAATGTATCTGTATGTTGCAGCCCATCTTTTCGTATGGACGTTTCTATAGGAAAAGTAACACTTTGTTACCAGCTAGCATTTGTATGGGAAATGTTTCATTTTGATACAGCGAAGTATTTGAAAAGATTCGATTATGAACCAACCGCATATTTTTAAAATCAATTTTGTGAAGGAAATATGGCGATTAGAAACAGTTCGTAATAAGAAAATGACGTATTTTAGGGTAAAGAATATTCTACTGTCACTAGGTCAATTTGAAAAAAAAAAAGGAAATGAATCGGTTTTGATTCTACTAAACTCATATCATATTTACTTTCATAATTCTATCGTAAATTAATTTCAAATCAAATTAACCTTTTTTTGAACCAATATGAAATTAACAAATAGCGTATTTCCTTGACAAATTTACAACAACAATTGCATATAATAAATCCCCGCAAGAATAACATTAAAAAAAATTAACCCAAAATAATATATTCGAATTAAATTTTGTTCAACAAAATACGCTTAAAATCAAATTATGTATGTATTTGCCAGACTATAATCAATGACATGCACCGAAAATCAAATAAAAATTCGAAAAAATTCAAACTGAGTTGAACACACTTTTTCAGAATTTATTGGATTGATTCATAAACAGATTGTCGATTTTGGACTTCAACTTTATTTCACCATAGAACAAAAACTAATCTATAATATAATCACCATTATTATTTATAATGAATTGCCATCTATCTGGCAACTTGTCAATCCCTCTGCGTAGAATATTCTGATCGTCGTTTGTAAACGTTTTCCCGTTAAGCGAATTTTGAAGCGACCGAAAAAGGTAGCAATCGGTTTTAGCAATGTCTGGTAAGTATGGCGGGTGAGGTAAAGTGGCTTAACCTAGCCCCACTATTTCTTCCTGGGTGATCCTAGCAGTGTGAGGCATAGTATTGTAATGGAGTAGCAGTACTTGTCGTCGATTAATCAATGTTGGACGCTTCTCAATTAGTTTTACTTGCACTTGTTGCAGCTGTTGAACATACACTTCTTTTGTAACCATTTCATTGCAATTCATCAGTTCAAAGTGAATAATGCCATGCCGATCCCACCAAACACATAATAAAATTTTCCTGCCATGAACACTACGCCACTGTCTTTTCCTGACAACATTTTCATATGTTATCCATTTTTCATCTCCAATAACAATATTGGCCAAGAAAGGTTGATTTCTTTGTCGTGAGACATTATTAACGACAATCGACATTCTGTTCATCTTGTTGTGTTCAGTGAAATGATTTGTACCCAGATTCCAAGCTTAAACACTTTCCCTAGTTTCTCAAGGTGGCGACGGTTGGTTGAGATACGAGGATATTGAGCTTCTCTACTAATTCTCGCGTTTTTGGCGAGGGTTTTGTTCTATCATTTCCAATCGTTCGTCGCCCTATTAACCTATTACTAGAGGTATGAATTATTCAAATGGGAGCACTATAACGGTTTGGTGTCAAAACCCTTGCAATTTTCTCAACAATTGAATTTTCTATGAAATTGGTCGAACTAATCGAGCGATCCTAACGCCTTTTATATTAGCTTATTACTGGTTCCAAAACCTATTATTGAAGGTACGTATCATTTAAATCGGAGCACTATAACATTCATACAAATGCAGATTTTTAATTAGAGGTACGGTTTGGTCTCGCGCGATCTCGATTAATATTTTTGTATACTTTTTTCTTACTGCGGTTTCAGTTTTAGCCATAACAGCTCTATAAATAGGACAAGTGGCTTTTGTTTAAACAGAAAATATGAGCTATGTTTACACATATCTTTATTTTTTCTATATAATGCAGTAAAACTATGTGCATAATTGTAATTCAAACAATAGCTTCAATGGGAATGATATCAAAGGGCCGAATGTCGAAGGGCCGAATTTCAAAGGGCCGAATGTGTCGAAGGGCCGAATGTCGAAGGGCCGAATGTCGAAGGGCCGAATGTCGAAGGGCCGAATGTGGAAGGGCCGAATTTGTTTTTTTTTTTGTTTTGTTTTTAGAAATATAATTTTTAAAATTTGTTGTTTTAAGGAATATTTGGTAATTTTTTTTTGTCAAATATAAATTAATTTCTTATGAATTGATGTATTTTATTATATTTAATCTTTGGATATTCTATCGACAAAAATATTGCATTAATTGAGGTTTTTTCTATTTTGCGTTTTTTTTGGTATTATCAAGTGAAAAAATATTTGTACATAATAGGTATTTTACCAAAACCAAGTCTTATTATATCAATATAAATCCACATATGTATTACTTTTGTAGTATAACCCGCTCGTATATAATAACAAAAGGCGAAGGTTATTTTTTTTAAATATGCGTACCAAATGTAAAGAGATTTGAAATAAGAAAAAAGAATTTTGTCATAAAATGTCATAAAAATTCAATTTCCTCCTGTTTTTAAACTGATGATAATATTCTTTCATTTACCAACGATGTTATTTTCGAAAACATTATATAGTTTGTTTATTACTATTGTTTTAGAAAAAAAAAAGTAAATAATAAATCCTAATTATCGGTCGGCTTTCTTTCAATCTCACTATACGAAAATGTATTTTTTTTCTCTACACGACGAACAAACAAAGGGATGGAAAGATTTTTAAAGGGTGAATCTACAAAAAAGAGTTTTATTGATGTTTTCCATTCACCAATCATAAATTACAACATTATGTATTTTGGTAATCCTTTTATTCTATCTAATCCGCTCCTACGTGCGGCACGCAGTGCGACATGTTTGCTGATCCCGGCTCCTACGTCCCCTGAAGCTCAAATTTAAAGCCCCTCGGAGGGCTAAGCGGGGGGCAGCGCAGCGACCTCCCGCGTGCCCGTGAGAGTTACCGAAGCCGTTAGCCTATACAATTTCAAGTTAAATTAGTCGATGTCATTTTTCTTCAATTTATTTTCCTCAGCATAGAGATAAAAAAGTACGGGAAATTGTTATGCAAGATTTTATATTGCAATATTTTATAATTGCAACCTTTTGTAATTGCAATATTTTATAATGCAAAATTTACGTACCCAAGTTAGTTTTCCTATGTCCCTTATTTTAAGTTGATTTTTTATATGAGTAGTCATTTATCTACTTACATCAAGATGGTTCAGATTCAATTAATAAAAAACAAATTGTAATAATTACACAAATTTTATTTAAAATTATAATTCCAGAAGTTAGTTTCTCTTCTTGAGCTTTTATTCTTTTTCTAGATATTTTTGTTATCTTTCTCTTGTCTTTTCTTTTTCTAGATATATTTGTCTGTGATGCAAATACAAAGTTATATAGAATAATCAAAAAACATAATACAACATTAATTATTTATGATTATGTACATGGACACATCAATAAAACTCTTTTTTGTAGATCCACCCTTGAAAAATCTTTCCATCCCTTTGTTTTTTTTGTATTCGTCGTGTAGAGCAAAATAATACATTTTCGTATAATGAGATTGAAAGAAAGCCGATCGATAATTAGGATTTTTTGTTCCATAAGACAAATTCCACCACTTCCTTTTTTTTCTAAAACAATAGTAATAAACTATATAATGGTCTAGAAAATAACATCATTCGAAAAGAATGAATATTATCATCAGTTTAAAGAACAGGAGTAAATTGAATTTTATGACATTTTATGACAAAATTCTTTTTTCTTATTTTAAATCTACTTACATTTCGTATGCATATTTGAAAAAAATAACATTCGCATTTTGTTATTATATACGAGCGGTTATACTACAAAAGTAATACATATGTGTATACCTACATACATATATATTCCATTAATATTAGTTTTGGTGAAATACCTATTATGTACAAATATTTTTTCACTTGATAATACCAAAAGGAACGCAAAATATAAACAACCTCAATTAATGCAATATTTTTGTCGATAGAATATCCAAAGATTAAATATGATAAAATACATAAATTCATAAGACATTAATTTATTTGACAAAAAAAAAATTACCAAATATTCCATAAAATAACAAATTTTAAAATTATATTTCTAAAAACAAAACAAAAAAAAATTCGGCCCTTCGACCCATTCGGCCCTTCGACCCATTCGGCCTATTCGGCCCTTCGACATTCGGCCCTTTGACACTTTCGGCCCTTCGACACATTCGGGCCTTCGACATTCGGCCCTTCGACATTCGGCCCTTCGACACATTCGGCCCTTCGACCCATTCGGCCCTTCGACATTCGGCCCTTCGACACATTCGGCCCTTCGACCCATTCGGCCCTTCGACATTCGGCCCTTCGACATTCGGCCCTTCGACATTCGGCCCTTTGAAATTCGGCTCTTCGTACCCATTCCCTTCAATAAGATGAATGTTAAAATTTTCCGAATTACAATCGATACTTTCTGAATTACAATTGGAAAAGGTGTAGATTTTTGACCAAATATTCTCTATGGGATTAAGCAATGGAGAGTAGGGGCCCCTAGCCGCAGAAGTGTTGTTGTCCCATTAATCAATATTTCAGCAACATTTCAGCGTTGCTAGCAACAATCACCAAATCTGCCAGTTGGTTTCCCATTTCTCGCCACACCATCGTTAATGATATTTCTCTAGCTCTGGAACCAGCTCATGAAAAGCCTTTTGTTCGGCGACAAAAGAAATTAAAATTAGTTTCGATCCACGCTGTTCGATTCACACAATTTTGATCACTGCAGATTTTATTGCAATAGGTTCTTAGTATATTTTTTGGAGGTGAATAACCTGCCTTCTATAGGTTGACATCGATATCAGTTGGTGGAAGTTGTGCATAATTTTTTCTTTTAATTGTTATAAAGTTGCACTACACTAATCCTCAACCCATGAAGAAATTGAAATTAAATCGATTTGATCTTCCGTGAAAATTTTCGGCAGAATGCCATTCGGGGATATGATGTTTTGTCACGTTCTAACAAAAAAAAAAAACTATTTGGAATTAAGTTTTTTTTTTTTTTTTGGTATAATTTCACTGGACTAAACTGAGTATTCTTCAGCAACACCAAAGGAAACTATGTGTGTTTTTCCGGGAAATATCCCACTCGTTACTCAAAATGAGGTATTTTCCTAACTTGTTGCATTGGTCGATGTTTACCATAAAATAAACTTCGTGTTACACAAATAATTTTTAACATGTAAAAACACATCTACAAGTCTACATATTTAGTTTAATTAACTGTGTAATGTAAGTATATAAAAGTAATCTACATGATTAGGTTTTATAAGCTACAGTATAATATTACTTTATTCCATTTACATATTTTAGTTTAAAATTAATTATTTTCTTTCTAGCAGCTACATGTACGTAAGTTGTTCAAGGAAAAATTTCGTACGTACGTTTAATTGTTTTTGTTATTTCTTTTCACTGTAAATAATTAAATCAGCATTTTTAATTATAAAGAAAAATAAATTTCAACTAGAATTTATAATTGAAAATTTGAATAATTTAATAAAACTCATTCCTAGAGAAGCTTACGAGTAGTATACTTTACAAAGTTTCATAATGTGCATGAGTAAATATAATTTTAAATTAGTTATTTTTAAAATTAAGAACATTATTTTTATAATTATTTAACTTATGTTATATTAAAGTTATTTCGCGATTTTTGATTAGCTTTATAGAAGGGCTTTACAAACATGTTTTAATCTACCCCTAAATTTGAATTGTAATAATATTGTTAGTTATATTCATTTCATGTCATACCTTTAATGTCTGGACTCGGGAGTTTAACGTAAATGGTCATCTTAAGTATAGTTCAAATTGACCATTTCTGGAAACTGTCTATATGTGTGAACGTGTGTGTGTGTGTGTGTGTGTGTGTGTGTGTGTGTGTGTGTGTGTGTGTGTGTGTGTGTGTGTGTGTGTGTGTGTGTGTGTGTGTGTGTGTGTGTGTGTGTGTGTGTGTGTGTGTGTGTGTGTGTGTGTGTGTGTGTGTGTGTGTGTGTGTGTGTGTGTGTGTGTGTGTGTGCGTGGATGTCTGTTGTTATCTAATTCAAAAACCAATACCACTAGAATTAACTTTGGACACGTTATATTATGTGGAGATGTGCCACTCCTTGGTACTAACTTTTTTAAAACTGACATGAAAAATGAAGTCACCCCTATTAGACCAAACTTAGGAATCGAGAGATGTGTACTTTTACTTTTGTTCAACATTTTTTTTTTTTTTTCAAAATATCTTAAATGTTGGATGTATAATAATATCATTCAGTTTGTTTCTTTTCCTCTTCTTTATTCATTTCTAGTTTAAGGTTTGAAAAAATTCAGAAAACGTACCCACTATAATCGAACGAATGCTGAGGGTTCAAGCAACTCTTAGTCTGCTTATTTGGTGGAATACTGGAATCACATTTCTCTACAAACACACACTCAGAAAAAAAAATATCATTAATTTTATCATATGTGGTGACCATCATATGAAACGAATATGATAAATGCGTAGGAATATGATTAATTTTATCAAATAAATAATTGGCACATGATCGGGAATATGATGCAATTTACTAAATTTAAAATGAATGTGCTAATGCAAATTTAATAATCCCGATCATATTTCAATTTTTATTTTAATAAATTCATGATAATTTCTATCATATTTGTATTGACATTTACCACACTTATAGTTTGACGATATCAAAGAAATGTTAACTTAAATATAATATAAATAGCAGTGCTTTTATGCTAATATGTTTTGTTTAATAAATTTTTGTTAGGGAATTATCATGCATAGTATACGCATTTTATCAAATGATATAATAAAATACAATTCATAAATTATGTAGAAACAATATTTAATTTTGTTAAAAATATATGCTACAATATTTAGCTTTTATTTTACATAAAGTTACAAATAATAACAATTAATTCGATTATGGTTCTTGAAATAATTAATAACAAAAATATTTTTATTAGATATAACACTCACGTGTAAACTGTGAGAATTTTTTACTAAATTTTTCGTTGGCGGCAAAGTATAAAAATACCCTGTAAATTCAATTTCATAACTAAAGTAATGTGTGTTGAAACCGAAAACATCTAAATCTATGATGCAAATAAAATAATGTCTTTCATAACAAACAATTTGTTTTATAATTGCGAATTTGGGATCCCCATTAACATTCAATCCAATTTGAATCACTGATTCATTCCTTATTAAATAATTATCAAGTTTTATATATTTTGTCAAAAAACAGGGCCCGTTATAAATAAATTTAAAATTTGTTGCAATAGTTTTATCTGTTAACTTTTTTAATTTACCAGGAACTATTTCATGTTCGAGACATGGGAAATTCATTAATTCGTTTGTCAAAGCTATTTGGTTTCTAAGTGCTGCAGTTTACAAAATATTTATTTTGTTTTTGGATATATTAATAATTTTTTTTTAATTTTTGGTGATAGGATTCAAACCTGCTTGAACTAAGTTGAACTAAGGGTTCAATTTTTTGCATTATTCGTCCATAGTGTGTAAGAATATGAAATTTGGGCTTTAAGTGTGAACATGATAATTTCAAATATAACATTTTATGTTCTTCTACTAGAATATTTAAATATGTATAGACATTCTTGAGTAATACATGTGAAAATGCTAAATTTATAATCTCACGAAGAACTAAATATAATTTCCAAAAATTACAGCTTTTCGATACCAAATCACTGATTAATATTCCGAAATATGTTATAAAAGTATACATTTCAAAAGCACTCATTTTAAATTTGGATTTATTTAAGATATCAGAACTTAGCAATGGCGGTTTGTTTATACTTTGTGCCCCAAAGTTACAATTTTGAATCCTAAAATTTAATTGTTCTATATAAAAATATTTTATGTCTTTAACATAATATTTTAGTATTAATAATAAGTCGTAATGACAAATTCCTTTCAACAAGTCATGCATCACGTCAACGGTTACATTAGTTGTAACATGAAATCGTTTTAACGAGTTGAATGCACAATTTTCTTTAATGCCTGTTTCAGACGCATTTCCAATTTGTAAGTCTAATACATAATTTTCTCTAGATCTAATTTCACACAAATTGTCATTATAAAGTTGTTGAGTAATTTCAGAAGGAGTTTTACAAATTCTGCAAAAGTACCTTGAGTTAAAGCTTTCATTGAATCCTAATATGGAATTGAGACCTAAATTATCGCCTAATATAGCACAAACTACGAATTTTATTGTAATATTTCTATGTTCTTCATAAATACCGGTATTTTCGAGTTCTTTTAACTCGGCAATAATTGGTTTCAATATTCTTTGATTTTCAAATTTTTTTTATCTTCTACGTGAACCAAACCGGCAAGAAATATTGACGACAACTTTCAATTAAGATGTGTTGGTAATACAGGTATCTTTACGTAAAAAGCGCAAATTTTTTTATCACCAGATCTCGATCCCAAAACGGGGATCAATAATTGCTCTCCAATCCTCACTTTCAACATAATTATGCATCGTAGATTTATTAGAAAACTTTAAATATGAAATGTATGGTATGCCAAAATTTGATTTAAATATAATGTTTTATTAAATAAAACTGTAAATAGAATGGTAAGTGGAATAATTTGCATTGTGTAATCAATTTTTTTTACTAACAATTTGTTAAAATTGTCTAAAAATTCTTGATTTTCTAAATGAATTACGTGTGGTTTATTTGCAATGAAAAAAACTAATCGTTTAAGTTCCTTCATTAACAAATACTCTGATCTAAAAATTTTGGGATTCAAAAGAGTTAAGGAAGAAAGAGCTGGACTATCAATATTTGTTAACGGCAAAGTTTTTTTTTATGAAACTAGAATAAAAGTTGCACGTTATCTGTACAATTTGAAACACTTTCATCCTGGAAATTTTATCATCACAGTAAATTTTTAAAATCAGTCTTAGATACTCATCAGACATTTGATTAATTACATCTACTGGAGTGAGTGAATTGGAAGGCGTTGTAGAATTGTCATGAGAATAAACAAATTTGTCATTTAGCTCAGCTATGGAGATTGGATTGACAGAATTTGCAAACGATGAAGCAGGAATATCATTTAATTTTGACGTAGGAGTTAAGTTTGTACGGCAATTCTCACTAATGTGTTTTAAAAATGAATTTCAAAGCGAAAATTGCTTCGTGCAATCTGTATAGATACAACAAAATTTTCAATGTGTTTATGCAGTATCGTAATATGCCGTAGACAATCGGCTTTATCAGCGAAAAAGACATTCCAAATTTTACAGATAA
Organism: Tipula vernalis; assembly: GCA_958295665.1. Classification (NCBI taxonomy): domain Eukaryota; kingdom Metazoa; phylum Arthropoda; class Insecta; order Diptera; family Tipulidae; genus Tipula; species Tipula vernalis. The sequence goes on from OY282558.1 coordinate 305,073,325, forward strand.
TTGTTGTCATATTTTATAAGATCGAAAATATATATTTTGTAAAATTCAATTATATAGATAAAATCATAATATAAAAACGTGGAACTAAAATTAATTATTACTCTGCATATCATTAATTAGTGTGAGCACACATGGAATATTTTTATCAAATTCTGTTTTGATTTTGAAAATTCCTTTTTGAATGAAATGCCAAATAGATTTGCATGCAATTGGATATTTGATATTTAGGCCCATATACAAATAAAAACAGCATTCAACAGCTTCCACGGGATTACAATACATGTACCTCTCTCCCGCAACTAAAACATATGCAATGCTAATTGGATTTCCCACAAAAATAACCTTAAGTGCCTCCGGAATAGCCTCTGCCTCGAATGCTTCAACGGCAGTCTGTAAAAAAATTTAATTTTAAAGAATAATTTTTCAAAATTTTCAGTATTACACAAATTTATATAGTCCTAATTGAAATGTACTTTGATGTGACAATAAACACCTTCTTCCGCGGCTTCTATACGTTGGCATAAATATTTAACAACGCTGTCTCACTTAATTTTATTCGCCCGTTGAATGATGTTTGGGTAAATATTATTTAAATTCCGTATGGCGTCTGGATCAAAGTCAGTGTACTTTATTTTTAAATCTATTTTCATCTGTAAAATAAAAATTTGTAAATATTTTAGGCTATTTTTAGTTGTACTCAGTTCTTACCAAATGTTTAATTTCAGAAGTTTTTAAGCCAGGAAACAGTTCAATATATTCAATTGTCGGCATAGAGCTTTTTAATAGATTTTGTCGAATTTGTGGGTTTTTCGCCATTTCTCAGCAAGTTCATCCGAACTATTTGGGGTTTCACATATTCAATATCATCTTCTATCTCGGTGTCAATTGTGTCTGTTAAAAATGAAAAAAATAATTATATTTCGAGTATATATATATATAAATATATATACATATATATATATATATATATATATATATATATATATATATATATATATATATATATATATATATATATATATATATATATATATATATATATATATATATATATATATATATATATATATATATATATATATATATATATATATATATATATATATATATATATATATATACATATTTATATATATATATATATATATATATATATATATATATATATATATATATATATATATATATATATATATATATATATATATATATATATATATATATATATATATATATATATATATATATATATATATATATATATATATATATATATATATATATATATATATATATATATATATATATATATATATATATATATATATATATATATGTATATAAGAATAAACAAAATATCAAAAGGTATTTCACATTCGGTAATTGCATCATATAAAACAATGGGTCCTTCATTAATGCTAAATTGACTGATAGCTGTAATGAACGGAACATAATATTAATAATCTATGATTATTGTGCATAAGTCATAAGAAAATTGATAAATAATGTAAAAAATATAAAATAAATAAATATACCTAAACTAACTACATCATCATATCCTAACTCACCCACATGATCGATAACAACCATTTTTTTAAGGACTTTAAAGACAGCGTCAATACAGTATTAGTGCTAGTAGTTTCGTATTAAAAAAAATTTATGTGCCTCACCCTTATAAGCACATGATGGAAGTGAAACGTCTGTAGTAAAATTATTGGAGTCGGTTTCTAAAGTAAATAATAGAGTTGTGATATTATTTTTTATTATTGATTTATTTTATTGTTTTTTTCTTGTATAACCGTAACTAGAGGCTTATGATAGCTAAAATGTGGCACAAATATTCGCGTTTCTACAGTATGCAAATATCGACTAAAAACAGCGTCTATTGTTGCTCCCTGCCTCGTTGTGGATTTTGCAGGATCGCTTGTCATACTCAAATTGAATTTGTCTTTGAAAAATTTTATAAGTTGCATAGATGATTCTGCTGCAAAGTTTACATTAAAATCCCCTCCAAGAATTATGGGTATTTTTTCTAAATTTAAGTAAATTATTGGTGCTTCAGAGGAATATTGAAGTAACTTTTCATAAAGGAATTCAATTATGTTTTTAACACTTTGATGTGGTGATATATATACCGCTACCAATAACATCGTTTGACCGTGCTCTGTAGAACATTGACAGGCACATACTTCACCTACTTCATCAATTTGCACCCCAAATGCTAGTGGTTTCTGTACTCTAATATCCCTTGATGTCGTTAAAACATGAGCAGTATCATCTGCATTCTGGTAAATAGCAAGGCCACCAGATCGAACACTTGGCCGTTTATATTTAACTATACAGTTGAAATTCGGTATAGCGACATGTTCGTCGTTGTGAACCCACGTCTCCGACAAAATTAAAACATTAGAATGTTTAGCAACTCTATCGATTAGATCAAGATTATGAGCCCGTAAACTTTGAATGTTGAAGGTATAAAGCGACAAACCTGGTGCGTTTGTGATGAAATCAATTAATTCAGATTCTAATGTGATGAGTGGATTCAGCGAAAGTCGTTTAAATTCCAGCTTCAACAGAAGAGTAGACGATGGCTCCTTTCTGCAATGATAAAATATTGAATCCTTATGTTTTGACACGATGTATAATTTTTCGATTGTAGTGACTCTGGATAAAGCAACGTATAGTAATTGCACCGAGTGGGTTTTTTCATACTCATACACGATTTCGTCGAATGTACCACCTTGAGATTTATGAATCGTCATAGAGCAACCAGATATTAGAGGAAAGTGACTTCGTTTTACTATCATTGTTCTGTTATTATTTAAAGAAATCGTAGAGTTGCGTCGATTGATTGGCACTTCATTCAATGTAATATTATGTTGTTGCATATATCCAGCAGCCTTCATTCGTAATTTTCTTCCAATTTTAATGTCAGGAAAAGTTAGCCAAACACGAGTTACATGTCAGGAAAAGTTAGCCAAACACGAGTTCTTCATTCTCGTTTTGTTCAACGCGAACTAATTTGCCGACGGCGCCATTGGCTAATCCATCTGATACATCGATATTGGTTATTATTATGTAATATTTGTCAATAACAAAAATTATATTATATGGAAGTCCGCCTGTGTCAATAGTAGACTTTTTGTGCAGTTTTTGACGTAGTGATGCCAACTGTGTACACAGTAAAAAAAATCGCGGTGTGAATCAAATTTAATCCGAAAAAATTCTTTACATTCTATCCAATTACGTCAAATTAACTCTGGAAGGAAGGGTACTATTTTTAAAACATTCGACAGGATTAAACAATATACTTTTTACACCGTTTGGTGTAAAAGTAATAGTTCTTACTCTTCGTTAGTAATAGTTCTAAACATTTTTATGAAAAATGTATAAAAGGGTTCTTCCCACAATTAATTTCGGTTATATCGGAGTTAAATATTCACACCGTTTTGAGTTTTCTTTGACGAAGGTATGATTCGGTTAATTTCTTCTCGTCCGAAATTCATTTTTTTTGTGCAAATCATTTACCATTATATGAAAATCTTTATCGTTAGTTTCCTTCGACTATTCACACCTGCTAGACAGATAATAATTAACTTTCACGATATGGTTAATTAAATAAATTTCTTAATGTTATATTGAAAAAACTTAATGTTATAGTGAAACAAATTAATCTTATAGTGATCCAAAGTGTATAATGATAATATAAGAATATTTATATAAAATGTACAGTTTATAAAAAATGGAAGGACAAAGATTATTTAATATAATTTATAACGGTCAGCAAAAATATGTTGTTACCCCGACCAAGTTAATTGTTGATATTTTGCGTGAAGGTGAGTAATTATTTTTTCTGTTTAATTATTTATTATAATAGTGTTACGTACGTGGGGTAAAAATAATTTTATCCATTAGTGTTTGTGAATTTTGTGTTTTTTGAAATAACGTACTGTGTGTTGTCTTCAAGGGTAATAATTTTGGTGTGTGACTAACATACTTTATATCGGGATTGCCGGTCAGTTTAGCGTATCCGTGCATACAGTAAATTAATGTTAAGAGGAGTTCAATTTTAATATTTTATCAATTAGAAATCTGTGTGTATGATCATTAATGTACTGTGTGTCTGGAATGAGGGTGGCTTTGTTGAATCCGTGTTATATAAACTTGTAAATTTAAAAATTGTATCCATTATAAATTTGTGTGTACCTGAATTAACGTTCTATGTGTTGTGATTGTGGTTGGATTGAGTGTATCCGTAATTTAAATTCGAACATAGTGGAATTCAGTTTTTGAAAATATTATTTTTTTTCTGTGTGTATATGTGTGTGTTAGTGTGCGTGTGTGTTTGTGTGTGTATATTAGTCGTTGTAGCATGTAGCAATTTCAGCTGATTCACTTATAATAGATTATCTTATCTTATCATCTTCAGCATCACATGCATTCAATATTTCGGTGGAAAATTATGACCTATGTTTATTTACGGAAACCAATATTGAATTAAATCAAATTGTTTTTGATATATATTTGAAAGATATGCAATTAACCTACGATCGACCTTTCATTGTAAAGATTTTTCAACGTAATGGTAAACTAACATAAATACTATTTTTATTAAATACATACCATGTATGCTTAAATGTTATTTAAATTATATGAATATAGATAAGCTTAAAGACGTTTCAACACAAACTGATCAGTTCTTAACACTTTTCGAAGAGGTATTTACACAAACGGATGATAATTATGAAGCTGCTCCTGTTTTTAAACAGGACTGTTTTATCGGTTCATTACCAAAAAAGATAAAGCTACAAAAAGAAGTACTAAAAGAGGTATAAATATAGATATTAATTTGGATATATTATACAACAAACTTCCTAAGTTTTAATTTAATTATTTATATTTATAGTATCAGAGCCACCTAACTAATAGAGAATTAATGATAAATCTTATTTTACTGTCTAGTTTCTACGTGTTAGAATAGTTAATATAAAAACCGATGTACTTGGCTTCACGACTTTGAATGACAAAGAAATAAAATTAATTGATTTAGTTAATTGATAATTAAGAATTTGTTATGTTGTCATTTAAAAATCAAAGTTAAAAATTGATATTTTCCATATGATTTTTATGGAAATTTTGATTTTCCTCATTTATAATTCTCTTATACATATGTATGTATTAATTATTTCCCATTACTCTATAAAATATAGCGGCTCTGGTACTGAAACCAATTCTAGAATGATAAAATTCATGTTAAATTGATTATTTACTGCTTTCTATATGGAATTATTTTGTAAAATCAACAATAACATAACAACATTAAATTTTAGAAAACAGAATTGGGCATGTATTATTCGAATATTTAGTAACAGTTTTATTTATTTATCTATTATTTTATGGTTCCTTGAATTTTAAGGAACTAGAATGTTTTCTCAGGTCATTTCGAAGGTCAACAAATAATAAATAATTATAACAACACGCCAATATTAGACAAAAAACATCGTGTAAAGCTAGTCAATATAATCGTAAGCCATTTAGTAGAAATACATGGCTCTTATCCTTCAGCTGAAAATAAAACCTTATGGGCCCAAGCCACAGCGTTACTTTTTCCTAAACTATGTGAGGACCAAAATCCAGACCGGTTTGTAAGTATAAAGAATTAATCGGAATTATGCAGAATATAAAATACTGGTTTAATCACTTAAAATCAGCAAGCATATATTTTTCATTCAAAATTTAATGAGTTTGAAAAATATGTGTTAATTCATAGAAACCGTGTCTTATATTAAATTTTGTTTGAATCAAAGGAAATCTTCTACAATCCGGCAAACCGTACTGGATTTTTTGCATTTCGCTTACGAACAATTAATCGTTCACTGAATAATTCTTCACGAAAATCACAATCGGCGGAAATACTTGAAAATGATGATGATGATGATGTTTCGGAAAATGATGAAGATGATAACGATAAGCACAAAAAGTGGCTTCACCTGTGGCTTGCCCCAAAAATGATCATAATAACATTTTTATAATAATGGCAAAAACGGTGAATTTGCGTAAAAAAACATTTTCGATAAATGAGTACCCCTGATTTTGGGATACTCAAGGATTGGTATTATTTATTTATTTTTTTAATTTTCATATTTTTGCCCATTTATCTAATTTGCAAAATATCAATATTTTTTAAATATAATATTTTACCTTTATTTTATTCATAGGTCGATCAGGATTTTAATCTACGATTTACAAATGTTTCATTTTGCATCGATAAATGGAATAAAATCAAAAAAAATACTATAAAACTGGCAGAATCAAAAAACATAAAAATTTACGATGAATGTACTGAAGAAGATGATAGTAAGTTTATCTTAAAATTATTTAAAGTTTATTGGTGATAAATTACAAAACTTTACAAAATGAATTATGCTCTTCGGAAGAACCAACCTTCGCAACCATTCATTTAAATTGATTGTAACGGTTATACGTAACGAGTAATTATAAGAATTGTATGCTCGACCAAGTGCTAAATCAATCTATTATTGTTAAATTGACTTTTTCGTAATTTTTCACCAATTTAGCACTAAACAACCTTTTCAATAATTTTTATTTTTTTTATTTTCAGAGTTTGATAGTGATATAACAGCTCTAATTTTGTTAACAAAATTTTGCAGAACATATGGTAAAAAGAATAATCCATCTATTTACCAATTTTTTATTTTTGAAAAGGTAATAATTACATAATTTTGACAAACTTTGACCACCGAAATTAACAAAAATATATTTTTTTAGACAGGTTCTTTTACCCAGCATAGTTTGGACTTTCCTCGTATTATTCTTCGAGGACCATCTCGGAAAATTCTAACATTGGCCAGCATCAAAATCGATGGAAAAGAGATTCCTCTGCAAGCCGATTCACGCAGCATTGAAAAATTTATGTCCCTTTTCAAATGCTACTTTGTTTTTAATTGCAAATATCCTGAGGATATGCAAAGTTTTTATATATTTATTCAAGAGGCTGTACTACAAATGGGACACTCGTCGTTGACGCCGAGATTAAAGGAATTTAAAAACCGCTTAGAACTATAATTCTTGTTATATGTCACATACTTTTGTTTTGCTATTTTATACAATTTAAATTGAAATTTCTATTTTTTTATATAACATATTTTGTAATACACTAAGACCTCGCTTTGCATCTGGGTTTCAAAAAATTATGATTTAAATTAAAACAACGCATCCAAAATATTGTATGCACACAACATTTATATTGTGGATTTCTCTATTTATATTTAAATTTATAAACATATCGTGAATTAAGTCAATTGAATTGAACGACAAATTAAAAATTACGCAAATTGAAGTAACGTGAAACGAGGTCGTAGTGTATACATGTTTTATTTTTAATAATACGAGTCTATAGTATCTTAAATATTTTGCAATAAATAGGATTTTATTTTGCAAAATAAAACCATGTTCAAAGTCCTTTAAAGACCATAAACTATATATAAGACATTTACGACTTATGCATGCTCTTATAAATATAAAACAGGAGAATTTAAAATGTGGAGATCAAAAGTGTGATGCTCGTTTCCAAACTTATAGTGGCCTTACCAAACATTTAGTTGGCAAACATAATTATTCTACGGAGAATAATGTTATTCATACTGATAATTCGAACCCGATCGATAGGCCCAATCAACCAAATATTTTGGAGTCTACTAAAATTGAAGATGGTTTATCGAAAGCTGATCAGGAACTCCTAGGAAAATTATTACAGTTAAATTTAAATTATAATCAAATGAACTCTATATTAGAATCATTTTCGAATTTTACGCAGTCAGTTGAATTGAATATTCGTAAAAAAATTTTGATGACTAAGAACAACGACATTATTAATGATATACAAGCAGAACTAAATATCCTAAGAAATCCGTTTCAATTTCAAAAAACCACTTATTTAAGAAAAAAAGATTTGTTTTCGAAAGTTCCTGCCCCAAGAGAAATCGCCATAGGTGTAAGAACCGACAAAATATGGAATATAGACCAGAATATTTATGATCAACGTCCTGTGACTAATACTTTTTCTTATGTATCGATTGTCGAAACGCTTAGTTTCCTGTCAAAAAATGAATATTTTACTAGCAAAATATTAGAAAGTGACCCCATTTTCAGCAATGAATTTCATTACTCGCAAGGTAATTATTTTAAGCAAAACAAACTGTTTGCATCTAGTCCTTGTTTCCATTTACAAATATACTGCGATGAATTTGAAGTAGTTAATCCGTTAGGCAGTAAGACAGGTGTTCACAAAATTCTAGCCTTTTATTTAACCATCTTAAATCTGGGGTATCATAATAATAGTTTGTTAAAAAATATTCATTTAATTGCACTTTGTCATCATGCAGACGTAAAGGAATATGGGTATAAAGAGATTCTGAACCCCATTATTAGTGACATTAAAATGCTGGAAACAGAAGGTATTAATATAGAGTATAAAGGATCACTAGTAAATATTAAGGGTACAATTTTCTCCTTAAGTCACGACAACCTATCGGCGAATGCTTTATATGGATTACAGGAATCATTTAAATCTAACTATTTTTGTCGATTTTGTAGAACACACTCAAAAGATATAGCACAATCATTACTTATTGAACCCGAATTAATTCGAACAAGGAAAGATTACAATCTTTATGTCCCCGGCCGAGAATTTGGGTTACAGAAACTGTGTCCTCTAAATGAACTGGAATATTTTAATACCTTCGAATCCCACAGCGTTGACATAATGCACGATATCTTGGAGGGCGTTGGACAATACGAACTTAAATTATTTCTTTTATATTTAACAAAACAAAGAAAATTGATTTCCTTAGAAAATTTTAATAATAGAATTAAATCTGCAAATTTTGGATATCTTAATCGTTCGAACATTCCTTCATTAATAAATTTAGATAGCAATACGAAAAATTTGAAACAAACGGCATCACAGTTTTGGTGTTTACTTAGATATTTTCCGATATTAATTCACGATTTAATTGAAAACGCTGATACCGAATTCTTCGGCAAATTTAATGTAATTTTGCTTCTCATTAAAATATTGAATATAGTATTTTCAATTGAATTAAATCATGAATCAACTGAAAGACTCCAAAAGCTAATTGTAGAACATCATACTGAATTTATAAACAAATTTCCCGGTTGCAACGTTATTCCAAAACATCACTTAATTTTACATTACTATTATATTATTCAAAATATGGGTGCATTAATTAATATGTGGACTATGCGATACGAGGGAAAGCATGCCAAATTCAAAGCAATTGCGAGAGCAAGTCGTAATTTTAAAAATATTACTAAACTTTTAGCTTCCAAACATCAACAAATAAATTACATAAATTACGACAATAGTAAATTTGATATTAAGTTAGAAATCAAAATAGAAAAACGTATTACATTTCACATTTTAAATATAAATTTGGAAAACATTAAAACTAAGTTAAATTTTAATACTGCTGATGAAGTTAAAATTCTTAAAGAAATTAAGTATGGATTTGTATATAAAAACAAATTTATTATTTGTATTATCAAAAGAGATCCAATGAATTCGGGTCTACCAATTTTTGGTTTAATACAACACATGATTGAAAATAAAGGTGAAATATATATATTTCACCGTTTACTTCAAACAATTTGCTTTAATTATAATTTAAATTCATATGAAACAAAATTGAAAAATGAAATAAATGCTATAAAATTATATGATTTAGAATTTAAGCCTTCATTTGAATTTACATTTCATCCAAAACATTCAAATAAATTTATTGTTCCGAAATTTGATATTATTTAATTATATTATATAAACTATTTAAAAATAAATTTAAAAAAAACTGAATTTTAATAAACACTCCAAAACGTTTGTTTCATTCTACCCGTTTCAATGATTTTTTTAAATCCGAAGAGTGTGTAATAATTACTTATATCTGTGAAATTTTGCACTATAAAAATATATTTGTTTTATCCTTATCTCGTAAATACATTTATCTAAACATTTACAAAAATATTCTATTTTATTCGTGAGTTTTTTTATCTGTTGGATGTGAATAGGTGGTATCCTTAAAAAGTAATTTGTGTTTTTTTATAGTAAATAATTTCATCCGAAAAAAGTAAATCACGATCAAAATAAAAACTCCACTGGGATAAAAGAAACTTGTATCCGATCGGTGGGACATTATTTGACACCGATTCGGTGTCAGGAGAACTCCGTTTTTTTTTCTGTGTAGCGTCGTTGTAGCCAGAATATACATCAATCGCGATGGACGTAATTTTAACCTCAGCTTCGTTTAAAATTTTATTATTATATGCGTTAACAGATTGATTCGAATAAAATAGTCGAATACCATGAGGACATAATGCATTGACTTCGTTTTCCGTAAAGAAACGTGACTGCATTAGAATTAACTCATCATCATCAAGTATTTGACCGTTTCCTATTTTCGTTAAAATATTCGAAAATTGAACGTTAGCTTGGCGCATAATTTCATCGAGTTCATAGAATTTGAGCCCTCTCCATAATATTGGTCCAGACATGCTTTGTTTCGGTTGATTATAAATGGGTGTTGCTTTAACTGGTGATAATTGACGTAAGTCACCAATTAAAATAACGTCATATCCTCCAAAGTTAACATCAAAGATACCGCTAATCTGTTTGAGTCGTTGATCGATCTGTGCTAATAATTCTGCGCCGATCATACTGATTTCATCGATGATTAAGACTCGGACGTATTTGAATAGTGTGCGATATTGGAGTGCGATTTCATAAGACAATGGAAGTAGTTTTGACAACGTGATTTTTAAAGCAGTATGCACTGTGGTACCGTTAATAGCCACAGCAGCTTTGCCAGTTGAAGCGCACGTAATGTAAGCGTTACAACAACCATCGTTATCGGTAAAGCGATTGTAAATCTCCATTAGAAGTTTAATGACAAACGTTTTGCCACATCCCGCCGGTCCAGTGAAGAAAATTTGCAATGGTGGAGAATTAGGAGACGATAGATGCGATATTGTATGTAACAAAAGGCTTCTTTGTTTATCATTAGTCATTCTCATTAAGGCCAAGAACTGTTCATTGTCCATTAAATTTTCTCTCCTTTTGGCGATGGAACCAAGTTTATCTAGCAAAGCGAGACGAAGGTCATTGTTATGTTCAGAATTAGGATCGTTGTATAATTGTTGGAACGGATTAGGATCCGGAGCACCGCCAGCATCGGCATGATTAGTATCGTCTTCAGTATCATCATGGACACGACATAATTTTCGACAAATCTCGATGGTTTTATCAATATCTAAATTGGATTCAAATTCTTTTCTTGCTTCCAAAATGAATTCTTCATTGTCCTCGTAAATTTTTAGGAAGCACATTTCAGCCAATATATCACGTTCTTCATTTCTAAACGGTATATGTAGAGAAACCATTTCCCGTTTATAGTTGGTGAAATCTGTAGCCATGCCATAATTTCTGTACCGAATGATCCGCGATTCATTTCTTTTCGCAAATGTTCCGTCTTGTTTGACATTATAATGAGCAACAAATTGTGCTATAGAAACATTTTCTAGCTCTTCCCGTCGTTTCTCATATTTATCAAACCAATTTTCCTTCCAAATATTCGTAGAATCATCACCAACTTCTAATTGATTTAATTCTTTTTGAGTTTTTCTCATCCGCTGTCGTTCGATAGGCCATACAGTTGGAATATATTCAACTTTATGAGATGATTTGGACATAGGTTCTCGAAGAAGGTACCATGCTGCTTCTTGACTTGTCATTTCGACAGTATTCAGCACATTTACACTCATGTTTCTTGTAACATCGACAATATCGAACTCAGGATGTTTGTCCATCGTTTCTATTATTTGACGCTGCAAATTACTGATTCCTCTATTCGTTTTGTTGACATATTCTACAACATATGCAGCGCAAGAATATTCTTCGGTAATAAATTGGATGTCCATATTAGATTTGAGAATACTGAAAAGGAATGGGTTGAAACCGTTGTGCCATATTTCACTAGTTTTTCTTTTTAAGAACACCCGCGGTCGTTCAATTCCAGCTTGTAGAATTTTAATGTAATCAACGTCACACGTAATTTTATTTTGTTCGTAAAACGTATCTATATCAGGATAGTAGATATTTTCCAAATTCAATCTTATTTTATTGTATCGTTCTTTAAGGTTACGAAATTGTGGTTCGTCTTTTGGCATTGGTATCAGAATCATCGTTGATTTGCATGGCATGAAGGGAGCGTCGAAGCGACATTTTTGCGGCCTATTTGATGTAATTCCTTTGTAGCAAGTGAAAGTATGTTTATGGGTTTGTAGTTTGATGTTTCCCGATGCTTCTGATGCTGAAACCGATATCAAGTGATCGATCAATTGAAGACTGTCGTACAATCCGGCATTCAATGGATCGTCCGGCGTCTCCTCCAACCATAAAAGTATATGAGCATGCGGACTTCCGCGATGCTGAAATTCGATCCTTTTAAAATATTTCCTGACGAAATAACGACCAAAAGGACTGTTTTTTTTATATTTAGATTGCAAAACAGTCATTACTGTATTTATCAGCTTATTGAAATAAATGGCACATGTAACTGCATCATCATTAACTAGTGAGCTTTTTTCCATAAAATGTAGTTGATTAACGGCTTCAACCGTGATTTCTTTTCCATATTTCAACCTATATTAGGTTCGTAGTAAATCAGTCCATCCTATTTCATTAGCGCTCATCGTAAGAAACAATGTGGGTTTACCATTTTGTCGTATCACTGCAAACAAGTCTTTCTTTCGATTTGCCCAATACCACGTTGAATTGGGAATCGTTCGGAGGAAAGCGAGGTTTGTATCAATGCAATCGTGAATATATTCTTCAGATTCAATTTGACGACGGGTTATGGCAGTATTATTTCCCACGTGTTTAAATGCAATCGTAAGACAATCGCGAACTCTCAGTCGCATAATTTTCATTGCCATATACAGCAAGTGGTACGGGGTAACGCCACGTCGGTCTGATCTTCGTAGCTCACTAGTTGCCATCATGAATGGCGTGATGTGTGTGCCGTCTCTGAAAATTCGAAATTCGCCAAGATAAATAGACGGAAAAGAGAGTTCTTCTGCATGCTCATCAAAAAGTAGGCTGATAGGAAGTTCGGTTTCGCCAGGGGCAATTCGCAAATACATATCTTCATTCCAAAGTAACGTTTGTTGTTGCGCGGTAAGGCTATCTTCGATAGGCACAACTTCACTAACTTCATCCTGTGACGGTATGGTTTCTACTGCATTCTCCGTAAAGAAAGAATTATCAATCGTAATATTATAGCGTTGATAAAGCGGCGTTCGAATTAAATTTTGTAACCAAGCTTTGATTGTTCCTTTGTTGACCAAGCCAAACAAATAGGACGATTTGTGTATTTTTTTCTTTTTAATGTGAACGTTAATGCAGTAATCATCGTTCAAACTCCGAGGTAATCGAGATACCATCGTATTAACATCGACCGGAACGTTTATGATTTGTCCATAAATGCCGTATTGACCGTGACTATGATGCAATCTACGAACTTGCATAAACGGTAAGCGCGGCGAGATCAACCTATCCGTAACCATCTCTAAAGGAGGAAGATCGGTTGGCATTTTAGGATATTGAAATCCATTAAATACTGATAGAGTCGGTATAGTGTTTTTCGACAATGCCCTTTTGCACGTAAAGCATACCTTCGCGTTATCAACGTTCGGCAATATGTCGTTAATAATACCACTATATTGAGAAGAGACAGGCGATAAGTTATTCTTGAACCATAACCGATCACAAATTGAGCACGCGTACCCAAATGGATTGTTCAAGAATTTCATAAAAAGTTTTCGAGCACCTGCATGCAGTTGATAACCTTCATACCGCACAGGCGCCTCGTCCTGATTACTCGTAGACGGTTCACAAATATTTGATGCTTGCTGAAAATTATCGGAACATTCCATAACTGGAGGGTTGTTGAGGTTTGACACATAGGGCGCATAATTATTTCCATCTCCAGTGGTAGATGGATTAGCTATGCCCGGTAAGACACCGTTGGAGCTATCTAAATCATTTAAATTACTATTACATATACATAATATAACTTAGCCAACAATGAATGAGTATAGTGACAATATAAAATTTACTAACCATTCATTACATTTTCAGTAGATAAACAATTATTTTCAAAAATACGTGCACGATTCTCTCGCTGCCGTTGTCGATAATCACGAAGACGATCAGCCGCTGTCCGGTTTCCTCGAGGTCTTCCTGAATTTTGCCTATAGCCACCACGTGGTCGTTGTTCTTGTCATTGCATTGCTCTGAATTCGCGAACGCGTTTCGTTGATGATTGTTGTGGCATTCTGAAGTATTAATATTGTTTCGGTATGATTTTTCGCATTAAAATTTACTATTGTGTAAATTCATATATAGGATACTTACGTTGTTAGTATATTCTAATAAATTTGTTCTTTTTAATCACTTTTCAATCACTTCACAAAAAATCACGTCTATAAATTTAATTTTTAAAGCATTTTTCATATAAGGAACGCGATTTTATATTATTTCCTAAATAAAAATATGACATTCACCTTCATTGTTGGAAAATAAAAGAAAAATGCAAAAATAATAATACGTATGTAATAGCAAAAAGTAGGCGAATTACGAATTTACGATACAAATACGAGACGTAGTATGTGTGGATTTTGTTACGCATTATAATAACTTACTTGTTTTCTGTATTAAAATTGTTTATACAAGCAGCAAATGTACTAAATGAACAAAAACGATAAATCGCACTACCAAAGCGTTTCACTTTGATTAGCGTTTCATTTTTTCAAGACTCACTACCTTCGCTAAGGAAGTTTCACTTCAAAAGTATTGGATGATGTTATACAATGATTTTTATGGAATCATACAATTGTGTCGATTATTTTCAAAAACCCATAACTCCATCTCAAGCCATTTTATAGAAAACGTAAAAAACTTGTATTTTATCAAACCAAATATAGATGCTTACACTATTTTCAACTGGCCATCAGTCGCTGGTAATTAAAGCGAATTAGAATCTAATTTTTATATAATTTTAATGGGAAATAATGTATAAGTTACAAATTGTTTTGGAATTGTTGAGTTTTGTAGGTAACTTAAGGAATTAGGGACTTTTGAAAGCAACTATGGTTGAATTGTTGATCTTACAAAATAAATAAGATAATTTTAATCCAATAATAAAATTCAGTTCATAAAAAAAATAAAAATTGACCTTTTAATTTAAATCAATAAATCGTCTTCATAATGGCAGCATTCCGTTTCCAAATTGTCTGGAATTGCATTATTCACGTTGTTTTGGTGGGGTGCAGATCGAAGAACCGATTTATAATAGTCGAGTTCATTCATGTCTTCCCAATTGACCCCAAAGTGTTTTGTGACTAATTTTGTAACATAATCAATTTTTGCCGATTTCACAGGCACTCCAATATTTATTTGACTAGGCTGTATTTGCGCTATGTGGCTTTTGTTTGTAAGAACAGATTTGGCTATCCCAAAATCCGACCTGTAGTTTTGCTCCCCACACACTAGTACCGGATTCGTCATTTTGGTGAGAACAAACCTTTTCGCCTTGTTTTTGAAATTTTGTGGTTTAACGCATGTTGCAGTAGCTGTTTTCCAGTCATTTACTGGACATGTAGTGGACCCTAGCCGAATAATCTGCCCATGCTCTGAAAAGAGATCAAAATATTCCTCTGGCCGTATTATTCGCTCCTTAGCTTTTACTTTTTTTTCGAGCTGAGCAAACATTCTGTCAGGGGGAATATATGAGTGGCCAGGAACCGGAAATTTTATTTGAACCTCATTAACATGTACCGGTGCCGCTTGCCTCAACCAAAAAGAAATCATTACCATAACGGCTGAATTTTTATTTTGTGCGTCGCACCCATCGCAAATAAGCCGAACGACCGAAATGCCTTGGAATGAAGTTGAACTTAGCCGGTGGTACAAAGCAGAAGCAATTTCATTCGATCCTTTCATGTGTTCATTTTCAAGCCAAATATATAAAAAAACTTTCTCCTTATGAATATTTGCTGAGCCTTGAACTATACCAAAATTAAATAAGTACAATTGCCTGGAAAAGTACGCTGCTTGATCCGGTACTTTTTGGAGCACCATATTTTTCTGGCAATCAAAGGATATGGTAAGCATCCCATAAATTTCTTCTTTTGCTAGTTGGTAAAAGATCTTAGCCCGCAAAGTAGGCACTCTTTTTTTTATCATAATGTCAGACTTTAATTTTGAATCTGTTGCCGTTTTAAATTGTTCAATTAACATAAGGCGTATTAACATAAGTGTCTTAAATCCTTTGTTAAAGCATGTATTAAAAATCCGACGAAAATAACTTGCTTTCTGATGGACAAATCGTCTGTTAAATATTGGCGACCAACATTTTTGGAGCGGCAATAGTGTAAGTCAATGGCCTTAAATTTTTTGATAAATATTTTCACCGCTTTTTCTTTTAATAAACATTTGTTACTGCTACGGTCTCCTCCACGAGTTTCAACTGGCAGAGAACGTTTATTAAAGAAACATTTGCATACGCCAATTACTCGATATCTGCTGATATTTATTATGCCTGTAAACGCTATTTGGCAAACCCGTACAATCCTGCCATTTGTTTGTCGAACGAAGTGTTGAATGGTGATAGCTCTATTGAGAACAGATACAGTCTTCTTGCGATTGGTTCTAGTCGGTGGTTTGACTTCGCAGCACGTTAAGATAAATTTATCTTGTTCTATCTTATTTTTCGAAATTTAAAATGATTTAGAAAATTGTAAAGCTTCCTTCATATTTAAAGTAGCAAAATTTAAGGCTGAACCAGCATGACGACATTGTGGCATTTTAGGGGGATCTGTCATTGTGTATCTTTTAGGAAATCATCATCTCTCAAGTATATACTCACATTTTATAATAAAATTACTCGTAATTTATAAGACTTAAATGCAAACATGATTTTTTTTTCTAATTCTCGTTTCCAACCACTCTTATTTAAAATCCGTTTTTTTGGGTTTAGATCCCGATATTCACATTTACCGTTAATAAATCAAAACGCACAAAAATTTATCTTTAATGGCACTTCTGTTCCTTAAGAACAATCTTATCAAACTAACCAAAATACAAACTAAAACTAAAACGAGCCAAAAAAAACATTCAAGGAATTGTGTTGTTTTGTATATCAAATTACATTGAAGGAATTGGTGGTTTTTGATTAAAACTTTAGTAAGGATTTATTGGTTTTTGATACCAACTTTATGAAGGAGTTAGTGGTTTTTGCAACTAACTACAATTTTCAAATAAATTTTTCTCGGCGATACACAATTTTATGCATTTTTTTTTTGTTTTATTATATAGAAAAAGTAGCCATCTATCGTTTGGCACCTTTACTTAAAATTTTTTATTTTTTGAAGTTATGGGTTTTTGAACAGAATCGACACAATTTTAAAACCCAAATCCCTTTGAATTTAAGTAACATGCGATTAGTCATAATACTCTCAGTATATGCAGACATAAATTTATTTTTTAGTGATGTGTAGTGTATGGCAAACAAGCATTCGATATTTAAAACAATACGCACGAGTACACTTCACATACTACATATAAGTTATTAGAGCCAAATATAACACAGTTTAAAATTATTCGATGTTATTGTATTAAATAACAATATCTTATGAAAATAAAATTATGCATTTTCACTGTTATTTTTGTGCAAAACCAAAATAAAAATTTATGATTTACCATGCGGTGAAACGCAATTTAACCTAACACTGTGTGGACAGTTTTTATTATGTAACAAAATCAGTAATATAGATATAAGTTCCTAACACCACATATTGTTAAATATACTTGCACACAGACTTACCTATAATTTTTGTGCAATAAATGTTTAATATTTTAATATTTAGCTTTAATTTCTCGTATACAAACATACATTTTATTTCGACTGGCACGCACGAAATCACAAATTAATCTATTTATCATATGTTATCGTTAACAAATTTTTTGCTTCGATTAACATACTATTATATTAGGATCGATCATATTATTTATGCAGTTATTATATTTGTTTTAAAGTCAATATCATAATATGGTTAAGAAGATCACAATATGATTAAAATTATCATAGTTACATATGATTATTCCAATCATATTGCTGAAATGATTGGTTTTATTAATTTTATGTTATATTTAATCATATTTTGATAACAACAATGATATATAACATAATTTTATTATAAATCTTTTAACTACCATCATATCAAATGTCGGATTGAATCATATTATGATAAATTTAATCATACGATAAACATATTTTTTTTCTCAGTGCAGCGACTTCTCCAATGAAGGAAGCGAGTAACTGTCTCCAATGGTTTTATCATTTGTTGAAAGTAGGCTTTAACTTTCACGTCGGCTGGTGGATGGCAAGTGGTATAATTGGAAAAATAAAAACAAATTAATCGAACCAGAGTCATGATAGTAAAATAGTTCCTGTAGGGTTTTAATAAATATCCAGACGAAGTTGTGGCTTTGGTGTCTATCCTGGCTATAACGCAACAGCTCGAGCCACGCAGATATCATCCTGACAACAGATATCTGACAACAGATTTCCAGAAAAGGTGATGTCAGATGAGGAAGATGTTCAAAGTTCATTTTCTGACGATTTAGGAGCAAAGATCGAGCGAAACCAACAAAAACTTATGCTGTAAACATGTTTTTACAAAAATTCAAGTTAGGCTAGGGATTGGCGATGCTTCTGAATGGAATTTTTGTTTTTTTATTGTCTAGCTATGTAAATTAATAAGTGAAATGAATGAATATCACTACTGGGAATCTTTGCAAAAAGAAAGAACAAGCAACTTGCACATGTACAGTTCTGCTTGATTATTAGCACTTTACGAAAATTCGTTAGGCTTTATTGAAAAAAAAAATCTTTCGACACAAAGGTACCGATTTTAACGTTGGAGATCTGACCTTCAGTAACAATTCAGTGTTTTTACAAATGAAACCAATACATCATGAGATTGGGCCAACTTCAGCAAAAAAATCATCGCACCAAAACATCAACTGCAATTGTCTCAACTTAACAAGGAAAATTATTATCATACAAACAGCTGAAGACTCCTCTTTGGTTTGATCCATGCAGTTTTTTTCAGCCGGCTAGCTTGCAGTGGCTGAGGGGTTGTTTATGGACCAAAGAAGAGCTAGAAGAGCTGCTGATATTAAAATTTACTGTTGGGTATGGTCAAGTCAAATACACTTGATACCTGCAAATTAATTAAGAAAATACCAAAAAGTTCATTATTCATACAAATAACTGATCTTTATTGACAATTTCATATGAAGCAAAACGAAATTTACAAACATACAAGAAAAAATCAGTTTTAATTTAGCTTTACAAAACGAAAGCTTTACTTAAATCTAACAGAGCCTACTGTATAAATAAGAGCCTCCAGTATCGACTGTATTTTTTACTAAGCCTAAAATAACGTACATACAATTTTTCCTTTAACTATGAAACTATATGGGAAAATGATTATTTTCATTATTAATTTTAGTTTATTAGAATTATGAGATTTTGTTTAGTTTTTATACGAAAATGTTCATGAAACATGTAATTTTATTTGATTGAAAAATCGAGTCATGAAAATGTTTGTTTCTTAATGAAAACCGTCTTCCAAAATAAGGATTTTTTGAACTTTTAAAAATTGTTTTTTTGTAATATACGTCATAAACTCATAACTCATAATTTATGAACAGTAAAATAATCATCTCTTTCATTGCCTCTATAGTCTATACAAATTTGAATTCGAATATCTTTCTATTGTTATTTTGAATTTGCATAGCATGCTAGATTGTTTTGATTTTTTGTTTTCTTCACGCTCACTGTATTGATTTAAATTTTTATGTTTATCTCTTTTTGACTTAATTTCGATTGTTGTGAGGAGACATGTTGTCTTTTTTCTTAACATTGGTTTTAGATGTGGACAATTCATGACGTCATTAAATTGAATTTTCTTTATTTAATACATATTGTTATTGTTGTAGAATATTTTTTAATTTAATTTCCCTTATTTTCTTTTGATTATTGCTGGAAACTAGGGAAATTTGAGAACCTGTATTTTAAATGAGTAAAAGACATTGAGTTGTTTTCTAGCGATTTCAGAAAAAATTATTTAACTGGGTTTAAGTTTTAATTCATGTTTTATCGTCAATCGAAATCGCGTTTTTTCATTTAAACCCTATGAAAATAAATTATCTTTTAGTGTTTATATGTCCCTTATTTTAAGTTCATTTTTCACATGCCGGCTCTATTTACATCAAGATGGTTTTGTATCTAAGGAGACCATTTAGGCCATACAAATTTAATTATTTACGAAAATATGTACATAAGGAAGTTAAATCCTCATAAGAAACAAAAAAAATAAAAAATTACAAAGGTAACAATATAGTCACTGCGAAGCGTTGTGGATCCAATACCCATAATTTCCGTTGTTGATGACATAAATATGATGCAAAATTTGCGTAATCCGGAATGATGTATGTCGATGATATCACTTTTAGAAATTGCTAGTGATAATACGTACGATACATCGTGATATTATACACTGGTAGCTTATGTGGTTTATTTTCTATCCGATTATCAAGGTCATCACTCAATACTCAATCAATAGTGTCACATTATAGTGTTAGTCATCGAGTTTTCAGTTTTTTTTTTTCTTTATAGAGTACAGTTCAATTATTATATTAATAATCTTGAATTATTTTTCGCACAAAATTTAAATATTGTTTGTATTTGTTATAATAAAATAAAACTAAATATATTTGATAATTTAATCGTTATAAATTTCTTTATTTTTTATTTGTTGAAATATATAATATTAATATAATATAAAATCGCCTTTTATAACTCACGCTTTGTTATTCGCTTTAATCGCTCGCTTATGAAAAAAAATGGAATATTTTATCTTGCTGATGTTGCTCGTCTAAAAGTCGCAGGAAAAAGAGAATTATTTTTCAATATTTTGTGAACTCATTAAGAATTTTGGGTTGCCCATGGCTAACAAAAACACTAAATTAAGCACGAGTTTAATTAAATTTAAATTACTGCATTTTACCAAATCGCGCGCATCCTGTTGTTAAATAGAAAAAGCTTACACGTAAGTCTATTACAAATGTAATGTTCCATTAGAGTAGTACCCCTCTAAACATTCCGAGTCAAAAACGATACGAAAATGATGAAACACCTTCATATAAAACATCGTTTTCGAATCAATTTTGCGATGTAAAAGCGATGTATTTTTGAGTCTACCGTCCTATGATAATTAGACTTTTTGCGATATATCTTCCATGTGTTAGTGCGTATCGAAAATACTACATATTTTGTGATATATTTACGCACCGTGTTTCTCGAGCGGAAATCGTTACAGACTTTTCAGTATAATTACGTTACTTATTTTCTGTTTCGATTACGGCGATTTTAGCCCGATATATATTTGCAATTTCATTAAAACAAATGGGATTTGTTAATAAGTGTATTTTATTTAAATAGATTATTTTGAAAATAATTTCATAAATAAGTTATTTCAATCATATTGCTTATCATTACATTTTTTTAAATTCATTTATTTTTGAAATGAATTTAAAAAAATGTAATGATCAAGCAATATGATTGAAATAACTTATTTATGAAATTATAATATATAATATATATATATATATATATATATATATATATATATATATATATATATATATATATATAAAATATAATATATTTATAATACAATAATAATTGAAATAACAATAATAATCAATAATATTTAATAATAATAATAATTATTATTATTATTATTGTAGTACCAAAAATTTATTCATATTTTGATCCATCACCTTATCGAAGAGATTTATCTGTAAAGAACAGGAACAAGATAGTTAATATACCGATTGATATCAAACGTATGCAATTCTTACCAATATTTCATAAACCATTTAGCAATGTCTCTCGACAGATTGCTTGGGTCCAACTTAACAGTACTGGCATCTGATTCGGGATATATATCATAGGATTTAGAAGAATAATCGTGCTCACTCAGCTCTTCAGATATAGCATGAGATTCAGGGTGAACATAATCATGAGGCGTTTGTGAATTTATGTGATCATTATAATACCGCGCTTTGTACTTCATAATATACTCGTTTACTCATGTTATAAAATGTTGTTGATACACTTACTTGCAGATGATTTTATTTGCAAAATAATTAGGTATAACACTGATCTAAATTAATATTAAATAAATATGTACACTATATTAAATCACTAAGAGAAAATAATATGTTTAAAATTATATTTCATAAATACCTATTTATATTTATTTATTACAAGCACAAGAAACTTATTAAATTTTGATTGCAAAAATTGTGTTTGGCATCATTAAATGTTTAACACGAAATGACATGTATGGTTACGCAGGGTAATCACCTGGTTTTCCATTGTATGTTTCTCTATAAAAAAAATGTGTTATAGTATTTGTGACAAGAAAAAAACTTGCATCGCTTAAATATCGAAAATGAATCGATTTTTGCGAATCGTACTTTTTGTTTAGAGGGACGTAAGTAATTTTTGCTTGCTGTCAAAAAATTGATAAACAAACATATTTTGTTTACAATGTTAATGAGTTTAGGGATTTGATTTTAAGATAAGTATTTCGATTTTATATAATATTAAATATTAATTTTATGATTTTATATAATAAAAATTGTTTAATGTTTTTAGGTTACAATATTTAACAAATCTAATTAATCAATCTTTACATATTTTTTTTCATTTACCATTATTCACGTTTTTAGAGGATAAATATATGTAAATTATGCAACCATGTGCCAAAATTATCCAAAAATGTTCTTCTTTTTTTCAGCATAAGTTAAATTTGACGACTGGTTAAGGTAATGTAGCATATTTTGAGAAGTGGCTAAATTTGGGCTGTAACCAAATGGTTTGCTTATTATGCAAATTTACCGACCTATTGCGATCTTCTACAACTTGTAGCTCATGGACATGTTTACGTACTTCACAAAATATTTCTGGAACTAACCTATTTCGTGTCCATGCTTCCTCATACGCAACACAATGTCTTACGAATTCATCGAGTGTTGTAAGCTGTTTGACTGCTAATCGATCTTGTAACCCAGGGCGCATATTTTGCGTTATTACAAAAACTAGTTCGGCATCTGGCATCGGATTTTCCATTTGTAATCAAATTTGTATTTCTAGGTAAGTTCGTCGATCAGTAAACCTTTTCGTTAGCTCATTTTTAAGCATATGCCATTCCACGTTACCATGCCTTTGTACAAAGTTGCAGTACCAATTTGCAGGGATACCTGTCAGATAATAACTCATGTTCTAACATGCGGATAAATTTTTTTACGGGAATACCAAATTGGCGTACCAACAGAAGAAATGGGCCATTTGAATACAATGAAACTGTTGGGGATGAAATAAAACATTTCGGTTGTGTACAAAATAATTAATCGGTGGATAACCTTGTGTTTGATTTAATATAGGCCTATTCAAAGGTGGAAAATTTGGGATTTGACTGGAAAACCCAGGTTGATTCCGCGATTGGGGATTAGGCATTTGATGATTTTGATTGATAGGATTTTGACGTTTTGATTTTACTGGATAAGATATTTTCACTCGGTTAACCGTTTCCGGTACATCTGATTTTCCATTAGGTCGTTTTTCCGATGTTCAAATAGTCCGCTAGTGTCACTAATGTGGGGTTCATCATTATTTCCTGAACTTCAAGCCTCTAATTGTTTGATGTAGTCATCCAAACTTACCTCTTCCTCGATACACCTAAGAATAATGTTAATCAGCTGATGACATTTTTCGTTGAGTTCTGTGACAGCGGAAGTTACAACTTTAGAATATTAAACCCTATGCAATCGTCCTTGTATATGTAGGGATCGCGAATGAAACACATGCAAATCTTTACTCAGAGCATTTTTCTTATTTTCCAGAGCACTTTGAGTTTTTGAATGGATTTCACGAAATTTTTTGGAGATTTTATCAACTTGGCGTCGTGTGTTTTTCCGAATTGCGACCAGGGGTCTGTTGGGAGTTAATACAGGATGAGATTTTTCGTTCTCTAATCGTTTCGTTAATTCCTCCAGTTTAGTTAGAGGATCATCATCCTTAATATCGTGAACTACACATTCTAACTCAAACTCATCGTGAGCTAAATGTTCTGGTTTCATAATGTTTATTTTTTTCATCTCTTCAAAAAAAAAAAAATAAAAATCAGGTACAATATTAATAAAATCAATGTTTGAAAAATATATCTAGGATTTCCTTAAAACAGAACCACCAATGCCTAGCTGTCATTGATAAAAACGAAAAATACTGATAACAATATAATAATGAATAATTCAAATACGGAGATTTTATTTTGGTTGTGTAAATTAAGTTATAATCAAATTAGAGAAATTTGGTTTCTAATTCGAGACAAAATGCTGTACGCTACGAAAATTTTAAAATTAATAGAATAGTGAGGATGATCCAAAGTGTGGTATACAAAATTAATTTTTATTTTTTCGTTGTTGTTTTTGTATTAGCTTAAACGGCCAAACTAAATCTGGTAGGTAGATCACTGGTATCTGCGGTGGAGGATATGATTAAATTGATTTGGGTTTTTTTTAACCGACGGGACGAGTTGTATCTACTGGCCTCGTCAGCTGATGGTAACCGGCGGGGCCGATAGGGACTAACTTTTTCGACTTCTACGTTTAACGCCGGGTTTTGTAGTATCTAACGGCAAGATATAAACCGTTTTGTGCTTCCATGTATGAAAATTTTTTTCTTTTTTTTTTGCTTATATTGATTTTAAATATTATATTTAGTTTATTTGTAAGTATTTTTTAAACTAGAAATAAAATAAAGTAGAATAAAACAATTTCATTAGTTTAATTATTATCTTTTGCGACCGACCCATAGATTGAAAACCACTGATAAGATCATTTTAACATATGTACCGATACAATTCAGAACATTTGATAAATTTTCGTTTTTTAATTCCCTTTAATTCAAAAGATATCGATTTTTTTATTTTAACTCTTATGTTGTGCGGAATTCTCGCGATACAGCCCGCCGTCACGGCGCACGCGGCGAAAAAGAGACCCGTCGGTTAAATGTTAAGTAGTAATATTAAACCGAGTACTAATGAGGTTCAGAACTTTTAATGGTAAACATTAAAAGGACACTCATTATTTCAGTTCACTACCCACTATAAATCTTTGAGCTATATGCTAAACATACTTATAAATGTACGGAGATAATATGAGAGGATAAAGGTAGGTGGTAATGTTCATGTGAAAATAATGATGATACAGCTAAAATCAATAAATAGAAATATCGAAAAATATTCTAGAAATAGCGCAATACCAATTTAAACTGATCACCACAACCTACATATAAAAAAATAATAATTAAAAAAAATGAAATTGTATGCCAATTTCTTAACGCTGATTGGATATAAATATAATTTCCATTGGTTTGGACGCCACTGTAACAAACAGTGATGCTTGCTATATGATTAGAAATTATGAAATAATAAAAAAAAACTTTCTCTAGTTTGGGCGCCACTGTAACAA
The DNA here is from genome assembly GCA_958295665.1 of Tipula vernalis. Taxonomy (NCBI): domain Eukaryota; kingdom Metazoa; phylum Arthropoda; class Insecta; order Diptera; family Tipulidae; genus Tipula; species Tipula vernalis. Next base: position 305,099,087 of record OY282558.1, read on the forward strand.
ACAGTGGTGCTTATTATTCGAAATTAATTAAATTGTTAAAAAAAACTTACGATTTTGGGCGCCACTGTAACAAACAGTGGTGCTTACTATACGATCAGAAACTAATTAAAATAATAAAAAAAAACCTTTAAGTTTAAATGCCACTGGAACAAACACCATGGTAACTAGTAGATTAACAGAATTACGCATGTAGAGCCTAGGGGTCGACTAAATGTCGACTTATTCCGGCTAGGTATCAGGGAAATGGGATGGGGTTTCCGGTAAGGTACATGCGCTTTAATTTTATTTTTACCGAAAAAAAATTAAAAATCATAAAATAATTATAACTTTTATGTTTGATTTTATTTTATTCTTTAAATTTACTTTTTTTTGTTAGGTCTTATTGTCTCGGCGAGCATCGAACCATCGGCAAAACCTATTGTTAGGTTTTGTCGATGGTTCGATGCTCGTCGTAGCTCATGTTTTTATTACAATTATTTATTGTGACTGTAAACATCGAAACATGTTTACACAAGCCTTAAACGATGTTTCCAGATGACTATGGGTCATAAACAGAATACACCAGAATAAAGATGATTTATGACACGCAATACAGGAAATTTCGAGAGCAGTATCAAACTGGTAGCCCCCACCAGTGGCAAGCGGAAAGATTTAAACAAGTAAAGTGAAATAAAGCTAAGTCAGGTGACATAAAAGTATACAGTGTTTTTGATTGCAAAATCCAGACGAACTTAGAAGCCCACTTCGTAACAATATTTTTAAAATTTAAAGGTTATAATAAAATGTATTCCAAATTCAGTAAGGATTCCCTTGATTGAATTTATAGTTCGGTCAATGCGCAACTTCATTAACCGAACTTTAAATTCAAAGAGACATGCCCAATGCAGCTTACGCAGCCCAGAATCCCAAGGGATCCGAACTTTTCACAGGATCTTTAACTACAACTTAATTTAAACGATTTATAAATGTATGAAAAATGTCTTACCGCAATTTGGTTTTGTAGATTTACTCTGTGGTTCTAGGTAATTTTATATATCGTCGTCGAGAAATGCAGAATGTGTAAGTTCATTTTTTTCAATTTTGCTTTTTTCGCATCAAACGAAAGAGGGGAGATTTTGCATCGATTGCCATTTATAATATATTAAAAAAAGTTTTTTTAAGGCGAAAAATTTAGAAAATAATTTAGTGTTTGCATGTAAAGGAGAGTGAAATAGTTTTTATTGTCTCCTGAAAAAAATTGTTTTTGGACTTACATATTCTGCATTTCTCGACGACGATATATTCTTATCGGTTTAGTTTTTAACCACAATAGTGTAAAAAACTTTAATGTTTCCAAATGTTTCCAAACAAATAGCGCAACAAACACTGTAAATTGTTTTGTAATTTCTCCACTTTCCATGTATGGCCTTACCTCGTCATATAGTTTTAGAGCCAATTCTTGGGTTAATGTATATAAACCAATAAATTTCAGTTCATAAATGCCGAATAGATTAGATGAATCACGAAATCGTAACTAACGTATTTTTTATCCTCATCATCGTCGCGTATCACACTATTCTACGATTAGCCAAATTGTGTTGGCCTTGGCAACTTATGAATATGTATAGCCACAACTTACGAATTAAAATAAATTCTTCTTGATAATATCAAGTTAAGTTTAAAGTTTAATTGAGTTTTAGCTAGAGGTTTTTCATCTGCTAATAAAAACAATTTTAATAAATTCCACCTTTATATACTAATAAAATATGTACTAAGCAAGTTACGTAAAAATGTTCATACATAGACAAATGAATAATTATTATTATTATTTATCCATAATACGGTGTATTCTGAACCATAAAAATATATATAATAAATATTCGCGTATCGCAAAATATTTAAGTGCTTCATCAAATATGTAGCTATGTATGTACGAGTCTACCAGAATTAATGGAAAAAATAGACGAATTTTGTTTTTGCGGTTTTTGTTCTGCTAAAAACTGAAAATTAATTAACTTTTCTACATATTTTACATTTTTAATCAAAAATGGAATTTGTTAACATTTTTTGAATAACTATGTAAGCATATTTTATAAAAAACGAGTAAAAAAATAAAGGTTTGCTGTTAGGTACCGCACAGAGCTAAGAGGTACTGTCTGGCCGGTATAAAATGCAAAGATAAAATAATATTGTAACGCAAGTGAAAATGGGAGACACAACATAAACTTGAGTGTTTTATTCAAGCTTTTAGAATTGGTTAAAAACCCGCTTCTTCGCGGTAAACTTCGAAGCTCACTCAACGTGATGTTTTACTAGAGTTCCTTTAATTACCTACTACATAAAGGACGTCCAAATCCCGAATTTAACTTGTCTTTAGTCAACTTTGTAAAATCGATAAAATGATCGAAGTTCACACAATATACCAAGCGATTTTTTTGTGTGGGCAGTTCGTTAAAATCAAAAACTGTATGGGTCAAATTGAGAGCACATTTTAACACTTATAAGGCTCTTTCCGAAACAGATACTTATTTGTGGAACCTAACATGTTAAATCGCGAGGTGACTTACTTGCCATCTCTTTCTTCCAAACAAATTTAAATTGCTTGTCAAGGCAACATTCATTACGAAGAAAATTTAAGATTTGCGTTTGATGAACACCAAAGAAAAAAATGTATTTGCAAATTAAAAAGGTCATAATTCATTAGTCTGACCAAATATTTATAAATATTCGAATAGGTTAATCGCAGCAAGCAGCAGAATGGCTTTTTTAAAATAACCTTAGGCAGGCAACACACGTACAGTTTTAACTGTACAGTTTTAACTGTACAGTTAAAACTGTCAGTTAAAACTGTACGTGTGTGGGTATTTCAGTTCAGTTAAACTTAACTGTACAGTTTAACTGAGAACTTTAAAATTTTTATATTTTTAACTGAAACGATTAACTGAACTGAACGTGTGTGGGGGTTTAACTGCACAGTTCTCAGTTTTTTGTCGAGTCAATTGAGAAAATCTAGTGGTTCTTCTTCACTTAATTCTTTTAATAAATTTATATGGGAAGATAAATTTCGTTGTTGAAGCCACTTCAAGCACCACTTTTTAGATTTTTTTTATTTAATTTTTTTAATATTAAAAAAACCACACCGAGAGCAGCCAAATCGTTCCGCTCATTCAAATCCATGATAATAACTGAAGGATTAGACTGAACGTGTGTGTGCATCTCAGTTCACAGTTAAAACTGACAAAACTGCACGGTTAAAACTGTCAGTTAAAACTGTACGTGTGTGGCCTGCCTAACACCTTTCCATGAGGTTTTTTGCTAGGGCCTATAATAATTTGTACCATTATCCGAGTATTATTTTTCCCATTTTGAAAGGATTCCTCCGGTTTTTCTCTAGCGCGGCGTTAGAAGTAAATATAACCTCAAATCGAAATGGAATGTATGATTGTCAAAAACCAATTACAAACGTAATATTCGGATTATTTATACAAAATTAAAAATTCCAAGTTCCAGTAAGCAAAGGATTCCAAACTTCAAAAAGAAATCATTAAGAATATAAACACTGTAATTTTCGCACCTTCTATTTGCTTTTCATTCAAGGATAGAGACTTTATTATTTATTATTCTGTGACGGGAAAGACCTGAAGAAGGTGCTGATATAATTGATAATAATAAATCTAGATTATGAAGGGAATAGCCGTAGAGGAATTAATGGTAATAGATATGAACGGACTGATATAAGGCAGTTGTTCAAAATGATGTCGAGCGATGAGCAATGTTTACCTGCAAAGAAAATTAAACCAAATTAAATATCTAAAATTATTGTAAAGTAAAACTTAGTAATAATACTTATCTTTAATTATCCGATTAGAATTCTTTGATATCATCTAAAGTAAATTACATCATAATTTTTGTGGTCATAATGTTAACAAAACATTTGACAATTTATAAAATTTATTAATTTGTATACATATGTAACTTGTTTTGAATTTTATATGTAATTCAATTTGACATAAGTTTTTATTGATGTTTTCAGTTCAGTGACTTTTTTTATGTTCTAAATGTTGTCACACTGCTGCGAAACAGCATTCGATATAACTGTCTCTTTTCTTTAGTATAGTCAATTTACAATAAGATATTTATTCTATTAAAAACTTCACTTTTGCTTTTGCCTTTGGAACAGAAGGACACTCATTAAATAAATAAAAAAAAGAGAAATAATCGCGGCGCCGACCAGTTCATCAATTCATTTTTACATTTAATTACGCTCAGTAGATTTTCGGATAATTAAGAATAAATTAAATCAATAATAAAAAATCAGAAACATAAATTGTACGTTGCATTGAACGAGTGTTTTAATATTTCGTTGTGGAAGCGAGTACTCCTTTAATTGCAAGTTTGTACATTGTTTCGTTGTGGAAGTACAATAAAATACAGCAGTATCTAAATAATCGACTGGTGATGAGTTAAGCCTAATATCGCATTCACAGGTATCTGAGCATACGAGAGCAGAGTGAGGAACTTGATGGCTTGCACAAACATATGTTACTAATATGTTTCAATCTTATAATAATATGTTTCAGAGTTTAAATTTAAATTTAAATAATTTCAGTTTGGGGTATAAACATTACTTAGAATAATTGAAATTGATTTGGATTTTACAGACCAGCCAAGGCTTCCAGAGAAACAAGTCTGTAACCGGGTCAAGTCTATAATACTAACATTCCTTTCCTATCCTTCCTTTTTTGTTATATGTAATGGGTGTACGGTGGGCCCGGCGTTATCCGGGAGACAGGTTTTGGCTTGGTCATACACTCTAATCAATCAATCAACTGTTTGACACTTTATTCGTAATTTTACAATATTCACCAGTACTAATTGTTCATAATTATTTTTTAGAGTTTTACCAATTTTTCCAGTTAATGTTGGCACATACGTTATTACACCAAATTTGGTTCTCGAGTTTTTGGCACTTTCTTATTATAGGTGTATAATATTTTTTGTAATTAACTTATTTACCATAGTTTAACGGGATAATTGTTCATTAGTAATATTTTCCTTATTCTCTCAATATTATTTCGCCTAAATGTACCGTCAGTAAGGTAACTTACCCTTTCAATTATTGACTACGCAACGTTCTTTTTCATTTGGTATGGTTGGGCTGAGATACAATTCAATAAAGTATTTCAAGCAATCCCTTTCTAATTTCATCTCGTGGAAATTAATTGTGTTGTTACTGTCTTCTTTTTAAACTGTTAATTTAGGTTTGTTATGAAACACGAATTAAAAAGAGATTGAATAGTATCAATGTTTTCATCTAAAGTGGCTAAAACAATGTCGTTTTATTTATTTGTATAAGTAAATGTGGGTTGTATTACTAACAATTGTAATTTTTCAACAATTAATTTTTCCAAAACTATGTCAATCAAAAGAGCTGACAAAGGATTACTCATTGCCAAACCAAATTTTCGTTTATAAAAAATATCATGGTATTTAAAATAATAGTTGTCATTAACACAAATATCAAGAATATTGAGAAACTCTTCTTTCTTTAATACGACGTCTGCCCCTATCTCAAATCAACCCACCTTTCAGATGTTGCTGTCTTAGTTAAATATAATGGTACATTTGTGAATCATCAGCTATATCTAATGGTACATTTGTCCGCCTTACGCAGCTAATATTTCATTGTCGCTAATATTTCAAATTACGTGTCAACGGTTTCAAAATTTCACAACAAAATTTTGACAAATTATAGGCCGGCGAATTAATTGTCGAAACTATTCGACGTACTGGATTATTGGGTTTGTGTATTTTTGGAAGCCCATATAGCGAGTGGTACCGGATTATTAATTTTCGGGAATAGTTTTTGTTTGTTATTAATTAAATTTTGGTTTTTCAAAAAGTCAATAATTTTGAAACATTTTTTATTAATATTCTTAGTTGGATCGTTCTCTAAACTTTCGTCAGTATCCAGATCGTTCAATAGTTCTGTTAATTTATTATGATAATAGCCAAATACATCAACAGTGTTCTGTTACCCTTATCAGCTTTTCGGTAACACATAAAATTGGATTATTTTAATTAAGGTGTTTCGAATAATTTTATTTCTTTTGGAGAGTTTTGGTTTATTTTTTTAAAAATTAGGTAATATCATTAGTTATTTTGACACTCAGCTTAAAATATTTTCGATATTAGCTAACATTTCTATAACCGGAATTTTATTATTTAAAGCCAAAATTTGGCCCAAAACTGGAAACCAAATACCATTCTTCCGATATTATACAGTATAAAAAAAAAAACTTTTTATGTATAAAATTCTACTTCAAAAAGTTCATAAATTTTAGCGGCATCAAGTAATTGTTTTAACATCACAAATAAATTACTCACCTCACATTTCAATTTTTGTACTTCAAAATTTCAAATTTTAATTTCCAACAAAAATTTTCCATTGAAAATGGTATAAAGAACGAAAAATTCGACAAAAATAATTATTAATGAAACAATAAAAAAAGTTTAATAAAAAGGTCTATAATTTGCCAAAAAATTAAAATTAATTAAAAGAAAGACCTTTCATTATCCTTCTTTCATTATAGGAGCATGTTAATTGGACTCCAGAGATGTTGAATGATGTGATTTTCTCCGATGAATCAAAATTCAAGCTGCGTGTTGAAGATGGAAGAATTCTCGTAAGGAGAAAACCTGGCGAGAGACTTAGCAACGAATGTCTTTCAAGACTTCCACCGAAAAAAGAAGGAGTTATGGTCTGCGGATGCTTTTCTGGAAATGAAACCGGTCGATTGTGATTCCTTAGTTCCAGCGTTACAGCAGCTGTTTATCTGCAGGTCCTTCAGAACGAATTTGAGCCTTCTGCGTTAAAGCTTTTTGTCGAGACTTGCAAATTTATTTTGCAACACGACAACGCTCCGTGCCATACCGCCAATATTGTGAGTTATTAATTTTGAATTGTAGATAGACAAATTGGCTTTCAGATAAACATAAATAATTTGTTAAAAACTTGTTTTTTTTCTTATCTCTTCATTTAAAGGTAAAAAAGTACTTCGAAGAAAAAAGTATCGATGTGTTGAGCTGGCCCCCGTATAGTCCAGACTTAAATCCAATTGAAAATATTTGGTCTATAATGAAGCTAGAAGTAGCAAGGAAGCGCCCAGAATCGATTGAAGCTTTAAAAAGTTTGTTGATGATGATTTGAGAATCCATATCTCCTGCGACTTTGAAAAATTTATCAAATTCAATGAATCGGAGGTGCATCGCTGTAATAAAAGCAAAAGGCGGTCCAACAAAATATTAATATTAAAGATTGAACTTCTATAAATCAATAAAAAACAAAAAAAAAAAAAAAATAAGTGTTTAATTTATTACATTACTTTAACTCCAATCAAACGTATTTTGAATATTTTGGCATTTTTCGGTGTTTTGTCCCTAAATTGCAGGTCAATTTTTTTTTTTTTCCAAAAAATAACGTCATACATGTATTTAAAATGAAACAATAAACCAATTGCTTTCAAAAGTTTTGTAATTTTAGCAAAAAAAGACTCCAATTTGCAATAAATTTGTTTGCCCAATTTTTTTCTACCAGCACTTTATAATATTGGTTCAATTTTTAAGGAATTAGTTGAAGTTTTTAGGATGTGGAGATTCAGTGTAAGTTTCATGATGTGTTTTTCGGATTGCCTGATAGGAATCGTAAAACTAGTATTTTTAGCAGCAGTTCGATTGATAAAAAAAATGGAGGAGAAAAGTGTAGAGTTATCTGATTGTGATTGACATTTGCTTGGTGATTCAGTTTATCCTCCGAAAAGGTACATGATGATTTCGTATAGAAATAATGGCATGTTAAAACAGCGTAAATTTAACGCAAGATTAAGGCCAATAAGGGTCTTACTTGAACCAGCATTTCAAATGTTAAAGTCACGATTCAGAAGACTCAAATTCCCCCATATTACGAATGTTAAAAACGCAAAATATTTTATGGTCCAATTTTCCTCCATAATTTTATTTTATCCGAAAGCGAGGAATCTACTGAATCAACTGACAACTTCGATGAAAAATAAAAATAATATAAATATTGTTATTCTTCATGAAATTCATCAAAATAATAATTTTTTAATTCGCAGCATAAGTAACAAAAGGAACATCATGTTATTCTTAACATTAATTTATTTCTGAAGCAGTAATATTTCTTATAAACAATTATATTTTTTGCTTTTCCAGCTCATTTTTCTCCTTTTGGTTTTTCATTAACTCTTTCTATCTAATTTCTTCTCTTTTATCCTCTTCTTTTAAGTATTCTAGCTTTATTTTCCTTTTCCCTCTTACTTCATTTAATGGTGCAGTTGACGTTTCCGGAATCGATAAAATGCTTTCATCATGATTAAAATCATTATTTGTGAAAGAATTCCCGGAATGGAAAATTAACCCTTTTGGGGGAATAATATTGTGGTACACGCAATCAGCATCAAAATCCCCATAATATTTTCAGAAAACTGAAGCACGCCCACTCTTTACTTTTCTTTACTTTAGTAACTAATAAGTTTTAGTAACTAATAGGTTTCTGAATTTTTTTCTGGCATCGGCGGCAGAGATTGATTTATGCGGCATGTGATTTTTGATTTGCCCTTTGCTAATTATTCTACTGGGATTGATAACTGCCGCAATAGTTTTATCAAACAAATTTCTCATTGTATTGTTTGTTAATGTATTTTCATAAATTGTTAATTTTAGTGTTCATTCTGGTATTTTTCCAACTCAACTGGAAGAGGGTCCGGTTATCCTCGTTTTGAGAAAAGGTAATAAATCTAATGTTGCAAATTTTAGCCCGACTTCTTTATCATCGGTGTTTTCGAAAAATATTGAAAAGGTTTGAATCAAAGAAGAACTTGTTTTTTAAATAAAATAATTTTTTTGCATAGCACGCAGTTTGAGTTTAGAAAATATAAAAGTACTGAAGGAGTAGAAAAAATTGGTTGCAACTATTTTTGTGAATCTAACTAAAGGTTTTGATATGGTTAGCTACAATTTATTAGTGCAAAAACTACTACATGGTGGTTTTCGTTACTTTACTGTGGATTCGATCATAAAGCGAGGACCAATAAGAGTTTTACATTTGTTAATAGTAAAAATAAAATTCATCCTTATTAATCGATAACAATTGTGTGTGAAAGATAATTTCGGCCAAATGCTCACCACTGCTTCGGCGACATATATCAATCCGTTTGTCCAAATCTAGGACGGTATCCTGGCATAATTACTCATTTTTATGGCTCGTATTGGACGATATGCATGTGGACGGTATGTTGTTTAAGCAAGACGGTGTCACATGTCTCAAAGCTAATGCGGAAATGGCCAGAAAGCAATGAAATTTACGAAGCTATGGAAGAGCAGTCTCTGGACTATTTATCTGCTGGTCAACTAACATACTAGCCCACACATCAAAAGAAAGTTCCTCATTTAATTAACTTCCGTGTAACTAAAGGCATTCCACGTACGTGTGTGAAGGTAACCGATTACTACGGTCTGTCTTCCGATCAGATCACTCAACTACTGTCCTAAGGATAGAAATGTCGAAACGTCTTACAAATTAGCAAACTAATTGGGATCAATAAAAGAGACTTCTCTTCTCGAACAAAATTTTCTACTGAATATTCCTCTTATCACAGAATCAGAAGATAAAGCAGATATTGATGCGGCAGCAGAAATTTTAAAAGGCAATAATGAACTGTCACATAATATTCAGGAACTTATCCAGGAAAAGCGAAAAATTCGCCGTTGTAGTGGCTCACTCATCCGTTTTCCACCACAATTGATTAAAGACACATATTGGCGTCCGACCTCACTCAATCATCACTACAACATTCACTCCTCTCAACGTTTTCAGCGTCACTATTTCAACTGTATTGGGTTGACTTCCCCTTAGTGCTCTGTTGGATCAATAACAGCACGACGAACAAATACACAAATACAAAACAAAATCAATTAAAAAATGTAATTAATTAAATCAGTCTCGTCTCGGATATAGTGCTGAGCGCACATCGAATTTAAAAACAAAATGGTGGTGCAAATAAATATAATTTTGTATTAAATAAATGTGAAATATAATATATATTCAATTACCAATGTGTGTTTAAATACCAATGGTCTATACCGTCAATGGCAACAAACAAAATCACCGTAATTAAACAGGAAATTAAATCAATAAGAAAACCAAAGCGTCTAGAACAATTTAGGTGAACTCTCGATAATCTGAGGGACATGTTACTCTTTGTGGAAGGCAACAAAAAATTTAAAAAAAAGCTTCATGCAAGATGAAGAAAAAACCAACCAGGGGGTCAATTCTCGTTCTATGAAAGAGCCTAATGAAAAAAATGTTTCCATTTTGTTTCCATCAAGTCATTTTCATTAATAATATTTCACATAATGACAATAACCAATTCTCGATGTCCAAATGATAAAAGAATCGTGAAAAAAACGCTGAATAATAACTCTTGATTTACATTCAACGACATTCGACGTTCGCAAAAAAATTGAAACGCAATATAGGAAAAGTACAAAGACAAAAGGGAAAAAATAATCATTTGCTTAAAAAGTCAATTGAAACCCGAGAAACAAACCCAAAAGTCGTCGTCTATTTTTTTGCAGATGTCGAGTTTCATCTTTTTTCGCTAAAATCATCGATGCTTGGAACTTGAATAAATGACTATAATAAGGTTACACAAACAAGAAAACCAATCATTTGTATTGGTTTATGACATCTTTTGTTTAAATTTAATTTTTTATGTGTAAAGAAAACGAATTTTTGATTTGACATCTGCATCTGTAGATTTACTTAATCAGTTTTCATAATTGCCTGTCAAAATATAAAATAAATTATTTTTAAAACTTAACTAAATTAAACATTTGGAGGCGTTTCGTAAATAAACGAAATTTTTAATAGATATTATTAAATCCACTTTTTTCAATCCACCAACTTTTTTCAATCCACATTTAATGCTAAAAACACAAATTTAGTTTTTGTAAAATTTTATTTCCATATTTGTACGGACGTGTTCTCCAAATATAAATAAAACAGAATCGTTTATATAACGTTACAATTGTAATCAACAAAAATGATTTATTATTTTTAATTTTAATTTCCAATATTTAATTGTTGCGATGTTTACAGCTCTCTTGTCGAATAAAAAGTGACCGAGCTAAGAATATTTTTTATTTTATTAAACTAAAGTGCGCCAAATACTTAAAAAAACCGAATTCACCATTATTTCGAAATGCTGAATGAGTTTAAGGTATTTAATTTAAGCAAGTCATCGAGGTTCAACCGTAGATGGCAGTGCGATCAGAACGAAGAACTTCAATAATATTGTCGATAGTCTAGATTGACTTCTTATCGACTGTATAAAAAAAACAATAAACAGCTGTCATATTCTAATGACAATAATGGTAAGTTTTTGGTCGCTTTAATTTAACTTTTACAATATTTCAATTATTTTAATTTGTAATTAATTCAATTTCAGAAAATGGAAAATCAATTAAAGAAGGAAAATAGAAGTAAAATAGTATAAGAAAAATATAAGTATAAGATAAGTATAAATTATCAAATAATTCAATGTTTACATTTTTATATTTTTGTTTTCAGCTCCTGGTGATCCTGAACATCCCGCACCCATTGACTCTATCGAGTCAGAAGGTAACAAACAAATTTTTGAGATTGGCCGAACAATTTCACCAAGTTTGGTTTTAACTCGCAAAACTCGTACTAATCCATCTGGACCTGGAATTATCTTAATAATGCGACCCATCAGCCATCTGGCAGGTGGAACATCTTTTTCAATGACAACTACTAGATCATCTATGGCTGGATTTGCTGTTGGTGTTGTCCATTTCTGGCGTTGTTGTAGCGACAGTAAATATTCTTTATTCCACCTCTGCCAGAAATGTTGGACCATTTGCTGTATATGTTGCCACCTTGACAGCCGGTTTTCCTTAATATGTAGCAGATTTTGATCCGGTAACAACGTAATAGGCTGCCCGATTAGAAAATGTCCAGGAGTTAGAGGATCCATATCGTCCGGTGTCATTTCGCATAGTGGTCGTGAATTAAGGATGGCCTCTATTTCAATCAGCAACGTTGCCATCTCCTCATAAGTAAGACGTGACTCTCCTATAACCCGTTTTAAATAAAATTTTGTTGATTTTATGGCTGCCTCCCCTAAACCTCCAAAATTGGGAGCAGCTGGTGGTATAAAATGCCATTCTATACTGTGAGTTGTGCAATACTTCATTATAGCTGTGTCTTTTGATACCATTGCTAGACTGGATTGTAGTTCTCTTTCCGCGCCGATAAAATTGGAACCATTGTCACTATATATTACGCCGCATATTCCTCGTCGACCATGGAATCGTCGCAGAGCTGCTAGAAACGCCTCAGTGGTCATATCACACACCAATTCTAGGTGTACAGCCTTTGTAACCATGCATACGAAGAGCGCCAAATAAGCCTTTATGGTTTTCGAACCTCGAAGTCTCGAAGACTTGATGTATAGTGGCCCTGCGTAATCTACTCCCGTGGTAAAGAATGGCCTTTGGAAAATTACTCGAGCTTGTGGCAATTGTCCCATGAGTTGCTGTTGTTGTTGTGCCTTCAAGCGAACACACTTGACACATCTCCGAATCACTGCGCGCACTTCATCCTTGCCCCGTAAAATGTGGTACTTTTGTTTTAATGTGGTCATCAAAACCTTTGGACCAGCATGTAATTGCTTGATGTGTTCGTCTCTGACTATTAATGTTGTTAAATGATGCCTAGCTGGAAGAATAATAGGGTGCTTCATTGCGTAAGGAACATCTGCGTTACTTAATCTGCCACCAACTCGTAATAAACCAACTTTGTCTATAAAAGGAAAAAGACTCGTTAATTTAGAACTTTTACAAATATGTTTATTTTTAGTGAGGGCATTGATCTCCGAAGCAAAACTGCAAAGCTGAACTCGTCGCATCACCAAATTAAATGCATCTTGGTTAGCCTCATTGTATTGTGGTGAGAATTCTAGACTCTCTGCTATTCTGGATTCACCTTTCTTCCAAAATAATAATAACATTCGAACAATAACAGCTATCACCTTCGAAAATTTTGAACATCTTGCGATGAGACTCCAAAGCCAGTCGTCACTGTCTTCATTATTGACTAATACCACCGTATTTAGCTTCTGTTCCTTTCGAACTTCTTCTGGTATTTCTGTCGTAATTTTATTTTGGTTTGGCCATTCTACCTCTGCTTTCATTAACCAATGCGGGCCATTCCACCATAAGCTGTGCTCCACCAACTCCTCCGGAAACAGGCCTCTCGACGAGCAATCAGCTGGATTCTCCATTGATGGTACGTGGCTCCATTGACTCCGGTTTGTGTGTTGAAGAATGTAAGAGACTCTGTTAGACACAAATGTTTGCCACTTCCTTGGACATGATGAGATCCAGTTGAGCACAATAGTTGAGTCGGTCCACAATCGAAAATTAATAACTTTCAAACCCTTGAATATATCTAACACCGAGTTCATTAATTTGGTCAGCAATACTGCGGCGCAAAGCTCCAGGCGTGGTATGGTAATTGTTTTAATTGGTGCAACCTTTGTTTTTGCAGCAACAATATTCATGCGGAAACCAGCTTTTCCTTTCACTCTACTGTAGATTACTGCTGCATAAGCCAATTCGGAAGCATCAGCAAATCCATGCAACTCTAATTCCTCTGCTTCAGTGTACAACCATCTATGTATTCTGATGTCTTCAAGTTTTATCAGGTTTTTTCTAATAGCCATGTAGTCATCATAAATTGCCTCAGGCAAGCGTTCATCCCAATCAACACCTAATAACCATAGTTTCTGAAAAAGAATTTTTATTTTTATGATAGTTGGTGACAACCAACCAATCGGATCAAAAATTTTTGATGCCTCGGATAACATATATCGCTTCGTTAATTCATTTTCTTCCAACTTCACCTTGAACTGAAAACTGTCGCTTTTTGGGGAATACCTCACTCCCAGTATCGATATGGCTTGAGAGTCACCTTCAAAATCCAAAATTGAGGTATCTTGGTCTGCTTCGGGAATAATTTGCATAAGCTGCTCACAATTTGATGACCACTTTCGAAGATGGAAACCTCCCTTTCCCATCATAATGATTAAATCTCGGATAATCATTTCAGCATCCTCACGAGTGTTAGTTCCTGACATAAGATCATCAACATAGAAATCACGACGTAGAATTTCTGAAGCCTTCGGGTATTCCGATTGATAATCAATTGCAAGCTGGTTTAGCGTTTGCGTAGCTAAGAATGGGGCGGATGACGTACCATAGGTAACGGTTAAAAGCTTATAGAATTGCAGTTCTTCATATGGTTTATTTCTCCAAACAATTTTTTGATATTCTGCGTCTTTAGCGTTGACCCATATTTGCCCAAACATTTTTTCAATATCGGCCGTAAATACATATTTATGAATGCGGAATCTAAGTATTAAGTCTACTAAGCTAGATTGAACCATTGGCCCTACTGCCAATTCATTATTCAGCGATTTACCTTGTACTGTCTTGGCTGATCCATCAAATACAACGCGCAGTTTCGTCGTGGTACTACTCTCCTTAATCACTCCATGATGCGGTAAAAAATATTGTTCGGCACCAGCATCTCGTGATATCTTCATGTGTCCTAGTTTAAGGTACTCGTCTAGAAACTCTACATAATTTTGTTTGAATGCAGTATCACGCGCGAACCTCTTTTCTAAATTATGCAGTCTCTTAACTGCCATTCCCTTGGAATTTCCCAGTCTTAGCAAACCCGATTTGAAAGGCAAACTCACAATGTACCTTCCGTCTTTATCTCGTTGCACAGTGGTTTGAAAATGTTCAACACAAAATCTTTCTTCTTCAGTGTAAGGAACGACAACATTGATCTCCTCGATCTCCCAAAATTTTCGAAGAGCTAAATCTACGTCTAAGTGGAGATTAACTGGAACCATTTCCTTGCCAACTTCCATTTGAATTGGCGTTCCTGCTATCACCCATCCTAGCCTTGTATTGTGAGCAACAAGTTTTGTCCTCGGAATATATTCTTTGCCATTACAAATAATTTCAAAAAATAAATCACTACCGAGTAGTATATCTATTTTACCTTTCTTATTAAGAGCGGATCTGCTAGCTCTAATTTCTCCAAACCTTTCAGATCGGTCATTTCGTGAATCGAGGGTTGGTACGATGAAATGTTAGGTACTATAAGCACTCTCGCTGTTGTCATGTAACTTGCCTTGTCCAATCAGGATTTTATACAAATCGTTGCTGCGCCTTTCGATACTCCCGAAGAGACATCATTCAGGCCCTTTATCCAAATTCGCCCATTTTCCCTTTTTAAACCAAGTCGTTGGAAACATTCCTCTGTTACAAATGAGGTTTGCGAGCCGGAATCAAGCAGCGCGCGACATAGTTGCCATTCGCCGTTAAATTTCTCTACCTTTATCTGAGCAGTTGGAAGGATTGCTGTACTTACCGAATTGGCGTGACCACAAGTAGTTGTTTTGGGTGAATCTTCTGAGGATTCCAAATGTAAGATGTCGTGGTGCTTTTTTTGACACACATTGCACTTTCGCCTTGACTTGCACTGATACACCATGTGCGTATTATTTAAACAATTATAACATCTGGCATGTTTTCTAATATATTCTCTGCGCTGCTGAACTGTTAGCTCTAGAAATTGAGCACACTCAAACAATTTATGTTCCTTTCCGCAAAATGCACACGTTACTGCTTCTACAGTGTGCATTGCCTGAACATTTTGTTTAGCAGATGTACGGCTTCCGCGTCCTTCCAATTTGATGCCTTGTAATGAATCCATACGTTTATTTAAAACCGACAAAAGGTTATCAATAGTGGGATAATCAACGTCTGATGTCTCCAATTTCCACATTTGCCTAGTTTCTGCGTCCATCTTTTGGGTAGCAATATATATAAGCCAGGGATCCCGACGCTCCGCTTGTGGCCCAAGTACCTTGAGTCCACGTACGACTTCATCGCATGTATCATGCAAACGTGCAATAGATTTGGACGTAGCGTTTGTTACTATCGGTTGGTCAAAGTACGTTTGGATAAATGAATCGACGATGTATCGTTTCCTGTCGTATCTTTTGCAAAGCTTATGGTATGCTTCGATATAATTCGCGTCATTAACTGGAAAATGTCGAACCAACGCAAGTGCTTCGCCTCTTAAAAGTCCCTTGAGGTATTGAAACTTTTGGGCAGGAGAAAGATTTACATTCTCGTGCACTGTCGACCCAAATAAATCAAAAAATGATTGCCATTCCTTAAAGTTCCCATCGAATGGGGGAATGGTAATACGCGGCAATCGAAAATCACTAGACGGTGTATGCGATATATTCAACGTTTGATCCAAATTTACTGCCGGTGGATCCGTTGCCTTCATCTTGCGTATAGCGCCTTGTAACGTAGAAACGATGGAATAATACTGAGCATCTACGGTTTCGATGTCAGTTTGAACGACATCAGATAATGCGAGCATTTGGTATTCAACATCCACAAAATCTTTGTAAAACTGTTGTATTTTTTCCAATCTAACCGATAATTCTTCAATATTCGTGTCATTCTTAATATTACGAACAAAATTTTCTATTCGCGTAATCTGACCTTTAATATATGATCGCTTTCCTTTTAGCACATCCATTATCAACTATTGATGTAAAATTATAAAACTTGGACTTACTACGTTATATCACAAGTTACAACACGTGGGAAGAAGATAAAACGTTCAAAGTACCGAAATACGAGTATAAATTGGATTCAAGTCTATAGTAAACGATTTTAAACTATGTATACTGTCTGATAAAACACTTAACACTCCTTAATATAATTCACTGAATACACTTCGATGCACTTATGAAATTTTCACACAAAAAAATCGAACGTTCAAGATATAGTTTTTATTGAATACTTATTAGTTTAATATAAATGATTAACAAAAAAATTAAGTTTCAAATAAAGTTTATTCAATAAAAGTTTTATGTGTGTTATTTATTTATAGTAAATATAGTAAAATAAATTTATACTTAATGCGTTTATTCTTCGGTTTCCCGCTCGATGTGGCTTCCTTAATTCTGTTTTCCAAAACTGCTACTGAACACGATCCGGCTCGAAGGACCAAAAAATGTACGGACGTGTTCTCCAAATATAAATAAAACAGAATCGTTTATATAACGTTACAATTGTAATCAACAAAAATGATTTATTATTTTTAATTTTAATTTCCAATATTTAATTGTTGCGATGTTTACAGCTCTCTTGTCGAATAAAAAGTGACCGAGCTAAGAATATTTTTTATTTTATTAAACTAAAGTGCGCCAAATACTTAAAAAAACCGAATTCACCATTATTTCGAAATGCTGAATGAGTTTAAGGTATTTAATTTAAGCAAGTCATCGAGGTTCAACCGTAGATGGCAGTGCGATCAGAACGAAGAACTTCAATAATATTGTCGATAGTCTAGATTGACTTCTTATCGACTGTATAAAAAAAACAATAAACAGCTGTCATATTCTAATGACAATAATGGTAAGTTTTTGGTCGCTTTAATTTAACTTTTACAATATTTCAATTATTTTAATTTGTAATTAATTCAATTTCAGAAAATGGAAAATCAATTAAAGAAGGAAAATAGAAGTAAAATAGTATAAGAAAAATATAAGTATAAGATAAGTATAAATTATCAAATAATTCAATGTTTACATTTTTATATTTTTGTTTTCAGCTCCTGGTGATCCTGAACAATATTTATGATGTTCTCACCGCTGAAATGGGCGGTGAGGTAGTGTTATTCATATGAAAAGATTTTGACGTCATTTTTTCCTTCTCAACAAACATGAATCGGAAATGGGTATTTCTCACTGAAAATGTTTTTCATTATACTTTTCACGGAATCCGCTGGGGGTCAAACCGCTCCGTGAATAGTATTATGGTAACTATTTTTAGTTAGAAATAGACATTTCCAATTCATGTTCCTTGAGAAGGAAAAAATGTCGTCAAAATCATTTCAAATGAACAAAACTTTCTCACTGACCATTTTGGTCGGTAATTTAAATTTAAATATCCCCAATATTTTTTTTCATAATCATCAATTTTGGTTCATTCAAAATTCATTATAAAAAAAGTGCTAAACCACTTTTCATGAAAATAGTGTTATTTTAAAGAAAAAATATCAGGTTTTCAAAAAAATAGTGTATTGTGAAAATCGGTTAAGTCGTTTTTAAAAAATTCGCCTTTCTGTGAGTGCTGAAGGTTTGAGTCGATTTAGTTGCTCGGTAGTCTAGTAGATATGGAAATAAATTTAGCATTAAATGTGCATTGAAACTATAATATGATTAACATTAAACTTAATTAATAAATAAATCTGTTAAAAACTATTCCGTTTATTTATGAAAAGCCTCCAAATAATTAGTTTAGTTAAGTTTTAAAAATAATTTGGTAATTTTTATAATTTATTTTATATTTTGACAGGCAATGACGAAAACTGATTAGCTTAAAGTAGATCTGCATGACGTGTTTTTACAAGAGTCAAGGGATTATTAAAAAGGAAGGTATGTAAATAACAAAACCCGAAAATCTACTTTTTGGAGATTTAATTACAAGGAGATAAATCAATTTTAACGGTTTAATAACTTACTATAATTTACTATAAAAACTTACTGTAATTTTTACAAGTTTGATTGGTTTGTTTCTCGGCTTGCTTATGCCGAATAATTTTTTAATTATAAATTTCAGCCTTAAACGGTGATTTGCTAGCAAATATTACAAACGTACATAAAAATTTGGGTACACATCAAAACTTGAACATCTACCAAATTAGTATCCATAGGTTGCACTACCTATGGTTTCCAACTAACTCACATGTCAAAGGTCGGAAAAAATTATTCACTGTTATATTTATATTCGTTAGACTACTGCCAGTTTTCCCATACTTTGTAAATATTCTTTGTGATCTAGATCCCGTGACTTATACGGTGGATCTAATTGATACCGGTAACCCTTTGTATAGATTAAGATATAGATTAAGATCATCCATCCGTTTACTATGTTTATCTTAAGCTTTGAATTTTTGACCTGCAGGACCCTTTTGAAAAAAATTCAATCTCTAATCTTTTTTTAGGATCTCTATAAGGTCCAAACCACGACTGACCTGTATTTGTGTAAAATGGGGAAAACAAGTTCAATATTTCAAAATTAGACAGTTATTTGGAGAATACGACCACTGGAATTGTAATTTACATTTCTAAGAACTTCAAAATATAAAGTTTCTGCCCTTGAACATACATAGAATCTAGGGAATGTGCGGGAATTTGATGACCTTTTTTCATCGGATGACGAATTTTTTTATTCAAACGATTGAATATTTGAAATATCTTTTGAATGTGTACCATATTGAATTATTTTTAAACATCTTTCTGTATGACCAGTCAGAGACCCTAAAAAGTTGAATTATGAAATAACAGTGCAATATTAATTTTGTTACTAAACCATATTTGGTCTTTTTAGGATTCGAAATAAATATTTGAGTTTTACGAACGGAGTTCAGATTTACTCAATGAGGCATTAAGGTTTACAACAAATTTTGTTTTAACTTTCAACATAAATAATGGGTGAGAAATATACATACATATTCAAAAAAAAAAAAAAAAAACGTCTTCTGAAATGATTACACCGTGATAATTTCAGAAACACTCGAAATCGTCAATTCAATATCCACTGTCTTCTAAAGCTAAGTTTTTTTTTTTTATTAGGCTTGGCTCCGAAAATAACGAGCCATGTTGCCAAACATCAAATTTTACAATTTTTATTTTTTTACATTTGTATGATTTAGATACATTTATTTATTTATTCTTTTCTAATTATTTTGTTCCTTCAGGAGCCGGATAATCCCCTTACATACCTTGCTAGTAATTCCTTGTATGTTTTTTTTTTATCATTAAATTGTAATTCCACTCATTCTGATATATTCATACATTTCCTTATAAACCAAACCTCCCTCATTCATTACTGTCGTTAAATTTCTCGCATTCCGAAGGATGTTGAACTTGGATCTGTATTGACTGAATTTTGGACAGGCCAAAATCAGATGTTCAACATCCTCCACACATCCACATAAATCACAATCTTTATCCTCACTCAATCGACGTTTCCACAAGCATTCTTTCCAATTACCATGGTTCAGCCTGATTCTCTCTATCGTTCTCAACATTCGCGTATCTCCTTTAAGCTCCTTGTAGAAAGGATTTCTTAAAGGAGTACTACATAGCTCTCTGTATTTCATTCCTTTCATTACACTTTTTTCAATATATTCGCTCTCCCATTTTCTCCACAGATTCATCTGAAACATTCGAAGTACATCTCTTGCATCCTTCCTTTCATACTCTTGAACCATCTCATTCTCTGAAGCTTTTTTTGCTAACATATCAGCTCTTTCATTCCCCTCGATCTGCCTATGTGATGGCACCCATTGTATGGTCACATCACGTTGACAGATACGAATACATTCAAAAATCAAATCAACATACACATTACCTTGTCTTCCACCTCCACATTTTAACAAACACAAACCACTCTGGGAATCTGAAAATATTACTATCTTCCTATTCCCCTCATTCACAGCCAGTTGGATACCTTCATATATTCCAATCAATTCGGCGTTTATTATACAGATACTTTTATCCACACTAAAACACTTTTCTACATTCGTACTGGGCATGAAAATACCAACACCTACTCCATTCTCATTCACACTAGCATCTGTATAAACGATATCATAGATTCCCACATATTGCCGACTGATTTTCCCAAACATAATTTTGGCGATAACTTCATTCATTCCCTTATTATATTCCTCCATATTCATGCATACAGTAAGACTATTAGGGACGGGTTGCGGACCACCATTGCCTATACTCAGAAACATGTTTAAATTTTCGAGTGCAATGCTAGTTCAATATGTCGGTTTGTACACCGCCCTACTTTGTAATCTTACTATCATCTCATTCCAAAACTCATTTTTCTTCGTTATCATTCGCACTGTCTGTCTCACTGTGATCCACTCTCTCTTGTAATCGAGAGGTGAATCACCCATTTCAGACCACAAAGTCATTCTTTCATCAATTGACTAAAAGCCCCTTTCGAACCGTTTCCATAAACACTAATACCATATCCAATTTTGGAGGATATAAGGGCCTTTCTTAGCATATCAGTCACACTGGGGTGAGCGCCCCATTTAGGTTTACTCACCCGTTTAATCACATTTATACCATCCTTGCAGTTATCTGCCAAAATTTTCATGTGCTTCCCAAAATTCATACGCCTATCAATCCAAATACCCAAATACATGTACGTGTTCACATGTTCAATTCTATTATTATCCACTCTAATATTTAGATTGACGTCATTCGTTCTAAAGCTCATGTAAGCACACTTATTAGGATTCACTCTTAAATTTAACATTTCCATTTTTCCAATAACTTCATCTACTCCCTTTTGCGCCTTTTGAGCCGCCGCATCAATACTTCTTCCTTTTCCAATAATAACAAAATCATCTGCAAATTGCAGAACGATTTTGTTTTCTGTATTGATGCGGTGTATCTCGCTGGTTTATAGGTTAAAAAGAGCTGGCGAAATTTTACTTCCTTGCGGAAGTCCAACATTCGCCACGCCCTCCAACCTATACCCACTACCATTCAAAACTATTTTTCTTTCACTCATAAAATCTTTTATCCACATACATACCTTCCGTGAAAATCCAGAATTCGAAAGAATTTGTTGTAATTTCCACGGAACCACATAATCATAAGCCCTCTCAATGTCTAAAAATACCGCAACTGCCTTCATATTATCTTTCCTGACTTCCCATACAAACTTTTCCACACACTCGATTGCAGGGTGGTTCTTTCGAAATCCGAATGTTGTTGTTGGCAACAAATTATTTTCATTCATAAAAGCTTCCATTCGTTCTTTCATCATTCCATTTAAAATTTTAATAAATACATTCAACATACATATGCCACGATAATTTGTTGCCACATTCGGATCTCTATCCCGTTTAGGAATGGGGACCACCCTGCTCTCTTTCCATTTGTCTGGTATTTTTGAGCTCATCCATACTTTGTTGAGTGTCTCAAGCAAATTATGTTTTGCTGATTCACTCAACAACTGAATCATTTTATAACTTACACGGTTGGTTCCTGGAGTGGTAGATTTGGAGTTATCTAACACTCCCAGGAACTCATTCCATTCAAACTTCCTATCCATTCTTTCATTTTTTATCATTCTTACAACTTCACTTGATATATTCAAATCATTACGAACATTTAGTTATCATTCTAAGAAATTCCTCACCTTTTTCACGGTTCTCACACACCACATTGCTCCCATTAAAATATTTCCCATTCACCCTGTTAAATAAATTCCATACATCCTTAGTTGTGGTTCTATGTATCATTTGCGACATATATTCCCTCCAACTTTTCCGTTTCGCTCTGCGAATAGCCTTTTTCAACTTTCCATTCATTTTACTATACATAATCTTATTCACACAACTTTTATTCCTGTTATATTCACGCAAGGCTATTCGCTTTCTTTCATACCAGAATTGAACTTCTTTATTCCACCACCCATTCACATTGATCTCTGCCATATCAACCATTCTAATACAATCCTTATTCACTCGTTCTATTTCACTATCCAACTGACTTTGATTTATTTCATGTTCACCGAGAATCTCATTCATCTCCTTCACCCACCTCTTATTATTCATAATTTCACGCTTTTTTTAAACACTCTGTTATCATTCATGATCATTTTAATCATGAAATGATCCCCACCCAAATTCTCTTCTTCTACATTCCAAGTGACCCGGCCGGCCAATTCAATATTTGTCATAGACAGATCTAACGCATTGGCCGTACCTCCTACATTCGCCATTCTAGTTGGCCTCCCATCATTCAAGATCACCAAATCCGACTCTTGAATCAGGTCAGCCAACTGATTTCCATGCGCACAATTGTTAAAACAACCCCAAATTCTCGAATGTGCATTCATATCACCACAAACAATCAAGCCACTTTTACCTCTCACCCACTCAAACAATTTCTTAAAATCACTCAAAACTTTTTTCCTTCCATCCTCATTACGTACTTGGGCTACATACACACTTACTAGTATCAGATTTCTTTCCAAATTAGTTGTTGTGGCGGCTATAGCTTCCACAACTTCAAACGCGGGTAGCTGTACTTGTGTGAGCGTCATATTATTGCGATATAATATTGCCACTCCACCATAACCATCGCTTCTTGGTTTGGACAGAAATCTGTACCCCCTCACATACAACGTCTTGTTCATGCGCTCCCAGGTTTTGCTTATAAGGACCACATTCATATTATTGTTGGCCAGATAATTAACCAACATATCTTTTTTGGCGTAAAAACTTTTTATATTTATCTGACCAACAACTATTCTTTCACTCATTTACACATTTACAATTAATACATACCATACAATACATGTAAAGAGATTACCCGCATCCGCACAGTTTCCAAAAAAAATTTAATGTTGCATTACATTTTTTATTGTCCTGCGTTGTTGATGTTGTCTCATATACATGTTGATGTTGATGCTGCAAATCGTTGAGAATTGTTGCACCATGTTGTATGTTGTTGTACACGTGTTTGTAGAGAATGCTGATTTTTGTTGTTTTTTGTTTTGTGTGTTGTGCGAAATAAAAATAAAAAAATCGTTTCAAATATTATTCGGTTATTCGTTGTTTAAATTTGTCGGTGGTGATGGTGTAATAAAATCATTATTATTTATGTTTGTGTTCAACGTTGTACTGTTATGCTGTCCCATGAATGCTATTCGATTTTTTGTTGTTGTATATCTTGTTTTTTTTGCTGGTCGACCTCGTTTATTCACATTTACAGCGTTGTCTTCATTCTCCGTGTCCCAACACGATGAGTCAGTTTCTTGTTTACGCTCTTTTATATGATCACGCAAGTTGATCATCGTTTTTATTTTTGAAATCTTATTTTCTGCCTCTTCGTGTAGTTGGTTGATTTTAACAATTTCATTATATTTGGCTCGTTCATGCGTTGTTGTTGCTGGTAAAGTATTTGTTGTCTGTTTATTGTCTGATTGGATTTGTTGGTGTACTGGTTGTTCTTGTCTTACTTGCGATTGTAGTGGTTCTTGTTGAATTTGTTGTTGTAACTGTTCTGATATTTCCATATTTATATTGTTTAAAAGGGGACATTCTTGTTTTTATGTGATTCATCACCACATTTGAAGCACCGCTCTTTCATACAATCATAAAATATTCTGGCTTTAATATTTTCTATGTATATAAATTGCGGTATTTCTCTTTCCAACTCAATATAAATACCTCTTACACCTGAAAATACAGGTAGCAGAGAGTTCGCGCCAAACTTTTCTCGCCTTGTAGACAAGATATTTCCAAAGCGTTTCATTGCCTCGCTCAATGTTTTGTCGCTTTTCTCAGGCGGCAAATTAAACACCCTTACATACCGCATCACACCGCTTGCTCCCTTTACTGTTACTTCCGTGTTGGTTCCATTTGTGTAATCAAATTTTAATGCACTTGTTTCACTTATGAACTCTAAATATTTTTGTTCCACATTAAATTTAATGTAGATACATCGCTCGTATAAATCTTGATACAGAGTGTGTATGTCCTTTGTTGTTAATCCAATCTTCAATACAAAGCGTACCATTTCCTGATCCGTTGGCTTAGCATCTGGTTTTTTAAATTGAATTTTTGCTGTATTTTTCCTTAAGCTGTCCATTTTCAATCCTCAACCTTGTTGTAAAAGGTATATATTTTTCACTGCGCAGAATTGCGCTAAAATAATTTTGGGTAGCACTAACTTTCACTTTTTATTTTATTTTACTTTTAAATTTATTTTTTTTTAATTTTGCAATTCGCTCTGTACTCTTTAGTGGTTGACAATCGAATGTTCTAAAGCTAAGTTACAATTACAAAATAAACTATCACAAAAGTAATATAAAACACGCAACCTAATTTGATATCAATTACAAAAAAAAAAAAAAAAAAAAATTGCAATGTATCAGTTAATATCAACTCACCTGAATATTGGTAGGTTAAAAAATGAAAATAATTTAACACCGATGTATCCCCGAAGCTTTTAGTTTTTATTAACCTAAAATCACGCTCATTGTAAGAGCAAGTTAAAGAAAAATACCGGCATGCATTTTGAAATAAATTTTTTACAAGAGGAGTATTTTCAGTACAACCAGATGGCATACGAAATTTCAAAACGATTTATTTTCTACTGATTTTGTTAATCTAGCGCTTAAAAGAGACAATACTATATAAATAATTCAATTTTTTTTCCTTTTTTCGCATTTTTGTAAAAAAATAAAGCAAAAGAACAATAACGTATAGCTATATTGCTACGTTTTTGCCTTGTCAATTAAGGTTCGTATCACTGGATTGTGAATAATACAAAATCAATTTAATTTATCAGCAACGAATTTATTTATTTAGCACAAAAATTATTACAACACAATTTTTTAATGATAATTCACAAAATCACTTTATATAAATTATCCTCACAATTTGTCTGACCACTTTTACTTTTTATTTCGCACAGAAACACTTTTTAAATCACTTTTTAATTCTTTTTTAATCTTTACACTATCGCTTACCAAATACTAATATTCCAATTCGACTTCGTTCGCCTTTTTATATACATACACAAACCAAACTTCTAGAAAGCTCATGACTTTTCCAGTTAGAATAGCGTAGAAACATTACGTAATAATTTTTATCTTGGAAAATTCCATTTTAGTACAGTTAAACATTGAGATATTAATTTAACTTCTTCTATTACACACTAGGTGTCATCGTCACAATACGATTGAAAAATAAACAAAATATTTTTTAATGGCTTTTATTATTGTTGTAAAAAAGAGTTTTATTATTTTTTCGTTAACAATTTCTGTAATCGATGAATTCACTGATGAATTCTTAAGGAAATTCTTAATGACGTATTAGATGAACTATATTCAGGGCCCGGGACTAAACTCATTTATATAATTTTCATTTAAAGATGAATATTTTTGTGAACAATTAAATGAAGTTCATCATAGTAATCATTTATGGTTTACGCAACACAATCATCGAATAATTACTAAAGCATTTCTTATTGACTTTGAATTAAAAATGTGTTGTAAAATCGTACGTAATTTTGCAAGAGTTCCAAAATGAAATGTGTGGTTGACATTTTTTGTAAAGTTACCCAAAGTTTATTTTAGAAAATGCCAATTGTGACGGTGACACCTAGGGTGTGATAGAATAAGCTAAATTAATAGCTCAATGTTTTACTGTACTAAATGGAATTTTCCATGATAAAACAGTTCTAAATGTCTCTACACTATTAGTACTGAAAAAGTCATGAACTTTCGAAAAGCTTGGTTTGTATATATAAAGAGGCGAACAAGATCGAATTGGATTATTCGAATTTGGAACGAGATAGTGTAAACTTGTAAGAATTATTAGTATTTGGTCAGCGATAGTGTAAAGATTAAAAAGGATTTAAAAAGTGTTGGGAAATAAAATTTAAAAGAGTACCGTAAAATTGTGTGAAAAATATTTAAAGTGATTTTGTGAATTTTTATTAATAAACTGTGTTCTAATAATTCTTGTGTTAACTAAATAAATTCGTTGGTGATAAATTAAATTGATTTTGTATTATTCACAATCCAGTGATACGAACCTTGATTGACAAGGCAAAAACGTAACAATATTTTCGTAACATTTATCTCAACAAAATACTGTGGCGGTGACACCTAGTGTGTAATAGAAGAAGTTAAATGAATAGCTCAATGTTTAACTGTACTAAAATGGAATTTTCCATGTTAAAAATTGTTACGTAGTGTTTCTACGCTATTTTAACTGGAAAAGTCATGAGCTTTCTAGAAGTTTGGTTTGTGTATATAAAAGCTGTATTTTATTTTATTTTATTTTATTTATTTTATTTATTTATTTATACACAAATAAGGCATAGCCTTTTTACAATATCCAGGGATATATTCCTATGTGTATTAAAGCAATTACAAAGAAAAATTATTAGAACAATAATTAAAATTAAATATAATATAATATAATATAAAAATACAGAAAAAAAGATTAAGAACAAAAGATAAAACATTAGAAGACGTGAAAATGGAAAAAAGAAAAAAGAAAAATAATGGAAACGAATTATGTGCCAATCAGCCTCTCGAGGTACAGTCCCTTGAAACCACGCAAATTAGATGCTGCCTTTATAGACGGATTCAGACTATTCCAGAGCTTCACCCCATGGATAAAGAAAGCAGGTTGTCTTGGCTTAGTTTTGCATGATTTAGGCAAATTTAAATTTAATGTCCTCTGCGATTTCGAGATTTTCAGTTTATCATAAAGGTAGTTCGGAACTTTATTTTTAGTCAAACCAAACATCACAGTCAACACCGACAGTTCCAAAAACTGGTTCAAGCTTACACCAAATATCTGTTCAGAAAGGTGCGAAATTGTTTCGCCCCTTCGCTTCAAAAATATGTAGCACAAGAATTAAAAGCAACATTTAACTTTCGTAGGGACTTCTTGGAACATTGCGAATATATCGAAGAACAATATGAAAGTAAAGGTCCCACAAGAGTACGAATGATATGACATTTCACATCACTTGAAATAAATTTCGCCGTGCACCACAATTTACCTAAGATACTATAAATTTTACCACATAGGTTATTAACATGGGTACTCCAATTTAATTTAGTGTCTATGATCAACCCCAGACTCTTGATAACGTCACAAAACTCAATTCTGTGATTGTCAATTAAAAGACTGTTTATCGGTAAATTTATACGTTTTTTGTTAGTTATTAGTATGGCTTGTGACTTCGCAGGATTGATTTGAAGTTTGTGCACTTTGGACCATTCCAAAATATTACATAACGCTTGATTTAGATTATTAATCACAGCGTCAACCGAATCAATATCCCCAAAAGAATAGATTTGCAAATCATCCGCAAAAAGGTGATAGCAAATGTTTCCCATTTGTTTAATTGATTGACAAATTTGATTTATGTACAATGAAAACAGAATAGGTCCTAAAATAGATCCTTGAGGAACCCCAGATGTGACAAAAATGTTGTCGCTAAAGTTGCCATGATATTTTACAGATTGTTGTCGCAGATGCAAGTAAGAACCTATAAGTTGACAAGCACTCTTGGAAAAGTTATATTCATAACATAGTTTCGATAACAATATAGCGTGGTCTACTTTATCAAATGCCTTTGAAAAGTCTAATAGAACCAAAACTGCAACTTTACCATTTTCAATATTAATAGTAATATCATCAGTAACTTTGAACAAGGCAGTTGTAGTACTGTGCTTGGCACGAAATCCAGATTGTAGTTCATCCAATAGGTTATGTTTAGCAATAAAGCCACTGATCTGAGCATGAATAATTCTTTCAAAAACCTTAGATAATGTTGGTAATATACTTATAGGGCGAAAATCAGTTACTGTAGATGGATTCGGTATTTTTGGAATAGGCGAAATTGTCGCAATTTTCCACGCATCAGGAAATATCGATTTTGTGAGGCCAGAATTTATAATAAAAGTTAAGTGAGGTAGCAAAACCGGAAGCAGAATTTGAATGAGGTTAAGTGGAATACCATCATTTTGTTGAGAAAAAATTAATTCGAATTATTTTGGAGTTAATTTGACACCAACAAAATAGACATGGAATTATTTTTTGCAGTTATTTTTTATTTTACGTGTTGGCAGTACTAACATAATCGTCAAATATTTAAGTATTTTTTTTTTTTTACTTACGCAGTGCAAATAACTAGAAAAATATATTAGTTATATCAATTATAACAAAATGGAGCAAAATCGGAAAAATGTGTTGTAAGTACTTAGTATAAATACTATCATATGTAAATATACTTGTGCAAACTACAACAAAACGCTACACAAACTACTTTCAAAACATTTTTTAAATTTTCATTCTAGGAAAATTTACAGTTAATTTAATTTTATTCACAATTATTTGTACGTACAAACATATTTAGTTGCATTGGTCAGGGAAGAGCTTCGATTTGAACTTGCGAGGGTTTATCAGCATGCGTAAAATGATTGCAACCTAGCAAGACCAAACATTCTAGTTAACAAAACTGTGTGGCCTAAGATTCTAGGTGATCTCTTACGAGATGTCAAAGTGGCGTAGTAAAAACTGTTCATGGGTAAAACAGACAAAAGTGACTAAACCATTATTTAGTTAGCCAAAAATATTTAAATTTAGTTATTTATTATTTCTTTTAAATTTTTCTCTATTGCACAAATCATTATGAATGAAAACTTGAGTGACGAAATGATTTTGAATCAAATTAAATTATCTGTAACTTTCCTAGAATTAAAATTTAAAAAACGATTTTAAATTCTTAACGCGTACAAAAACGAGTATACCATATACTGTAATTAATTACATGTGTATTTGTAAATTTTGAATTTTTTAGTGCGAAAAGGAGAACGTGGAATAGGATGGAGACTCCTTAGGACTCTTCTGGTTTATGCCATCCACAGAAAAGATGAGTTTAACAATGCCTTAAAAAGAAAAACGGTACATCAAAGTTTGGTGGAAGATACGACAAGTTCAGCCGTGTCTGTAAGCTTACGCAATATATTTTTTCTGTGTAACAATTTATGAAATTAAATAATTTTCTTGTAGAATACGCCATTCACAGAAGAGGAGATCAAAAATAAATTAAAAAATTTAAAGAGCGCTTATAAAGATGCGCTGGACAATAATTCTAAATCGGGAACCGGATATGGAGTAGAGCCCTACAAAGATTTGCTCCAAGAGCTTTACGATGCAGAAAGACCAGCTGAACTGTCAAAGTTCCATACTATTGCAGCTGGATCTATAAAATCACCAGTTCCAATAGTAAGGAAAGATCAGCATGTTTCATCCGAAGTCGCCGGTCCATCTACTTCGTACCAACTTCCAGTTAGAGCATCTACGGTATTAGAAAGACAAAGCCAAGAAGATATGGATGATTTGATTGAAATATATTTACCCGAGAATATTGAAAGATCGTTCCAATCACAAAAAAATTCCAGGCCGCCCAAGGTAGTCACCGGTACATCTACTTCGTACCAACTTCCAGTTACAGCATCCCGGTATTAGAAAGCCAAAGCCAAGTTGACATTGGCGATTTAATAGAAGTATCCTTATCCGAGAATATTAAAAGACCGTCCCAACCACGAAAAAATAACAGACCGCCCAAGAAATCCGCTTTAGCTAAGAAGCTAGAATTCTTCAAAAATAGAGAAGCAGCTAAAGACCAAAGAGACAAAAACAAACAAAAAAGGCTTGAGGATTTCTTAAAAATGCATGAAGAATAAAGAAAATGGCATGAAGAAAGAAAGCAGTGGCACTGTGAATTATTGAATATTTAAAAAAATAATAATTAAACGATATTTAACTAATTTTTCTACCTAATTATAATGTAACTGAATTGAATTATTCAAAGATAAACACAAATAAATTTTAAAATGTTTGTATTTTTATTTTTTACAACAAATTTTTTGAAACCAAGTCATTTACTATTTGTTGTCGAAGGTCTATTCGTCGATTATCCACCTCGGCTTGATCAGCGCCCGGAAAGATATTGCTCGTATCATGAACTTCAACCGGCACTTCATCCCAAGAGTCTTTAGCATTCATACATATATTATGTAGAACACAGCATACTACGATGATATTTTTCACAATTCCCAAATCCCAGTGTTCGGTGAAATGTAAAAGCCTGCGAAAACGGCATTTCATCAAACCGAAGGCATCTTCGACGACGATTCTTGTTGATGAGTGGATCTTATTAAATTTGTGCTGCTGTTCGCTTAAATTTCCTGTTTCCTTGTAAGGTGGCACAATCCAAAAATTCGAAGGATATGCAGAATATCCTAACAAAAATGTTTCATTATTAAACAATTCACCCCGAGAAGCGAGGCGAAATAATGGAGACCGTCTTAGCACTCGAGCCGGGCTCACCGCAGTATACGTCGATAAAGCGCTTTTTAGCATCTACCACTGCCTGCAGGAGAACACTGTAATAACCTTTTCTATTAAACTAAAATTCTGGATTTATAGATGGTTTTTTGATTTTGATGTGGGTGCCATGCCATAGCACCCAACACGCCTCATATTCCTCCCATTAATTCGAAGCATACCGTTGTTTGTTGAATATGTTAAGCGGAACGTGGCCATACAATATAATCGTTCGCAACACTGACTAACCACGATGCAACCTTGTTGACAACATTCCATGCCGTGGAATCACTTATTCCAAAGAGGTGGCCCGTTTGTCTATAGGTAATGGTATTCGCTACATACCATAGAAATACATAGATTACGTTTTTGGCTCCAACTTTTGGATTACCACCATGATTGTGGCTTGGACACATATTTGTTGACTGGTACAACTCTGAGAAAAAAAAATTAAATAAAGTAAATTGATGTAAAAACAATTCTGATTAAAATAAAATTACCTACTAACGTCGCAACCGTCTCTCGAAAAAGTCGGAAATGTCTCCTGAAGCTCTCGTCACTATAATTTTCAATCGTCTCCATAAAATTATGTATTTTTTCATCACTTGAACATGTCAAACGGAAATCATCAGAATCTGACGACTCTGATGAGGATGATGTCAAATTAATTGGGCAAATTCCACCACTATCCATTATATTCTCGGCGATAGTCTATAAAAGAAAAAAATGGTTTTTATACATAGGTATATCTCAAGTTATTAAACCCGTCCATAAATTTCATATATCTTGGATTGTAAACAAAACAATCCAAAAATTGAAAACATATGTAATTATGGTTTTTATTTCGGTTTAAATACCTAAATATATATTTACCTCGATAATTAGTTTTTTAGCCGGTGTTACCCTAGTATTTTTTTTTTTTTTAATTATTTATTATTAATGAAAAAAATCAACTGGAAATAATATTTGAAAAATATTTACTCACAACCCAAAATAAATTGAAGCGTTTTGAATTGTAATAAATTTTCAAGACGACAACTTTTAAAACTAAAAAGGCGAACGAAATCGAATTGGATTAGTAATACATATTTGGTAAGCGATAGTATAAAGATTAAAAGGAATTAAAAAGTGATTTAAAAAGTGTTTTAGTGTAAAATAAAAAGTAAAAGCGATCAGTAAAATTTAAGAATAATTTATATAGAGTGATTTTGTGAATTTTTATTGATAAACTGTGTTGTAATAAATTTTGTGAAATAAATAAATTCGTTGGTGATTTTTTTTATTTTTTTATTTTTTTTTTTTTATGTAGAGGAAGAAAATGCATTATGCACGGTGTGTGGACTCTCACCCACTAAAAACCTCCTCTATTTCAGACACAAATTCATCCTGGAACTACTTTTCGTATTACATCGGGATGGTGTCTCGTATTTTGCCCTCATAGGCCTCCTGTTGAAGTAGATGAATGCCTAGAAATAAATACACTTGTTAATCCGATGTGAACGTACAATTTCTTTTATACATTATATACTTACCTGTTGAATTATGCTATTTGAATTTCATAATCAAATCTTTAAAGAAAAAAATGTAATTAATAATAATTTAATTGAATTCTATACTTACCATTGCATTACTTAGTTGACAGTTTATTGACATTGTGATATTTAGTGTTAGGTTTTACTGTATTTCATTTTTTTTAAAGTATTACCTGAATTAAGTTAATTACCTTGAATTATTTTTATTTAAAACTCAAACCAAATTAATAAAAAAAACAAAATGTATTCAATTGAAATATATATCATAGATTTAACTATGTAAAGCAAGGAGGGCAATATTTAATATTACACAGCTAAAAAAAACATAACGAACAAATTATGCTGATGGACTTTTGCTCGGTCATTTTCAAATTTTGGCGAGGCGACTGGACACATCAACACAAAAGGGTAATATAACAAAAATAATAATATTTTGTGAGTGATTATAATATAAAAAAAATCTTTGTGAAAAAAACTTAATAAAATCCATCTTTGCGATAAATAACATTGTGAAATTATAAGTTTATTAAAAACATTGTAAAAATAAAACTAAATATTGAATTAAAATCTTTTATTTATTAATAAATACATCAAGTGATACGTATTTTAGTTTCTATTCCGTATCAGTATTTTACACCTCCCATATTTATAATTTTTTATAATTTCACTAATTTCACTTCTATCTTCGCTGGTGGTTATCCATTGCTGTTTTCTTTCGCCGTAGGATCAGTTCCACATACTGGGCCAATAGATTCCAATTCGACTCCGTCCTGAGCATCATGTTAACGATATTATCGGGCGTTGCGTTGCCGATTTTCCTTTCAAGTTCTTCTCTCTCCCGTTTCCACTTCTCGCATGTAAAGAATGTGTGTTGCGCGTCATCAAGGCCTGCATCCCCATAAATGCATGACGGGTTTTCCACCTTCCCCATCGTGAACAAATATTTGCAGAAATACCCATGGTATGTGAGGAATTGGGTGAGGAAATAATTTGTTTCACCATGTTTCCTCTCTATCCACTCGGCCAGGTTTCTTATCAGCCTTGCAGTCCACCTTCCACGGTCCTCTGTTTGCCACCTCTCTGGCCAGCACAGCATGGTACATTCTCTGGCCACACTTCTTGCTTCTTCACTGTCAAGGTCGTCCTTGATATCAAAGATCTTTTTCCTTTCTTCAGCCGTTAGGTCGATAGGGATAACACCCGCAATGACCATAAAAGCCGGTTCCGATACCGTTCTGTAGGAACCACAGATTCTGAGTGCCCCACGACGCTGTACAGTGGCTATTACTTACCTATATTTATCCGTCTTTAGTGTGTCCGCCCATATTTCACACCCGTATAAAAGTATAGAATTTATGACCGACATCAGTAGTTTCCGTTTCGCTGCCGTTGGACCTCCGACATTCGTCATCAGCCTACTCAGAGCAAAAGAAACTTTGTTTGCTTTCTCTGCAGAATGCCTGATTTGTTCTTCAAAATTTATTTTTGTGTCCAGGTAGACCCCCAGGTACTTAATTGCTGTGTTAGACCGTAACTGCTGGTTTTCCACCTCGAACAGTACATCGGTCGCCATGTGTCGTCTCGTAAGCAGCACAAGCTCTATTTTTTCCGTTGGTGATAAATTGAATTGAGTTTGTATTATTCATAATCCAGTGATACGAACCTTGATTGACAAGGCAAAAACGTGACAATACTTTTGTTTTCATATTAAAATATTTTGTTTTCGTATTGTTACAGAAGGTTTCAAATACGGATGTATAAAATTTGTAATTTGTATATACATATGTATATGTATTTCAAATGCAAGCCTATCATCATTATCGAAAATACATAGACACAAATTGTTAACGAAAAAATAATCAAAACCGTTTTTTACAACAACAATAATAGGCATAAAAAATATTTTGCTTATTATTCATTCATATATGTGACATATAAATGTAAAGTGCGCTAAATACGTTATAGATAGTTTCTCGTTAACCGGAAAAAACTTACCACGGATAATGTAAACCCCGTAGCTAAATTTTTTTTTATCTAATAATTTTGGTTAAGGTAAAGTGAAAGATTGGTAGAAAAACGATAATCGTAGATCATTCAATGTTAGTGTAAGAACCTTTTTAAAAATGTAAATAGCGAGTTTTGCAACTAACCATATTTTATAGCCAGTTATGCATTTCACACAACTATAATATAATATTTCAATCATATTAGAGATTTATTATTCAGATTAATAAATATTTATTTATTCATAAAATATTATAAAATAAAATTATATAAAGATATTCCTCCAGGAAATAGAAAAAAATAAAAAATACACAAAAGGAACAGTTATCACAAGGTAACATTATCACATTATTCTCTTCTTAGATGACTTAAGATAGTTAATTAATTAATCGGAAATATTAATTGTAAGGTATATTCGCTGGCGCTTCTTTCAAAAGCCAATAACTACAAATGCCAATCATTATAGAGTTTTTGTTTTCCCTCCTCCCCCCCCCTTCCCCCCGCATCCATCAGCAACTAGTCTAATACGACCCTTATTATTCAGATCAAGATTGCAGAGCCGATGATGAAATAGCAGATGCTATTTGTGTCGAACCTTTGCCCAATAAATTTTCGGTCCAATTGTACAAAAACATATTTTTCTTGGATAAGGAAGATTTTGATATTCCTACTACTACTCCGAAATGGTCGGCAACCTTAGGAAATACCATATTTTTCTGGCAATCGAAAGATATTGAAAAAAGTTTTTGCGCGCGTCTTATGCACTGAGCTTTTTACCATCCAACTGTGTTTTTTGTTATGGTTGGTTTAAAATTTTATTCGCTCCTTTAGCATAATACCAGAGCACCCTGTATTTTATAGAGCCATAATCAAAAAATCTGAGTTTTTATAAAGGAATTAGAAACGAGGAAAAAACCAAACTTTTCATAGTAAAACACACAAAACATATGGGAAATCACTTTTTTTCCTAAGACAAATTTGTAAATGAAAACGTTATAAATTATTAATTATGATTTCTGAAATACTTTCATAAATGTTTGAATTTCAACATATATAAATTTCGTTTAAGTAAATCGTTTTCATTTTCTTGCAAAAATTGATTTATTTAAACCAAAATATTAAAAAAAATTCATAACAACAGCATTCTGGTCAAATTGAAATAAAAGCTTACTACGATTCGTTTGGTCATTAAGTCAATATACATTACATAGATGGCAGTGATGGCCGTAAAAATTTGGAAAAATCATACCAAAAATTACCACCTGGGGAAATTTCAAGTTCAAGAATTGTAGGAAAAGCAAAACAAATTCACAAAATATAGGAACGTGTGATAATTTTGCGATTAAATAATTTTTTTTCGTATTTTTCTTTTACCATTTTAGACATCTTACGTACACTAGTAAAACTAAAGATAAACTTAGCAAGTATTATTTTAATTTGTCAGGGCCAACTTTGATGTATTTTTCAAAATGAAAGTTCGAAAAAATATATTTTAGAAATAATTTAATTTTAATATTTCTGAAATTAATATTTACTTAATACCAATATGGCCTTCTTGTATATTGTTCTTAAAGATATGTAGAAAACTTTTATATAAACATTTTATAATATTTTTGCTTTTTTCATTGAAAAACTTGAAGCTAAAAAACATCATTTTTACTATGGATTTCTATGGAAATCAGTGAAAATTTATACCACTAAAAAAGCTTCTAAAAAATACGTCATTAAGATTATGGCTCTATACTCTAGAAGGCTCTGATAATACACGTTGAGCACACATCCGATAATGATGTTTCGAACACAATATTATAGCGCCTATTAAAACTATTTCGGAAATAGCATTTTTAATATTTATCTGCGGCGATTCAGCTATAAAAATCCGGTACATTTTATTTATGTTGAACTCGCTTGGCAAATATTGCCTTCTGGCAATCTTATTCCTACAATAGTGTAGTCTATAGTTTTAAATTTCTTAATGAAGTTAAATAGAGCATCCCTTTTATGTACATTTTTGGAACCAACACGGTACCCTCCTCATCGTTCTACTGGGGCAAGGCCTATCTCTAAATGGTGCTTAACGAGCCTAACTACCCGATCTTTCTATATCACCAATATGCCACAGAACCCAACCTGGCAGTAACACTGCTCTTTTTAAAGATGAATTGTCGCCCCTGAAAGAGGCGTTTTGTTAGCACAAAAAATTTAAAATTAAATAGCAAATATTAAAGTTTTAGTTACATTACCTTTCTATTTTATCAAGAGTATGTTTACTTCTTAAAATAAACCTTTTTCTTGATTTTGAAGCATTTAAGGCTTCAGTAGGATATTCCTTACTTTCTATATTTAGTAATTTCTAACTAAAAATTTATTTCATACGTAAATATTGGTTTTTTGGTAAATAAACGAATTTGCTAAATAATTTTTATTGATTATTGTAGCCTTTGGCAATACGATTCTAACGACATACGGCATGACAAAACTTGAAAAATTGTAAATAATACACTTTGCGTTTATCTGTCACATATATTGTATTGTTCTTTTGCTTTATTTTTTTTACAAAAATTCGAAAAAAGGAAAAAATACAATTATTTATATATGATATTGTCTCTTTTAAGCGCTAGATTCACAAAATCAGTAGAAAATAAATCGTTTTGAAATTTCGTATGCCATCTGGTTGTACTGAAAATACTCCTCTTGTATAATGAATGCTCAATAATTTACGGTAAAATTCGATAAGCACTATTGTATCAATCACTTTATAGATCTGATATGCGCTGTATTAATCGCTATTTTAAATGATTTTGAAAATATGTAGTAGGAATGTACTCGTAAATGACTTCACTCGGTCAATTTTTGATTTATAATGACCTTTTATTTTGTAAAAATGTTGGTTAGATGTTCAAATATCAACCAATTCTAAACCATTTCCTATTAAATCTATCCTATTTCCTATGAAATCCATACGGTACTTTACTGGTTGAAATGAATTGTACATTGCATTTCTGTGTTGTTTCATGAAACATGATTAAGGATAATGCTATAAGATATATTTACGAGCGAAAGTGAAATGATCATGTTTCTATGTTTTATGAGTCTATTCTTCGTTCTAATTAAGATCATTATTTTAAATTGAGGATGGTGCCCTTTATTCACAAATTGGTCTATTTTGAAGAGCCTTAATATCTATTTGACAAAATAAAGTTTTCATCATCATCAATAAAAGATCAATTGCATATTATTGTAGGTTGTTGTATTTAGCTTATTTTTAATTGCTTGACTTTATATTTTTATATTGAGTTTAATTTTGGGTTTTAATTTTTTTAAATAAAAAGTATAAACTTAAATTAGGATTATTTTGAAGCAAATCGCCAAGAATGTTTGTGAATATTTTGACATGACTCCATATATAATTTGTAGTGCAGTAATAAAAAATACATTTTTATATTTTTTTTTTGATAATCTTTTTATTATTTTTTTTTTCTATATGACTGTTCCCTTAGTAATTAATAATAGTTATATAAAGTTTATTTATAAAAAAAATTATTCAATTTTTAACGTAATCAACTAATTAAGTTAATAAATATATATATATTTATTTATAATATATTTAATAATAATAAATTATTGTTTATTGTATTTATATTATTTTAAATATTATGTTTTATTCTGCTTATTAATTTATTTTAAAGTTTTTTTTTTTTTTTAATTGATTTTAAAATTATTAAATCTGTTTGCTATTTTTATTTTATGCAATTTAAGAAATTATAGGAAGTAAGAAATTTTAATTTTATAATTTCTAGTTTATAAATTGTAGTTGTTTTTGAAATTTTATTGTGTTTAATACTTTGTTTTTTTTTAAATATTTATTTTGTAAAATTAGTTTTAATTTTATTTAATAATAAGAAGAAAAGTGTAAATATTGTATAATGTGATTTCGTTGTTTTTTAAATGTGAATTGTTTAATAATTTACTTAATTTTTTTTTTTTTTTTTTGTTATAACAATTTTATTTTATTTTTTATAATATTTTATAATGTGTTTTCGGCTCATTTTAAAAATGATTTTTTAACATTTTTTTTTAAAAAATTTTATTTATTATAAATACTAAATAAACTCAAAATGAATATATTTTAAAATTTGAATTTAAAAAATTAATAATAGTGCAATATAAATTATTTAAATATTTTTTTCTGTCTTTAATTTACGTTGTCAATTCCATAAAATAATAGAAGCGTCAATATTTTTTTTTGTTTTGTTTTAGCGGCGTTAAATTAAAATAAACCGTTGACTAAAATGGAAAGTTTTTTTTGAAATAAATATAATATGGAATTTTTGTATGGAATAATAAAAAAATAAAGCAAACTGTATTTTCGTTGTTTAATTTTTTGGCACCCACATACTTTTCAATCAACAATGGTAAACAATTTATCAGCTTGGAGCTACTTTTGGGCCTCGTATGTACACAGCAAAAATGAATGCGTAAAGTAATAATAACACAAATACAAATTTTAAGTAATTACAGCTATAGATGACTACACTTACAGTTTATTGTTTTGTTACACTCGATAAACCCATGATTTTTTCGAGTGCAGCTAAGTAGAATAACGAGTTCCGGAAATAAGAATATTTAGATTAAATGAAATAATAATTCATTACAACGAAAAAAAAGTTCTAAAAATGGATTTTCCTATTTCTTGAAATCGTGAATACAACTACAATTGAAAAAATCATGGGTTTATCGAATCTATAGAAACTTCAAAAGGCGTTTGCGCCTAAATAAAAGAAACCTTAAGTTTATCGAGTTGTAATGCAATTCTCATGGAAAATACGACTAATAGCATGCATAGTTAGGCACATCTCGATATAACTGTAATTAGTTCTGCTTTTATGCTTAATTTAAATTGAATCTGGAATATATCTTTAATGAAGTATTTTCTCATTTTTTTATTTTATTTCATTCCAATATAAGTATAACCACACTTAATACTTTTTATGGCTTATCAAAACAACAAATTATAACAAACCTTACAATAAACAAATTACAAGAAAGCATACAGGTTTAAATAAACATAAATATAATAAATACAAACTTAAGATAACAATAAATAATAAACTATCAAAACTATATCCAATTAATGAAATTAAAAAAAATTATAATTAAAATAAATAAATAAAATTATGAATAATGACCACCGAGTGATATTGCAAATAATAAAGAATAAACATAATATTTTAGGCTAATTAAAATAAAAACTATTTAAGTAAAACCGGACACTTATGCTTAAATCCAACATACGAATTACTAAAAAGATCGATGCTCGAAAATAATGTTTGATTAGTTTGCATTCTAAAACATGCTAAAGCTGGTTCATTAAAATTAATCTTGGAACAAATAACCGAATCTAACATATTATTAACAATTTTATATAGGAGGTATTCATCTAAAAGCAGTCGCCTAATTTCAACTAACTTCAAATCAAATATATACCAAGTGTAACATCATAGTTTAACTTAGCAGTAAACGGAACAAATTTGAAATAAACGAATCTAGTGAATTTTTGTTAATGACCGTTCATTGTTTGTCATGAATATATTTCATAGGATATTTTAAGGATTCCAAATATGGCACCCGTATTCTAAGGAACTACGCATAATTAGTTTAGATCAGTGGTGGGCGAACAAAATTATCATGTTTGATAAATTTTGAAAATAAATAAAGCTTTAAAACTCCGATTAGAAAAAAAAGTCAACTGGACAACGCGGTAATTATTTATATATCCAGAGTCACAGAGTATATCACTTGGAAATGTATGTGACGACCACCGCAATAGTTATTCCATATTGCGCCATGCGGCTCGCGGATCCCAAATCTTAATAACTTATTTACTTAATTTCATTTATGGTCTGAAATTATTATTTTACAATCCTTGAAAAAAGAGAAAATTTTCAAATAAAAATTTAAGTCCTCGATTTGCAGTTTTAATAACGAAAACACGAAATTATCGAGTTTCAGTTTCATTTCCAATAGAAACCCTCCAAGAACCCTAAAAACAATATTTAATCGTCCAAACGGGTTTTGTTTACTTTTTGTCTGCTTATTGGTTTACCACTAATTGCCCTACAAACTTTAACGATATTCCTTCTAACGAATGCGTTACGAACTCCAGATAATAGAAAATAACAAAGGAGGACCTAACAGAAACTGCGACTATCCAAGCACATTATATGTATATATATCCCGAAATAATCCTGTAATACTGATGTACCTTCGAACTATGCTGTCGTTCGTGCTCACACGCAAATTATGAGCACGCTGGAAGAACACACGTCATTAGCAACATACTCCTTGATGTAGTTGCAACTCCTCCGACACTTTTGAGTGAAAACTTCCAAATAAGCTACCAAAAGCACATAAAGACATAAAGAAATTAACCATTCAAATACTTAAAGTACATATTTCAATACACTTAATAGTCCAAATAAGAAACGAAATGTCAACATTAACTAATTTAATCTATTTTGACGTCTGTTCTACTTCGGCAGGGCAGTGATACAGGTCAATGGGGCGATTTCGCAAAGAACTCTACATACTTACATAAGTATCTTTATAACCATTGCAAACAAAACTCCAACTTAATTTGTCATTATAATAAAGCGCCT
This sequence comes from Tipula vernalis, assembly GCA_958295665.1. Classification (NCBI taxonomy): domain Eukaryota; kingdom Metazoa; phylum Arthropoda; class Insecta; order Diptera; family Tipulidae; genus Tipula; species Tipula vernalis. Next base: position 305,140,432 of record OY282558.1, read on the forward strand.
ATAAGAGTAAAGTCAACACAATTTTATAAAAAAACTTCCATAAGTTCAAAATTTGCCTGGGCTTAGTAACTTATGAATTATCATGAAACTATAGTTTCATAATAGCACATAAGAAGGAAGGAGAGAAAGAAGATTTACTTTGATTCGGGCCCAATATTAAAAACAAATGTCCCAATTTTATGTAACATAAATAATTAACGGAATTCAACACAGAAATAAACTTTTTACGCCAATGTATAACACTGTTCCAATTTTCCAAATCACTAATATTGTATTACAATCAAAGAAGCAAATTTAAGAAGCTCCAATGAGAGAACTTTAATTTTCTTGTCCTTAAATTTAAAATTACACTCCAAATTCAACCTTTTGCTTTTTAACTTCAATCGTCCGCAATATCCCTTTCAAATTTACCATTTTACAAATCAAATTCCCCTCTTCACCAATCAAATTCATCCGTTTGCAATTCAACTTTAACCTTTCCCAATCAAAATTTGATTTTCAAAAAGTTGAATTTGATTTTCAAAAGGTTGAGTATGATTTGGAAACGACTGAATTGTATTTTTAAAATGGAGAATTTAATTTGTAAGAGGGTGAAATTGTTCACAGATTGAAATTAGGCCCTATTCATCAGAAAAAACATCAACTTCACCTAAGGTAACCAAACGTCCTGGTTTCTCCGGACAAGTTTTGGTTTTTTAAACTTCTGTGGCCCTCCAGGAAAATGCTTTTCATTTTTGAAGTTTTTCTATAATATTCATTCATATCGCTAAATTTATTAGCGGTTATGCAAAATCGAAGGATTCTGAAAAATTACAATTCCAGCACAATTTAAATATTTTATTTATGAAATCGAACTCCAGCCCAAATGGTATGGCCCAAAAATGTTGAACTACATATTTATAGAATTGGCTTAATATCTCAGATATATAAAACACTAAAATATAGTACATCGACAAATGTATGTACTATATTCCATTTGGTGCCTTAGGCGGAGCAAATTATCTGGGTTGTCCATGTATGGAAAACCAGAATTAGAAAAACCTTGGTACCATTAGTACAAGCAGTGTTCCAAAATATTTCTGCCATTGGGCTATGTTTTATTTTAAAAGTGCTGATTCCAGCCCAACCTTATGGCCAACAAATTCCTCGGTCGATGAAATAATAGATTAAACCTTAGGAGCTATTTATAGGATCTACACAATATTTCAGAAATAAAATATCACTAAAATCCATCAACAAAAGTGCTTGTTGCATTTGATGATAAAGGCTGAGAATATGGTCTCAATAAGTCAAGTACATATGTAAAAAACTGCATTGGCAGTGTTACGCAATGTTTCTAGAATATTAGCCATGGTTTGAAAGAAAATCGACCCCAGATGATATGCCCGAAGGAATTCACCAGAGCCGGAATTACGGAAACCTCAGACATAAAGTTTTATTAAAATACATTCCAAAACAGACTACCTAATTCCATTTAAAGCTGGAGTCATATAAAACTGCCTGGAGTGGTTGTTTAGGTAAAAAAAAATTGTGAAACAATTTTTTGATTAATGCCTACCAATCATAGCATCATTAGTGGTGGTCCACAATATTTCATGAGTTCGGCTGTTAGTTTATTTAAGAAATTTGACCCGAAATGATATGACACGAGGAACTCTTCAGAGCGTGAAGAATTAATTTTGTTTAAGAAACTTCATCCTTGCGCCAAATGAAAATTCTGCGCTTATGCACGAAATCCATTAAAAGTGGAATCTGGCTCCAATCCAAATGATGAATCAAGGTAGTGGGTTTGTTACTTTTATAGACGAAATTTCATCAAGTATTTTTGTTTTGTAACCAGTGGATGATCGTCACTACCAAACCAAATTAAATTTTATATTCCAAATTTCTTTTAAATCAAATAACATATTTTGAGACTTAATAATTGTCCTTCATCCAGGTTTAGTCGTTTTTGACCTTGTCAAATCAAAATTAGACAATTTGCTAAACTTTTCATAAAAATCATTGTGTAAAATTATTAATGTAAACTATGATCTGATTCGGATCACTAAGCGTTAAGAAATTCAGTTAATATTAAACGTTAGTATAGAAATATATACCGAAACATGTGTTATTAAGAGAAGAGGAGAGAGAAATAGAACTGGTCAATGGAATTGTAGAGTTAAAAAAAAGCTCATGATATCAACATTTTAGAATTTAAGTACATTTTGCTACTATTCAGTAAATTTTAGTTTTACGTGCATTATTTCACGGATTTGTGGTAAAATTAGAGTGGTAGTAAGGTGTACATCAATCATCCACAGTCTCTTGCCAATCTGAAAGCCAATATTCGACAAGAAACTGTCATTATTTCGACCGAAACACTGCACGTCAAAAAAAGTGGTCGAAAGCGACACGAAGCATAAATCAATGTAAGAGGTGGCCATTTACCGGACATTATTTTTCACACCGCAAAACGAATTGTAATTATTCCAGTAAAGGATATAAATACAAGATATATTGACAAAAAATTCCGGATATACCCGGAAAACTCGGATAAACATAAAATTCTATCTTCAAAAATCAAGAAATCATCAAACATCTTGAATAATCTGTAGTATCAAGCATGCGTGATATTGCCATCCTATACTAAACAATAAAAAGCTAATCTGGAAAATATAACTGAACAAACTTGAATAATCTCGAAAATATAGTATTAAATAATGTGATTAATTTCAAATATCTTCGACGCCAAGCAACTCATCGCTGTTCAAATTAAAAAATATGGATAACTCCAAAAATTTCGAATTTTTAGAATATCATCTCTGTAAGATCAAATAACTCAGTACTACAAGGGTAATTTAACTACAGAACTAGCATTAAATGTAAAATCTCGTATAGTCTAATAACCTTGAAAAGCCTTGACAAATATTAAGTAATATCGAAGAATTCGAATAGAACCGAATAATCATGAAAATATTGAATAATTCCAGAAAATCTCGATAAACTTAGAATTCTAAAATAATTTCGAAACGTTTTTCAATCTATCTCGTTTCTCTATCTCCGAAAATCTAGGTTAATTCAAAAATCTCAAAATCTCGGTTTGGTCAAAGGTAAGCTCTAGTAATATAGACATTCTTAAATTATTTACTCAACCCCAAACGAAATATCGAATAAGCTATGTGGTGCCAATAATACCGGGTAAACCATTTACTGCGCTGTAAGTCGACTTTCAGATTTAATTTTTTTAGTAGGAATTTTTGTGTGTTTATAGGCACCCAAGGCGTAAACAATGTAATCTAGAATTAAAAAAAATCACTTTTTGTTTTTATTAGTTTAATACAATTTACCCAATTCTCGGGCCCAAGAAATACATCTCGATTTCTCGAAATGCTTACATAATCGTTTTTTGCTAAAACACAAAATATTGAGAAAAAAAAACAAATTTAGTCTTAGGTACAGAAGAATCTTGACATTGAAAATGTTGTATTTTGTTGTATCATTACAGCAGGCGCAGCAGAAGTGAAAGTTCTAATGGTGGTGTACGGTTCCAAAATTAAAAAATCGTTTTAGAATCGCACGTGTCGTCTGTTATCATAATCAATTAATAAATAGCTAAATTCCATCCTAATTTGGTTCATTCCAGAATTTCATCTAAAAATAATTTGAGGATCCTATTTTCAGTAATGGGCTTTATTCCAGAAAAATATCTAAAAATTATTTCGGACGTGTCGTATGTCATTATAATCGGTTAAGAAATAGCCAAGTTCTATCCTAATTGGCTTTCCAGAACTTCTAAAAATCATATTACAATCCCATTCTTCTCAATCGGTTAAGAAATAGCCGTCTAAATAACGTCCAAGATACCGGTTTAGTGACGATTTTTTGCCTCGATTTTTTTCAATTTACTTCGCTAAAAATATTTTCAGTGTTAATAATTAACAAAATTTGAAATTAAAATTTGCTTTGCTGGCATGGAAGTATTTTCCAATAACGTAAACGTGAAATCTTCTAAAACGCAAAGCTTATTTTGGCCTGTTGTAAAATCCCCAAAAAAAACAATCAATCCTAAAAAATCAAGTTTTTTGATTAATGCAAATTTTTGAAAAGTTATTTTAATTCGTTATGTACCTTAGAGGATATGGGCCTACCGCCCCAAAGCTCCGCTTTGACATATAATTAAAATTCCAATATTAATAGAAATTAAAACGTTTTTCCAAAATTTGTGTTTTTTAATAATTATTTAGATATAATCATATAGAGAACTCCCTAAAGCATCAAAGCAGCTTAGCATTAAAGCCTTTGCGCAAGGATGGCAGGAAAATGTGATAATTTTGAATAAAAATACTAAAGAATCACAATATTATTTGCAAAAATTTATCATCACCAACCCTGAAAACGCCCTGGAATCGCAAAATTTACTAGCCCACACTGTAACATATTTTTAAAGAATGTAGATGCAGTTGGGAATAAAAATCAGAATCTAAAGAGCTTCTAACACCTCATAAACTGCGAAACAATAACACTGCGATTCAAATAAATGTCAAAAAATAGTAATAAAAAATACTTGTCACAGGTTGCGGACACAGACTACTGCAGGCTGTATGCCTCACGACAATGGGGCATGCAAAATGGCATTATTACTTTTACGAGACACCAGGTGGCAGCATGTCATTTTAAAGGATAGTTTTAAGTTTGACATTTGGATTTTATACTAAAATATATGCAGTTAATTTAGTTTCAATCTTGTTCTGTAGTTCTGTACGCGTTAGAGAGTAGATTAAAAAAAAAAGTGGATAAGTTAAGTCGTAATAAGCGGTTCCGAGTACTGCGTAATTTCGTAAAGGCCCATAATTTCGTGCACAGAATGAAGGAATCGCTTTTATTACGACCTATTAAGAACACGTTGTAAAAAAGATTCAGCTCGATATTATTTGAGCGATCTATAATTTATCGTGCACAAACAATTTGAATCTACCCCATTTTGCAACGTGAACATGCTTTTAAGAGAAATAATAATTATAAGTATAATAATATTATTGATAATTATATAAAAGAACAATTAATATTATTTTGTGAAACATCGAAAATTATCCAGTGCCCCAGGACTTCCTCGAGAAGTTTAGGTGGGTTTTTTTCTGGAAAAAAGAACTCGTAGTCTTATGGATATTCTTATCTGACCACAACAAACTAAAAAATATAAATTTATTCAGTAATTATATTTGAAAGTTAAATTAACAACAACATAGGAGAGAAATAAACAAAATATTAGATAATTTTTCAAAAACAAAGTTTTTCCTTTTTTTGGGGGTTTTAATCTATGCAATCTGTTCTGGGGCTCAAAGCAGTCCCAAATCTTTCACAGTTTACTTTTACGTCCTACTTTACGCAGTAGTAGCCAAATCGAGGACGTACGGCGTTATATAAACCACCTGCACATTTGTTCTGTTGTATAAATCACCTGAACATTGCATTGCTTCATGCCAACCTATAGTGCTGACATGAAAGGTGGCCCATGGATTCTGCACTCTGAACAGAGGGTCATAGTTGTGTTCATCGTAATCAGATGATGAAAAGGCCCATTTGCAACCCGCCCCTATCGCGATTCGAACCCGGTACCTCCCGACCCAAACGCCGCAGCTTTAACCACTGCGCTGTTTGCTCGGTATAAAAAATAAAAAAAATTGTGGGTGGCATAGAATTTCATCGGTTTCCGATTCAACGCCTATTAAAACAAATGTGGATTATAAAATTACGGCTAGGAATATATCCGTCAAAATATTCCAAGTTTGCAGTTTTCATTTTGAAGAAAGTGATTAGAAGATAAGAATTTTGGTGGGTTTCATCAAGACAAGAGTGAAACATGTTAAAGTAAATTTTTTAACAGTAATATTTGATTAATTTGTAGGCGACGATAAGGTGCTCAAACCTGGTTCGATATCATCAAAAAATATTCCGCTAAGGAAATTTGAAAGTACTGATAGACAAAGTGCACAGGAACGCAAAAAACCGTACAGCCGGAGGTTGCGCTGTTTATCGACAAATTCAACAATTCAACCAGAAATGTCAAAACAACCGAAGCCATCACTGCAGATATGGTAGCTAAAATAATAAATTAAATAATAATTGCTATAATATTGTTTATATAATATTATTTTAGACAACCTCGTCTTTAGAAGCCACTTTTCCAATCAATAATGAAATCAACGATTATTTTTCTAAAGTAACATTACAAGCAGCAACCAAACCATCATGCAAACTAGAAGCCAGATGACACAAACTCTCGCAGATTTCGATCCATTTATTCGGTTTTCAAACATCTTAAATGATCAACTACATTATTTTACTTCAATTTTTTTTTCAAGCATGATAGCGAAACGACAATGTAAAATAATCCATCCTGAAATAAGTCTCAATTGCTAATCACGATATAAAGGATAAAATAGTTAACCATATCACATTCTATTTATTTAAAACTATTATTTTTATTGACACCACTTAAAAATATTTTAAAATATAAAAATTGCTTCATGTTATTAATTTTCACCATACATTTCGATAGAAAACATAAATGTCTTTCTCATTATATCCTGGAATCGAAGGTGCTGCCATCAAAATAGCGGCAGATATTTTTACTAAAATCATGCCCCATTATTTTGGCTAAATTCTCGACTTTTCTAACTAGCGATTAGTTCATACTATCCATTCACAGATGGTAATAGGTTCATATAGAAATGTTGTGCTTGCCTTTTGATTTTTTTGTAAATTGTTTATTATATTTATTTATTTAATAAATTGCAACTCTTCGAATATCATGTCGAATTGTTAATGCTTTTTGAATAAAATAACAAGGCATACCGCATCAAGTTTCGCATGTTAAGTTTTCTTTGAATCCAACCGTCCAAAGCGCAGTATTTAAATCTTTGGCATTAGAATCAGAAGGTACTGGATTCGAATATTGATGAGGTGGAATGCAAAAGAATTTGTTGATCTTCTAGTTCTATATTTTGGAATTTTTTTCCACTATTGGTAATTTAAAACAAATTGGTGGCCGGGATGAAAAATATCTGATCTTTAGTTTTAAAGGCCATGACGCAATGAACTTTAGTATTTAGTAATAAATATACAGGGATGGGTGTGAATTCAGCTATTCTTAAACAAAGCGGCGCGACCGAAAATTGGATCTCACATTTTTTACTTGCCCCAATTAGTTCAACTTGACTTGTCACATAGGGAAATTTTGAATCGAGGATCAGGTCCCACTATTTCACGAAGCATTGATCTCCAATAGATTCTTTCGTTTCACATTTTGACTTCTGCGCCATCTAATCGGAGGGAATTTAGTGAGTTGATGATTTAACAGCTTATCAGCAAACGTCCTGACACAAGATTAACGTTAGCCTCTTGTTTAATATTGTTGATGAAATACATAAAAATATCACCTTAACAGAAAAAATTTTAAAATTTGACTAAAACAAGAATCCGCCCGAAAATTTTACCTTTTAACTGAGCTTATCCTTGGAATAGTTATTATTGTTCGAGATAACCATAAGTTGATCCATCGGTCTCAGCTTGGAGATATACATAACTGTTTATACTGGTTTCCTTGATATGGAAAAATGGACCTCTATATCTTGGGCTAGGCATATGACATACTAGGGAGGTTCGAATTCGAATGTATCGTGAAAAAATTTTCGAAAATTATAGGCCGCGACTCCAAAAAGTTTAAGAATGCCTACTTTTAAGAATACTATTAAATCAGGTTGGTCATTGAAATTGATGGCTCAAATTGTGGCCACAATTCCATATGATTCAACGTCTTGTTTGTGTCATTATTGGTAATGGTGCCCAAGCAGTAATACATAAAACGTAAAATCTTTGGGAAATTTGTTATTTTTTTTTAGTTTTAACGTATTTGACCCGATAAAGACAGAATACAGTAAAACATTCTTAAAAATTTAGGAGAAAAGGTAAAATTCTACGTAACGCTTAACCCAAGCACTCTTCCTATGGGTGACAAGAAAATTGAAAAGTAACCTTGCGAGGAAGCTTTTGGCTCACCGCCTGGTGGTGAATAGCATAATGTTTTGCTTCCAATTTTGGTTGTACAAAAACTTAATGAATAGGATTGCAGACGATTTTTAACTATAGTAAACTAATTCGATTTATACAATTTCGAAAATTAAAGAATATTTTTATTTTTGTTTATTTAATTTTTAATTTAACAATTTCGATTTTTCAATTATTTAATTTAAAACTAAAATATTTTTTTCATAATCAGTATTGTCATAAAGTATTTGTATATCAAATATTTATAATATATCCTACATATTTTTAATTTTTGTTTTTTATTATAAACTAACTTTTGTTTTTTGTATTTTTAGATAGATGTAATAATAACATGAATAAGCTAATTACATAAGTTTATTATTTTATGATAATTAAAAATATTAAAAAATGCACTATTTTAAATTTTATTTATTTTGAATTCGATATTTTTGTGAAATTTTCGTTTTTGTAATTTATTAATTTGATATTGTTGGAATTAACATAATTTTCTGTTATATTTTCGTTAAAATTTTTTTTTAACACCACTTAAATAATGATTTTGGCTTTGTGTATAATTTATACGGTATGTATTCAGGATATTCTTATAATATGTACTCAATTTTGACTTTTTTGTAAGAATTAAAAAAATTAATTAATTTTTAATTTGAAGATAAATCCAATCTCATCTATATTTTTGGTGCTAAATTTAATTCTGCGTTTAATATCATATTTGTTTGCATCCAAATTATTTCGAAAAATAATGCTCAAACTGATTGACAATTCAATCTAGTTTTTTTGTAATTTATATTATTTAGGGGCCACAACCTAATTTTTAAGAAGGGAAAAGGAAATGGGGTTTCGACTAGTACTGAAGGATGATTTGTTTTAAAAATGATTATTGGATTTCCGTACTTAGGTGCCTAAACATCAGCGAGTGGAGTTTAATTTTACAAGGAACTCAGAATTACGTTAAGTATTTATTAGACTTCCATGATACCCACTTAAATTTAGTTCAGTCCTCAATTAGCAAATACATTTTGAAATTTCTAGACATTACTAAAACCATTTTCATTTAAGTAAAGCAAGCAAAAAAAATGCCCTATTTTATGCGACGAAAGGAATGAAAAGCAAAATGTAATTTCAAATTTTGAAAATAAAATTCTGAATCTGAAATATTAAATTATATTTCTGTCGATATTTAGAGGTTTTACTAGAAATTGTTGCCATTTTATTTCAGCGGAAAATTTGTTAATCTGATACTAAGACACCAATTTATATTGCCTCCTTTAGAAAATTTATAATTATGTATACCTTAATTAGTTAACCCAATTCAGTATTAAACTGTTTTATTACTTAAGATACCAAACTTGCTTATTTTTGTTAAAACTTAAGGAGATTTTCAATTTTTTAAACTTTTAAATTTTAAAATGCAATCCAAATTTTTAAAAATGTTGAACGTATTCTACGGTTATCTGCAAATTCTCAGGTAAACAGTTTATTGTGCTAAAAGTCGGTTTAAGGTTGTTTTTTAAATCTCATCCACTTTCAAAAATAGTCCAGTGTTTGACGGTAAAAATAGGCTACTACCTCAGAATTCTTACGGGCAAAACCGTTTGACGTGAAATTTGGATAGTAAGTATGGAATGGCTCAAGGAACAAAACTTATATAGTGGTGATGTGTGTTTTCATCCTGGGGTTGGATGTCACCCCTTGCAGGGACGATAATTAGCATACAACAAGCAATTAATAATTTTAAGGGTCTTTTCAAGTACCTTAAACATGGTCTGCCAAGTTTTCCTCCGAAAATTCGTCGTTTTTTCGTTATTTCACGTTGAAAGATTCAAATGCAGTTTTTGAACGAACAAACAGTCACGTTCAACGAGCCACATTATTTTTTTGATAAAATGTAAGTTTCCACCCCGAGAAGGGGCACCCACCCCTAGGGTAAAAGCACGCATGGGCACTATATAAATTTTGTTCCTTGCCCCTTGATTCTCTACTTACTGTCCAAACTTCACGTGAATCGATTTTTGTCCGTAAGAATTCTGAGCGAAAAATTGTCAAACATTGGATTAAATGGAAAAGAAGTCTTTAAGAGTTTCAGTTTAACGAAGTAGTACACATTGTAGATTATCGGCGTATCTTTCATTGAGTAATTATTCTAAATGAATTCTTATAAAAATGATTTAATAACTTTTACTTTCAAACTTTACATAAACTTGAGCAGGGACAAGAAATCTTAAAGATACTAAAAAAATAAGTGTAGTGGAAAATTACGATTCTGTTATTTTATTTTACACTATAAATCGTACCGTGCATTCCCTCCGTTTACTTCTAGTACGGCCTCGCAGCGACGGTGCATGATCTGGATTAAACTTCGGATGTACTCTTGTGGAATTTGTAGAAGTTGCTTCTAACTCTCGTCCCATACTTGCTCGATAGCATTCAGGTTGGGACTGAGCGATAGCCATTGTATCTTTTTAAATTTCAAGATTTTCCAGGAACTCAGTGACAATCCTAGTGGAACGAAATGTTTGTCTCTGACTTCTGCTGCACATGGTAGAGAAGACCTGAGGTTTCAATATCTCGACTGTGTAATAGCGTGCAGGTAGGGACCGTTACGTAGGATAATTAAGTCAGTTTTTCCTTCCATGGAATTCTTCCCCAATGACTAAAGCGCCACCAAAAGGAAACCATCGTTTCATGTTGGCTTGACAGTGGCGCTCGTTTTTTCTAATTATAACTCTCCTACACTCGCCTAGAGAGCAAACTAAATTGCCTTCATTGAGCGGGGTGACATCACGCGAAATGTCAATATCATTTAAATACCTTCGGTGGGCCTTGGTTTCACTCATGATTTAAAAAATTTCTAAAAAAAAAGTTTAAAACTATGGATGTTAACGCTTTAACTGATGAAACAAAACGAGAGTTTTTTATTTTTATTTTTTTGTTTTGAATAACATTGACGGAAATAACATATCGGAGCAATTTAGAGATTTTTAACCGTGATTTTCTCTTACAGCCTGTAAAATCTTCATTACTACTCCCTAGTCTGAACAAGCTATAATATTATTTGTGAACGATTAGTTAGCCATAAAAATCATTAAAATGACCGAAACAAAAATAGTAAAATCCAGAAAAGCCCAAAACTTGTTGTACCATGTAGGATGTAGTTACTACCCGGCTGTCAAGGTATCGTAGAATTTTTGTACAAGGCACGAGTTACCATAAAATTTCAATTTCATATATAGCAACCATTAAAGAAAGCATCGTCAGCTATTCAGCAATGTATTGGCCACAAAATGATACCCAGAAACCGAAGTTAAACAGCCCACACCAACGTCAGAGATATCATTGTTTCAGAACATTTACGATATCTTGCCGGTGAAATTTGTATTTTCGTAATGAATCAGTTTGACAAGGATTGTATGACCATTATAGGCACTGTAAAATGTCTGCGATTGCTCGAAAGAGTCAACTGAGTCAAGCCGTAAACGAAACATTGAAAGTTTCATGCGAATAAAACGTGGATTTGAAGCCCAATATAATATTGGAAAAGGTTCCAATGCCTGCTTGAAAGCCGGTGTTCCCAGGTAAGTCGTTTCGTAGTTCTTTTTTTCACCTTGGGCAAATCATTTGACCCGGCATGCAGCATGAAGGATTCGCAACTATTTCCGGCACAAATGAGACAATTGCATTGAGCATTCGAATGATCTGGGCCTTGGCATTTATTTATCCTGATGAAATTCCTGCCTTATGAGGAAATTGTTAAAGCATGTTGTTTCATGCTCGCTAAACATTTCTGTCTGGTTAGGTAATAATTGCGTTCTACATGACAATCGAACCATGCTATGAACCTCATTTTTGAACAATGAAGAAGTTTAGCATCGGCGATTCCAGATAATTACTTCAAAACTATGTCCCATATTGTCTGATTGAGCATCTTAAAAGAATACGTATAAGCAGCCTAGCAGATTGGCAAGCTTGCGGCTAACGTGTTAGTTCAACGAGGAAATAAAATACGGACGATCGTTACACGTTACTCAGTTGAATGTTACATTAAGTACTCCTAAATCTTTTAAATTTGAAATAATAAAAATCGTTTTTCGGACTAAACATATTTTATGCTTAAATATCTGTAACATATTTTTGCGTATTCGATGTTTGGGAATATAGGTTTTGGCATAAGTTTTTTTTTTTGGGGAAAACGCCTTTTAGTGAAACTTTTTGGTTTTATAAAAATCGGTTTCAAAAATAACAAATTTCCAACAGTCATTTCGAAAATGTTAATGTCATAAATAAATAATCTTCAATTGCAACAAAACAGTTTTTTTTCAACAGGCGAATTTAGAGGACAATAGTTATGATTAATAGCTATGATAATAGCTAATAGTCATGATAATAGCAAAAGCAGGTTCTATGTTAGGATTTCTTAAACGAAGCATGAAAGAGTTCAATAACCCGAAGGTTTTTATTATGCTATTTTAATCTCTTTTCCGTTCGCAACTTAAACATGCGTCACGTGTGCGGTCTCCCCTATATGCTAGTCATATTAGTAGAATTAAAACAGTACAAAACACACCAATTTGATCATCGTAAGGCAAGGTTGGAGAACATTAGGGATCTACCTTCTTATGTCGACAGATGCAAAACTTTAAAGCTTAAGCCACTTGTTATTCGCCGTCAGCATGCTGGTGCCATTTCCATTTCCGATTTTCTTATAAATGAACCTTGGGTTATATGCCCCGGTAGGGAGTTTAACATCTCGATCCCTTTTGAAAACTGTATTTCATAGAACTAATTATGGAGACAACGGGCCCTTAAATCTGATATCTAAGATTTATAACTTTTCAATTGTGTAATGTTACAATAAAATTGTACTGGAACTTGGTTCCTAATTAATTTTCGATTAAAAAATAAAATAAAATAAAATTAAATTAAATATTTTGAATTATAAAGTATAAAAACAAGTTAGCAATGGTTAACAACAAAAATGTGTTATTATCAAACCTAAATTCAGTTTGGCTTTACTATCAGAAACTTGGTGAAAAACTTGTAGAACATTTTTTTACTGATTCCATAAATATGAGGCGTACTGCTGATAATTCTTTCAGCAATTGATTTCTCATAAATTGGATGCCCCTAGATCCGTTAAGAACTATATTTCGAATAAAATAATTACGTTTGCTTCGTCACCTCCTTCTTTCTCATCGCCAATTATCATTATTTTTGTTAATTGAATTAACTTTTTAGATAAGTTTAAATCCTTATATTGAAAATTATATTTATTTAAATTTAGATGAAACATTCAACTTCTACTAAACAAAATTAAACAACAATTTCTGAAGAGATTCATTCATTCCAGTTTTACTATGTATGTATGTGCCGTGGCAAACTTTCCTTTAGTTTAGTGTTTTTTTTTCATACCAATATCGTAATTTAAAAGTATGTTCTGTTGGTTTAAATCAAGTACAGTAACAGGGCCCATTACCTAGACTAAAAAATCAAATTGAAACCTGCCTGCAATTTTAAAATTGAAATAACTTAAAAAAATGCTAAAGTATAACGATTTTTTATTTTATTTCATTTATGAATTTATGTTTGAAGCACCTTATAACTGTTTATTAATTAAATATATAATTTTATATTTTACATATGTATGTAAGTATATATCATTTTTGTATATAATATTTTTTTTTTATTTAAAATATAAATGAATTAAAAATACATGTAGTCCTTTAATTCACATCACAAATTTTTGGTCAGTCAGTAGTATCTCCTCTAATCTATGTATAATATAGTTAAAAACTAATTGTTTTATGGGAGATATCAAAACATGATCATACGTCATTTCGTATTTAAACTGGCCTTTTAAAATAAACCTTCATATACCTTGTTGTATGTATACAAGTAAAAGTTTTTTGCACACTAAGAGGTAAGATTAAATTTATATCTTACCCCTAAATCTAATATGGTTTGGACCGCATGTTTGGGTCATTTTAAGTTAAGCGCCCGATACGCTATTAATTTTATATATATATATATATATATATATATATATATATATATATATATATATATATATATATATATATATATATTATATATATATATATATATATATATATATATATATATATATATATGTATATATATATATATATATATATATATATATATATATATAATATATATGTATATATAATATATATATATATATATATATATATATATATATATATATATATATATATATATATAAATATATATATATATATATATATATATATTTATATATGTAAAATGGTTTAGTTACATATGAGATGGAAATAAGCAGAATAATTAATTAAAAAAATTAGTGGGGCTTGACGATCGGGCCTACCTTAAATATTATTATATTTATGTTAAGCATAAAAATAAACAAATTAATTAAATTGTTTTTTTTTCGTTATATCTTGAATGTAAATCAAATTACCTAGCTAATAATTTAAAATTTTATTCTAAATTTTTATTTTTGTTTTGTTTTATATGTATATTTAATAAATAGTTTTGTTTGTTAGAGATAAATAAAATAAATAAATATCTTTTGTTTTCAAATTATTACATAAATTAATATTAAGAGTCAGTATTTACAATTTTTATATATAGAATATAAATTTAACTTTCATTTTTTTTTCTTTTTAATAATTTGTTTTTCAAATTTTTTATTTTATTTAAACAATTAAAATTAGTTGTTTTTGGTTTGGTTTAAATATGTATTAATGTTCTATATAATAATAATAATAATAATAATAATTATATTTTAAATACAATTTTGGAATTTTAGTTTTTTACATAACATGACATTTTTCTTTAGCATTACCACTACTTCCCTCACCTGTATTTTGTCCACCACTAACGGCACCATTTGAAACATCTTTATTCTTTTTTGGTTTTGTTTTTTTATTTTTTTTACCATCGAGTTGAAGGGAAACATTTCGATTTTTTTCCATGTTCAGTAAATCCTGTTATGATAAAAGTAAAAATGAATTATTGGCATTAATTAATTATATTATTTCAGAAAAATAATTAAGCTAAATAAATATATTAGTGAGGAAAATCATTCCCATTATCAATTACATAACTGTGTACTGTGTCATTTAGTATTCTAACAGAGAATTTTAAATATTAAATTTAATTATTTATTCATTGAAAATAAAATAAAAATCATTCCGTCACTCACGAGGCCTTCCTTACCTAACTCATTTTACCATAAATGAATTTTCCAAATAAAATAGTTACTCAGTAAGTAGATTTTAGTTTCGCGTAGGGGAATTTCACCGAAAAAATGAGAGTGCCGGAGAATTAATTAATTAAGTTATTTAGAGGAAAACTGGAATTTGGCTCGGGGAAATCCAAATCAAAAAATTTGTTGGATAGTTATTCTTTTTATAACAAATAAAAACGAATGTGTTCCCACATATTTCTAAATATTTTGGCATAATCACATATTTTTACAAATTTCTACTTATTTTACGTTTTACCATATATTTTATATTTTATTCCAAATATTTTAATTTTTTTCAAGAATAACGTAATATGACTTTCTTAGCTTAAAATTTGATAAAGTAAAATATTTTATAAACCAAAAAAATTTAAATTTAGGCCATCAAATATTTTTTTCACTTTGGCCTAAGCTCCGCTAATTAAAATACATATCTCAAATAAACGTCAAATTAAAATACATATCTCAATAGTTTACTGCACATCATTTGACGATCCTAGGTCCTTCTAGAAAAGCAGATTTTGTGATTGTTGTTTTTATTCGTTAATGTATGTGCCTTTATCAAAAATGAAATAATCTGCGTTGTGACATTTATCTGATTAAGGCAAAATAGTAGTATTGCTTATAAAATTAAAATACCTAAAAACCGCAAAGTTAAAAATAAACTACAAGTGATCCATATTTGCCTTCCCCAAATATGGATCACTTGTAGTTTATTTCTAACATGACCGTATTTTGTAAAAATATATACCGTAAATCGATAGATTGGTGTTTTCGACATGCATTTCATTAATTTACATAAACAATTGAATTCAATTTAAATGTATATATGGTTTCGTACAAAACTGTATTGATGATATTGAAATGTATTGATTGACTACTATGACCGATACACAAAATTAAAAATTAATTAAAAAAATTTTACTGGCCCAAAATCACACGATAACTATCGGTTAAGCTGTAGGTTCAGCTATATCTATGCAAAAAATTGGGAAGTTCTATTGAACTTTGCTACCCTTAGTATTAAAAACTAAAAACCTCAATTTACTATATGGGCCGAAATATAAAATTAAATGTTTAATTAAAAAAATTTTACTGGCCCAAAATCACACGATAACTATCAGTTAAGCTATAGGTTCAGCTATATCTAAGCAAAAAATTGGGAAGTTCTATTGAACTTTGCTACCCTTAGTATTAAAAACTGAAAATCTCAATTTACTAAATGGGCCGAAATATAAAATTAAATGTTTAATTTAAAAAATTTTACTGGCCCAAAATCACACGATAACTATCGGTTAAGCTATAGGTTCAGCTATATCTATGCCAAAAATTGGGAAGTTCTATTGAACTTTGCTACCCTTAGTATTAAAAACTAAAAACCTCAATTTACTATATGGGCCGAAATATAAAATTAAATGTTTAATTAAAAAAAATTTACTGGCCCAAAATCACACGATAACTATCAGTTAAGCTATAGGTTCAGCTATATCTATGCAAAAAATTGGGAAGTTCTATTGAACTTTGCTACCCTTAGTATTAAAAACTGAAAATCTCAATTTACTAAATGGGCCGAAATATAAAATTAAATGTTTAATTAAAAAAATTTTACTGAACCAAAACCACACGATAACTATCGGTTAAGCTATAGGTTCAGGTATATCTATGCAAAAAATTGGGAAGTTTTATTGAACTTTGCTACCTTTAGTGTTAAAAACTAAAAACCTCAATTTACTATAAGGGCCGAAATATAAAATTAAATGTTTAATTAAAAAAATTTTACTGGCCCAAAATCACACGATAACTATCAGTTAAGTTATATGTTCAGCTATATCTATGCAAAAACTTGGGAAGTTCTATTGAACTTTGCTACCCTTAGTATTAAAAACTAAAAATCTCAATTTACTATAAGGGCCGAAATATAAAATTAAATGTTTAATTAAAAAACAAAAAATTTTACTGGCCCAAAATTACACGATAACTATCGGTTAAGCTATAGGTTCAGCTATATCTATGCAAAAACTTGGGAAGTTCTATTGAACTTTGCTACCCTTAGTATTAAAAACTAAAAATCTCAATTTACTATAAGGGCCGAAATATAAAATTAAATGTTTAATTAAAAAAATTTTACTGGCCCAAAATCACACGATAACTATCGGTTAAGCTATAGGTTCAGGTATATCTATGCAAAAACTTGGGAAGTTCTATTGAACTTTGCTACCTTTAGTGTTAGAAACTAAAAACCTCAATTTACTATAAGGGCCGAAATATAAAATTAAATGTTTAATTAAAAAAATTTTACTGGTCCAAAATCACACGATAACTATCGGTTAAGTTATAGGTTCAGCTATACCTATGCAAAAACTTGGGAAGTTCTATTGAACTTTGCTACCTTTAGTGTTAAAAACTAAAAACCTCAATTTACTATAAGGGCCGAAATATAAAATTAAATGTTTAATTAAAAAAATTTTACTGACCCAAAATCACACGATAACTATCGGTTAAGCTATAGGTTCAGCTATATCTATGCAAAAAATTGGGAAGTTCTATTGCACTTTGCTACCTTTAGTGTTAAAAACTAAAAACATCAATTTACTATAAGGGCCGAAATATAAAATTAAATGTTTAATTAAAAAAATTTTACTGGCCCAAAATCACACGATAACTATCGGTTAAGCTATAGGTTCAGCTATATCTATGCAAAAACTTGGGAAGTTCTATTAAACTTTGCTACCCTTAGTATTAAAAACTAAAAATCTCAATTTACTATAAGGGCCGAAATATAAAATTAAATGTTTAATTAAAAAAATTTTACTGGCCCAAAATCACACGATAACTATCGGTTAAGCTATAGGTTCAGGTATATCTATGCAAAAAATTGGGAAGTTCTATTGAACTTTGCAACCCTTAGTATTAAAAACTAAAAACCTCAATTTACTATAACGGCCGAAATATAAAATTTTACTGGCCCAAAATCACACGATAACTATCAGTTAAGCTATAGATTCAGCTATACCTATGCAAAAAATTGGGAAGTTCTATTGGACTTTGCTACCCTTAGTATTAAAAACTAAAAACCTCAATTTACTATAAGGGCCGAAATATAAAATTAAATGTTTAATTAAAAAAATTTTACTGGCCCAAAATCACACGATAACTATCGGTTAAGCTATAGGTTCAGCTATATCTATGCAAAAAATTGGGAAGTTCTATTCAACTTTGCTACCCTTAGTATTAAAAACTAAAAACCTCAATTTACTATAAGGGCCGAAATATAAAATTAAATGTTTAATTAAAAAAATTTTACTGGCCCAAAATCACACGATAACTATCAGTTAAGCTATAGATTCAGCTATACCTATGCAAAAAATTGGGAAGTTCTATTGGACTTTGCTACCCTTAGTATTAAAAACTAAAAACCTCAATTCCCTATAAGGGCCGAAATATAAAATTAAATATTTAATTAAAAAAATTTTACTGGCCCAAAATCACACGATAACTATCAGTTAAGCTATAGGTTCAGCTATATCTATGCAAAAAATTGGGAAGTTCTATTCCACTTTGCAACCCTTAGTATTAAAAACTAAAAACCTCAATTTACTATAAGGGCCGAAATATAAAATTAAATGTTTAATTAAAAAAATTTTACTGGCCCAAAATCACACGATAACTATCAGTTAAGCTATAGATTCAACTATACCTATGCAAAAAATTGGGAAGTTCTATTGGACTTTGCTACCCTTAGTATTAAAAACTAAAAACCTCAATTTCCTATAAGGGCCGAAATATAAAATTAAATGTTTAATTAAAAAAATTTTACTGCCCCAAAATCACACGATAACTATCAGTTAAGCTATAGGTTCAGCTATATCTATGCAAAAAATTGGGAAGTTCTATTCAACTTTGCAACCCTTAGTATTAAAAACTAAAAACCTCAATTTACTATAAGGGCCGAAATATAAAATTAAATGTTTAATTAAAAAAATTTTACTGGCCCAAAATCACACGATAACTATCAGTTAAGCTATAGGTTCAGCTATATCTATGGAAAAAATTGGGAAGTTCTATTGAACTTTGCAACCCTTAGTATTAAAAACAATAAAGCTCAATTTACTATAAGGGCCGAAATATAAAATTAAATGTTTAATTAAAAAAATTTTACTGGCCCAAAATCACACGATAACTATCAGTTAAGCTATAGGTTCAGCTATATCTATGCAAAAAATTGGGAAGTTCTATTGAACTTTGCTACCCTTAGTATTAAAAACTAAAAATCTCAATTTACTATATGGGCCGAAATATAAAATTAAATGTTTAATTAAAAAAATTTTACTGGCCCAAAATCACACGATAACTATCAGTTAAGCAATAGGTTCAGCTATATCTATGCAAAAAATTGGGAAGTTCTATTCAACTTTGCAACCCTTAGTATTAAAAACTAAAAACCTCAATTTACTATAAGGGCCGCAATATAAAATTAAATGTTTAATTAAAAAAATTTTAGTGGCCCAAATTCACACGATAACTATCGGTTAAGCTATAGGTTCAGCTATATCTATGCAAAAAATTTGGAAGTTCTATTGAACTTTGCTACCCTTAGTATTAAAAACTAAAAACCTCAGTTTACTATATGGGCCGAAATATAAAATTAAATGTTTAATTAAAAAAATTTTACTGGCCCAACATCACACGATAACTATCAGTTAAGCTATAGGGTTCAGCTATATCTATGCAAAAAATTGGGAAGTTCTATTGGACTTTGCTACCCTTAGTATTAAAAACTAAAAACCTCAATTTACTATATCGGCCGAAATATAAAATTAAATGTTTAATTAAAAAAATTTTACTGGCCCAAAATCACACGATAACTATCAGTTAAGCTATAGGTTCAGCTATATCTATGCAAAAAATTGGGAAGTTCTATTGAACTTTGCTACCCTTAGTATTAAAAACTAAAAATCTCAATTTACTATATGGGCCGAAATATAAAATTAAATGTTTAATTAAAAAAATTTTACTGGCCCAAAATCACACGATAACTATCAGTTAAGCTATAGATTCAGCTATACCTATGCAAAAAATTGGGAAGTTCTATTGAACTTTGCTACCCTTAGTATTAAAAACTAAAAACCTCAATTTCCTATAAGGGCCGAAATATAAAATTAAATGTTTAATTAAAAAAATTTTACTGGCCCAAAATCACACGATAACTATCGGTTAAGCTATAGGTTCAGCTATATCTATGCAAAAACTTGGGAAGTTCTATTAAACTTTGCTACCCTTAGTATTAAAAACTAAAAATCTCAATTTACTATAAGGGCCGAAATATAAAATTAAATGTTTAATTAAAAAAATTTTACTGGCCCAAAATCACACGATAACTATCGGTTAAGCTATAGGTTCAGGTATATCTATGCAAAAAATTGGGAAGTTCTATTGAACTTTGCAACCCTTAGTATTAAAAACTAAAAACCTCAATTTACTATAACGGCCGAAATATAAAATTTTACTGGCCCAAAATCACACGATAACTATCGGTTAAGCTATAGGTTCAGCTATATCTATGCAAAAACTTGGGAAGTTCTATTAAACTTTGCTACCCTTAGTATTAAAAACTAAAAATCTCAATTTACTATAAGGGCCGAAATATAAAATTAAATGTTTAATTAAAAAAATTTTACTGGCCCAAAATCACACGATAACTATCGGTTAAGCTATA
This sequence comes from Tipula vernalis, assembly GCA_958295665.1. Lineage (NCBI taxonomy): Eukaryota > Metazoa > Arthropoda > Insecta > Diptera > Tipulidae > Tipula > Tipula vernalis. Next base: position 305,161,440 of record OY282558.1, read on the forward strand.
GGTTCAGGTATATCTATGCAAAAAATTGGGAAGTTCTATTGAACTTTGCAACCCTTAGTATTAAAAACTAAAAACCTCAATTTACTATAACGGCCGAAATATAAAATTTTACTGGCCCAAAATCACACGATAACTATCAGTTAAGCTATAGATTCAGCTATACCTATGCAAAAAATTGGGAAGTTCTATTGGACTTTGCTCCCCTTAGTATTAAAAACTAAAAACCTCAATTTCATATAAGGGCCGAAATATAAAATTAAATGTTTAATTAAAAAAATTTTACTGGCCCAAAATCACACGATAACTATGTATCAGTTAAGCTATAGGTTCAGCTATATCTATGCAAAAAATTGGGAAGTTCTATTGGACTTTGCTACCTTTAGTATTAAAAACTAAAAACCTCAATTTACTATAAGGGCCGAAATATAAAATTAAATGTTTAATTAAAAAAATTTTACTGGCCCAAAATCACACGATAACTATCGGTTAAGCTATAGGTTCAGGTATATCTATGCAAAAAATTGGGAAGTTCTATTGAACTTTGCTACCCTTAGTATTAAAAACTAAAAACCTCAATTTACCATAAGGGTCGAAATATAAAATTAAATGTTTAATTAAAAAAATTTTACTGGCCCAAAATAAGCTATAGGTTCAGCTATATCTATACAGGACAGCAAAACTTGTTTCGATAACTTGCCTTAAAAAAAAAAAACAAAAAAAAAAAAAAAAAATGTTTTATATTTGCGTGTGTTTTATTGAACAGCTTTTGACGGTCCGTCAGATTTCCGCGGTCAATATATGGCGGAATGCACCATGTTACAGTTGAATTTTGAATGTTGCAAAATAATTAGAAACATTTTGTTTCACATTTTTGTAAAAGACGGAATTTTTAAAAATCTTAAGCTGAACCGATAGTTATCGTGTGATTTTGGGCCAGTAAAATTTTTTTAATTAACATTTAATTTTGTGTATCGGTCATAGTAGTCAATCAATACATTTCAATATCATCAATACAGTTTTGTACGAAACCATATATACATTTAAATTGAATTCAATTGTTTATGTAAATTGGGCCAGTAAAATTTTTTTAATTAAACATTTAATTTTATATTTTGGCTTTAGCAGTAAATTGAGATTTTTAGTATTTAATACTAAGTGAAAATGTTCACGCGTATTTTTTGCTTCGCGATTCGCCAAATTAAAAAAAAATTAAACTCACTCGCGAGAAATAATGTTCACAAAAACTGTTATTTTTATAATTTTTTATTTTTTTTTTTGTAAATAATTCACAATATTTTTGTTTTAAATATAGTTTATCTCAATAATTTATATATTGTAAAAAATCACCTTAATAAAATCGCCAAAATGTCGCTGTTACAAATCTCTTCCCTTTTCGCTTAAAACTTTTGTAGGATCGCTCGGATGTTAATTCCTTAAATTTCGCCAAATGAATAGACAGACTTTTTCAGATTTTCTTGCCAAGTCATTTAATAATCGCGATTGCCCACGCAAATTAAATTTCCGCGATTCCCCTATTTGGGGAAATTTTATTATTCAAATTTAAATTTCGCACAATTTAAATAGCTCAAAATTGATTGTGCTGAATACAAAATTAGTACTTCTATTTTTGATGAATCTCGCATTGTTTTGATTTTGCTATTGACATATTTATAAAATGACAAACGGGAAAGTGTAATTATGTTTTGTATTGTATAATGAAAGGAAAAAAACGAAATTAAATTATTTTATTGACAGGGTTTAGCAATTATTTTATGTAAGGTGATTAATTAATTAAGATTCTGATTCTATATAATATTAAAGTGTTAAAAAAAAGTTTACTTAATATAATAATAACTATTTTAGATTACATCTTTAACATACTCCGGGCCGTTGACGAATATATTTGCTTTCGTCAACTACATAGCTAATTCAAAGGTAACTTACAAATTTTAGTTATGGGTCGCTTAAATGTGTTTGATGCCGTCTTCACTGTAACTACTCGAGTTAATCCTGTTGAATCGGGATGATCTGCTACGACTCTACCCATCGCCCACTTGCAAGACGGTAAGTTATCTTCTTTTATTAAGACTAAATCACCCATCTTGACACTTTCCTCAATATTTCTCCATTTGTTTCTTTGTTGTAGGTTGTTCAGATAATCTTTATGGAACCGCTTCCAGAAACTTTGAGCTCTTTGCTGCACTTGCTGCCATCTAGATAATCGGTTAGTCGCAATATCGCTGAGATCATGTTCAGGTACAGCTGCTACAGTAGAACCCATCAGGAAATGAGCCGGTGTTAACGCTTCGAAAGAATCATCGTCTTCCGAAATTTGGCAAAGTGGTCTGGAATTCAATATAGCTTCAATTTGGCATAATAGTGTACTCATTTCTTCAAACGTCAGGTGACTATTGCCGGTGACTCGGTTGAGATGAGTTTTAATCGACTTCACAGCTGATTCCCACAATCCACCAAAATGTGGGGCAGAAGGTGGAATATGATGCCAGTTTATTTGGTTGCATGTACAGAAATCTGAAATGACTTTTTTATTAATTTCTGTGTTATTGGATTTAAATACCTCTTTCAGCTTTCTGTTTGCACCGATGAAATTTGTACCATTATCTGAATAAAGGTTGCTTGGCACATTTCTTCTCGCCGAAAATCTTTTTAGCGCAGCAATGAAGGCATCAGTCGTTAGGTCTGTGACTGCTTCTATGTGTATAGCTTTGGTTGCCATACAAACAAAAATCGCGATGTAACCTTTAACTAATTTTGCTCCACGACCTCTTTTGCTGGCTAGGAGTATAGGTCCGGCATAATCTATACCGGTGTTCGTGAATGGTTTCGCAGGTGTAATGCGAACAGAAGGTAAATTTCCCATAAGTTGCTTTGCTGTTTTTGCTCTATTTTTGAAACACTGAATGCACTTCCTGACTTCGTCCCTTACGGTTGCTCTTCCGTTCACGATCCAATAAGCTTGTCGGATAAGATGGGATGTATGAGATGGGCCAGGATGGAGATATTTTTTATGGTAATAGGAAATGATCATTCTACTTAGGATGTGTGACTTTGGTAGAATAATAGGATGTTTAAAATCGTAAGAATACGCTGAGTTGTCTAACCTCCCACCGACACGCAATAGACCATTTACATCCACAAATGGCGTAAGATTTAAAATTTTATGATTTTTAGACAACTTCTGACCTTTCGCTAGCATTCTTATTTCGTTGGCGTATTCTTTGTGCTGCACCCATTTTATTAGCTTCTCGGTGGCCTTATTGATTTCTGCTAAATTTATCGCCGAAGTAGTACGTTTTCCCTTCTCCTTTTTCGCGTTTTCGATAAATCTATAAATAAAACTTAATATTCTTATCACTTTAGTGAAGGAAAACGTTTTATTTAATATTAATTGAAATATTTCGATTTCTTCACTCTGACATTCGGTAGCAAACAATGGCATCAAGGGTGGCTGCTTTCTCATTTCACAAATGGTATCATCATAAAAAACTTGTTGTTTTACGGTTGGCCATGTATTTTCTGGCTCTTTTAGCCATAGCGGGCCGTGCCACCATTGTTGGATCGTCAGAAGCTTGGATGGTAGAACCCCTCTAGAAGCGTAGTCGGCTGGATTATTGTCAGATTTAATGTGGTACCAGTGGTTCCTAGGTAGCAACTCTTGTATTTCCGATACACGGTTAGCCACAAAAGTTTTCCATTTAGTTGGATGATCGGATAGCCAAGCTAAAACAATAGTTGAATCCGTCCAACCATAAACCGGTACCTCTTTAGATAGAGTTTCCCGCACTTTTTTGAGGAGCTTTGCCAGCAAGTGAGCACCGCACAGTTCCAATCTGGGAAGCGAAATTTGTTTTATTGGTGCAACTTTTGTTTTGGAGGTGATGAGTTCGACTCGCATTTCTCCATACTCATCTTTAAATCGACCGTAGACTACTGCTGAATAGGCTCGCTCGCTCGCGTCGCAAAAACCATGCAGTTGTACTTCTTTCCCGTTGGCATGTCTTTTTAGTTTGAGCTGCTCAAATTGTGGAAGTTCTCTCTTAAGCTGATTCCAAACTATCGCAATGTCATCAGGCAGCTCATCGTCCCATTCCAATTTCCTTAGCCATAATTTCTGGTACAGAATTTTGGCCATCACTATCGACGGGGAAAGCAGTCCAAGAGGATCAAAAACTTTGGAAGCATTCGCTATTAAGGTTCGCTTGGTTGGAGTTTTTTCTTCAGGTAGATTAACTTTAAAAGATAGTAGGTCATTATTTGAGTCCCATTGAAAACCTAAGATTTTTGTGAATGAATTAGCTTCTTCAAAAGGAACCATTGACTTCTCTTCATCCAAGGATTGATCCAATAATTCATGAGCGTTGGATTTCCACTTTCGCAAGTTGAATCCTCTTTGAGAAAGTATATCAGTCAATTTTTGCTTTAAATATTTTGCTTCCGCCACTGTGTTTGCTCCAGATATGTAATCATCTATATAGAATTTATTTATAATCTCGTTTGCGATGATTGGGTATTCCTTTTCGAAATCACACGCAGCCTGTTGTAGTGATCGAATGGCTAAGAACGCTGAACTGGACATCCCAAAAGTCACAGTGGTTAATTTGAAATGCTTTATTGGGTCGCTTACTCTCTCTCGCCAAAGGATTCGCTGAAAATCTTGGTCTTCATCAGCTACCATCACTTGCCGGTACATTTTCTCAATATCGGCTGTAAGTGCAATCTTATTGTACCGAAAGTTCATCAGAGTTGTCCATAGGGTGGGCTGGATAGTTGGACCGATCATTAGCATATCGTTGATGCAATTCCCGTTAGTCGTCTTACTAGACCCATCAAAAACAACACGTAGCTTCGTGGTGGTGCTCTCAATTTTTGTGACGGCGTGATGTGGCAAGTAGTAGCTTGATTTTTCTTGAACGTCCTTCGTAATGGTAGGTATTTCTAGTAAATGTCCCAATGTGATGTATTCTTGCATGACTTTGGTGTATTCAGTTTTTAATGCAGCATCACTGTTCAATTTCTGCTCCAGGTTAAAGAATCTTTTTCTTGCGATGCCTATCGAATTCCCCATTGCTGAAGACGATTTTTTAAATGGTAATTTCACTATGTATTTACCGCTGATGTGCCGCTGAAAATTATTTTTGAAATGTTCTTCACAGTCGCTCTCTTCTTTGGAATATGGATTGCATGCGGGAATTTCTTCTAATTCCCAAAACTTTTTTAAGGTTTCGTCGACGTTTATGCCGATGTGAAAATTAAGACTCATTTTGCAATTCTCGCTTTCTTTCTTAGTTGCTTCACCTGATAAAAGCCATCCAAACATTGAATTTTGCGCAATCAAATTATCTTCCAAATTGTCAATACGGCCTTCTCGTAACACATTGAAAAAATGATCTGCTCCAATTATTAAATCTACTGCTGCAGGCTTATAAAATTGTGAATCTGCCAATTGTAAATCATGAATTTTCTGGAGATTGCCTGCATTTATTTCACAAGTTGGTAGACAGCTGGTAAGTTTGCGTAACACAAGAACATCGATTTTAAGTGCTTCGGCTTTGGAATATAGTGATACCGCTTCGATCGTCATCATGCCTCTCGTCGATTCACTGCCAGGTGTGAGACCTTTTATTAATATATTCGCATTTTTTCGTGGCAATGCAAGTCGCTGAGCACAAGATTCGGATATAAACGAAGCTTGTGCTCCTGAATCTAATAAAACTCGACATCTCTGGTAATTATTTGATGAATCCAAAACCATAATAACAGCAGTAGGAAGCAGAGCTGTAAATCGCTTAGTGGTCATGGCATGTGCAACGTGTAGAGCTTTAGCATCGCTTGTTCCTGATGTTGACTGGGCGAAAACGGTTTCCGTGCTTGAAGTAGTCGTGCTGGAAAATGAATTATTCGCATCTTGGTGTAGCATTGTATGGTGTTTCGCTCGACATATACCACATCTAAATTTGGAACGACAACTTTGAGATCGGTGATTTTTAAACATGCAAATAAAACATAGTTTATTTTCGGCGATGAAACTTCTTCTATCGTGTACGGAAAGATTCAGAAACTGTTCGCAATTCCTCAGATAATGGTTTTCACCACACTTCAAGCAGCTTACGGACTGAGTATCTGCGTGCATCACCTTTACATTCGGATTTTGAACCTGTGGATGGGTGATATGTCTTGTTGGTTGACAACTTTCTAATGTGTCGCTTTGTTTATTCAGAAAGTCAAAAAAATTGGTAATTGTTGGGAAATCGATTCCATAACTATGTTGAGCCCAATCGTGTTTAGTAATCTGGTCTAGCTTGCTTACCAAAATATGAATCAACCACGGATCGCGTGATTCAGCTTGTTCGCCCAAAACCTTTAGTCCTCTTAATACTTCGTCTGAAATATCTCGCATGTGGTGGAGAGACTTGGCGGACGCCTGCTTAATTGTTGGTTGATCCATAAATTGCTTCAACAGCATCATAGTCACGTGTTTCTTTTTATCGTAGCGATTATTGATAATTTCCCAAGCCTCGTCATAGTTTGCTTCAGTAATCGTTATATGGCGAACCAATGCGGCAGCTTCGCCTCTGAAAAGCCCTTTCAAATATTGGAGTTTGTGTACTTTTGATATCTTAGGGTTGCTGTTGATGGAAGCTTCAAACAAATCGCGGAATGAAGCAAATTCCGAGTATACTCCGGAAAAGGTCGGTACATTAACTCGTGGTAAGCGAACATCAGAATCATTTTTATTGTTCATGCTGGAAACTTAATTTAAAAATGATCGCTGATTGGCGACGAGTACCTGTAGACTGCTATCTAGATCACCGTGCTGTTCGTTTTTCTCTAATGCTAGCTCAGCTTGTATCAATTTACCTTTGATGTTGAAATATTTGGTCTCAATAGCATCTTGTAACTCGATATTCTCTGGAAGATCTCTAAAATTCTTCTCGTTCGCCTTGTAGTCATCCCATTCCTCAGTGAGAAGCTTAATTTGCGCTTTAATTCGTTCAATTGGTTCATGAGACAAATTGCCTTTAGCGAATGTCTCAAACTGAGAGAATCGATTGACTTTCCGTTGAAGCGATCGAGTATCGGCCATTGTGATTTTAATAAAATATGACACGCTAGTAATTTACGATTTTTTAACACTAATCAATTTATCTTTTTTTTTTTAGAAATGCTTGTTTCGAAGCAAATCGCACACGGAATGCCGAGATCAGAAATATAATGTTCACACTATCACTATTATCGTCACTATATAATGTCTAGACACACTGTAATTAGTCTTTGTAATGTTGTATTTAATTCACCTTTTATAAATATATGTATAAATTTACCGTAAAACTATTTTTTATTAATTCAATTTGATATATTGTTCTAAAAAATTAAACGTTTTGTTCGCTACGGAATTTTAATGGATGGCCCAAATTCGCTAATGTCTATGATCCATGCGTTTTCAACTTAAAACGTTTTTCTTTTGATCGCACAATTCAAATAAATTCAAATTAAACCGATAAATAGTTTTTACTTTCAATAAAATTGATAAATTTCACTTTATATGCCAGATATATCCGGCTCGAAGGACCATGAAAATGTTCACGCGTATTTTTTGCTTCGCGATTCGCCAAATTAAAAAAAAATTAAACTCACTCGCGAGAAATAATGTTCACAAAAACTGTTATTTTTATAATTTTTTATTTTTTTTTTTGTAAATAATTCACAATATTTTTGTTTTAAATATAGTTTATCTCAATAATTTATATATTGTAAAAAATCACCTTAATAAAATCGCCAAAATGTCGCTGTTACAAATCTCTTCCCTTTTCGCTTAAAACTTTTGTAGGATCGCTCGGATGTTAATTCCTTAAATTTCGCCAAATGAATAGACAGACTTTTTCAGATTTTCTTGCCAAGTCATTTAATAATCGCGATTGCCCACGCAAATTAAATTTCCGCGATTCCCCTATTTGGGGAAATTTTATTATTCAAATTTAAATTTCGCACAATTTAAATAGCTCAAAATTGATTGTGCTGAATACAAAATTAGTACTTCTATTTTTGATGAATCTCGCATTGTTTTGATTTTGCTATTGACATATTTATAAAATGACAAACGGGAAAGTGTAATTATGTTTTGTATTGTATAATGAAAGGAAAAAAACGAAATTAAATTATTTTATTGACAGGGTTTAGCAATTATTTTATGTAAGGTGATTAATTAATTAAGATTCTGATTCTATATAATATTAAAGTGTTAAAAAAAAGTTTACTTAATATAATAATAACTATTTTAGACTACATCTTTAACACTAAGGGTTGACAAAGTCCAATAGGACTTCCTAATTTTTTGCAAATGTATTATTGGGCCAGTAAAAAAATTTTAAATAAACAACTAATTTTATATTTTGGTCTTACTATTACACAATAACTTTGAATGGAACCTGACCAACTTAATTCCCCTAAATGTCATTATTTGGGTAGCATTATTTTTGAGTTTAGTACTGATTTAGTAAAATATTCATCCCGTTGTGTGCCAAGTGAAGAATTTACTAAAATCATACTAAAACAATTTTAGTAAAATATAGTATAAACTTTATGGGCATTTAAACCTAAATAAACTAACTTAACCTATTAAATATACTTAGCAAGAATTGAAATGAGTATAATTAAAAATAATTTACAAATTAATTAAGCTACTAATCTACGTATTAGGGGATTCTCGGAAATTGCAGCATTGTCTTGGAATCTTTGACAAATATCATTTATGTTATCCAACTTGTGAAGATCCCGAGTGGAGTAATCTCTCGGTAAGTCATAAATAAGTTTAAGAACTTTATTTTGAGTTATTTGTAATTTTTTGTAGTAAGTATTCGCACAGGTTCCCCATACAGGTGCACCATAAGTAAGTATTGCACGAAAAATGGTCTTAAACATAATTATTTTATTTTTTGCTGATAATTTTGATTTGCGATTAATTAAAGGATACAGTATTTGAATAAGTTTGTTTACTTTAGATATTGAATACATAATATGTTTGCTAAATGTAAGGGTTTTATCTAGGGTAATCCCTAGGTACTTTACATTATCATCCCAAGAAATTGATTTGCTATCAATTTGTAAATTCCTGTTAGGAAGAAATACAGAATTGCGGCGCCTAGTGAAAAAACATACTTGAGTTTTCTCAACGTTTAGTTTAATCTACCATTTGGTGAAATAAGCATTGAGCGTATTAACACTATTTTCTAGATTTAAGATAATTTGATTCGGATTTATGGAGCTAGTGATAAGAGCTGAGTCGTCGGCATATAGTAGTAGGGCACAATCTTGCGGGGTTGGAATATCGGAAATAAAAATATTAAATAAAGTTGGGCTTAATACAGCCCCTTGTGGAACACCTGCACTTATTACCACTTTATCGGAAATTGTGCTCATTAATTTGAACGAAAGTGTTCTATTGTTCAAGTAATCCTGTATCAATTTATTAATGTAAATAGGTGTATTCAACATTATGAGTTTATGTATTAGAGCATCATGCCATACACTATCAAAGGCTTTTTCCAAATCTAGCAGGACAACTCCAGAAGATATCTTATTTCGGAGACTCTATTTATAAGATGATTATGTAATCTTGATAAAATTATCCGTTCAAATATTTTCGATATTGAGCAGAGGAGGCTTATCGGTTTGTAATTCATTGGATTGCTGTTATCTTTGTTCGGCTTGGGTACAGGAATTACTAAAGCATGTTTCCATGCTTGTGGGAAGTAGCTTAGGTTAAAACAAGCATTAAATAAATATGACAGCATAATAACTAAATTTCGAGAACCATTTTTTAGTAGTAAATTGTTAATATTATCAATACCGGGACTTTTTGTAGTTTTCAACAACTTGTTGATCGATTTTACTTCAGCTGGTTTGGTGTACTCTATGATGTCATTAGATATTCTATTGAGATAATTAGTAGACGATCTTACCGTATTTGTAATTGCAGAGTCGTTATAGACTATAGAAGTGCGACTAAAGATAGATGCTAAGGCATTTGCTTTTTCACTGTCTGTAATGAGCGTCCGATTATCGTGTTTGAAGGGTTGTAAAAGTCTATTTTTATTCTTTAAGACCTTTGTAATTTTCCAGAAAGGTTTCGAACCAGTCTTGAGTTCGCTGAGGAGCAAATCCCATCTCGTATTGCGTAGCTGGGTGATTTGAAAGTCTATTACAGCTTTCATTTGGAGATAAACCCCTTTAATGTATGAATCCCTAGTTCGTTGCCACTGACGCCTTCGACAATTTTTAATTTTGATTAACATTTTCACCGAATCGGGTAGCGCAAGATCCATATTTTTAAGTGCGAGTGCTTTAGGTACAGCAACATCGCGTGCATTGTGTATTTGAGATATTACGTTTTGTAATTTCTCATCAATATCATTAATAGAGTTAAACGATGTTGCTGTAAAATTATCAAGTTTGATAGAATTTTGTAATTTTTTCCTATATAAGTTCCAATTAGGGCGCACTATGACAAATTCTTACGTTAATTTGAAATATAACAGCACGGTGGTCAGAACATAGTTGAGAAGAGGTGTATGGCTGTGTAATAGTGTGAATGTTGTTAGATATAATTATATCTAAAACAGAAGGTTGACACCTCGAAGAATAAGGGATGTATGTAGGAGTACTCGGATAGTAAACATTTAGACCCCGATTAGAAATTATGTCATGAACTATGTTGCCAGCTTTATTAGCTCTTGTACAACCCCACAACCGGTGCCGGGCGTTCAAATCCCCACATACGAATAAACTTTCTCGAGTATTACATATCAAATTAAGGTCCGACTTAAAACTACATAGTTTTTGTTTCGTAAGTAAGCTACCGGGAAAATAAACCGCTATTAAATTAAAATTTCTAGATTCCGTAATTATATTAAATCCTAGGCATTCAATTACCTTAGTTTCGTAAAACGGGAGAATAGAATGCTGCATCTTCCGACTAATCAAAACGGTAATGCCCCCCCCCCTCCACGATTTGTTCTATCTAGCCTGTAACATTTGTAATTGGATGCGTTAATTTTATCCGAGACTTGTAACCAAGTTTCGGTCAAAATCAAAACATCGATTTCATTACTGTTTATAAAATCTATTGTTTCAGTTATTTTATTTCTTATACTATGGGCATTCCAAAAACAAATTTTTATATTATTTATTACCTCCATAGCAATACTTAGCCGAAATTTTAAAGATCACTTGAAGTTGTTGACTTTTGATTGGCATTGTTGGAAACGACCGATGACTTCTTCTACAATCTTCGATATCTCCGAGATCGAAAATAGTTCATCATGTTTGGGATGCATAGAATATGCAGATTTATAATTTGTTTCAACAGGATCTGAATTCTTCCACCAGTTCTGCTGTCTAAGAGCAGGTAATGTTGGGAAATTGTTGATATCTGGCGCTGGTGGTGGTGGCCTCATATTACGTGTAGGCTGCGATTTGTTGTATTGGCTTTGTAATTTCTTCTTCATACTAATATATTCCGATTTCTTTGAGCAACTGGGATCATTAGCAGTGTGATTATTCATACAATTGGCACATTTCAATGCAACCGTTTGTTGTTCAGGCTCCATCTCACTGATGGGACAGTCATTTACTAAGTGATTTCCACCACACAGTCGACATTTAACGTCCATATGACAATTATCTGTACCATGCCCAAATAACTGACATTTTCTACATTGAGTGGGACCCCGGTTTTGGGTTCGGTAATGGCCCCACGATACTATAATGTTACTTACAGATTTAAACTTTTTTAATTCGTTTAATGTTGTTTCACCTTTTTTATAATATAGCAAATATATTGTTTGATGAGCATAGCGTGGTTTTTTAATGTTAAGTATTTTTAATTGCATAGGAACAGGTATGTTTTCTTCTGCAAATAATGTTTTTAATTGATCAATGTCAATCTTCGGTAGCTCCATTAAAGTAATTTTAATCGGTTTATTATTTGGTTCTGCAAACGTAAAGTATTTGTATTCAGGTATTTTTTCTAATACATTTAAAATCATATGATAGTCCTTAATGTTTTCAAATAGCAGTTTAACTCCTATTGATTGAAATTTTATTTTATATTTTGAAATTGAGTTATCCGCTAACAATTTTTTTATTACATTGGTTTCTTTATTAGTAATAACAAGTGCGTTATTTTTAAATAATTTTAATTGAAAAAAAATTTTCCTTATAGTAACAATATTTTTAAAAAATTTTTTTAGAAGATCGATTTCGGATTGACTACTTCTTCGGTTCTTTCTTGAATAGTTGTTAAAAAAGAACCGAAGAAGGAGTCAATCCGAAATCGATCTTCTAAAAAAATTTTTTTAAAATATTGTTACTATAAGGAAAAATTTTTTTCAATTAAAATTATTTAAAAATAACGTAAGTTGTTTTATTATAAATTTATAAATGACAAAATATACACAAGCAAAATGGATATACACCATTATAACTCAAATAACAAGTGGTGGTATTATTATTTTTTTGTTAACAGTTATTATTATTTCTTCTTCATTTTTATCATTTAGATCTTTATCTGGTTGTAATCCATGAAAGGTATTACGGGTTTCTATATTACTATTATGCATCATAGCATTATTTTGTAAATTAGTTTTATCACTCTTAACTTTTAATATTTTATTAATATTATCAAATGAGTCACATTTTGAAGGGCTCAGCCCTCTTTTGTTATTCACTTTACTACCAATATTTTATTTATTTACAACTAATAATAAATAAAAATTATTTTTAAATCACAGTTTATGGGTTTATTATTTTGTACACGATCTGCTTGATACGAATATTCAAACGATAATGTCAATAGAAATTCTTGATTATAAATTAAATTAAATTAAAATTAAATTTAATTTGATTTGGTAAATTACAAATCGATTTCGAATTACAATTAAAACACGATGGATTTGACCAAAATTAGAGGGAAATCTAAAGATAACAAAATTAGCTTCAATTCTAAATTGGACGTAATGTTTGGAATGAAATTTTAAGTAGAATAATTAGGCAAAATTTTAAATTTAGTTTAGAAATGAAATTAACTCAAAATTCAAACATGACTTTTAATAAAATATTGAGTGCGATTTACGTGAGAAAAGTTAACATATTGTTTGTCAACATACATTTGTGAATTTCAACATATCGTATATAAAATCAGAATTTCGAGCAAAAATCTGAATGAGAATTTGAATTCCCAAATGTAATTGAATAAATTCTTGAGTAGGAACTCAAATTGGATTTAAAAATTTAAAAATTGAATTAGAATTACAAACTAGATTTGAACAATATCTTGTGTTTAATATGAATCAGAAACTAATAGTAGTTTTCAGCAGAACTTTGCTATAGAGTTTAAATTCCAATCTTTGAATAAAAATTCCAACCAGGGCATGACTAAATAGTGAGTGGATTCAAAAAAAAAACCTCCGGTTTTCAATCCATAAATTTTCAATTTGAAATTACAGAGATACAATTCAGTTACAATTCAAACCACGACATCTTCCAATAATTAAGAAAATGTTTCTGGATCAAATAGCTACATTTTGCATGGAATTCAAATAGTACAAATTGTTGTACAGTGTTACTTGGGTTAAAAATTGATTTGAAAATTTAGATTAAAAATTGAGTAGGACATTCTATTTGGTTTTAAGCTAAAATTTGAGTGTAAATTTCGTGTTCTAAACTAGATTCAGACATAATTTTAATTGCAATTAGGTAAGATTTGAGTTGCAATACGAGATATGGTCTCAAACAACCAACCAAATTTCCTTTGAAATTTAGTTTAGAAATTTGTGTCGGAAATTTTGAGAGAAATTTGAATTAGGAATTTAAATTTAAAAAAATGGTTTTGATATTCCAAACCAAATAAAATCTTTGGTAAAATTAGATATAGGAATTGAGTTTTTCAACTCGAATTTTGATTTCACAAAATTTTGAGAGAAATATATTTTAAATTTACATTGCACAATACATTTGCTGAGTGGATTTTCAATTAGAATTAGAATCCAAAAAAATGAGAGCAAATTAGGTGGAGCAAAGAATAGATATGTCAAGAGAAAACCAATTTACATAAAAAAATAAAAAACGAAAATAATTTTTTCGGATGCGAATAAAACCTTGGATGCATCCAGAATAAAATTAGATTACAATTCCATATGTACTTGAAGGTTTGTTAATTGTAATTTTTATCACGCTCATTGAATTAAATTGAAATGAAAACTTGTGTGAAATTTATAGTTTTAACAAATATTGAGGCATTCTACTAATTGATTATTGTAATTTTTGTTTTGATATGTGAATGGTATTCACTCTATTAACTTAGTTTAAAATCAAAATGGATTCGATAAAAATTAAGATTTTTGGTCGGAAATTTACTTCCAAGCAGTTCTCGAAGTAGAACAAACTGATAAATGGAATTTTGAACATAAATCTAGTCTTTATAGGTCAACTGCGAAGCAACTGTAACGGAAGAGAGAAAATTAGCTTGAACGCTAAACTAGATTTAACGAATTTGAGTGAAATTTTAAGTAGAAATTGTCTTCTTTATTTTGCATTTGGGAAAAACATTTTCAAAAATGATTTTAGCAAAGAGCTGAGCTTAAATTCTAGACTCGATTTCAACAAATTTTTTAGTTCAGCAAAAATTTGAAAGAATTTTGTTTTACAATAGAAGCATATCAATTTTAAGCCGTAATTGAATAAAATCTTAAGTAGGAACTCACAATACAAATAGAGTTTAACTGACTGTTTAATAACAGTTTGAGTTAATTTTAAAAATTTAGTTAATTGTTCGAGCAAAATTTTTATTTAGAAGGGAGTAAAACAAGATTTGAACAAAGTTTGGACTAAAAATTCAATTTTAATCCAGTCAAAAGTTTGAGCAAAAATTTTAATGCAATTTAATTAAAAAATATCTATCTCTCCAAATTTAATTAACGCAAAATTATGGGTGTACTTAAGCTAGAAATTTTGTAGATTTGTCTAAATATCATTGATTACAAATTTGGAATACAATTTCAGCTATAGTTAGTTGCAAGTGCATTTAAGAAATTTAGTGAGAATTTATTTGAGATGCTGAGTTAAAGTCGAATTTAAACTCTAGTTTTAATCAAAAGGTTTGTTAAATTTGTATTAGAATTTTAAACAGAAAATTTGAGTAGTAATTTCGACTTGAGCAGAAACATAACTGTAATATTGTTTTTAGTTTAAAGATTAAGGTAGAATTTGAAAATCGATTTGAACCAAATTTTATGTTTGGTGAGGGCAAAATTCTGAGTAAACGATGTTTTTGAATTCCAAAATTTTGGTTGCAATTAGATAGAAATTTGTGATATTTTGAATGCAAGTAGGCTAAGGCTGTTATCGAAACCTATACTTATTCGACGCCATCTTAAATAAATAAGTAAAATCATTCGAATCGACTTCACTTACTTATTTTGACAGCAACAACAAAAATGTATTTGTTGTCCATTTTTGTGAGTTAAGGACACTGCTATCCGCAACATAATACGCTTATAACTAACGCTTGATAGAATTTTATGACAGTATTGAATTTTGAAGACCTCTAAATAATTAATTTTCTGAAAGAATTTACTTTTTACTTCAGTGTTCGTCAAAAGCAAATTTTAAATTTTTCGATATCACGCTACCTTAGAAAAACATTCATAGGCAAAATAACAAGCAATTTAGATTTTTCTGTAAGAAAGGGATAGAAAATAAGTCACCTCGATAGGATAATCATTTGTATAAGTTAGGTTCCACAAATAAGTATTCGTTTCGAAAACAGCCTAAGTTCCAAACTCGATTTGAAAAAACTTGAAGGAGGAATTGAATTATAATTTTGAGTGCAATTTAAAATACAAAATTTACAATTTCAGCTTTCATTTTAAAATGACTCGAGAAGTGTAAGTTTGATATTCCAGACTAAATTTTATTTGTAGTTAGTAAAAATTGCAATACGGAACATGATTGCAATAAAACAATAAAATTATTTAGTATCAGCAGGATGTACAATATAAAAAAATATGACTTCTAAACTGTAATTGATTATAATATTGATGGTTACTTAAATTGAAAATTGTTTAGTTTTAAAACTTGCTTTAATAGCGTGAATCTTTTAGCCTCAACCGTCACGGTGTTCTTTTCAAGTAAGTTTCGCTTACCAGTCAAAATTTTTAAGTGTATGGATGTAGAACCATTTTTGGACTATCTTTCCAGCACTTTGTAGTCCAGGAGAGCTAGTTTATCCAACTTTGTAGCCAAAAACTTCATAATTTTTTTTTTTAATGAGTGAATTGAAATCCTCTTAAGACAAGGTCTAGTTTTGGTTCCCTTTCAAAATATGACCACATATTTTTCATTTTAATCACACATTTTACCACATATTTTACAAATTTAGTTACATATTTTAAGAACATATTTTTGATTTTTTGGAACCTAAAAATCCTAAGCCTACATAGTAATGATTTATATAAATTTAAATAAATATTTTGAAAGTTATAAATAATAGTCCACCATCAATCCTTTCCTTATTCTTCGCGTTCATTTAAATTATGAGAATGCCGTCCGTTGCTTTTCTATTACTAGTGCCATAACTTATCCCTCTTCATCAAAAAACGAAATGCTCCATCGAGAAAATAGTTATTATTAATGTGATTGGCTGATATTTATCGCTACGTAATAGTACTAGGTATTCGAAAAACAGAAATATAAAATAAATAGGATTTTTTTTTTTTACTATACAAATTCCGGAAAAATACTTTCAGTTTTTAATTTGGAGTAGGCCTAGCTCTTTTTTTACAAGAAGAAACAAAAAAAAAACAAACGCTACAAGACTATGTAAAATACCAAGCCGTCTTAGGAACAATTGTTTTGAAAAAATAAAACAACAACAAAAATAATTGGAAATTACAGTAGAATCGCAATAACCCTATTTTCTTACCCTCTTCAGAAACAAAACTATTTGTGGTGAAGTGTGAATTCCCTAAATTTGCTTTTGTTTGATTTCTAAAATAAAACAAATAATTTTACTTTGGTTAGAGATAATAAAAATAGTTTAAAAAATTATCGTAATATGGTTTTCGTATTTGTAATTTTGTATGTATGGGTCTAACGTGCGATGTGCGTACAGGACAAAATCAGCAGCTCGAGTTCGAATCTGGCCGTTTTGTTTGCAAGTTATCAAAAGTAATTGACATTTGTTTGGCATTTAACACAATCTTTGCCTCGTGAGGATTTTTTGCCTTTTTACCACTAGGTAGTTAGTTGGATTTTATTAATTTACTCGTATTTAAGATAAAAAAGGACAAAAGAATCTAAGTCATTTATTTTTTCAAGATATTTTTTTTTAAAGTCAAACAATTCCAATTGGAGTTTTTTTTTATTCCTACGTGTGAGTGATTTACACTGTTAAAACCACAGTTTCATGAGATAGGCATATACAAGTGGAAGAGATTATACTTGCTATCATGTTTTAATATTATATCTATTTCTTTCTAATATGACGTCATATCTGAAGTGTGTAACAAAAACATATGAGTGAAAAATTACATTAAGTTAACACTAGGTTTACTGACGTTTCTGATATACCTATCTCTACGAACACGCGTCAATTTGACGCAGAGACGAATACATATAACAACACTTAGAAAATAATGTAATTATATAATATAAGAAAAAAATGAAAATGTGAGATATATATTTATGTAAAGGTTTTATTATTCAATAGTTTTATTACAGATTATTTCAATATTCGACATTTATTTCGCACATTTTTTACACAAATACTCAATTTTGTTTGTACATTTTCCGCAAACAACCTTTTGACATATTTTACAGATGTTATTGCTCCTGTTTCTTTTATAAAAGCCAATTTGGCAAGTCCTACGTTCTCCCGAAGTACTAGGTAACGGGAGATTATAATCTATGTTGTTGGATTTTTTCTTTTCTCCTTCTGTAAGTTCTTTGGCCAACTGAAATAGAAACTCCTTTCTGGATAATTTTGACCCAGTACACTCTGTGTATAATATCCATGCGTTTATTGCCGCTAAATCTAAAATGTTGAAGAACACCTGGAGAGGCCATCGAAAAGATGCTGATTTGCTGGTATATTTGCGAGCCATTTGGTCTACTACGTCGACTCCAAACTTTGTCCCATTGTAATATGCTATTGTTTCCGGGGTATGTTTTTTATTGTCTTTTATTTTTATAAAAGTATGCTTAGTACTTAGTAACAGCACCTTTAGATTTGGCTTACTTTTTTATATAGTAAGTATGCAGTTTCCTGATTTATAATGTTCTGAAGAATACAACTTCATTTTATCTTTCTTGCTTTTTGCTGGCTTTGGTAGTTCTCTCTTGTTGGCTCGAATAGTTCCAACTAAACTGGTTCCTTTTGCAACTAATTTTTCAGCTAGAGGAATACTGGTGAAAAAATTATCCGTAGTTATATTTCTTCCGTGATGAAGATATGGTTCCGCTAACTTCATAACTACAAATTCGCCCAACGGTGTTGAATTTCGCGTTTCATCCTTCCCTAGGTAAGGAATCCCATTTATAACGTATTTAGATTGCACATCTACTGCCAACCAAAATTTGATGCCAAATTTGTGAGGCTTATTTGGCATGTATTGCGTGAATTTGCAGCGGGCTTTAGTAGGGAACAATTGCTCGTCTATTGAAATATTTTCGTGAGGTTTATAACAGCATTGGCTATTGTGAATAAATTGATTCCATATTTCGGATATCATTGCAAATTTGTCGGTGCGTAAACGTCTAGATCGTTCCGTTTTTTTATCAAATCGGACAAATCGAAGAATTTGCATGAAATCATCTCTGGACATTGTATTAGAAAAAAGCAGGTCCCCATTCTTTGGACCACAAATAAAAAGCATTCAGCGAATTTGCTTCATACGCTCCCCTAGCGTACAAAATCCCAATAAAAGCAAGCAACTTTGTGGTTGAAATCTTCCAATCTCCTTTCAAAACACGACCTGCTTCTTCTTCAGTACAACTTTTTATATGTTCTATCATCTTTTTGGTTATAATCAAATGAAAAGCACTGCTTACGTTACCTTCCATCACATTGCGTTTTGCGTAGCCAGTAGGCCCAGCGATGTCTTTGAAGATTGTGTGGAAAGGATAGCGACCACTAGATCCGCCCACTTTCAATTTCGTCCAAGTTGTTCCATCGACCGCTATTTCTGTATCACAGACTGCCTCCGAATTTTGGGACGATCTCCTAATACTTGTCTCATTCTCGGATTCAGAATCGGAGGATAGGATACGCATCCTTTTTCTGCGAAGACCAAATTTCTGATGATTTTCTTTTTCAATGTCTGATGAGTCCCCTGCTTGCATACTTTCATCAGATTCCAAAATCTCGATTTCATCCTCGTCTTGAATCACTTCATTTTCATCCTCTTCAGAGCCAGAACACTCTTCACAAATACTAACTATGTTTTGTAAAATTGTATTTCTTCTTCTAGACATATTTAGATGATACAGAAGGGCTTTTTATCAAAATAGTATAAAATTGAGGTTCACAATAATATTACTAACTAATTCAAAAAATATTCTAGTACTTTATTTTTCAATACTCGAACTAAGCAACTGAAACCTTCTAAATCTCTTCGCACTCTAACATCAACTGACATTCTGCGTTCCCTTCTTTCTCTTATTGCGCAAAAGTTGTTTATCGCTTTGTCTTTGTATAAATTACGATCACTTCAAATTGACGCATATCCGTAGAGATAGGTATACCACATAAAGAATTTCAATATTTCAACACTTTTGATAAAAGTAGACCTCAATATATATTTATCTCGACCACTGAATAAAAGTCAATACAAGAAATAAGATAAAAATGCAAACGGTGTTTGTACTTTTCCTTATAAAATTTGAAATGCGTCAAAATGACGCGTCTCGTAAACCTAGTGTTAAATACATGTTATTTTAAATTCTAAAAATGAAATATTTTACATTAAATAGGATAGTTCCTACTACAGCACGAGAGAATAGGGGATTTATTTTATATATTCTTCTAATATAAGACCAAATTTTATTGTATGGAATGGGTATTGTTTTACCAAATAAACAACGCAGCAACTACCGCAAGATCAGATTGATGATAATTAATAGCCTTAGATGTCGAGTATAGGGAGTAGGGATTGTCGCACGATGCCACCGGTGGAGAATAATAGCCTTAAGTGCCATGAATCTGGCGGTGTATACTGCATTTCTCAACGATGTTGAGGAATACTAAATTTTAATTTTTTTGTTACGTCATAGCGCTTTTGCTCGTTTCAGTAATCTATTGTTCAAACCAATAAACTGAATATCACAAGATGCCATTAGCGGGGAATAATAGCCTTACCTGTCCTGAATCAAATGATGTATACCGCAATTTACCACAAGGCTATTATTCATGTTATTCATTTGAACAATAAATTACTTAACCGAGCAAAAGCTATAAAACGTAACATAAAAATTAAAATTTGGTATTCTACCCCACCGTTGAGAAATGTGGTATGCACCATTCGATTCACGACACTTAAGGGTATTGTTCTCCGTCAGTGGCATTATATTGTGGCCTTTTCTCTCGTGTTGCAGTAGGAACTATCCTATTTAATGTAAAATATTTCATTTTTAGAATTTAAAATAACATGTATTTAACTCAATGTAATTTTCCACTCATATAAACATGATAGCAAGTATCATCTCTTGCACTTGTATATGTCAAAATTTAACAGTGTAAATCACTCACACTTAGAAATAAAATAAAAAACTCCAATTGGAATTGTATACGTATATGTGTTATTTTTTGTTATAAATTTCACACCGATTGAGTTTCACGTATTTTGATGTGAAAATCAGAAAATTTGAATTTTTCTTATCTGAAATCCAGGAACGATACTCTATTCGAAAATCAGTGGAAATTCCCCATTCCAATTACGCTAAATATAATATCCAGTCCAGTTTTCCACCACTTTCAAATATTTTGTGTTGCCATTGTAATGTGGTGAAAATATTCATGTCTTCATCTATTCATGTCCGGATCAGATCATGCCTTATAAAACGACAAGCAATAACAACAACTACTCGGATCAGCGTTGCCATATCGAAAGTTTTTCCCGTAAATCACAGTTTTTGGCAAGTTAAACAGTTTTCCAGATTTTATGTTAAAAATACAATTTTTAGTGATCTACTTCTAATTAATAAATATTAATTACGTTTCATTTTCTTCTGTGATTATAATGTAGTTTTATTGATTGGTTTATTTTTATTCAATTCATTTTTATACAATTTTGATACAAATAAAACTTCTGAAAGACTTAAATTCATTATTGCGGAATCCCATAAAGCCGGAAAATGTCACAACAATAAGCATCTTTTATTCAAAAGTCATACAATTATGCCTCTTCGCCGCGGTAATTCTCGAGACACGGACAGAATGTTATCTCTCAACATAAAATGCATTTTAAGAAGTCGAGGAAACCAAAATTTAGATGTCATATTTTACTAAAATAAAGTCTTTTTCAGGGACCGAAACTTTTTTTAATTTAAATTTTATTTAAATATTTCATTTGTAAATTTTAAATTGTTTTTTGCACATAAACGCATAATATCTGTAGCAATAATACATATTGAGTGGCGCAACCACGTAAGCCGAGTTATTCCTTTTACGTATATTATCTCAAATTCCAAATCTACGTAATCTATTACTAAAGATACATGTTAAACCGAAAGTGATCTGACTGAAAATGTCTGAGATAAATTGAACATGTAAACGGTAACTTGACTGAAAGTAGTCTGAGTTCGGTCAATTTAA
The DNA here is from genome assembly GCA_958295665.1 of Tipula vernalis. Classification (NCBI taxonomy): domain Eukaryota; kingdom Metazoa; phylum Arthropoda; class Insecta; order Diptera; family Tipulidae; genus Tipula; species Tipula vernalis. The sequence goes on from OY282558.1 coordinate 305,183,326, forward strand.
ATTTGGTTGGTTGAATCAGTTTGTATATTGAGTTAAACATGTAAACTTTAATTTAGTTGAACTGACAGATTTTTTCATACTGTTAAAACGGTAAAATGTTTTTATACATTTTCCAAGTGGTTTTTAAATTATTTTAAATATTTTTTAATAATTTAAATGTAATTTTAAAACAAAGTGACATTTGAGCTGTCAATTCAGATCAAATAAAAAAGTCCCATGTAACAACAAACACGTTTGGGTTTAACATGTACCTTTAGTATATTTCATATCACATCAATCTTTTGTAATATTCCGGGACGTGCAAACAACTGTAATATACGTTTACAAAAACAAGGGCGCTATTTAGCGAATTCGATTCGAACGTATTCGAATCTTCGAAGAATTGGATTCTTATTTTAATTGAATTAGATTCATTCGTTTCTTATTTAAAACAAATACGAAGTTTAGACTTCGAAGAGTCGAATACGTTCGAATCAAATTCACATAATTCTAAAAACTCACATGATTTTGAATGAATCTTAATTTTAAAAACGTTTTCTTGCAAAAATGCGAATTTTAGACTTATGGCACTATGAGAATGTATTATTGCCCCAGGTATGTATCATTATTTTTTCCGTGACATCTCCTTAAAACGGGAATAATCCGCAAAAACCGATATTTTCTCGTTCCTTTAAGTTTCCGCCTTTGAGGATTTTTACGTAATAAAAATGAAATTTGATTCGGAAATGGAATCCAATGAAAGTATTAAAAACAACCTTTACATTTCCACAGTTTGCAATTGATTAGTGTATTTCTCAAGCGTAAAAGATAATGGCAGCTTCTAAGCTTGCTTTAAAGATAAGTTGGTAAGCGAATTTTTCCATTCTTAAAATTTAGGCAGTTTTCTTTTGCAAAATCCCATGTAGTCAGTTTTTTTGCTCAAAATTCAGGATTTTTTATCTAAAATGCCAGTTTTTGTTAAAAATAATATGGCAACCCTGACTCCGATCAAAATTTTGATCCTCACAACAAACAAAAATTTATTCAATTTTTGGTGCTGCTTTCAATGTAAACTTTTATTTGATACGAATCAATATGCGTAAAGAAGCAAATTGCTTAAAACGGATTTCAAAATTGCGGATGGACAAATTAGACATTGTGTTTGGATATACGAGTATGTATACTTACTGTGTTCAAGCATTTTCAAAATATTGTGTTCTTTGACAATAATTTGTTTTACAATGAAATGAGCGATAAATTCAATTTCTTCAACATCCATTTAGCTATATAAATGATAGATCACACGGAAATTGGTCCACAAAGAAAAATTAATAAACCTGAAATTATGTTAAAACCTGAAATAATTTCGGCATGTTGTTTTCATCTTTGAGCGTGAAATAAAAAACAAAAACCGATTTTTTCAAGAAATTGGGTATTACTATAAATCCTCTAAATAGAAATCCTGAAGAGAATGTCCTGAATAAAAATCCTGAAATTTAGTTTTCTCATTTACCAATATAAGCTAAAGCTAAATCATCAGCAAACCCAATGAGATTAATATATACTATTTTAAATTAATACAGAACTTGTATAAATCAAAAACATCAAAGGGCCCAATATAGGGCCCTGGGGAACACCAATGTTCAGACTAGTGAGGTCACTAAAAACTTCATTTATGTTGACTCACACCGTTCTGTTTCCAAGACGAGAAGCATGCCATTTGTTCGCTTAGAATCGACCTTGTCAAAGGCTTTAGTAGCAGTAACAAACAAACTCCCACAAACGTTACCACCATGAAATCCAGCAAAGCCAACTTAGTGTTGTTTCCTTGACAAAACCCATGTTACCGATCTAAACATATGGTAACTCTATTTTTGACCGCTTTTTCAAGAACTTTCAGAATTACTAGCTGAATAGTAATAGGTCTATAGAATTCTTTACGGTTACGGTCACCATTTTTGTATATAAAAATAATTGTCGCCGAAAGGAAGATTGAAAATATGGGTAATGACGTTACCCTTTTCAAGTGCCTGTTTCGGTTCCAACGATTCAATAATGGATACAATTTCATACGGCAGATGGTAGTTATGTAGCTGGAATGACATTATTTGTAAAATGATTAACTCTTAACTTATCAGCAACAATCGTAAAATAGCTATTAAGCTCATTTGAAATATTTGACCCATATGTTAGAAGGGTCCATTATCCGACAGAATATTTTAAATTGAACAAGCTTTAAGTTTTTAGTTAAAATTTTATTGACAAGTTCCCGGTTCTTTTAACATCACTGCGATTGACGGCAAAACCATTTGTGTAATATGCTTCTTTCTCTTTTTTAATATCCTCATTAATTTGTTGCATTTACAGTTATAGATTTGGAGAAGATTCGAATTTACTGGTCAATTTTTTAATTTTTTGTGCAATAAATTTCTTTTGTTAATGCAATTGGCAAGCCCATAAGAAATCTATAGCTGGAAAAGTCTGGCTTTTTTAACTTGGGTGTGTGTGCGATATTGCTCGATTATGTTTGTGGGTGAATTAAGACAGAGATCCAATGGTATTGATGAATCATCACAATGGATCTCAATAAAATTGTGATCCGAAATCTTAAGGTCGATGACCGAAGTTCGTAAACATGAGAAATCATTTGACCTAACACGGCCAAAGAAATGATCGATACATGTTGATGAAGAATATTACTAATTACTAATATTACTCAATCGATTACGATGAAACTCGATAGATATAATGGAAATAGGATTATAAAATGGTATTGAGATGAAGTTCTGGAATCTTGGCTATTTCTTAAGGGATTTTAGTGAAATTTGACATGGGCGATCGAAATGGGATACTAAAATAATTTTCGGACAAAGTACTGGAATATAACCAATCGTTATGTAACTTGATTTACTTGAGAAAACGATTCATTCGAAAAATCGTTTAGTAGAACATCCCTTAAAATCTCTTCATTTTACTGATCAATTTTCAAAACAATTTTCATCGCATTATGTAAGAAGTGACCTTAAAGTTTTTCCAATTCCATGGTGAGACGCTTGAATTGAGACAACCAAATATCTCGAAAAAAACGGGGTTATAGAAAAAAAATTAGGTTTATGCGACTGCTTGAATTGTCACTTTTGAACAAAGCGTCCGTTATACGTTGCTAAAATAACCATTTCCAACCAACAGAATTCTTATTTTTTTTAATTATTATTATAATAATTAGAACCTCATTTTTTTTTTTCTATAAAGCCACTCTTTCCTGAGATATTTGCTTGTCTCAATTTAAACGTCAGTCAGAAATTGGCAAAATCTATCGGATCAGTTTCTTATATAATAGTTTTATTCTTCTTCTTCTTCTAACAAAAATTACATTTTTCAATTTTTTTTGTTATTTTAAGCAGGAGCAGGCAGTTCTTAAAAGATGTCACAGATTTTCTTTCATCACGAGATCCCTTCTCCTACATCACAATTGTTCATGATAATATAAAGCCTCTACGCCCAAATTAAAGACTCACAATTAATGTTAGATTATTTAGAATTGAGACGTATTGAACGGCAATTAAGACCCCATTCGCCATTTTTGATCTTCGACCTTTAAGAATTAGCTATGTACATCTCTAGTAAACTGTAATTTAAATTACTACGTTTAGGAAGCATCCACAATGTTTAAAATTTCTTTTCAGAAGATTTGTGCCGTTTGTTCAGATCACAACACTACGTGAGCAACGTGAGAATTGGCTGATATAAATAATTCTTCACTCAGTGTTTCAGAGGGGTCAAAGCATCGCTTTGGACCATTCGAGCAATACAAACAAATAAAACACAAACAATACAAAATCAGGATTAATGACAGTTATCTTTTGTGTTTTTTCTATATCGCCTCTCTTCTCAACCCCCCCCCCCCCCCCTTCGCTCTAATAGCGTGATATTATTTAAAGACATCTCATAGTACTTTGCTATTAAGATTTATACATGACCATTAAAACCAAGAGAATTTATTTCTCAGAAATAATACTTTTAAAAGCGATTTTATTAAAGTAATTCACAAATAATGTATCGATCATCATGTCGTTGAAATTTCAATCAATAAATTGTGAATAAAACGTCACAGAAAGAATTTTTATTTGATAGCGTACTAGACATTTTTTTTAATATTGACGATATTATTTGCCAGCAGTAAAGTTTTTTAGATAAATTTAGAAATTTAAAATCCTTATTACACCTATTCATATTTTGTTAAAATGTGTGTCTTTGTGCAATCATAGAAAAATTTATAGTTGCAAAGATCAGGCCGAAAAATGTTTGGGTTTACGAGTTATGGGACTTCAAAATTTCCCAGTGACCGGAAACTAATTTGGTCTAATACGTCATTTGATTTAATTTGGTTTTATTGACTGAATATACAGTAACAAAACAATAATACAATCCGCATCTTAATAAATTGTTTATTCTTTCTTTACATTCACAGTATTGTTTTCGCCCTGCGAATTTTGATTTGGACTTAGCGTGCTACAATAACAAAAATTATTTAAATTTTTTTTTTTTTAATATGATTGGTTTTTTATATGAATTTGTCAAAGTGTATTTTGTCAAAATATATAAATTGAAAATAAAAGTAATAGTTATTTGTGTATCAAGAGCGCAAAGTGCCAGTTTTCACGCGAGAAAGGAAATTGCTGGCCGGCGGGACGGAGGCCAGCAACCTTTCGAGCGTGACAAACAACTTTGCGGACGTGTTTCACACTTTATTTTTCCTACAATCATTTTAAAAAATATAATAAAAAGATAATTTTGTAGTAAAATTTACTATACTGACAATACGATTTTATTTTAGGACCGACATTTTGTTCAATCGAGTAGTCAAAGATTTTTTTTATTTTTCATAAAAAAAAACAAAAATTTGGTTTGATGTGTTATACAAACATTAGTCTTTCTTAAAAATTAGCGTGCGGTTTCAAGTTTTGTCACACGTTTCTAAGAGAAACGTGTGACAAAGTAATTTGTTTATTAACTGTCAAAAAAACAGACACTTTGGGCTTTAAAAACAGAGAAAAAAAGCCTGCTTTTCACGGCGATTGTAGGAAAACAATTTATATTTCGAGAGAAATTTAGTTTATAACTAATTTAAATATTAAATCTGTTTTTTTTTTTGTAGCGTATATATTGGTCCCTACGACAGCTGAATGCTGTTTTCAGCATATTTACAGAAAGGCTGCCTTACTTCGGGTTAATTCAAAATTGTATTTAGAATGCCAGGACTTTTTGCTGCACTGGCAAGCAGTAATTAAATAAGGGAACCTTCTCAAAAACTAAATTTAGTAGGGTTTCGTCAAAAGCTTCCTTTTCGTTGGCGCTTAACAGCAAACTACGGACGACGAATGGCATTTGTTGTTATTGTTTTGTTTGGAACGATAAGTATTTTATATGGTAAATTAGCAATTCTTTGCTAATATCGTGAACAATAACAGAAACTAAAATCTGAAAACAACATCGAAGCGCAGGGCGAAAACAATACTTTGAATGCATACTTATACCATTGTATCACGAATGTAAAAGGATATTGTTATTAAATATTACTGTATAACATTTACTTCGCTTAAGTTTGCTATGTGTGCTATGTTTTGTCAAAAACAGAGGCCTAACTATGCAATTCGACGACTATTTCCGACGGCTATCGTTTTGTATTATTGTAGAACAGGAATAAAAAGGAAAATATTAATTACATATTGCCTTCTTTTTTCTTCCTATACCTTCTAATATAAACGATAGCCGTCGAATTGCATAGGTATGCCCAGTTTTGTCTTTCTGTATTATATAAATTTACCTTGTACTATTGGAGCAAACAAGATTTTTGCATATTTTATAATAAATCAAAGTCAATGTGTGTACGCGATAGTTTTAACTTGCGTAACGAGTAAATACAATTCACGACACGGCGGGACGATCACGTACATAGGATTAAATAGCGGCTCCTTGAATTAGGTTCTGGGCTACGGAAAAAACCTCCGCACATGAATGAAATGAGTTATTATTATGAATTAATATTGCGATATAGCCCCTGCCTCCTCCATCAGATCCTGATGCGGATTTGAACGTTATGATCCAAATTTTTTCTAATGATTTTTGGAAAAGTAGGCTCTGTGCCGTATTACTTTATTAATATGCTCTAAATGAGCGAAAATGTGATGCCATCGGAAGATCTCTATCGAACAGAAGATGAATGTTGTCTGAGAAATTGTGCCGCTATGATGTGATCTAAGCTGGATTATACAATACGCAGGCATTTTATTATAACCTTATTCACCTTATTACGTATTTACACCCTATTGTAAATGAGCTCATACTCAAAATGTGGTGTTCAAAAAAATACTTAGAAGTTAAATAATAAATTAACTTTATTTAAATCGGTCCCCTAAAATAACTAAGCCACACAATGTAGATATTAAAAGTGCATGTTACATTAAATAATATAACTGCTTTTTACCTATCCGGAACAGGGATATATAACACTTCTATTATGCATTTTCCTTGGCGTAAAGGTATAAACTAGTACAGCTTCAGTTTAACATCCACAAACCGTCAAAAATGTTGAACTATTATCGAGAGTTGAAAATTGAACCCATTGCCATAATCATAAACTAAAAATTAATTTTAGGTTATGAGCGTTTTGTTGATTGTAGCTTTTAATTTTTAATTTCTAAATTTGGCTTTCACTTAAACTGTACCAAAAAATGTGTCTCATTTTTGCGTAGTCCTACGATAGGTCGTTTCTCCGATACAAGCTCATCGTTTTTTTGCTCCTACTAACCTATCAAGTTTAGGGAAAAAGTCGAAGAAGCTTTGAGAGCGTAAATTCCAAGCTCCACTCCAAATCCACAGGAAATGATACAATGAAAAATTTCAAAGTTATTCAATACAAAAAGTATGCTAATCGGAGGGAAGTTTATGACAAAATAACCAAATATATACTTTCTCCTTAAAGTACTCTAATTTTTACTCAACAAATATTCACTGTGGATTGCCTGGTGGAAAATGAAATTTTCAATTTCGACTCAAAAAGAATGCTGAAAAAATTATAAACAAGAAAATAAAAATTTATTTGAAACAAAAATTTCAGTGGCATTTAGTATACATTCTGCCATAAAAGTATCGAGAATTGTTAAATAAAACACAAATTTTAGGTTCAATGATAAAAATTTATTTTGTCGCTCTCAAAGTATTCCCCATTCGAGGATATATGCCACCGTTTTTGCAATCATCGAAAAATTTTTATGGGCACTTTCCTAGTAATTTAGTTTTATGGCTTCAATGGAGTCAAAACGGATTCCACAGAGTAGTAATTTTGGTCTAGGAAACAGGAAAAAATCACCTGGTGCTAAATCAGCCGAATGTGGTGGTTGATGAATGTTATTTATTAAGTTGTTGGCTAGTTTAAAGAAATTTCGTTTGCAACACAAAATTTTAGGCAAACTCTTTGTTCAATAATTTCAATCGGCGTGCAATAATGAGGTCAACTGGTTGACCAATCGCGCTGAAAGTTGGCATCTTAATGAACGACAGTTCTACCAATCTAGGACATTTTTTAAATCCCTTCAGCGCGGGCATTTTAAATTAACAATTCCCGGTACTTTTTTTACAGAATGTATGTACATATATATAATGGTTGCACCGAAACCGTTTTAGTTTTGAAATATTGTAGCCTGGCTCGTATACGGGTCGCATTAATATGGTCGAAGCGGTCTTGAATATTAATTCAGATTAGAAAACCATCCCACGTTCCATGTGATCTGGCTTTAGGATGGTTGGTCTCCATCGTAAATTCATGAAAAAGACTTCACTTAAAATCTTCAAACCGTTTTTTCGGGAGCCGTGAATTTGAAGAAAAAATATTAAATAACCGTTTTTACTAACAATCAAAGAATTTTCTAAAATTGTGGAAATCTCAGACATTTCCGATCGTGTGGATTAGTTGGGTGGTTTTTCTAATCCAAATACGTATTTTAAACCACATCGACCATATCGATAACCACTTCGGCTATATTAATGCGAACCGTATGAGCCAAATTAGAATATGTAACGGACACTGCTTATCCCCATTACCAAATATACCCATTCCAAAATAACTACAAGGAAAACTGCAATCCAAACTTGAAGATGTTTCCATCACTAAAAATCTAATGACAATGTCCGGGTGCAGTTATAATTCCAATTATGCTAGTAGTTTTGTAATAAATTGGGTTATACCTGATTAAATCATGTAAATAATCAAGTTTCAAAATCAACAAATGAATTAACGTAGTATCCTCTTAGTTCTAGCATCGCGTGCCCATATAACTTACATTTCATTTATGTTTATTTACAAATTTATTTGTACACATTAAAATTGTGCACTCAAGTTTCAGTAAATAAACGTAAAAATACTACTCTTAGCGCACACGTTTATGTATGCTGTGTGTGCAAAAAAAAAAAATTTTTTTCTTTGCGTTTATTCAACTGGGACCATTTTCAAACAAGTTGAATTCCATAAACATCCGGTGAATAAACGCAAAAGCAAATTTTTGCAATTTGGGCAATTCATGTGTTTACACATTGTTAATAAATAATAACCAATAGAATATTGGAGGAGGTAATAATGCGATTTTTCGGTTGGTTAATTGAGGGAGAGAACATTTTCTATGTTTTGTTCCCCTTTTGGTCAATCAGCAGAAAAATTGTATAAAAACTTCGACAATATTTTGTTTGGACAGTCGTTTTCTTATTTTGGGATGCTATCAAGTATCCGGGCGAGAAGAAGAAAATCCAATTTACAAATATGTGCAACAAAAACATAAAAAACAGAACATGTAACCAAATTTTTTTTTTTTTTAAATAACGTGGAGTGAGATCAATCATAGGGACATATAAAGATAGATATACTAGAGATATCTACATGTAGAACAATAATATGCGTACTAACTAATTGGTGCCGGTCGTTGGGCGCCTATTAATTGTCCCGTATAGTACGATAGGCGGTGAGTGCTTCGCACTGTCCTTCCTGTAGTTGATGTTCAACGACCCTTCCTTACTAACAATACGGCCATTTATTGTAAATCATCTAATTTTCCCCAAATATTTTCTGTTCGGTAGGTCAGACTCCAACTTAGTGGTTGGTTCGGATCTAAATTTCCTGTTGATATAATTTGGTTCCTAAGAGGGGCTACCAAACCTAACCATTGACATAACCTCTACCTGAAAGAGCATCGGGATTAAGTAATGGTAGCACCACCCCTCTTAGGATAATTTTTTTTAATGTCGAGCTGCAGGAGTCTTGTTCTAACTTTACAAATATTTCAAAAAATATACGGGTTTTACTATTACATAAAGAATTTTTCGAAATTGTGGAAATTCCAGAAATGTTCGATCGTGTCTGTGCATTAGTCGACCATCGATGTGACCCGTATAAATTAAAATACAACATTTAAAAATAATTTTCCATTTGATTTTTTTAAATTTTTTTTAGCATTTTCTTCGAGTCGAACTTGAAAGGTTTTCATTTTCTAGTTCAACAGTAAAAATGTGTTGAGTGAATATTGGAGCACTTTTAGCCCACAGTGTATATTTTGTTATTTTGGCCTAAACTTCAGTTCGATAGTATACTCTCCAAGGTTATTTGCATAAATTAAGAGTAAACAATTCTTAACAATTTAAAAATAAGTTTTAAATACCTCCCCTTACATAAATTGCAATAACTTGATGCTAGCCTAGCTTTAAAAAATACGTTCCCTATTTTTGTGGATCAACAGGAGCTTCAACAATTAAATTTCGTTAAATAAAAAATTTTGTGGATATGATCCTAGAGATTTGCCTATTGGCCACATAATGGGAATATTTGTTCAAGATGAATTGACTAGGTCCAGATCCACAGTTTTTTTTTTTATTTAACCAATTTTGGTCGACTAATCAAGGAACTCCATTTGACTGCAAGAAAGGGTAAATAATATGTACGAATAGTGATGTAAACGGTAATATTCTCGGTGGTAATATTACCCAAAGTGGTGTTACCGTGGTAATATCGGTAACATAAATTACAAATATTTTTTCCAAACAACTCAACTAGTCTAAATGCAAAAGGAGTTGTGACAGCACTGCATTATACTTCATACATTTATTTTGATTTTTATACATTATACAGTATTATTAACCTACTACAACAAATGTTTGCTGTAAATCCTAATAATCTACACCTTTTTCCTGATTCATTGACATATTCATTTGGCAAATATGTAATAGAGTCTGGAAAAAACTATTTTAATCGATGAAACGCTCTAGTGTGTTGGAATTTCATTGACAACAACATAATATTAAAGTAGCAAGAGATGGTCGATGAGCTATTACTCGAGCAATTCTCGATTCTCGTGCTCAATTAGGCTCAACCACAAAGTCGGCTTGTATTGATTTGTTCAAGAAATTGCGACCGTTCAATAAACTTCCTTCAAGATACCCACTTTTCAATCAATTGTTGAGCCTTGAGTACCACCGTGTCGAAGGGTGAGTGGTTTTGGTCTGGCGCATCTGACGTTGAAGATTGATGCTTGGTCGAACATACGCAGGGAATCTATAACAAATTATGTCTTCAATACACCCAAATCCTTTTTCTATAATTCTACTCACTAAGGAAAATCGACATTTGGCTTTAAAAGTTGCTTTTCGAGGAAGTTGAAGCGGTGGAACGAACAATAAAGCGTTCCGAAAATTGGTTAACAAAAGCCGTCCCTATATTACCAAATATGGGTGCATCTGCCATGGACTTAACTTGCTCATTGTCGATATCTTTAAGATTCAGTCTACAAACAGTTTGAAATTTTCAATCAGTCGTACGGATGCTTTCGGAAATAAAAATTTCACATTTTTCATGCTACATTCGATCTACATTCATGCTACATCAGGTATGCCCTGAAGGCACTGGCTATTGAAGACAAAGTGAAGTCAGTTATGAAGGCATCTACGATTTCCTATTCGAAATTGTTCACTGTGTACTATCTACGATTGCTAAATGACTATTTTTTTTTTTTTTTTGAGAGTTTGCTGTTTTGCCTAAAGTGGTATCTGTTTTGTTGAAATAACACAAACTTTTGAACAAAATAAATGCGCCAATTACGAAGAACTTATAAGTATTTTCAAATCACGGGCCGAAAAATTCTTAGAACAGCTACATTTTCCCGCAAATTTGCTTGAACCAGCTATTCGAGAAAAGAGTCTTTCGGAAGCACAGAAACTTGAAGTGACGGAATTTATCTTTGATGTCGCAGAACTTCACCCAAAATATAAGGACAAAAAATATAAGGGCAAAAAAAATGACATTGACTGTTGATCGTGCGAATCAAATACAAATTATTATTAATCGATGAAGCTGCATAATCATATTCGATTGAAGAAGAGGATAACTAGGAGGAAAGTTAAAATGATTCGGTTATGGATGATGTTGAGGCTGAGGATGATATATGGGTCGGCGGGGATGAACCAGACATTGATTAAAAAGTTTAATTGATCATAAACACATATTTATGTAAAATTTATTATTTAGTGTAGGCGTTGAAGACGACCTTGCCGTCCTTCGACGTCTACCGATGAACACCTCATCAAGGAAGTCAAGGATTTGGTGATCAAAAATAGACCATTGACAATTAGAAATCTTGTTGACATCACGAAAATTTTGGGCAGAAAACTTTTGGGCTTTTGCATCATGATAATGCGCCGTCTCACACTACATTGGTTGCACGTAACTATTTGGCCAAAAATTCGACCCATATTGTTTCGCAACTACCCTTCGCCTGATTTAGCTCCGCTTGACTTCTGCCTATTCCTGAAACTCAAGAAACTGCTCAAAGAAGGCTTTGTAGACCATTCCGGAAATAGACTTTAACATTTGTTTCGAAGACTAGACAAAACGTCGGCATAAGTGTATTCTATCCGAAGGAGATTTCTTTGAAGAGGATGATATATTTGAAAGAATAATAAGCCGGTTGTCAGGCGTCAAAATATTACTAGTGTTCTTTGGTAAAAATTTGAATTAGAATATTGAATCAAAAGTGCCTTACCTATTTTACCCGTGTTACCTAATATTAGCGGTAACATTACCAAATTTAAAAATATCGGAAATTTTAGAACAGTATGTACGAAGTTGACTGTAGTAGACTGCAGAGCTTGCTTATCATTTGCTCGCGGTTTTTCTATTAGATTATCAGACCGTCGTATGATAGACTATCGTCAGTCAGGCGAGCGTTTAAAACAAATTTTTGGTTTTCATGCTCGGGTAAACGGTAAATAAGTTCTGCGGTGTATTGTGGAGATGTGTTTTAAATTACGGACCCTCTTACAGTCAAATTGAATTCATTGATTCGTCACTGTATTGTTCCATATACCTTTTCTGGTTTTGAGTAGGTTTAAATATTGACCCTACTATCAATTACGAAGATAATGTTCTGATACTAATGGGTATTTCTCGGGTTTTGAGCAGGCCTCAATATTGGACACTATGACCGGAAACGAAAGGTTTCGCAAATTAAGTTTGTTTGTTTGTTTCTATCTTTGCAATCTTTCCTGGAGCTCAAGGCACTCCCAACTCTTTCGCAGTTCCCTTTTTACGTAATATCTTACGTAGTAGCCAAATCCCGCGCGCGCGATTCTATAAATGTACGGGAAATTGTTATGCAAGATAACAAATAGTATTTACAAAATTCTACTGTATAATGATAATTGCAATCATGTAGTAACAATAATAAAATGAAATCAAAGTTGCCTTTTTTTTATGTTATACGTAATATTTCATAAAAACAATCGTAAAATAAAAGACGTTCTTTGAAAATCTGGACACAAGCAAACATTTTAAGTAACTTTCAATAAAAATTAATTTTAATTTTTAATTTTTATGAAATTATTTATTTTAGGCATATCCGAATTATGGATATTTAGTGGTTACCTCGAACAAAGGCAAGGATAAGTTATTCGTTGATGGGTATGCGTACCATTTAAACAGAAAAACGAAAAAAACTTTTAATTGGGTTTACAGCAAACAAAAATCTTTGTCGTGAGTAGTCACATACAAAGTTGAACGCAAACACTTGGCTTTCCAAAAAACCATATGAGTTGCCAATATTTCAATCAAAATTCAGGCTAAAAATGTTGATACCACACCTGCTATTATTATTAGAGATAGCATTACTAATTTCCAAAGAATCTCACGGGTATACTTACTGTCGAGAAAGGCACAAAGGATAAAAATTCAAAGAATCCGCAGAAATAAAATAAAAGAACCAGGCAGTTTGCAGGCTATAAATATACCCGAAAACTTGAAATATGTTGAAGTGGAATTATTTATCCTTTGTAATGAAGAGTTTGACGATGAAAAAATCATTATAATGGGGACGGTTTCGTCGTTAGCGTTACTAGCGGAATCGAGTTGCTGGCTCAAGGATGCAATTTTCGACGTAGTTTCATTCATCATGCGGCAACTCTTTTCAATTCACCGGTGTGTTGAGGGGCAAATTGTGCCTTTAATATTTTGCTTAATAAGCAAAAAACCTCTGAAGGTTTATGACAGATTTTTTTTAAACTTAAGGAAAGTCAGGTTGGAACTGGGTATTAATTTAAATCAGAGGAGAGTCATAACAAATTTTGAAAACGCAATTGTGCCGTCAGCTTCAACATTTTTCCCCGAAGAAACGTTTGAAGGTTGCCTTTTCCACTTCGGCCAAATAATTTGCCGAAGGATACAAAAGCAACGGTTTGTGGCTAGATACGCCAGTTCCGAGGTTTTTCCAATCCAAATTCGGATGCTGAAAAGTTTGGCTTTCGTTCCACCAAACGAAATACCTGGATATTATCAGCATTTATATGAACAGTTTGATGCGAACAGCGGAGCGAAATTAATTGAACGGTGATTCCACAAAAATTATTTAACGTACACAACAGATATATGCCACAATTCTGGTCTATTGCCGATGCAGATATAGGATCAGAAAACTTCCCACGGACCTAAAACAGTGTCGAAGCTTGGCACCGACGCATAACATTACTCTTTTTTAATTGCTGTATAATTTAGTTTATTCTATTATTTGTTTTTTTAATTATATTATTCAATTAAACTTTTCTTCTGCTTTTTTTTGTGAAAAAATTTGCTATAATTTAATCTAAACTTAAAACTGACTTATGAATACGCAATATTATGTTAGATACTAAAGACAGGTACAGATACTAAAACTGGAAAATTTTGGAATGCAAGATTTTATACTTGCAAGATTTTGTACGTGCAAGATATTGAGAAGCTCCCAAAAAAAGTTTTACCGCGTCTCGTGTTAAAAATCTTTATTTATTGGTGATTCTGAGTGTTGAAACACTTAATTAATTGTTATAATTTTAATCCCTTTAAATTTTGATGTCATAGAGAATTAAACAATTTTCTTGCATTTCTTTATAAAATGATAATAAATAAAGCTCACCTGAAACAGTTCTGTGACATTGTGATTTGTTTTAGCCGATGTTTCCATAAAAGATACGCTCCATGCTTGTGCCTCCGATTGTCCCTCACCTTGTGATACTTCTCTCAATTCAGCACTTTCATCACATTTATTACCTACAAGCATTACAGGAATTTGTGAAATATCACCGCCTTTCAGTTCTTTTATAGTCGACCATATCGGTCGTAACTCTTCTAAACTTTGCTTCGAACACACCGAATACACTAATATAAATGCATGTCCTTTCGTTATCGATAGTCGTTGCATCGCAGGAAATTGATGTGATCCGGTCGTATCCGTTATTTGCAGTGTACAAATATTTTTGTTACAACTTATCACCTGTAAAATACAAAATAGAGGACATGTTACATATAAATTATTTAATTATAAAAAATGTCTAGCATTCCTTAAACCACTAGTTATGTGGCTTAATCTTAAAGACGATTATCGTATTATACCATTTTACAGAATCATCCTTTATTAAGAAATTGAATGGAGAGTTGACTAAAATGTGTAATCCGTAATCTGAAGCTAAACTAACTAAAATTTCCTCAACGAAAATTAATTCCTGAAATTCCAAATTATCGTAAAGGTTGACATACCTGATGATTAAAATTTGTCCTCCCACAATATTATTTGTTTATGTTTATTAATAAATTTCGGTATTACGTATTTTTTATTTTTTTTTTGGATAAATATGATGTGCTTGGGTTCAAGTATGAACGAGGGTTGAATTTATCATCAGCAAATTATTTTTGTTTTTCAATGGAATTCCGCTTTCCCTAGACAGAATTTTTTTATAAAAATTATAAACCTATGATTGTAGGCGGTGTTAACTTTATCGCAAATCGAAAGAGGGAACAAAACAATATAAAAGTATAAAATTCTCCTTATGGGTATGATGAAAAAAATCGAATAAATGCAATTTTAAAGTAACGTCGAGTAATTGGTAACGACTCAAAGATGAACGAAATATTGTGTGCTTTATGTTTCTAGCTATATCTTGACAACCGATGAGCGAATTTTAATCAGACAAAAACTGTTAAACTTAAAATAAATTTTTCCTCTTTGGATGTTATATATTTCGGTAAAGTCTGAAACGATTTACATGAAAGAAACTCCGTTCTTTGTTTTAGAGTTACCGTGCATTTTGTAAATTTATAGTTCGATAACGGCTAAGCGATCGGTAATAGGACAAGAATGCTACTAGCCATCGGTAAAGTGGAGAAAAGTTCCTAGATACCTAGATTATGAGAAAAAAATAGATTTTATATCAATATAATTACCTATTCACTTTCTCACTAATGATAACTGTTCGCTTTGATAACATAAGACAACAAATGTTGACATGATTTGTATAGTCGTTTCAGGCGTTGCCTTTGCATGTATTTTATCTATTGGGTTATTTCATGTATTCTCATACCATTTGAAAGACTAAATTTATTCATATTTTAAGTGTAGGACTGAATTTGACAGTGGTATAATTGTGTTTATGTCAAATGGTCGCGCCTAAATATTATCTCTATAAAAGGTACGCAAAAAACTGATTTTATATTTAGTATAATATTAAGGTAGTGTTAAAACTGTTCATGTTTAGTGTTCGAAAAAGTTGTAAATATGCTCTAATGTGAAAATTATTATAATTTTGTGCACTCTAACGCTTTTACCAGAGTTACTATTAACGTCGAAGTGCGCTGACAAATCTATTCAAAGGTAATGGAAACATTTTCATTCATGTCAACATATATGTAGGTAATACCACAGCTACTTCAAAAAAATTGTGATCTGATCGATATCATTATGTTAGAGCCGATTGAAATGCCGGAATAAATCATTGTCCTGGGGGAAGTATAGGGTTAATAGTCGAAGAAGAAATATATAACATGGAAGAAACATTCATTTGGTAATTCACCTTTTGCTTTCGAGTCATCTGATTTGTCTTCTTTGGAATCCAATGATGAGCGGTGACTCATAAATATTTACCAAATATATTGCGATGCATTTATTTGTATGCGAAAATCGCGTCATACACAAACCAGTACGCGAGTCAAAGAAGACTCGCAAATTTTAAACATGCATCCCCGGAAGAAGTATCTGTTTGGTATGCATGTATTGGAGCCATTATCTCATAGAGTGTAGCTCCATTTCGAATGTAATGACCAATGACATATTCTTTTGATTGAGACGAAATCTTCACTTCCTACATAATAATAAAATACATAAGAACCATCAGGACATTGTCAAGGTATTACCACTTATTGACATGGTATAAAAGCATTATCACGAAATGCCCATTAAGCAGATGTTTCATTTCAAGGGGTAAGTAAGCATAAAACAATATTTGGAAGGAAAGCCGAACCCTTGGCGATAAAGGTATCGTTAAATCCAAAATTAATTACTGTCATTCATTTGTAAACATTTGTGTCACTGTAATTTTTATAATGTCAAAAAATAAAATCCATTACGTATTTCTTTAAAAACCTACTATAAAAATTTATAATAATCTATTACAACATTTGTTCATGTATAAAAAACAACTTCCGGGATCTTGCTTTTTTTAGTTATAATTTTTTTTGTATGCTTCTGTCGATGGAACATCGATTTTACTTTGTATATCATAAAATTAAAATAAAGTTTGAAATTATTAAACTAAATTGCTGTTGTTAGTTAAAAAATTTCAAAATACAGTCCACTGCTATTCGTGCAATAAAAAATCAATAATTTTCGCAACACATCCGGTCACTACGAGACCGGATTTTAAAAGTGAAATATTCAATAAAACAATAGCCATATTAAATTTGTAGTTTCAACGCAAAATAATAAAAATCTTAAGTTTATTTTTCATATTTTAATTTGAACAAATTATTATATCTGCAAAACAATAATTTTAATTCGCAGTTATTTCAACAAAACATTTTTATCTATTTCAACGCATTATACGAGTATCTACATAGGAGATTATTCAAAACCGCCATTTCAAACAACATTTATATTCCTGGCGATAATAAATATCAAAGGCAAATCAAGATAAATATAGTTTGGTGAATAAATTCATCAATCCACAGCCGCTTGAGGAGCATCCTGGTATTCACCGCAATAAGGTATTTTCAATTAGAAATTTATCTTTTCTAAATTCAAAAAAAAAAAAAAAAAAAAAAAACAATAGTTTAATCGTCAGCCATTAATTTGGTATCAAAATAATATTTACTTCAACTACTCGACGCATTGTAATAAATTGGCGCGCTCATCAGTTAGCAGAATTTATTGTGACCTTCTGTCAAAATTGTCAAAAATATACATCAATATTTTTATATTTCGATTAGAAATTAAGTGAAACCATAAATTTTAATAAAAGTAAACTCAATATTAGAATAATAATTTGACTAATAATTATAATTTTATTGTATCTATATCTATCAAACAATTTAATTTCGATTTTGATAGGAATTTTTTTAACTTTTCAGTGACAGTATATTTTCAGTGTCAATTTCGTTTTCTAACAGAAAAATATTTTAATGTAATAGGTATTTTCATAAATAAAGTGAATTATATTGTGTTTAATTATCGTCAAATATGGAAGTGCTTAAATGCAAAAACTCCATTCGTGGTTTGAAAAGTCGAGTCACATACTTTCAAAATCAATTAGATAAGAATCTTCCCCGATCAACTAAAGGTGAACTAGAGTCAATGTTGGATCGAGTGAAATCTCTATATAATAAGTTCGACGAAGCACAGTTGAGTTTAGAGCTAACAGAACCAGATGAAGATGGTTCTCGCGCTCGTGATGGCTTCGAAGCAAATTGTCGACTAGTAGAATCTCGAATTAGAAATCGGTTAGATGAAATTCAGCAACAAGCGTTCAAGATTCAAAATATTCAGCCACCAGCGATCGAAAATTTTCAAATCAATGGAAAGTTTTTAAATTTAGCAATCTCAGAAATCCCTTTAACTTAATTCGATGGGTCATTTTTATCGTGGTTGGAATTTCGTGAAACGTTTTTAATACGCGTACACAATGAAGTTAGATTAAACGAAACTTTAAAATTTACAATGTTGCAAGATTGTTTAAAAGGAGGTAAAGCTTTTTAAGCATTACGAAAACGAGCCACGCATAAGGACAATGCATATGCAATCCTTATACAACCTAAAACCTGTGCGGAGAGAAAATAATGCACACGATTTATATACGTTTATCGAAGACTTCTGGAAACAGTACAATGCTCTTCAATCTTTAAAAATTCCAATTGAAACCTGGGATTTATATTTCGTATTTCATGTTTCTCAATTAGCCGACAAAACGTCACGTTATCATATAGAAACTAAGAAACCAATTGACAGAGAAATTAGGATTTGGATGCTGTATATATATATTCGGACGTTAAATAACAATGGTACTTATAATTGTAATTTGCTTTGTGCTAAATCAAGGGTAGCTCCTATTAAGACTCAAACTATACCAAGATTAGAACTATGCGCGTCTTTATTATTAGCGGAATTGTATGAAAGGGTTAAGGAGTCTATGAAAATTACGTTCAACAAAGTCAAATTGTGGTCAGACTCGGAAATTACTATACACAGAATACAGTCGTCGCCATCAAGTTATGCAACTTTCGTAGCCAACCGGGTGTCTCAAATTCAAGACATTGCTCCACCGGAATTATGGGCATACATTCCAACCAATTTAAATCCCGCAGATTTGGTATCGCGTGGATTGATGCCTTCACAATTAGAAGCATCAGCATTATGGTGGAATGGTCCTCCATTTTTATTACAAGACGAAAAAAATTGGGACCTACCAAAAATAAAGCTAGCGTGTTCAGATGATAATGAATATTTGAAATCTAAAACATTATTAGAAATCAATGAACCACAAAACTATCTCATACAGCGTTATTCAGATTTAAATAAATTGCTTCGCATTTCCGCCTTATGCTTACGATTTTGCCAAAATACAAAACTAAAAGCTGAAAATCGTAAGTATGATGATATATCACCTCAGGAAACTGAAAATGCCCTCAACGGGTTAGTAAAATCTATTCAGTCTACAATATATAGTAAAGAACTCAAATTGCTTAACGCTAATAAATTTCTTAATAAGCAAAGTTCAATCTTAAAACTAAATCCGTTTATCGACGACACCGGCACATTACGCGTTGGTGGCCGGCTAAAAAATTCTTCCTTGATGTATAATCAAAAATATCCAATTCTCCTTCCGTCCAACCATATATTTACAACGTTGTTAGCTCGTAACGAACATATCCGGAATTTACACGCTGGACCTCGAGCTCTGCTATCCTCGCTACGACAACGGTTCTGGATAATAGGCGGTAGACAATTATGTAGAAAAATAGTTCACGATTGCATTCTATGTTTCCGAACAAAACCAACGTCAATTTACCAACTGATGGGTGAATTACCTCCCGGAGGAGTCCAACCATCTTGTGCTTTTGATAATGTCGGTATCGACTATTGTGGTCCGTTTAACATTGTTCCCAAAATCCGTTCTAATGTTGTTACAAAAGCATATATTGCTGTTTTTGTTTGCTTCTCTACAAAAGCAACTCACTTAGAAGTTGTTCAAGATCTGTCGACTAATTCTTTTTTGCAACCTCTCAGGCGATTTGTTTCTCGAAGAGGACGATGTTCCAACATTTTTAGTGATAATGCTACAAATTTTATGGGTGCTCAAGGAAATCTACGAAAATTGCAACAACTTTTTGATTCACAACTTCATAAACATGAGGTATTAAAGTATTGCACTGAAGAAGGTATCCGTTGGCGTACAATTCCTCCCCGATCCCCCCATTTCGGTGATTTGTGGGAAGCCGCTGTAAAAATCGCCAAAAGTTTACTGAAACGCATGCTTCTTAAACAAAACTGCATTTATGAAGAATTAAACACATTAGTAACTCAAATAGAGACTTGTCTTAATTCAAGGCCCCTTACACCCATGTCGAACGATCCATCAGATTTTTCTGCACTGACTCCAGGCCACTTCCTTATTGGAAGACCTCTCAATTTACTTCCCGAACCATCTTTGCAACATTTGGATTTTAATCGGTTGGCAAGATACCAACGGTTACAATATAGTTTTCAAAAGTTCTGGTAGCGATGGTCATCAGAATATCTTGCGGAACTACAACCTCGTCGAAAATGGCCACAGTCCACTTCAAATGTTCGTGTCGGTACCCTGGTCCTTCTTAATGAGGATAATGTTCCACCTGTGAAGTGGATCATGGGTCGAATTATACAGACTCATCCGGGAAAAGATAATTTTGTACGTGCTGTGACTGTAAAAACCGTTAATGGAGATTTTAAGAGAGCAATTACGAAAATGTCGGTTCTTCCGATCGAAGAAGTGTCTATTCAAACCAATTTAACCAACACCGTATAATTCATTTTGGTTGTATACCATTTCTGGTTTTCAAATAATAATACTATCGCTGAAAATAAAGATTGTTATTTTATTATGTGGTAATTATTAATTTTGAAATAATTTCTTAAAAATAAAATAATAAATAAAAAATTATTTCAACGTGGCCGGAATGTTAAATCCAAAACTAATTACTGTCATTCATTTGTAAACATTTGTGTCACTGTAATTTTTATAATGTCAAAAAATAAAATCTATTACGTATTTCTTTAAAAACCTACTGTTCATGTATAAAAAACAACTTCCGGCATCTTGCTTTTTTTAGTTAGAAGTTTTTTTGTATGCTTTTGTCGATGGAACATCGATTTTACTTTGTATATCATAAAATTAAAATAATGTTTGAAAATATTAACCTAAATTGCTGTTGTTAGTTAAAAAAGTTAAAAATACAGTCCACTGCTATTCGTATAACAAAAAATCAATAATTGCCGCAACAGGTAGTATGTGGAAAATCTGGCTATCCCTACGATTTTCTTTTATAACAAGAAAGTTCAACAGAAAGCGGTCTATTCGATCGGTCGTCCTTAGGATTCGGAGCGGCCGTTGTCATGCACTTGATTGAAAGAATTGATAAACATGGTCATTTATTATATTTTGATAACTACTTCAGCTCTTATCAGGTAATCGAAATGTTGCTACAGGAGCTAATAAATGGAGCCGGTATTGCTCGAATCAATAGATTCATTAAATTTTTAGTTCTGACGCAGAAATGAAACAAAGGGCCGAGGATCAACGGAGGAGCTAACCAGTCTGGACGGGAAAATTGTAATTGTAAAATGACAAGACAATCGATCGGTATTTAATGTCTAATTTTGTTGGCAATGGTGAAGAACGGCTTATTAAAAGGTGGGATAAAAAAAGGAAGAGTGAGTCCACTCAAAGTGGGTGATGTGTAAACATGGCGTGTGCGCGTTATAAGTACAGTTCGCTGGGAACTTTGTTCTTATTCATAATTTAACCTCTCAGAGTGAAATATTCGGTATAATCGACGGAATTAGCTTATGTTAGTTAAAATAGGATCCACTCTAGACTCTAATTTTTTTAATTTCATATGAAAGACCGTACTGAAGGTCATCCCATAGGAGGTTGTAACGGGTTAAATTTTTTGGTTGATTTCTGAACGGCAAATTTTTTTTGTAATTGTTCTTTTTTTTGTTACGCGCAGTTTGGGTTTTTTTTGGTTCCCAAAATAAAACATTTTGTGATGGTGACACCTAGGGTATGATAGAATAAGTTAAACTAATAGCTCAATGTTTTACTGTACTAAAATGGAATTTTCCATGATAAAACAGTTCTAAATATTTCTACACTATTCTAACTGGAAAAGTCATGAACTTTCGAGAAGTTTGGTTTGCGTATATAAAAAGGCGAATGAGATCGAATTGGATTATTCGAATTTGGAACGCGATAGTATAAACTTGTAAGATTTTCAGTAGTATTTGGTAAGCGATAGTGTGAAGATTAAAAAGGAATTAAAAAAGTGATTTAAAAAGTGGTTTAGTGGAAATAAAAATTATAAGTGTATAGTAAAATTTAAGAATAATTTATATAAAGTGATTTTGTGAATTTTTAATAAACTGTGTTGTAATAATTTTCGTATGAGAATAAATAAATTCGTTGGTGATAAATTAAATTGATTTTGTATTATTCACAATCAAGTGATACGAACCTTGATTGACAAGGCAAAAACGTAACAATTTGATATTAATAGGTATGGCATCTATCGTTTGATAGCGTAATTACATATTAATTAATTTTTTTTTTGATTTTACCACTGACCGATATTTCTTTCAAAGAATTCATCGAGCATAGATTTCCCAGTAGATGCATCTCCTAAGTGTACATTTCTTTGTCTTAATGGTGACTGTAGCTCGGATATTGGGTGGGGGAAAAGCTCGAAAAAAGGATATAAGCTCGGGCCGAACGATTGAGTTTTTTTTTGGGTGGTGGTATTTGAGAAAAGTCATGGTGTTGTGTAAAATAATTAAAAACCCAAAATGAAACAAATAATTTTTTTTAAGTAATGGGTTACGGTAATAATAAATAAACTAATTAAGCTACAAAGATAAATAGGTAATTTTTTTTCTTTTTTGAGACATTTAATTTTTTTGGTTGTGAATGTTGCCTATGCGGCAAATGCAAAACAGTTTATTTGTTTTTGTGAAATTTGTTGATCAAGAACTTGATTTTTTCAGAACTTGATTTTTTTTTTTTTGTTGAGAGTTTGAGTTGAATTAAGAATTTAGACGTTTGGAAGTGCGATTAGTGCAGTGAAATTTTGGATTATTGGCAAGCAGTTCATATCCACATTAAAAATAATTAAACCTAACATACAACAATTACGCAAAAATGTTGAGTTAAGCGTGTTTAGCGAGGACGAGGGTTGAAGCACGTTTCACATCACCGGAAGTAAGCCATCTTGGTTGGTTATTTTTATACCTATTGAATTAATATTAACAAGAAGTATATCCGAATTTTCGTCTATTGCGTTGTAGATGGCCCAAAGAAGCAGTTCAGAGATCAACCGAATACAAATTTTTTTTTTTATCACATGTGTAATTTTGTATTTATTTTAATTTTTTTTTTTCATGAGCCAAAACGAGTTTTATTTAGAATGCTCATGTAGTTAAAAATTCAAAAATTTAATTTGAAAACGTTTATAAATTTTTTTCGTATACTTTAAAAATTAAAAAGAAATTTTTGTAATGTTGGAAAATTAGTTGTAATTTTTTTTTTTTCGAACAAAACTTTTGAGATTTTTTTTTCTTGAAATCACACGCTACAAGGTATATTTTGGTCTGCGTTCATGTGGAAAATGCATTCGTCTCGCTGGAAGTTTTAACGTGGTTCAGCTTCCAAAACGGAAAATTAATGTTGATATTCCCGCTCGGGCGCCTATAAAAGATGATATTCCTCTTGGAGAATTCTTGAAATCCTTTCAGAATAAGAACCAAGAATGAATTATGTGAACATGATAATGTGATTATCTGCGAGATATATATAACTAATGAAAGTAACTTATTCTAAATATAGGAAGCTGAAATGTACCAGTACATATATCGCCGATGGGCGGTGATGATTTCCACGTGGAAAATGATCGTGAGTTTTACTTAAAGTAAAAGGGAGGCTCTGGTACTTGAATTTTAATAAGAGATGCAAACCTTACAGCCATAAAGCAACTTATAAACAAGTTGTTTACTTTGTTTTTATCGTTAAATAAAACTTCGTTACTATTACCACCCTGTGATATATGAATCGGGATGATACACACAGGTACGGCAGGAAAGTGATTATGCTTAACATAAATTTCTACAACGACATAATAATTAACATTAGTGAAGAATAACAAAAAGAAACTGAGTAGATGAAAAATCAAAATAGTGAAAATCAAGTATTCATTGCCTACAGAAGCACTAATGCTGTGTGCCTCAGAAGACTTTTCAAACAAAACTTTTGTAAGACGCAGTAATTCATGCAATATTTAAATAGATGCCACTAAATAGATGCAACTAAACTTTTCAATGTCTCGTTTAAGTAAATGACGTCTAATAAAAAATAAACCGAGACGTATAAGAAGAAGTTCAATGGCGTTAAATCGCATAATCTTGGTGGCCAATTCACGTCTGTTCTTCGAGAAATTATTCGATTATTAAATTTCTCTTTCAAAAGATCGATTGATTGCATTGATGTGTGGCATGTTGCACCATCCTGTTGAAACCACATACCATGCACATCAATATCTTCCAATTGACTCCACAAAAGTTGTTGGTTTGAGGCTTAATCGCTGTGAACGACGACGAATTGATGTCCTTGGCTCTTCAGCAACACTTGTTCCAACAGCTGGCATATTTTTACTTGAACGACCACTACGATAATAAATTCTGCTTCTCTGATCTTGAACTGAACTAGTTTCTTCAAAATTATCAATGATAAGTTTAATAGCACGGTTTGTGGAAATTTTCTTCCACTAAATAACTTTCACCATATTTAAACTAAGTTTAATAATGAAAGCACGTTGTTCACTCCTGTAGCGATCCATTTTAACTAACCGAAATGTTTGTACTTGTCATCTGCCAAATAACATGTGGTACATGTCTAGTATAAAAAATAAAATGGCGGAATATTTAAAAAGAGACCTCGAATTTGAAATCCCTTTATACAATATATAATTTGTGAGGTTATGTTACAGTAACATTTTTATGTTATTTGTACATAACACGAAACTATAACAAAACTGAAATTTACAAGCATATATTTGCTAATGATAATGCTTATATCCGCAAACACTTAAGACTGCTCATTCACTTAATAAATGTATCTTATATGCTGTATATTCGCCCAACATAAAACTTTTAAGTGTTTCAAATGTTCAATACAATTCCGTGTTTCTATGTTTCTATATTGACTGGCCAGTGCAGCGAGCTAGAGGGTCACTGGTACAAGTTTAAATTGATATATTGATATATTGTGAGAACAATTGTTCACAAAATTCTTGATATGTTTGTGTAGCTTGCAGTAAAGGTAATAAAATTGCCAAAGCTAATAAAATTGCCACATCAATATTTTGGAAAGCGTTAGGTGCTTTCGATGAATGCCACATAAAAATTGTTATACCGATTGCGTTAGACTGTCAATATATAAATCGTAAACTTGATTACATTATTAATTTAATGGCAGTATGCGATATTTCTGGTTCAGAATGTAACATAGTTCCAGAATTAATCATTATTATAGGGGTTAAATTAATCCTGAGTTTCAGAATTAAATTTTAGCTTGAATCAATCCTCCAGGATCAACAAGTATTAAATAAGTTGTAGTTTAGAAATTGTGTTGTCCTGTGCTAACTATTTTACTATATAATTACTAACAATTTACTAACTATCGGCTATACCTAGGTGTCTGTAACCGGGCCGATTCTGTCACTCCTAACTATCCTATCCTATCCTTCGGTTTTGTTATGTGTGAAAGAGTGCACGGTGGGACCCGACCAGGGGTGCACATGATGCTGTCACATTTATGTGATATCGCGGGTGGTTGTGCTCTCCTTATTGTAATGGTGCTTAGGTATCTTCAGTAAGAAAAACATTCACCTGTGTTATAAAGTTGGTGTGACAGTTTCTATGCTTCTGCATGGGATTTCTTGCTTCATAAGCTTGGCCGTGCATTCATATGAATCAATCAGTATGCGATAATTATGGTAAATTTATTAATATTTGTTGTGCCCCCGGGTTCTGTACATGACTAAAGGGTCCTACGGAATAGTCAATTATATCGCAAACAAACATTCTGTTGTAATAAAACTAAACAAATTTCAAAATTGTCAATCAACTTTAATAATTAGATTAAATACTCAAACCATACTATAATATGAAACTTTTAAATATATAATTATCAAAGTCCCAAACCAAAATTATTGCGAGACATCTAAATTTAAAACATTAAAATTCAAAATAAAACTTTACATTAAGAATACATTATCATACAGGTCAATGCACCTAAATAAAAAATTATAAAGCAAAGAAATGCGTTGTCCGCAATAATAATGACAATAAATATTTTTTATTAGTTTAAGCATTTTTTTTTTTGTAAAGTGAAAGAGTAACGAACTTTTTTTTTTATAAATCAAAACGAAAATTGTTAGTGTAATTAGCTTAAGAGTTTTAGTATATAAGCATAAACATAATTATTGTAAAAATGAATTTAGCATCAACCTTTCAAACGAATAAAATATAAATTGTAACAATCTTAAATTTTTCTGTTCATAAAAAAAAAAACCCAGTCAATTTCGAGAAGTAGCAGACTATATGGTAAGTATCAACTAACAAATAAATACTAACACTTGGGCAACGAAGTTCGTGCCACTCGAAGCGCACTAGGTATAGCAAAACCTAGGGGAGAATGAATAAGACGTTAAGCGTACATTAGTTCTCCTTATGCTAAGAGTGTATGATACTTCTCCCTTCAATTAACAAAATTCTCTTCTGAATGTCTAACTACTAACCC
This sequence comes from Tipula vernalis, assembly GCA_958295665.1. Lineage (NCBI taxonomy): Eukaryota > Metazoa > Arthropoda > Insecta > Diptera > Tipulidae > Tipula > Tipula vernalis. Next base: position 305,210,239 of record OY282558.1, read on the forward strand.
ATTAAGTTAGACATTCCAACCTTGATTCGTCGTTTCAAATTATAATTCCAATTATACCGTTAGTTTTGAGGTTAAGATACTTCATATCTTAATCTCATGCAACGTTATAATTCTGAATTGGCACATCCAACAAACTTCAATATTAATTTTCCAACAAAATCTCAACAATTCCACCTTCATGGATTTTTTTCTATTAGGTGACGATGGATTTAAATGAAGGAGGATTCTCAAATCATCAAATAGCGGAAAGAATTGATAGAGGGAGAACCATTTTTGCATCCTTTATCAATAATATTAAAAATTATGGTAAAAATAGAAAAGGACGCATTGCGAAGGTTACAACGGCCACGGATAAACAGGCGGGTTTTCGATCAGTTTCAAATTCATACTTATCTGTGTAAAGAATTAGGGCAAAAACCGCAGTCAAAGCAAGCTTATCAACGGTTCGACGTGTGATTAATAATGCTACCCATCTTAAATTGAAAAAACTCCAAAATAAACCTCCTTTGAATGCATCATGCAAAGCAATCCGATTGGAATCTGTCAAAAACCACATGTCATGGAAGCAAGAATGGAACCGGTTTGCATTTTCGGACTCATGGAAATGAAACTGGTGCCCGTCAGAATTATTGAAATTAATTTTTTTTCATCGAAAAATTTTTATTGATAAATTTAATTAAAAATAATAAATCAAGAATAATTAACAAAGTTTTTACTGTATCTTTCATAAGCTACAACTATTCACTACTGGTCGTAATCACGTTTTTTTACTAGACTACGAATAACGAACAAAACAGAGGTAACGGTTTTATTGTTATCTGTTTTACAGTTCTTTCAAAAAGCAACAATGTACTCTCAAATGCATGTAAAAAGTAATTTTGTAATTGCAGAAATGTGGAAGTTATTGACATTCGAAATCCTTAGGTTGCTACATTTTTTTTTTAAATTTTCGACAGTCTTCTGTGGTGATTTGAGCCTCCTCCAACTTGCCATTACTTACTACGTATTTTAAACTGTATGTCATACAAATTGAAGAATCGGGCCCATTAACTCAAAGAACAATTGTTTTACCAATTTCACTGCAAATGACCTTGTGATATACAATTATGATGGTTCTGTTGTTTTTTTAGGATTTAAATTTGTTTTAAATTTCATTTTTAATTCAAGCATCTATTTTATTATTATATGAAATATACTTATAATTATAGAATTTTTTTAATAAATAATAATCGAATTACGCTTTACGAATTTCTTTTCAGAAAGCTGTCAAAGGTACTTAAATTTCTGTCAACAATACTGTCAACATAAATGTTAACAAAAGTTCCTGAGTGAACCATTAACGAGGGGCCATTTTTATCAACATATCTGACATCCACGGAAGATTTGATATTGTGAATTTCTTAGAGCCAGGATTCAAAGGGTTAAATAATATAGTTATTAAAAAAACAAATCTCTATATTGATGTATCAGAAAAAATCGCTTTTGCTCAAAAAAACGATATATTTGAATCAACTACTATAATCACTAAACGAATTTATAAGCAAAATGTACTTAAACTTTACTGTAGATATACGTAATGTACTCGTATAGCTACAAAGGCAGCTAAGTGGAATTTATCAAATTTTTAGAAATTATCTGACTTTAAACACTAAACGACCCTGACTATTTGTAACTAATTTAGATTTCATCGTATCTATCTGGTAACAGAATTGGTAATTGACTGATCGTACATACATATGTGTATAGCAAGCAGGAATTAGTCTCAATAAAGCTGGGCAATATAGTAAGATAGGAATGCAATTGATTAGATTCGAATGTCCTTGAGGTGAAATAAACCCAAAGAATAATTATTAATTCCCTTGGCACGATACACAACATGACCTACTTTTTCGCGGATAACCGCAGATATAATCATGTGGAACAATTGACTGTGAATTTATTTGCAGCATTACCCTGAGCGAATGAACGTACGAAAGCCTTTTGTCCAATTTTCAAATGGCTAACACGAGAACGAGCATTGTACGTGTGAGCACTTCGGTCATAAGCTGCTTTCCGATACATTAATACCTTTTCTTTGATCGTTATTAAACGTTATTTTTATTGTCCGATCCATGTAACGACACATATTGTCCGAATACCAAGAAATGTGGTGAATACTTGCTCGAGCCAAGAGTACAATTCCGACTGGCATCCCAGTTGGAATGAGAAACGCTAACGTATACGATCGTTTAGCGGAAATAATGGTCCGTTTGACTTTTTCCGATGTGTTGCATTGTGGTCAGTGAACCCCATATTTTTCCAATAATTCCTGAAATTGTTTCGATACAAACTGCTTTCCATGTTCTATAAATTCAGTCAGATGAGATGCCGTACCTCTAAATATTTTAGCAGGAGAAATTTGGAATAATAGTCCAGCACTATTAATAAGCAGCAATCGGCACACTTACACCTCGGATAGGGTCCTAGGAAATGGGCGTGCATAAGCTGAAAAGGTCACCATCTTAAGAGAATCTGTTACAGCTCCTTTACTATAGTCTATTTTGATATCAGATGGCTGTAATTTAATATTCCATTTTACTAATCTCTCCGATGGATCCCCTTGACATGATCCACTTTATGCTGTGTTTCTTATTTCGAATATAATCGATCTGATCGGTGTGAGTACTAAAAATTTGTGTTTTTACATAGCTTTTTAGTACTCAGATCGATCAGATTAATTAGATCGGAAATAAGAAATTAATGAAGCGTGATTAGTGTAGACCGTAAATGAGTACCATTTGATGTAAGAACGGAATCTTTTAACACTTAGCACCACAAGAACTCTAACTCAATCGAGTAATTTTTGTAGGTGGCGTTTAGCTTCTGGGAAATAAATGTTATTGGACTTTCCACCCTATCATCGTCGCCGGTAAAAAGGCAGCCTAAAATCGGGGTTTGCTAAAACCGGTGCTGTCAAAAGGGAAATCTTCCATTTTTCAAAAGCTTCTTGGGAATTTAAGTTCCAACTAATTTTTTTTTGTTTAACAGATCGATGGTGAATGCTGTTATACCATATAAACCTAGGAAACGTCTGATTTGCTTTAATGACTTTGATGGTGAATAGTCAATAATACCTTGTATTTTAGCTGGTTTGTATGAAGACAACAATCAGGACGATATACCCTAAGTATGCTACTTCCTTCATAACAAACTTATATTTCTCGATATTCACTGTCAAACAAACAAACTTTAACCGCTCTGCTACTAGCTCCAACAGACGAAAATGTTCGTGTGGGGAACAAGCTGTGATTAATAGATCATCTAGGTAAATATGAATATTCTCATGCACGCGAATCGCGTTACTGTGATATGCGACATAAGGACCTTCCGGTACTGTAAACGCTGTCATGTCTCGTGATTGGGTCGAGCAGGATCTGAAATGCTTCTTTTAAATCGATGCCGAAATGTATTGAATTGTTGGAATGTCGGAGAGATCTGGTTTAATTATTATTCTAAACTCAGGACGATGTGCAACTTCATTTGTTGTGATCGATTATTATAAAAATGTCAGTGATAATGAAGCCAGACACCCGTTGCCTGTCTCCACTGGCGGTATTGACTTGTAATGCCGACGCATGGAATTGCAAATTTAAATTCTCAATGTATCGCTCGGAACCGTTATCTAAGGTTCTAATGATCGCTTCACTATCTAATAATCCCTTTGTTTGTTCTCGATTAACTGAGACAAAACATAAGGTATATGATCTGTTCCTGACTTGGTGATGATGACGGATGAGATGACATTATACGTTCATTATACTTGAAACAAAACCTGAGATTGATTAAATTGAAGTCAACCTGGAACATTTACTGGTGACATGATAGAATGGTCAGGTTCTTGACTGTTTATTGTTCGGTACTCAAATTGAGGGTATTCCTTCGAAGCAACGTTATAGGTGTTGTTGAAATTGACGAAGTATGTGTAGTCGTAGGTTCTCCGAATGCAAGTTTAGACTGGGAACAGCTTGGTAGTAGGGTACATGCTTCCCAGCTCTTTAATGATCCTTCGAATGGTTTCCCGAACAAGTTTGCATTCTCCAAAACGTGTGACCATCATAACAATTAAAACAAATGGGCTCTTTATCAGGTGTTTTTTGTAATTGCTGTCGTAAGAATAACGATGCTTGGATTGGTTGTTCGTAATTTGTCATAAAATGAGCACCATTGTATTTTAGCTCGGATACATCGGCTCGGCAATTGGAATAGTTTCCGGACTTCAAAGTTTAACGGTAAAAGATGATCTTGGGTAAGGATAGTAGGATTGTCTCATTTTTAATTTTATTTTTATGTATTCAGCTTATCAACTCGTATAAGACGATCTGTATTTCAGGATTTTTATTTTGGAAATTATCGTTTAAGTTTCAAAATAAAATACAAAAATTAAACCAAACATCAAATACATAAGGGCAATCCCAGTTAATGTTATGAAACATTTATCAATATTTTCAGTACCTGGAGTACAAGGGGACCCCCAATTTACCAGATTGTTTTATGGGTTATAAGGGTCGTCAGTTAAAAGGCATTGCAATTGGGGATCCATGTTTCTCAACAACCCTTCTATGAATTGGGATTCGCGATATGAGGTACATATGACATAGTAGCTTTAGTTCGATACAATCACTGCATTTTATTGCATAATAATGTCAAGTTGCTGGATTAATTGTTGAACTTAGTAGTTTGATTCTGTAATGGATGTTTGATTCTTGTCTGCTAAGTTAATATTTGAATCCGACCTTAGGATTCGTTCCTCAATGGTTGATTGTTATACTAAAAGCGGTTTATTAACTGAAGATCCGTTTATATCTGATATTTCTTGAATGACTAAAAATTCTCTCCTTATGACATTTGAAGTTGATAGAACTGAAATAAATGAAACAAATGTTTAAATGATTTATAGGCTTGTGGTCCATATATGTTAGAAGTAGCTGGCGAGCTGAAGATGGCCTTAAACATGTAGTAAGCAGAAATTTATTATACGAATGGCTTCATTCACATTATCCATGAAAATGTTTGGTAACTGTAGTATCTCGTCCTTGAGCTTTTCTAATTTAACACGGAATATAGTAAGTTCTAAGGGTGAAGCAAAGGAACAGCAAATTCATATTAATGACGTCATTATCCATATTAATTTTTAGTCAAATACAATTCAGAAGTTTGTTAAAAAGTTATAAAAAATAGCACTCGATAATGCAATAATTTAACTAAGCGTGTATGAAATGCTTCTTAAAATATATTAAGGGTTACACCACCTCGGTGCTCCGAAAAATAGGTATAAAATAAAAAAAATTTTTGACGTAGCTATTAAATATATAAAATAATTTTTATTTTACACATATACATAGTAGTTTTATGAATACTTTGAAATAATAACGAATAAAAAAATTAAAAAATGAGGGAGATATGAGCGAATAAGCAGGACTCTCTTTTGAAAATCCTTGCTGATGGTGTTCTTATTTTCTCTGTCTGGCATTATCTGAAAAATAAGATTTTTCTTTCTTATTTACGTGCTGTAAATTTTAACAAAATCGGTTGAGTAGATTTTCTTGTACACATTTGAAAAAAGTAGTTTCAAGAAAAACGGAAAAGAAAATCAGTACGGTGTCAGCGTCTTGAAACTAAATATTTCAAATTATTCATAAAACTACTATCTATATGTGTAAAATAAAAATTATTTTATATACTTTTATATAAAAAAATGTTATATTTATACCTACATATTTTTACCGAGCGGCAAGGTGGTGTAACCCCTTAAATAATCAAATATGGTTAAGAAAACTATCGGGAAAAAATTCAATAAGAGAAATGGCGAGAGTAAAATCGAGACAGAAACACAATCATAAAAAAAAAATTACTGATTAACAGATCTTGCAATCAACACCACTCAACAATAAATATCGATACCGAAAATGGCAGAATTTAGTCGATGACGTAATATTTTGTTTAGAAAGTAATCGACTAGAATATATTTTTTCATAGCAGAGATTCCAAATTTGGCACCCTTACCCTAAGGAACTACGTACTAAATGATTAAATATGTAGTATAATATAGATGATGACATAAACTCACGACCTCTTCTAAAAATAAAAATAAAATTCGAAACGATTTTCTTCACTCCCAACTTTTTACGCCCTACGCAGTAGCCAAATCAAGGACGTACGGCTATCTATCTATAGACCCGTTTTCGTTTAAACCACCTGCACATTGCATTAGTTCATGCCAACCTGTAGTCCTGACATGAAAGGTGGGTCGGCCCATGGATTCCGCGCTCTCACTCAACAGGGAGTCATAGAGGTATGTTCTTCTTCATCACCGATCGTAATCAGATGATGAAAAATCCCATCTCGCCCCTATAGGGATTCGAACCCGGTACCTCCTGATCCAACCGCCGCAGCTTTAACCACTGCACCATTTGGTCACAATTTGTCATCAAAAATTATTCCCAGTTCTTTAACCTCACTGTTCCTGTTGAGTAGAACACAGCCAACAATCCTGCATTTACTAATATTTAAATATAAGTCGTTGTATAAACACCACTGAAAATCCTGATAAAGGTCGTTTTGCAAAATTAACGCATCAGACAAATTACATACCTCACTATAGATCATTAAGTCATCTGCATAAAGTAAGCAATCGGATTCGATCGGAACTAGGAACAAAAGAGGACCTAATATTGAACCTTGTGGAACTCCAGACGTAGCAGTAAAACACTGAGATATATGACCATTAAACAATACATATTGGCTCCTACCTAACGAATAGGATTGAAAAAATACTACGTCTGATTATGATGATCCAAAAGATACTAGTTTTGAGCATAACTTTGAATGATAATTTCTTTATCAAAAGCTTTACTAAAATCAGTATAGATACAATCAACTTGCCTGTTATTATCAACGGAACTAATGTTACAATCAGTAAATTCTAACAAATTTGTAAGAGTAGATCTGTAGAGGTTAAATAACTTAGTATGTATAATTTTCTCGAATAGTTTAGCAAAAGAATTTAAAATAGAAATTGGCCTATTATATAGAGGTTTGAAAATGATATGTTTTAATATTTTTACAGAAAAAATAATTGGGATTGAGTCAAATCCAGTCCCTTTATTAGTTTTTAAGCCATTAAGTACACTTACATCCGACTCAGAACAATGTAAATCAAAAAATTGGTCAGTTTTCCGTATTGTCACACCAGGGGCAATGTTGTTTATTTTATTTATTTATTTATTTATTATAATTTTGGCACACCCCATTTTGAGCATAAGCTCATTCACAATGGAGTGCGCATACAGCCGATTATTCGCTTAGGTACGAGTAGCTTCAACTTCACGTCCACCCAGGTTAAGTACTAATCACTTCGATTCTACTTCTCAAAATACTATGTGTCACGTGTGGGCCGTTTTTTCTTTGTAACCAATATTCATTTAGATAGCTTCAACTCCGCTATTCTTCTATCCACCAGGATAAGTACTAACCGCACCGATTCGATTCCTCAATATACTGGGTTATGAGTGGGCCGTTTATCCTTTATTACCAATAATAATAATAATAATATAATTTACAAAATAAGTTTAATATAGAAAAATTGTACTGAAAATAAATATAAATACAACAAAAATAAATTGATTGTTGTACCAATTCATTCAATGTTGTTGAAGATCACGCTTATAAGGCAACCCGTATAAAAAAAATGCATTTTTGAATGACTTTGTGGAGGTATAGGTTTTGGTGTGGTGGTAATTCCTACTCGATATTTTTATTTAGTATGACGGGTAACTTTGGAGCCCTTTACAACTCACTTTTAATTGTACCAACTGTATATAAAATATAGGAAACCGGCACTTAGATATGGATTCCAGGTAATTTTTCGTACATATCAAACGGAGGTTACAGTAGCCTTATTCTATAAAAAATAAGATAATGTTTACACGTGATAAACAGTGAACGAAAAGAGAATCGAAAAACAATTTAATGTAATTTTAGTAAAAAATCACAAAGTTTACCCGTTTTCACGTTTACACATTATCTTATTTTTTACAGAATAAGGGTGCAGGTGTGTAAATATGAAACCGGAATTTTTTAGTAAAAAGTATACGGTCATCGTATGATAATGGTTAAGAGTATTTTATTCAAAGTATTGCCCATTATTAGTTATACATTTTTCCAATGCGTGAATGCCACGCAAAAAAAACACTATTCTTCTTTTGAGGCAAACCAGTTATCGAGCCATTTTCGTAGGAAGTGAAGTGCTCCTCAGGAAGCCCGTGCCCCATCAATGCAAATAAGTGATAATCGGACAGAGCCACGCCTGCCGAGTAAGCCAGATGTGAACGTATTTCCAAATTAAGTGCTTCCAACGTTTTCTCGGCCGGTTTTTCTTTGTGTGATGGTGCATTATCATGAACCAAAATCACTTGTTTTGCCTTGAATCATATTCTGGTCATTTTTTACGCAAAGCTCGATTCAAATTGATCATTTGTTGTTGGTAGTGTTTAGTATTTACGGTTTCATCTGGTTCTAGCAGCTCAAAATAAATCACACTCTTCTGATCCCACCAAATTCAGAGCATTGTCTTTCGTCCGAAGCGATTTTGCCTTGCAGTTGATGTCGATGGTTGTCTAGGATCAACCCAAGGCTTTTTGCGCTTTAGATTCTCAAAATAGATCCATTTATCATGGCCAGTCACAATTCGATGGAGAAATGATTTTCTTTTGAATCTGCCGAGCAACATTTCGCAATTGTTTTTTCGATTCTGTTGTCCTTCATTCAGCTTATGCAGAACCCATTTTCTCAGCTTTTGGATCTTTCCCATGACTTTTAAACGTACGGAGACGGCTTTTCATCTAACAATGCCTGCAATTCTCTGTCTTCAAACTTTTTTGCTCATCTTCCACGTTATTCATTTCTCACGTCAAAATCACCAATTTTGAATTTATTTAACCAATCATAGCCTTGTGATTTATCAAAAACATGTTCACCGTAAGCTTCGACCAGCATTCGATGTGATTCTGCAGCAGTTTTCTTCAAATGATAACATAAAATCAATGTTGTCCGCAAATCGTAATATGCAGGCACAAAACCATTTTTAACACGTCAAAAACATCCGTTATTGTATTAAATTTGTATGGTTATGAATTGGATGTTGTTGGCAGATGTCAATAGAAGACAATGGCACCGATGACCTGGTTTGTCGAAAGGTACATTGACAGGTGGCGCCATTTATTAGTAAATTCCTGGCAAATAAGTTATAATTTCAGATATATTAGCGATATATACGATTAAGGTATATTAGCGAATGCCCGCTCATTTTGGCGGTTTGGTTTTTCACAGTAGGTGAAAGCTCTTACAGATCGAACTATTATGGGTAGTGCTCCAACTGTGTAGTTACCTCCTAATGAATGCCCTCACCAACTTCGGCATAATAATTAATAAAGTTTATTAATTAACCAGTAATATATGGTATAGCTTTATTTAATTATTTTCAATTCATCAAACTTGCACCCTATCCCCATTTAGTTAAACAGCAGTATGTCTTGTAGTTCTCTTCTCTGAGATAAAGACTTTTATTATCTGATGCGCCCCAAAAACAACACCAAATTAAAACATATAAATATACTGTAATTTGAAACGAATACTGGGCTCGACCATTTAACATGTTCAGAAAAAATATCAAAGTTTTACCAAAAGTTTTCGATGAGCCCAAAGGATATCGTTCGTTTAACTAATAAATATGTATGTATGTATGTAGAAAATTATAGCAATTAATAGCTCCGTTCTATTGAACTATTGTTTTGGCGCAGTTCTTCGTTCACAAACAGTAAACAGTAATATCACTAAAAAAAATAAAAATCTAGACGTCTTTAATAAATCAATGAATCAATGAGGTGTGAACCATCTGAAATAAAAATAAAATTCTTATTGGCATCAATTTGACGTCAGCATAAATTAAAGTTGTCTCTGGTATAAAAAACTGGTTATAGCGTTTTTCCGATATACATAGATAGATAGCTATTCGTACAGGTAAAAGTTATTCATTAAGATCGAACAAAATTATTACAAAACTTCGTTGTTATACGAGTATCTAAATATTATTAATCTTTTGTTTAACATTTTTAGATATATGTTATCTAGGAGGTGAAATTGGTCTGGAAACTTTTGGAGCCAAAGTAATTCGACAAATTATTTCGTTTGTATGGATTAAAAATTTGGCAACCATTAAGTATTTATTATTATTTTTGTTATAGGTCAACATTGATTTTTAATATCTCTGTTGCCAAATTAAATCATACGCATTTTTTCTAACCAAATCCAAGTCCTAAACTAATATTTTTAGCATTAAGTGAAGAAGTAAAAATAAATACGGGTAAGTGAATAAAATTTAAGTATTTAGGCAAATAATTAAAAATGTCCAAATTATTTAAACCAAACATTGAACGTTGAAAATATGAAATATTTAATGGATTAAGTTTCGGTTGAAAATGACGTGAGAAGAGTGCAGCTGAGGAGAAGATGTTGCTGAGTTCATATCAAAAAATGACATTTTTTATGCTTACTTGATGACCATGGTGAAATGTCGTGAAATAAAGTCCGAGACATTAATGACCGAAAAAAATGATGGCTTTAATTCGCTTTAATTTTTCAGCCATTTTTTCCCTTTTATAAAGTGAAATAACGTCCTAAGGTCTTTTTTCTCTTTCACAAATTTATAAATGTACATACAAATAGAAACTAAAAATTTTAAATTACGAAGGTATAGGAAAAACTACAAAGGAAAAAAAAGAAATAAACATATGCGGTGGCAACCCCGCCTAAAGAAGATTTTTCCAACATATTTAGAATAACTAATTTGGTTTTGATTAACATTTTGTTCGTAAAAAGTTCTCAGCGAAGCTTCTTTCTAATTCGATAAAATTTAAAATTTGTGGATCTATCAGAAGAAGTGGTACGAGCGATATAAACCCGTTGTGTCTGCAAGGTTATTGAAGCAATAACCTTAAATAATATAAAGAAACTTTAAAAAGTTCTCAGTAGGCACAAGTTCACTATGGTCTTATATTAAAGTGGGACCCGTTCAAGTATTACGTCATTTTAAAATATTTTTGATTAAATTATTTAGAGTAATTGCTTTGTCTGCTTCGTATCGGTTCTTCTGATAGATCCATAAATGTCAAATTTTTATAGCGGATTTTTAAAGTAATTTACAAGTCGATAGAAACTCACCGAAAATGTTGAGAATAAATCGTTAATCAAAAATCGTAATTTTAAATATGTCAGCACAAATTTTCTTTAGGCAAGAGTTATAGCCCCAAAACCCCGCTTTATCTTCTTCTTCTCTATCTTATTACATTATATTCTACCTTAATTGAATTAAAAATAAAATAGGCACGATGGTTGTTAATTCTGTACCAGAATATTTCTGAATTAAGAATGTTTTGTTCAAGTTTGGTTAGTTTGCACAGTTGAAAAAATAACTTTAATTTTTAATGCAAGCCTTGCATTGCGACTTATGTAATGCAAGTTATTATTAAATTGTAAAGTATGATTTCGTTAAAATGAATTATAATGCAATTATGAGCATTTCTAAAGCAGTATTTGCATTAAAAAATATTTTTAATACGACTATTAAACATTTTAAAGCAACCTGCTCAAATTTAAAAATTGTACCAACATAAAATTCGCTAGAACAAGCAGACTTAAATGTATATATGAATAATAAGATCATGCACGAGTTTTGCATACTGGAATAAAATTCACTAAATCAAACCGACTACATGACATATAAGCAGCTTAATAAATCTAAACTAATATTATAAAGAGAGAGTGTGAGTTTATTAGTTTGAAGTAATCTCAGAAACTGCTCAATGAATTTGGATGATTCTTTCACCAATCGAAATTATATTCCTTCCTGATGGTTATAGGCTAATTTTTAAAATGATTGAACCCCGAGATCATGGGGCTCTCATACAAATTGACGAAAATTTCATTATAAAAAATATAAAAAAAAATTCACTTCTGAAGAAGTATGTAGCTTAACTGTGGAATGTCTGCTTCATACGTTGAAGGTCTCAAGTTTGATTCTTGAACAAGAAATTTTTTTTTTTAATTGTTTTTAATTTTTAGAGTTTTTTTGATTTAGACTACTACCCAAGCTGCTCTAAAATAAAGCTGGAAGGCTAAAAATTAATCTAGATGTGAAAGACAAAAAATAACTTATTTTCATTTACTTCGTAGTTTTTTCGCTGTGAATTCTGTTGTTTTCTCATTTTCGGTAGTTGTTGTTGTTTTTTGACCACAGAAATACACTAACTCCATATAAAATTATCATCGACATTAGTCAAGTTTTCTACCAAAGCAATGAATTTTCGCAAATTGTTAAAGCCACTGTAGTGCAAAAACCACCAAAATGTGGCTGCGGTAGTATTTTTGTTTTTTTTTTTTTTTATTGTAAATTCAAAATTTATCGATTTATATCGACATCGAAATTTATTTTGACATTAGAAATTATTTAACGTATGTTTGAATTATTTATTGCATGCAAATAAAATTGTTTCAAAAATAATATTTATATATTTGTATATTTTTTTAATTAAATTTATTCGAGATATTTATATGTAAAATATTTATCAAATCATAAATTTCAAAAAACGATGAAAATACAAAACGTTCGGTTTGCAAAAAATAAATTAAAAATTAAGATTTTGTTATTGTTTCACGATATTAAAAAGCAACAGGAAAAAAACATTCATATAAATTATAAATATGTAAATGAAGCAATTCTTACCTCTCTGAGAATCAAACACAAAAGTAAAATAAAGCTAAATACTTTTCATATAGAGAATTGTATTATTAATATTTGAATACAGATGTCAGGAGTAGAGCCTTCACAGTAATCTTATAAGCTTAAACAGATGACGCCAAACACATGTAAATTCATCTTTTGCACAATTCGATTGTTTTAAATTTTCAAAATTTTTAAAACGTTTATTCTATTGTTTTTATCATTCAGTTCAGTAAAAATCATATTTAAATCATTTTTTTCGTTTTGAAATCTTTTTAAATTTATTTCGTTCGTTCGTATATTTTGTAAGTATAAATCTTTTACATGTTAGAAAGTCTATTTTCAATAACTATTTGTATATACTTATTACCTGCGATTATTTATCCATAGGACGATACAATGCCTAAAAGAAAGTCTCAGTTGAATAGAAATACCTCAGCTGCTAAGCAGATGAAATTAAGACGTCTTAATGAAACTCATGACGAACGGGTAGTACGTTTTTCTAAAATTTCTTCAGCGACTTCCTCTAGACTAGCTCGAGAATCGAGGTCAGAGTGCTCTGAAAGAGTTGCCATTCAAAATATTCGAACATCGCAAATTCGTGTTAGAGAATCGAGTTCCGAACGGTCTGAAAGGCTTTCTAGATATAATGCTCACATGAAAGAAACTAGGTCTTGAGCTCTGCGACAGAATCCAGAAATCATAAATAAAGTCGGATCGGCATTCCATTATAACGCAAACTTTGAGTATTCTCAACACAGTGCAGTCCAAAGAGGAAAAATGAACCAATTGTAAAAGAAATGCAATGCAAAAAATGGGCTAATGAACCAAACGGAATGTGTTGTGCTGCCGGCAAAGTAGTTTTGCCTGAGGTTCTTGAGCCACTACAATCAATTAAAGATTTGTTCGTAGGCAATAATCCACTGTCAAAGCATTTCTTAAATAATATCAGAAAATATAATACCCTACTCCAAATGACATCCTTCGGCGCGAATGAGATTAGGGAAGGAAATTTCATGCCTACGTTTAAAGTACAAGGCCAAATATACCATATCATCGGAAGTTTACTCCCACCTATAGGCAACAGTCCTGAATATTTACAAATATATTTTCTTTCGAATGAAGACCAATTATCTGCTCGGACAAATATAGTGCCTAATCTAAAAGTGGAATTGATCGCACAACTACAAAAAACGCTACATGAACATAATCGTTAAGTTCAAAGTTTCAAGTACAACCTCGAAAGAAATCCAGGAGCAGATAACTTAAAACTCATAATACATGCAGAACGACGGCCGACAAATGAACATAGAAGGGATATTGTGTTGGACTATCGTTACGGAAAGTTATCACGTATATCAGAATTGCATCGGTCGTATGACGCTTTACAGTACCCGTTGATGTTTCCTAGAGGAGAAGATGGGTACAGCCTGAATATGCCACACACAAATTCGCCACGTAATAAAACAATTACCTGTAGGCGTTTAGGCTAATGGTGAAAAACGGTAGCTTTAATACGCTCCATTATTACAAGAATTTATTTAACCAATATTGTGTCGATATGATGGCAAAAATGATTTCGGAAAGGTTACATTACATCTGCACAAATTAAGCAAAATTAAGAGCTGAAAATTATGTTCATTTGAGAGATGCAGTGAATGAAGATCAAAACATTGACGCCAGAAATATGGGCCAATATGTCATACTGTCATACTGATCATTTTATTATTTTGCCAACCGTCTGATCCCCTTCAAGTATGGCAAACTTTTCGAGAAGACCTTTCATCATAAGGGGAGGCAACAAAGTAATGATATCACTTTACTTTGCTCAGACAGTGTTTTAAATGAGGGCATCATAAAAATTGAAAATTTATTATTTGAGCTAAGTGGGAAAAATCTGGCAGATTTTGGTCTTCCCTCGCCGAATCGGGAGGGTCAATCAATTGATCCTTTAGAAGCGACACTGAGACGCCCATACGATGTCAACCAATTGAGTGACTTCATATCAATTAATGTTACAAAATTAGTATATGACCAGCGACATGCATATGATAAAATAATAAACAGCGTAAGAAACAACGAAGGCAAAATATTGTTGATCGACGCTGCTGGTGGAACAGGGAAAACGTTCTTAATCAATTTAATTTTGGCTAAAGTTAGATCAACAGGAAAAATCGCTGTCGCAGTTGCTTCATCTGGAATAGCAGCTACACTGCTCAGCGGCGGGAAAACCGCCCATTCTACTTTTAAATTGTCTCTAAATGTTTATTTCCACCAAGAAACAGTATGTGCAATTCGCAAAAATGGGCCACTAGGAAAAGTCCTCCAAGAAGTTGCTCTAATTATGTGGGATAAGTGTACAATGAGCCATCGATCGCACATTGAAGCTGTAAACAGAACTCTGAAGGACATTAGGAATTCAGAAAAAGCAATGGGGGTGTCACCTTGGTCTATGCTGGACACTTTCACCAAACATTGCCTGTAATCCCCAAAGGAACGCGAGTGGACATTATTAAAGCGTGTTTAAAATCCTCACCTCTGTGGAGTTCAATTCAAACCGTTACATTAAAGACAAATATGAGAGCTCATTTGGGAGGTGTAGGCTATAATTTTTCGGGTCAATTATTAAAATTAGGCGATGGCAAATTACCTGAACAAAATGGACTAATTAAAATTGGCAGCGAGTTAGGAAAGACTGTAACAACTCTTAATGAGTTAATATTAAACATTTATCCTGGCATAGACAATATATTCGAAAAAGATTACACTTGGATGTGCGAAAGGGCTATCGTATCTGCAAGAAATTCTTCTGTTGACGAAATTAACGATGAAATTTTAAAAAAAGTATTTGGTGACTTCAAAATATATTCCGCGATAGACACTGTTATAAATACAGAAGACACGGTTCACTATCCACAAGAGTTTTTGAACAGTCTAAATCCTTCAGGGTTTCCACCACATTGCCTTAAAATGAAAGTTGGAATACCAATTATTTTATTGCGGAATCTGAATCCTCAAAATCTATGTAATGGGACAAGACTGCAAGTCAAATCATTGAGAAACAACGTCATCGAAGCTACCATCATCACGGGCCCAGCATCTGGACAATTGGCTCACATACCTCGCATTCCCATGATATCCAAAGATTTACCTTTTTCCTTTAAACGATTACAATTTCCTGTAAAAATTTCATTTGCAATTACAATTAATAAGTCACAAGGACAATAAACATACAAATATGTAGGAGTAGATTTGAGGAAAGAATGTTTTACTCACGGCCAATTATATGTCGGAATGTCCAGGTCGGAAAGTGCAAAAAACCAATTTATTTTAATTCCAGACACAAACGAAACTAAAAATGTAGTTTACTCTGAAGTTTTAGTAAAATAGATAGATAAATAAATAATTATAATATGTAATGTAATAACTTTTAAACCAAAAATAATTTATTATAATTAACTACATGCAATCAAATAGATGTATATATAAGTTGGTCTGAATATTTGTTCTGGCTGTCTATCTAAATAATTTTTTTTTTATACAGTTACTGATATGTAGGTTGGACACGCGTAGCGGCCACAGGCAGCTATACGAGTAGTCTTTAATAATTTAGTTTTCCGGATTCGAAAATATCTATTATGTTTTAACGTAAGCTTTTCAGTTCTTAATTTATAAGATATTATCTCTCTGAGATTTCGACCCTCAACCTCAAGGCACCAAAAAACAAAGAACAACTCCGGAGAAACAAAAAAAAAATCGCTAAAATTACAGAGCTTTTAATGCAACATGCTTTAAAATTTAATACTTCTAAAATATTTTATTAATGCAGTGTTTGATAAATTTTAATGCAGTTGATTGACGGTTCTCCTATAATTTGCTTTATATTCTAATGGAATGTTGCACTAAAATTTAATCTAATTGCTGTATTACAAATCAATGCAAATTATATCAAACTAATTTTTAATGCAAGCTTTGTATCATTTTGTAATAAAGCCTTGCACTGGACCTACATGTAATAAAATTTGCATAACATAAGCAATATTTTTTCAACTGTATGGGCTATCGAATTCGTGTGACTTTGTTGCCCAGTTCTACACAATATATGAAATCATTTAAATGACTCTTATAAGAAAACAAGGAGGATGCAAACTTACTTTTGAACAATAATAATTAAAATTATAGTAGTTTCTTTTATTCAACTTCAGCTCTGCCGTTCTAAGAAAAATAGTCGCAAACGCCAAAAATCGAAAAATGAGTTAAGGGCATATTTGGATTCTGCAAACAAATACCTATTTTTCTGCTTTTTTAAAAAACCAAATATCCTTCATTAAATGCCATAAAATCACGTTATTTAGTAGTCAAGTTTCATAGTAAGACATGGCAAACAAAAACAGAAAAATTGAAATTAGTCAAAACTACAAAAAGGCAAATGTGACTTTTTTTCTTAGCACGACAGAGCTGTAGTAGCAGTATCACTTCCTTTTTTCGTATTTTTTTTTTACTCTGCATTCTAGACAGAAGAATAACCAGGGCCAGATTTTAGTGATGGACTAAATCGGTGGATTTTTGTTAAAAACATAAGAGAAAATCAAAACACAACAAAAAAAAAACGATTTAGCACATCACTACCAGATTTAGAGTTTTTCCACCCCTAGGTCAATTGAGAATTGGGCGCCCCACCTTATTTAACTTTTCAAAACATTTCAAAAATAGATAATTATGCAACCAATTAGGAAATACTTCATTTTGTGCAACGAGTACATATCTAGAGTACAGAGCCGTAGTCATATGATATAACTTTTAGCAAGCTTGTTTTAGTGGTATACTTTTCACTATTTCCCATAGGAACTAATAGTGAAAATTCTGCTTATTAGCTTCAAGTTTTTGAATAAAAAAAGCTCAATTGCTGTAAAACTTTTTAATAAAAGTTTTCTGCAACAACTAAATATTAGAATTATGCGTTGTTAAATAAATATTAATTAATGAGATACTAAAACTGAATTATGTGTAAAATACTGTAAAATTGTAATGAAATACAAACAAATATAATAAGTGTTTGTAAGTATCATTTGTAAGTATATATATATATATATGTATATATATATATATATATATATATATATATATATATATATATATATATATATATATATATATATATATATATATATATATATATATATATATATATATATATATATATATATATATATATATATATATATATATATATATATATATATATATATATATTATATATATATATATATATATATATATATATATATATATATATATATATATATATATTATATATATATATATATATATAATATATATAGTATATATATATATATATATTATATATATATATATATATATATATATATATATATATATATATATATATATATATATATATATATATATATATATATATATATATATATATATATATATATATATATATATATATATTATATATATATATATATATATATATATATTATATATATATATATATATATATATTATATATATATATATATATATATATATATATATATATATATATATATATATATATATATATATATATATATATATATATATATATATATATATATATATATATATATATATATATATATATATATATATATATATATATATATATATATATATATATATATATATATATATATATATATATATATATATATATATATATATATATATATATATATATATATATATATATATATATATATATATATATATATATATATATATATATATATATATATATATATATATATATATATATATATATATATATATATATATATATATATATATATATATATATATATATATATATATATATATATATATATATATATATATATATATATATATATATATATATATATATATATATATATATATATATATGAAACAGGAATACCCTGTAACAAAAAAAAATCAACGAAGACAAACAAAGGAGAAAATAGTTTTAGTTTTAAAAAGTATGTCAAAGAAGAAAGACGTAAATTATTGGTTTTTTTAATAAAATGTATTTCTGCGTTATCGACTAACCGTTGACTTTTATTTTGTTTAACCTAAAATTTTAAATTACAAATCGGGTTTTAGTTCAGAAGTAGGATAAAGTACTTAAAATACGTGACAATAAAGTGCATTCGAATGAAATTAAAAAACAACAAACGGTGAACGTAAAATAAATCAAGAACGAAACGTGAATATCTGTTAATTGGTGCAGGAGAGTGAGAGAGTAATACAGTTATATATAATAACGGAACTTTGTGGTATATAAAATTGCACAGGGTGAATCCAATCAAGTTGTTATGGATTTTTCAAATCTTTCGGTTGCGCAATTACGAATCGAATGCGGTAAACGTGGGTTAAGCAATAACGGGAAGCGTAAAACGTTAGCGGAACGGTTAGAAACGTATGAAGATGAAACGTCGCGATTACAAGTGAACAATGAAAATTGTTACGAGTTGCAGCAAACTAGTGGCAATTTTACGAAATCTAAGCTTGGAAACATTAGTAGTACTCCTAGCGAAGTGAATAAACGAAATACTTGTGATGCAAACGAGCTAAATGATGTAATGTTGCATTCGAAAAATGTTATTTACGAGCGAAATTTAACGGAACTTGAACAGCGAATACATTCTTTAGAGCGAGAGAAAGTGCTTATTGAGCGTGAGCGTATGCTTAATGAGGAATTATCGGAATTGTCGCGTTACAAAGCAAACGACGATAAACATACTACATTCCCGGAGAGGGATACCAACCGTAATTCTCAAAATCAATTTAATCTTACACCCCGTGATGTGATCGATATACTCCCTGAATTTGATCCTGCAAGGGCAGCATTATTAACGTCGGAACAATTCGTTCAAAAAGTTGAATCGCTGATGAATATTTATGACATAAATGAACGAATTATTATGTTAACAATCGGGAATAAACTAAAAGGATCGGCTAAATTATGGTTTAATTCAGTTCAATGCGTGTTTATCAAGTGGAAAATATTTGCAGACGAATTGATGAAACATTTTAATTCACATATGGGCGAAGCAGAGTTACACGACAAGTTACGATCAAAAATTCGCAAACGAGACCAAACGTTGATTGAATATTATTATGAAATGTGTGCCATCGGCCAACGTAAAGTTTCAGATGAGGCTTTAATAAAGTATATAATTTTGGGGCTGAATGATTATCAGCTAAGTGCATCGTTGCGTACACAAATAGTAGCTAATGTAGATGAATTGCGTCAACGTATCGAGTGGTATTCGAGCATGCGGCAAGGAAGTGCGCAGAGTGCACGGACTACAAATGCTGAACACAATTCGGTTCGGCTGAATATACAAAGTAATATGAGTACGCCGGGAAAACCAGTTAACAAGGAAGCAACCAACGAAATTCGTCCAGCTAGGACGTATGAATGTTACAATTGTTCAAAACCAGGACATTTGTCTATAAATTGTCCTGAACCACAGAGACGAGAACGATGTAGGAAATGTTCGCGTGTTCATCCGAGGGGACAAACAGAATGTTCTACTATGACTGGCGCTCAAAAATCTTTCAATGGTAGAATAACAACCGACGATGCGTGTTCTTATATCAAAACTGTAATGTTGAACGGTAACGTGGAAGTTTTGGGATTAATTGACTGTGGAAGTCAATGCTCAATGATACGAGAAAGTAACGTGGGGCTTGGAATGGAACGAATTAAATGTAACGTGTTTGTCAAAGGATTTGCAGGTGGCGGTGTGGTTGCCAACGAGAAGATACGAGCGAGGGTTCAAATTGATGAAGTGGCCGATGAGATTGAGTTGCTTATTGTTCCTGACCAATATTTAAATACCCAATCTCTAATTGGTCAAAATTTTATTGATAAACCAACCGTAAGAATGATCAGAGAACACAATACGTTAAAATTTCAAAATCTCAACATAAGCGATACCTTGTTGATTAATCGAACTTTGGACATGGCAGAAAGATGTGATGTTTCAAGTGGCATTTCGTTAAATGGACAAAATGGAGTTATAAATGAAGTCCTATTGGCTGAAATAAATATGGATAAGTGTATGACTCCGAGTGAACGCGAATGTTTATTTAAGTTGATAGCAAAATTCGGTAATTGTTTTGCTCGAAATTTAAAGGAACTGGGGAAAACGGATGTCGAAATGGAAATTAAATTGAAAAATGATGAGCCAGTTGTCTATCGGCCGTATAGACTATCTTACCATCAACGCGAAAAAGTAAAAACAATGATAAGTGAATTGTTGGAACATAAAATAATACGTGAATCTGAATCACCTTATGCTAGTTCAGTCGTCCTAGTTAAAAAAAAGGACGGTGATGAACGAATGTGTATTGATTACCGACAATTGAATAATAAAACGATACGAGACCAGCATCCGTTACCGGTTATGGAAGATCAGCTATCACGACTCAGTGGTAGTAATTATTTCACTGTACTGGATTTAGCATCCGGTTATTATCAGATTACAATGTCAGTTGAATCAATACTTCGTACAGCTTTCGTGACACCAGATGGGCATTTCGAGTTTTTGAGGATGCCCTTTGGGCTAACAAATTCTCCGGCGGTTTGCCAAACAATGATGAACGCCATCGCTCGAGAGGTTGACGATAATATAATCGTTTATTTGGATGACATTATCATACCAAGTACGACCATCCAGGAAGGTATGGAGAAGTTGGAACAATTATTGAAAGTACTACAACAACGAGAATTAACTTTAAAATTAAAGAAGTGTCAGTTTTTCAAGGAGAAGGTTGAATTTCTTGGCCATGAAATTGATTCTCATGGTATACGACCGGGATCAAACAAAACCAATGCAATTCTAACCTTTCCAACGTCTACAGATAAGCATGAGATACGACAATTTATCGGATTAGCAAGTTACTTCAGAAAATTCGTTAAGAATTTTTCAATTATCGCTGAACCGCTAACGCGACTAACTAAAAATAATGAATCCTTTAACTGGACAAACGAGCAAACAACGTCGTTCGAGTTATTAAAAAGCAAGTTGGGAGGTCGCGATATTTTAACGTTATATAATCCGAAATTAGAACATGAGGTGTGCACCGATGCAAGTTACAAGGGCCTCGCCGGTATACTATTCCAAAGAGACGAAAAAGGTGAAACCAAACCTGGGTCATATTTTAGTCGCCGAACAACGGATAACGAATGCAAATATCATTCATATGAACTGGAGGCTTTGGCGGTCGTTGAAGCGCTTCAAAGATTCCGTATTTATTTGATCGGAAAGCCATTTACTTTGGTCACGGATTGTGCTGCGTTGACAGCTTGCGCTACGAAAAAGGATTTAATTCCAAGAATAGGAAGGTGGTGGTTGCGATTGGCTGAATATAGCTTTAATACTGTTCACCGAAGTGGACAGAAGATGCAACATGTCGACGCACTTAGCCGGAACACAATTGACGACGGAGTGGATCTTGAACCAGCAACGATTGATGTGTTCCTAGTATCACAGCAAGATGATTGGCTTGTCGGTATGCAACGCTTAGACGATGATATTAAAAAAATCATCGAAGTTATGGGTCGAAAACCAATTAATTCTGATGAACGACAGATGCATGCAGATTATACGGTATATAAAGAACAATTGTACCGAATTGTACACGGTAAACGAATGTGGGTTGTGCCCAGAACATTAAAGTGGCGTATAGCTAAAATGAATCACGACGATATGGGACACCCGGGCGTTGAAAAAACGGTTGAAGTTATTCGCAGACACTTTTGGTTCTCTCGAATAAGGGACTATATAAAGAAATATATTTCGTCGTGTCTGGAATGTGGTTATACAAAATCGAAAGGTGGAATAAAGGAAGGTGAAATGTATCCTATTGATAAGACGCCAATACCATTTCACACCATACATGTGAACCACTTGGGTCCTTTCCCGAAAACGTCCAATGGTAATGCTCATTTGATAGTTATAATAGACGCGTTTTCAAAATACGTAGTTATCAAAGCAGTAAAATCAACGAATACAGCTCCAGTTATATCGGCTATGAATGATTGGACCACTCATTTTGGAGTTCCAACGAGGTTAATTAGTGATCGTGGCACTACATTTACAGCACGGTCATTCGAAACATATTGTTCGGAAAACAATATCAAACATATTTTGAATGCTACCGCAACGCCAATAGTTAACGGCTAATGTGAAAGGTACAACAGAACTATCTTGGGAATGTTACGAGCAATGGTTGGAGAAGACGATAGGAAATGGGACACAAATATTCGAAATATACAGTGGGCATTAAATACAATGATCAATGACACAACAAAACTGTCACCTCAAAGGCTAATCTTAACATATGAACCGCGAAGTATATTAAAAAATAAATTGTTGCTGTCAATAGAAAATAATAAGTTTACCGATGATGACGTGGCAACTATTAACAAGCTAGCTTATGAGAGAACAAAAGCAGCTGGCATACGCCAGAAACAACGTTTTGATAAAGCACACTGTGCCCCTCATAAATACAACGAAGGCGATATGGTATTCGTAAAGTGGGAAGGAGGTGCCCCAAGTGGTACATCAAGAAAGTTAATTCCAAAATATCGGGGACCGTATTTAATTGATAAAGCGCTTGGTAACGATAGATATCACATTGTCGATGTTCCAAGAGCCGAACAAACTAAGCGGAAATTTGATGGGGTATGCAGTTCAGATCGATTAAAGCCTTGGTGTACGTTAGAAGATCTGGAGGAAGCAGGAAATATCGACGACATCGATGAGGACATCTCTGGTGACAGGATGGACGACTGAAACAGGAATACCCTGTAACAAAAAAAAATCAACGAAGACAAACAAAGGAGAAAATAGTTTTAGTTTTAAAAAATATGTCAAAGAAGAAAGACGTAAATTATTGGTTTTTTTAATAAAATGTATTTCTGCGTTATCGACTAACCGTTGACTTTTATTTTGTTTAACCTAAAATTTTAAATTACAAATCGGGTTTTATATATATATATATATATATATATATATATATATATATATATATATATATATATATATATATATATATATATATATATATATATATATATATATATATATATATATATATATATATATATATATATATATATATATATATATATATATATATATATATATATATATATATATATATATATATATATATATATATATATATATATTTATATATATATTTTGAAGTGTAAGTGGGCCTTGAGTGGTATAGAGGTTTGTTTAAATATAATAAAAATATAAATATATAAAATATTTGCTGTAAGTGCAGCTTGACATTTACAAATAACCAGACGATCAGCTGCTCAGGGCCGGAATCATGAAATCCGGACGGTAAATTTTAGCGGTAGTAAACAATTCTATGAAAAATTTATAATAAATTTAAAAAATGGTCAAAGTTACCCAAGTTATTTTGTATCAAATCGATCATTATGAAATATTTGTCGCATAAAAATTTGTCGATAAACCTTCACTTATTTGAAATTTCATACAAAATAACTTGGGTAACTTTGACCATTTTTTAAATTTATTATAAATTTTTCATAGAATTGTTTAATACCGCTAAAATTTACCGTACGGATTTCATGATTTCGCTCCTTGTTTTTGTAGCAAAATATTACACTATGGTTGGGCTGAAGTGGACCGTGTGACATATAACCAAAGGCGGAAATGCTCAAACAGTATGTGGTTCTGTTGTGAGTGCAGAGACCTTATGAAGGTAATGAGGGTATTCCTTAAGGTAATGAGAGACTGCAATTCTAGTGATTTTTTTGATTGATGAGATTACCTGTCTCAAACAACATCCTGGCATCATCCTCGATCGTCTACTTGAGTTGTCATCCACGACTACCACATCGTTTATGTTTTTAAGTTCTCCTGCAAGAGTAACTAAAGATTCAACTTCACGGATTATATCAGAGCACTTTGTATTTTATAGAGCCATAATCTAAAAATCTGAGCTTTTATAAAGGAATTAGAAACGATAAAAAATCAAACATTCCATAGTAAAACACACAAAACATATGGGAAATCACTTTTTTTTAATGAACGATTTTTAAATAAAAATTCACAAACTCTTTATTACGGACTATGAAATAATTAGCAGAAATGTTTGAAAGTCAACATACATGAACATCTCCCATTTTTACAACAACAACAATCTCCACTAAATTTAATGAAAGCTTGCTTACACGTTAAAAAATAAATTTAGCTACTTCAATACTCGCCAATAGATGGTAGCAAAGCTTTCCGCTGCTGTAAAAATTTTTGTTTCACAAAAAAAAAATCAAAACAATAATGAGGTTCGCAATAAGTGGTTCCGGGTACTGCGTATTTCCATATAAGGCCCATAGTTTCGTACATAGAGCGAAGGAATCACCATTTTTGCGACTTATAAAACACACAGCCCAGCGACTTGTTAAGGTTGACTCCTTTAGCGTCGTGTTTTGGCCTAATATAGCTTGCGGAATACTATAACTACCGAACAAATCGCCTATCTCTATTACATTACATCGACAAATAACAATGGTTGTATTTGCAAATTATGAAAATTCCGCAAGGTAAGGAACTTCGGCAATAATATGTATGAGTTCACGATAACCCAAAAATGGGTTTTCGAAGCAATTAATCAACCTGATATGAAAGCTGAGCAAACAACAACCAGAATTCTTGATACAACTACTATAGGTAAAAGTCAAAAATATATTCGTCTCAATAAGTCTTCATAATTAAAAGGCTAATCATTTTATTTTCTCATACTTCAGTTATTACGAAGCAATTTTAGGCTTTTACGTGTACATAGATAGGTATATGTTTTCACATAAACCATTTGCGCGGTGAGCGTGAACTCGCTCGTTAGTTTTTTTTTTACTAAAAAATAGAGGACTGACAAATACTTTCTAATTTATGGCGAATCTATTTGAAGTAATCATCTAAGATTCAATCGAGAACAAATATGAAAATGTTGTTCAATTTTACTCGAAAAATCAGAAACTTTTAAATGAGATTGAATCTATGAGTATCTTTAATATCACTTGAAAGAAACTTCCTACCTCTTTTCTTAACAAAAAATAAACCGTGCAGTACAGTTTGCTGAAAATTATATGATACATTACTATTGCCACGTCCCCCAACTTTAACAGAATTTCAGTAAAAAAGTATCAATAAGAATATTAAAACCTTCATGAACCTAACTATAACCGCATCAACAACCGAAAAGCAATAATATTGTGGGCGTATTTTGTTCTTCCGATACAAAGACTTTCCTTCCCAGAGGGAATTTGTTTCAATTACTAAAGCTTTCATAAAAAAAAATAAAAATAACCAATGCAGATTTTAAATTAAAAATTGTCTACTGGTTGTAACAATTTGAAAAACTTGATAGGATAAAAATAAAATCGACATCTTGATGGAATTTGCATATTAATTTGGATTTTATGAACAAGGTACAAGAAAAGATACAAATTTGAATGAATTGTACAAGTAATTAAATTTAAAGGGTTTGATAGAAAGCTAAATTTACTCTTAACATTGTGTATGTTCAGTCACAGAGAACGTCTACGTAGGATAACCTTTAACGTTCTAAATTCATATTTCTAAGTAAAGAGGATTAGGTCTTTCTAGTACTGAATGTTAAATTCTACTCTCGCTTTTTTTATTTATACATTTTATCATATCAAAACCATAGTACAGTTATAAAACTAAACATAAATACATAACATAAAACTAAAACTAAAAAATGCAATAGAAAATATTAGATATTACCAACTTAAAGAAACAACAAAATTTACTATTTAAAGCCAAAAAATAAAATATGCTGAAATATGTAAAAATGTGCTATCCCATAAATTCACGGCAACGACACGGAATTCGCCGTTATTTTTCTTCACCGAGAATTGAAAATCAGCCACAGTTTTTATTTCATCTTTTGAGTAGAACTTTCCATCGTTGAAAACAATAACAAACTACAAGAGCAATCCTGCAAAATATGCTGTGATATTATAAGGCATATTAAGCTCGATTGATGTGACGACAGTTACGAGATACATATTGGTAGATAAATCAAGTTAGATTGATAGATAAAATGTTAAGAACATAAAAGTGAAATATTAAAGATTAATTTATTTATACACATATCTATGTACATCGGTTCAATATTCAACATGCGTGAGATACATAATGGAAGGTACTTACGTTTATAACTTTTTAATATTAATACAGTTTAATTACAAGTATTGATATTAGTGTATAGTAGACTGAATGACACGTCAAATCTTCTGTCAAGCAGTTATAAATCATAACAAGGTGTTACGTTTACGCAACACGGCGAATAACTTTGTTCATATAACTCTTCGTAAACGTAACGTACTGTGATAATTAGACTTTCTGATTTAATGAAGCATTTTTTGCCATTTTTCTTTTCTAAAAACTAATAGTTTCAAAAGTATTTTACTTTTTATTCGAAAAAAAAACAATATTATTTTATTAACGATATTTATTAGAAGAAAAATTGATGAACACAAAAAATACATAATGGCGATCGAAAACTCAAATCTGAATGATTATCATTTCTTTATATTATTCCATTCAAATTCATAAAGGAATTTGGTGTTACGTTTACGAAACATCATCGAAGAATTTTGTTCATACAATTCTTCGTAAACGTTACGTTTCCCAGTTGTACTTTGCATGATCGACCGAAGTTTTTTGTATGAGATGGCATATAAAAACATGAGACGGATGTATAAAATTAATAAATAAAATATTCGGTTTTTTTAAATGTGTGAGAATGAATATAAATGGTTGGGCACCTGATGTCAACTAGCGGAACTAATGATCGATCTACTTATTTCATTTTTTGTTTTCCAAGTATTTTATCATTCTAGATTTTACTTTGATGTGAAGTATACGTAAGCACATGAAAATTTTTAAAGTGCAGTGTAATATAAAAATAATTCATTTAATAACTATTAATTAATATATTAAATCCAAATTATGTAAGTACCTATTTTAGTCTTAGATATTTTGAATATTTTGAATTATTCTTTAACGTGAATTAAATTAATTTTATTTTATTTATAGTGGAATTTATTAAAAAAGTTGTACGATTGAGTGCTTCAACAGCGCTAATTTAGCGATCACCGTGATCGCTCAATTTGACGTCACCGTGAGCATGACTTTACACCATATCTACCTTACCGACATAACAGTACCATCTATCAAACAATTTCTTAAACTAACCGTTTACAAATACTACTGCACTATATATTCCGTCGGTATTCGTTCTTTTTTAGACGAAATATTGTGTAAAGTGATGCTCACGGTGAGGTCAAATTGAGCGATCACGGTGATCGCTAAATTTGCGCTGTTGGATCACTCAATCGTACAACTGGGTTCCCAGTTGTACTTTGCATGATCGACCGAAGTCTTTTATATGAGATGGCATATAAAAAACATGAGACGGATGTATAAAATTATAAAATAAAATATTCGGTTTTTTTAAATGTGTGAGAATGAATATAAATGGTTGGGCACCTGATGTCAACTAGCGGAACTAATGATCGATCTACTCATTTCATTTTTTGTTTTCCAAGTATTTTATTATTCTAGATTTTACTTTGATGTGAAATATGGTATACGTAAGCACAAGAAAATTTTTAAAGTGCAGTGTAATAGAAAAATAATTCATTTAATAACTATTAATTAATATATTAAATATTAAATCCAAATTATGTAAGTACCTATTTTAGTCTTAGATATTTTGAATATTTTGAATTATTCTTTAACTTGAATTAAATTAATTTTATTTTATTTATAGTGGAATTTATTAAAAAAGTTGTACAATTGAGTGCTTCAACAGCGCTAATTTAGCGATCACCGTGATCACTCAATTTGACGTCACCGTGAGCATCACTTTACACCATATCTACCTCACCATATCTATCAAACAATTTCTTAAACAAACCGTTTACAAATACTACTGCACCATATATTCCGTCGGTATTCGTTCTTTTTTAGACGAAATATGGTGTAAAGTGATGCTCACGGTGAGGTCAAATTGAGAGATCACGGTGATCGCTAAATTTGCGCTGTTGGAGCACTCAATCGTACAACTGGGTTAGGTCTAGCAAAAACGAAACATTTACGTCGTTTCTGTACATATATTTTATTTAAGTTTGATAATGTATTAGTGCAAAGTGAAAAGTGGTACGTTTGTAGTACGCTTATGCGATGTATTTTGTGAATCCGCTTTAATTGTTTAGCGGGTTGGAATAAAATATAATGAGATTTTTGATTTCTCGAATTTCAATTTCTCATTGAATAATTTTATTCCACAAATCTCGTTCTCTTGTTTAATACTAGTTTAAATCGAATAAAATGTCAATAAACGATACTTTCTGTCGTTAATAATTTTTAGATCGGTTTGTTGTTTCTAGTAATGAACTAAATATTCAATTTTATCAAACCGAAAGTAACCTAATTATAGATTTATAGATATTTAAATTTAATTAAATATTTAAAATACGAGTAACGATTGGTTTAATATTTTGTAAACAAATACGATACAATAAACGTAATACTGGTACCGGTAACTGCAGCAAGAAAACTTTCGCCTGATGAGGCCTGATTTTAAGCAAAAACCAGACAATTAAAATCAATTAACTTAATACTTTCCATTAGTACACACATTGAACAAATTAATTCTTTCCACAAAAATATAAATAATGGAGGAAAATACACAGTTATGTCAATCTAGGATTTCCTCAGCGATCAATATTAGGAACTCATACGAAAGTGTCAAGCTAATATGTTTACAGGTTATACGCTAATTACAACTTCTGCATCAGCCCTTGTAACTAGAAGCTGTACAAAAAATAAATCAAGATTTAGAGAATTTAAGGAAAATCTGCAAATTATCGCTTAACATTTCATAAACGAAGTGCACCTAACTCTTTTTTTACACTACAGTACATGGCCATTGAATTAGCAACTTTTGATTCTCTAGAATTGCACTATTAATACAAGCAATTTCCGAGAAATTTTATCTTGCACAAGTCTAGCACCGTTTATGAAGCACAAAATTATTTACTGTTATTTCTCTTGAATTTGTTATTGAATATTTTTCTAAATTTTGTACTTCCCCGAGCGAGCGATTGATGAACATTAGGTAACGGTAGTACTTAAATAGTGTAATAAATGAGGTATCATTATTTTTGATGTGAAAACATCTTTAGCGGGGCACGGTGTCTCTGAACCAAGTTTAAATGGGTCAAAAAACCACTCTCGATTTCCCTTCGGCCATTGAAAGTTTCACCTTCGAGAAGTTCAAAAACGCAAAAATCAGCCAAATCCCCGGAGCCGTTTTCAAAAAAACACAATTTTAAGATTTTTTGCGCCAAAAATGAGAAAATTCGAATTTTTTTTTTTTTTGAATTTTAAATTTTTCTCCATATGGCTCTTTTTTTGCAAGAATGCGAACAAAAACTTCTAGGAATACAAAAAAAGCACTCGGCTTGAACTAAACTTCACTAAAAATCAAATTTTTTTTTCGTGATCGATATTGGAATTTATGCCTTGAATTGTTTGTAAAACGCCATCTACTGGAATAATAATAAGTGTTTGCCTTTTGGAAATATTAAAAAATCATATGATAAGCTTGTAAAAAATGAATCTTTATTCACAAATCGATAAAACTTCATTATGAAATCTATTACAAAAATGACCATTGAAAAAAAAAATATATCGATGGTGAGGAAAGATGTATATCGAAATCAAATGACGGAATTTATTTGAAGTTTTTATGTTTGAATTACTCAAAAACTGGAAAAAAATCATTCTTTAAACATGACGGGAGTTATATTCCCGTACAGCTCTCAGTAGTTTAGTATTATAATCTGGATGTGTGCGATTTACTTTGTAATTCACCCATGTATTTTTGAAGTCATGATGAACGAACTCCATCGCTTGTTCGCTATAGTAACCGAGTGCACAGTCCATTTTGAGTCAAAAATATGGCACGTGAAAAAAAAACGGCATGAACTTTCGGAGTGGTTGAGATTCCTAGGTCTAAATAACTTGTTTTGAATTGCGAAACTAAAACTCAAATTTTTCGTCAAGAAAAGTTGAAAAACACGAATTCACGACATTTGAAAAGTCACTAAAACATTTGACATGCTTCAAACAATGGATGGTACATTTTGCCCGAAGAATTTCCAGCAAAAGCGGAAGCCCCATGTACGAAATCTTTCGACACATTGCAGGACTTAGCCCATTCTTCGGCATCGTGCTGGAATTCTTTCAGCATGTGGTTATACAAGGTGTTTACAACTCCTGATATCAGATGAAGTTCAGGTGGAGGGATTATTTCGATGATCAGCGTGTCTGGGTTTCCTGTAAATATAGGCTCGTGGATGTTACTGTGGAAATTCTTGTAATTAGTTTTTTTACTGCCGGTATTTTTAAAGGCCTCTGAATTTTCACGGCAGGTACCAATGGTTCTGTAATTTCCGCACATACAATATTTAAATTGTCTTTCGATGCGGTACACCACGTACACGGAAAATGGCAAGAATGCGCCATAACACCAGTCATGATATTGGCTAGTTTCAGATCCGTAGCAATGATTGTGTTAATGCATTGCAAATTCAGACAAGACCAGAAAGTACGAACATTCATGTAGTTTTCTTGCGTATCAGAAATAATTCCAAGAAAGATCAATTTCCTCACACCCGAATCCTTAAATTTCCTGGCTTGTACTTCATCTTGATATTGCTGTCTCGCTTTCTTGGTATCCGAATTACCATTAGCTTCATCAAATTTGAATTGAATAGATAAAAAAAATTTCAAAAATCCGCCGCCACCGTTAAGACCGAATTTCAAATCCACTTCCTGCAATGCTCTTTTTTCTTTAATATAGTCAACCAATCCTGGCACATCATTGCAATACACAAAACATTCAGATCTTTTAATCGCCCGGGATTTTTTGGTATTCACCACTTCGCAAAATCGAGACTCGGAAAAGGAATCAAGACGATGATTTAACAAAAACAAGTCCTGTCTTAAGTTGGGTTGAAATATATTCCTTTTCCCAGCACCAACTCGCAAAGCAGCAGTCAGCGAATTTGTTTTTCATGTCGACACTCCTAAATCTGTACTGATTTTTAAAATATCGGTTGCTGCGAGTGATTGTGTTCGCGAACTGCTGGCAA
This sequence comes from Tipula vernalis, assembly GCA_958295665.1. Lineage (NCBI taxonomy): Eukaryota > Metazoa > Arthropoda > Insecta > Diptera > Tipulidae > Tipula > Tipula vernalis. Next base: position 305,242,347 of record OY282558.1, read on the forward strand.
CATTGTTTGTATTCACTAACACTGGTAGTTTTTCCCTCTTTTCTGTGATAAACACAACTGTCCTTGTTTTGTTGAGTTTTCTGGTGCAACTAAAATGTCTTTCAATATTGACGATGTCAATGGTTCCTTTTCTTTTAACGATAAATTATTTTTAATTAGGTCGATCAGAGTTGAAACGCATTTTGAAGAAGTGCAGAAATTCTTGGTATTCAGTTCTCCTCCGCATTTCTTACATTTCCTATGAACCACTTTATTTTTCATCATTTTCCCGAGAATCATGTTCCGTGATTGAGCTCGCACAAGTTTACACAAATTGCACTCATAAAGTATGTTATCCTGAGATCTGGTTGCACATGGAAGTGCCGGGAAATCAGAATAGTCCGGCAAAGACAACGTGGGTTGATCTCCGAAACCTTGTTTACTGGATTTGTAAAGAACGATTTTGCAAGTACTACAAACAGCGGATGGATATCGTCAACATATAATTTATCATTATCGTCAACATTAATATTTACCATATTTTTTATTCTACTCTTTAATATGCCTACAATATTCCACATCTTGTCCTTTTTCGTTAAACAGAACAAACAGATTACGGATCGGTTCTCTTCATGAGTTCGCGCATGCTCTTTTAACTTTCGCGGTATTTTGAATTTTTTCACACAAGCAACAAATTAATGTACACCACACAAAGAATATAGCTCGGACGACACTCCGTACCTGAACTTTATTAGTAAACGATTCGCAGCTAATTTTTTATTTTGAAATTGACTGGTCGACTACTGCCTGACACCCCCTCTAGGTTCCTGTGTATTTTTGAAACAATGATTTGAAAATACGCGCTTTACGCACACAGCCGCACCTTTAAGTGTGATCAAGCAACCAATGATTTCATTCGATTATACATGCAAAATTTTAGGCGCGATTTCAAATGTATTTTCAACTTTGGAGAAAACTTCAAAGGAATTACGGACACGTAGATTAAGGGATTCCAAAGAAAAAAAAACGGATTTTTCGAATTTTCTCATTTTTGGCGCAAAAAATCTTAAAATTGTGTTTTTTTGAAAACGGGTCCGGAGATATGGCTGATATTTGCGTTTTTGAACTTCTCGAAGGTGAAACTATCAATGGCCGAAGGGAAATCGAGAGTGGTTTTTGGCCCATTTAAACTGGTTCAGGAACACCGTGGGGTAAGTCAAAAATTGCATGTAAAAAAAGGAACGGAAAATTCGGTACGAACGAAATTGTAACTTATATGCATACGAGAAAAACGAACACAAAATTCACCGGACTTGCACACTATTACAATTCGAATTACAATTTCCGTTGGATTAAAATGGAAAGTCAAAAAAGTTATACATGTGTAGTGTAAGTGATTCAAAAAAGTGAAATGGAAATACATTAGAAACAAACAGAATTACACGCATACTTTAAGTATTAAACATTATACATCTTAGCCGGCTGTGTGAAAATGACACTCATACATTGATACCCTCTAAACAAAAAAGCGAATTCGCTTAAAGCGAAGTAGAAACGTACGGTTTACGAGACGTGTTTTCTATGAACCGCACTCACACGTCACACTACTCAAGTATATATTTTTTTATACGAATATATATTTATTCGTACTATATATCGTATTTTTTTTTTATTTAGAGTAGCCATTTTAGGTTTTCATTTGATGTGATTCATACGTATGTTTTTTCTCCTTTATCTGTTTTTTTAATTTTAAACTTATATTAAGATTAATTTATATAGTGAATTATAGTGATAGACGATTTTTTTTAATTTTTAATAGACGTTAGACGATTTTATTTTAGAAATAATTTTGAGTGGTAGACGATTTTTAAAGTGATTTATTTAGTGTTGTTGTGGCGATTAAACTTTTATTTTTTTTAAAACATAACCTTTAAATTTAGTGATTAAGTATTTTGGATACCGTGCTCCGATTATATCGAATCAAGTGGTGATTCGAGTGAAAATGATTGTGCAGCGAATTTTACAAATACGAACGTATCTGACGAGTTGGATGATTTTCAAAATTTAAACATCGCTAATGATGTTGCAAAATGGTTTGTTGATTTTAAAATCACAGAGGCCGCAGGTAATGGTTTGCTGCAAATTTTACGACAAAATCATCCAATTTGCCAAAGAACATCAGAACATTCTTCAACGAACCAACTATGGCCAATTTTAGGAAACATAGTTTCATTCAAAGAAATATTTCTAATAGGAATATTTCATGGTTACAAAAAGCCATTTTGTGCCAATGTCTTCTTAAAAGCTCTTGTTGATGAAGTTCAAGAACTGAACGACCACGGCATCACGTTTCAACAAAGAAAAATCCAGGTAGAATTGAGATCATTTATTTGCGATGCTCCAGCACGTTCACTTATTTTAGGTAAGTTAACTCCATATATAAATTTATGTAAAATTATACAAATATAATACGGGTGTGAAGTTTTCAACAAATAACAAAATGTTTAAATGTATTAGTGAATAAATGCAACAGCAGGCAAATAAATTGTTATTTCGAAATATTTGAGAAAATTAACTAAAAATAAAATTATTAAAATATAAATTTCCCAATTTAAAAGAAATATATATGTTCCTCAATTTATATTTTCAATTTACTTCGATAAATTCAATGAAATAAGATTAAAATTTAAATGGTAATTTCTGTAAAGTTCATTGTATAGAGGATTGGCCAGCTCACAGAGTTTTTACCGGGATTCGGCTTATGTGATTAACATATTAAGGGGTGTTCTTTCAAATAAAATTAGCCCCATTCCGATATGATGGATTATAGACCTTGTTATTGAGGTTGATAAATGGTAATTTTTGTATTTTATATATGGATTTAAGTGGTTTACTGTATAGAGGATTGGCCAGCTCACAGAGTTTTCACCGGGATTTGGCTTATGTGAGTAACATATTAAGGGGTGTTCTTTCAAATAAAATTAGCCCCATTCCGATATGATGGATTATAGATCTTGATATTGAGGTTGATAAATGGTAATTTTTGTATTTTTTATATGGATTTAAGTGGTTTACTGTATAGAGGATTGGCCAGCTCACAGAGTTTTCACCGGGATTTGGCTTATGTGAGTAACATATTAAGGGGTGTTCTTTCAAATATAATTAGCCCCATTCCGATATGATGGATTATAGATCTTGTTATTGAGGTTGATAAATGGTAATTTTTGCATTTTTTATATGGATTTAAGTGGTTTACTGTATAGAGGATTGGCCAGCTCACAGAGTTTTCACCGGGATTCGGCTTATGTGATTAACATATTAAGGGGTGTTCTTTCAAATAAAATTAGCCCCATTCCGATATGATGGATTATAAATCTTGATATTGAGGTTGATAAAAGGTAATTTTTGTATTTTTTATATGGATTTAAGTGGTTTACTGTATAGAGGATTGGCCAGCTCACAGAGTTTTCACCGGGATTTGGCTTATGTGAGTAACATATTAAGGGGTGTTCTTTCAAATATAATTAGCCCCATTCCGATATGATGGATTATAGATCTTGTTATTGAGGTTGATAAATGGTAATTTTTGCATTTTTTATATGGATTTAAGTGGTTTACTGTATAGAGGATTGGCCAGCTCACAGAGTTTTCACCGGGATTTGGCTTATGTGAGTAACATATTAAGGGGTGTTCTTTCAAATAAAATTAGCCCCATTCCGATATGATGGATTATAGATCTTGTTATTGAGGTTGATAAATGGTAATTTTTGTATTTTTTATATGGATTTAAGTGGTTTACTGTATAGAGGATTGGCCAAAATTGATGCTTTGGGGATCAGGCCTACATCCGATAAAATCAAACAATATAAAATCAAAATACAATCAGGCCTAAAGGACAATATACAACTTATATATAATTGTACATAACAAGTGACAGATTTTTATAGATCACAGTGTATTTGAATGTTTTAATTATACGGTGGTGTTAGTAAAATTTTTATAGTTATGTAAATTGGTATTGATAATAAAATAGATAGTTGATGTACATTTTTGCGTACAAAATTAATTTTTGTTTAAATTTCACAATTTTTTTATTAATATGATTGCGAAAGATGAGACTATAAGACAAATTTTAAATTATGAACATTTATGCATTACAAAACAATTTACAATTCATTTGTTCATTCGTATAAAATTCTATTTATCGTCGTTTTTTTCGTTCCTATATATTCCGTCCGCAGGACACTACTAATTAGCAAAACAAATACATACATATATTGTATAAAATGAAAACAAAATATTCATTGTACGAATATATCTATTCCATTTTACAATGGAATTATAATATGAATTAGTAAGAGAAAGTTTATGTTATTTTTAAATAGTAAAATAATTTTTTTTGTTTTTGTTCGAAAGAGAAAACCAAATAAAAAATATATGTTTATCCTATTTCGTTTGCCATCACCAAATAATTCTGAAATATTTTAAGATTTTTAGTTCATATACAAAAGAGGTGCATATAAGATGTTCCTCTTGATGTGTATTCTCTTTGGTATAGAGCCATAATCAAGATGACGTGTATTGTAGAAGGTTATTTAATGGTATAACTTTTCACTGATTTCCATAGGAATCCATAGTAAAAATGGTGTTTTTAGCTTCAAGTTATTCAATGAAAAAAGCAAATATATTATAAAAAGTTTATATAAAAGTTTTCTACATATCTTTAACAACAATACACAAGAAGGCTATATTGGCATTAAATAAATATTAATTGCAGAAATATTAAAATTAAATTACTTCTAAAATATATTGTATTTTTCGAACTTTCATTTTGAAAAGTACATCAAAGTTGGCTCCGTTAAAATAATACTTGCTAAATTTACCTTTAGTTTTACTAGTGTACGTCAGATGTCTAAAATGTTTACAGAAAAATACGAAAAAAAATTATTTAATCACAAAATTATCACATGTCTTAGGAATAAAAGTGATTTCCCATATATTTTGTGTATTTTACTATGAAAAGTTTGGTTTTTTCCTCATTTCTAATTCCCTTGTAAAAGCTTCGTTTTTTGAGACTATGGCTTTGTATAATCAAGGTTGTTTTGATTATAAACGAGGAAAAACCAACTTTTCAAATTAAAACACACAAAACTAATGAGAAATCAGCTTTTTTCCTAAGACATATTTTTATAGGTAAACGTTACAAATTTTTAATTATGATTTCTGAAATATTTTCATAAATGTTTGAATTTCAACTTATATGAATGTCGTTTAAGTAAATCGTTTTCATTTTCTTCTAATATTTGTATTACTTAAACGAAAATTTAAAAAACAATTCATAACCACACACAAAACATAAGGGAAATTACCTTTCTTCCTAACACAAATTTTTAAATGAAAACGTTACAAATTCTTAATTACGATTTCTGAAATACTTTCATAAATGTTTGAATTTCAATCATATGTAGTTGTTCAGTCATATATGATGTCGTTTAAGTAAATCATTTTCATTTTCTTGTAATAATTAATTTATTTAACCAAAATATAAAAAAAATTTCATAACAACAGCATTCTGGTCAAATTGAAATAAAAACTTACTACAATTCGTTTGGTCATTAAGTCAATATACATTACCTAGATGGCAGTGATGGCAGTAAAAATTTGGAAAGATCGTACCAAAAATTAACACCTGGGGCAATTTCAAGTTAAAAAATTGTAGGAAAAGCAGAACAAAAGTTGTGTTTTTTTATTCGCTTCGGATAGCTGCTATCGAGAGCCGCCAGTTTTCTACGCCTAAATTTAAATTTGACTCGCTATTTATTGATAAACTAAATTTATAATATTTGGCTCGACCTATTTATACGGAGCGCTATCGGGACCCACTTTTATATGACGGCTCTCGATAGCAGCTATCTGGAGCGAATAAAAAAACACAGCATTCACAAAATATTTATGCCCAGTTTCACAAAAAAACAGGCAATCTCCAGTTAATTAATATTTCATCTCTTTCTTCTTTTATGAAACTGTGATTTATTTCATAATACAAATTCAACGCCTGTTATTTTTTTTATTTTTTACTTGAAAATTTTAAGTGGAGAGCTAAATATTTAGCTGTCCAATTTCGTCCAGGTAAATAATTAGCTGGAGGCTAAATATGTCTCTGTAAAAAAAAATATAATCAACTTGCGTTGAATTTTTACTGTGGAACCAAATTCAATTTCATAGAAAAAGAAAGGGAGAAAATATTATTTATTACTAGAGGTTATTTTTTTGTGAAATCGGGCATAAGAACGTGGGATAATTTTGTGATTAGGTAAATAATATTTTTTCGTATTTTTCGTTAAACAATTATAGGCATCTGACGTATACTAGTAAAACTAAAGATAAATTAGCGAGAATTATTTTAATTCGTCAGAGCCAACTTTGATCTTTTTTTCAAAATGAAAGTTCGGAAAGTATATTTTAGACATAATGGAATTTTAATATTTCTGCAATTAATATTTATTTAATACCAATAAAGCCTTCATCTATGTTGTTGTTAAAGATATGTAAGAAACTTTTATATAAACGTTTTATAATATTTTAGTTTTTTTCATTCAAAAACTTGAAGCTAAAAAACACCATTTTTACTATGGATTCCTATGGCTAACAATGAAAAGTTGTACCACTAAAAAAGCTTCTCTTGTAAAAGTCATCTCTAATCAATATGAACACACCCGGTAAAACGGTAAATTACTATAATATTTCGACCAAGTAATTTACTTACGTTTTTAATTTTTTAATTTATATGATTTTAATATGTTTCGAAAATTGTAGGAGAAATGATTCTAGTTTCCAACTAATGAGCTTATGATTATGAAAAAATTAATCTTCTCATTAATCATTAATCTCATCAGGATTAATTTATCTTGCAATTTTTGGAACATACTAAAATTATTTAAATTAAAAAATGAAAAACCTATGAACCTACCTATTGTTCTCGTAAATACTAATATGCTTCTACGTGTTATTTGTAGAACACATTATAAATGGTCGCTTTTTATAAATGCATCGATTAATTAAGAAAACTTGCAAGAGAAATTAGCTGTTTTAGTATAATTCGCTAATACAAACTGTACCAGTACATTTTGTACCTATAGAATATAAATTATGGTACAATCAGAGGCCAGTCACTACAGCCTGATGGGAGGACTGATTTGTTTCATATTCTTACGCTCATAAGATCGAATCTGGATTCATTTCTCTTACAATTTTCGGCTGTTATCTGACGTAATTAATACTAAAAATACATAAATACAAAAGCATTTTTACGGTCCCAAGTGAATTTTTGCGGGAGAGCCCGAAATTAGTAGATAGGCTAATGTTACATAATAACATTCATCATCTTGGCTATTTAGTAACTACAGCGAAGCTCCATAAGTGAATTTTCGTTGTCATAGATGTATTTTACGACTTTTATTGCCTTAAGCGCTTTACCTTAGATTTACTTTAGTTTTTTCAATATAATTCCAATAATATTGCTTTGTGTTCGTTAAAATCTTCTGGTTTTTGACCAAGTGCACCATACAAGACTATTTTCAATTTAAAAAATTCAAAAAAAATTTAATTAGCTGAGAAAATGAAAATTTAATGTTGTTCGTCGGAAAAAATTGGTTAGAACCGAAAAAATTAAATTGTCATTTTCTCAGCCAATTAAAAATGTTTTTGAATTTTTAAAATTGAAACTGGTATTGTATGGTACACTCGGTCAAGACCCAGAAGATTTTAGCAAAAACAAAGCGATAATTTTGGAATTATATTTAAAAAACTAAATCCGATTTTTCTTTTCGTTTTTCAGTGGGTAAAGCGCTTTAGTGCAATTATTGCATCCAAAAAGCTAACCCATATTCGGTACTCCTCAACAAGTAATACCAGATAAGTTTTGTGGGAAGAGGTGAAACTCCGGGAGATAGTGCGGCGAAGTATTCGGAATGTATAAAACTTCAACAAGTGGAATTTTAATCTATGTATTAAGAAGAAGGGCAGCAATCTTGGTAAGATCGTGGTCACTAAGAAGGCATAATTTTTCTAAGGTGGTATATTACATGCTAAATATTTGGATACCAGATTTTTAAAGTTAAAGAGGAAAGATAGAAATGATTGTAAAAAAATGGTGGTCATAACGGAACATGACGTCGAAAAGTCATTTTACGAACAAAATTCTTGCTCTGGTTTTATTAAATTGAGTTTCTTACTTAAATAATGCAAAATGGCTAATGAACTAAGACCCACTAAGGTTAGGTTACTATAAAGAGACAAGAGCAAACCATTCAATAAGGAAAAACAACAATATACCAATGCACAAATAATTGACCACTCCTTCAGTTTGACAAAATTGTCTGTGAAATTCCTTTTTTGGTTATTAACATTTTCGTTTTTGTTGCGAATTACATACTTTTGCTTGTTCTGTTAACTCTAAATATAATTATTTGCTAAATGATCTAATCGCACCAAGTAGTAATCACGCGATCTAATAATAATCTAATGTTCTAACAGCTACATACAGAGCAATTTAATAAATAAAGCAGCCAATTCAAACTAGAACCAGTTAAATCCTTAAATTTTAATTGTTGATAATCCGATTCCAGATGGCATGAAAAATTCAATTTAGGCTTATTAAAATTTATAACAATAGAATGAGGACACAAGTTGCTTAGCAAAAGCTTATGAAAATATCAATAGTAAAAATGTAGTAAACAAAAATTTACCTTAACAAGAACGAAGTAGTTTTAACTATATCTGCATTTATGAATGAATTAAAATTAGCATAAGCCCCAAAAGCATAAAAAATTCAAATAAATTTTCATATAAAACTTAATTACATTTATACACGGAAGTGCTAGCACATTAAAGTTCTATCATTTCGTCAATATTATTAAATATCTGTTTCGTCTGTCTATCTAATACGATTTATATTAATATTTATTTAATTGATAATTATCGGTATAATTTGTGTATATTTATAGACAATTTTAATGCGGTAATTTGCATAACCAATAAAGCAATTAATAAAATTCCTACCGAAATCTGTATCAGTGTGTTCACCTAATATCTTTTTAATACGTGTACTTGTAATATTTTAACCGCATGCATTAATAATATAATTTATGCCGTCGTATACATGTATTTAGGTATATAGTACATACAGATTTTGTTTATATATGAAATATACACATACCATATATGTAAAGTATACAAAACAACATAATAATTATTACGTCTTTCGGGTTCCATCACACCACCACCCACATATATGAAATATAAAGTAATGATTTATATATATATAAGTATTATATACGTACGAGAGTACATACATAAACCCACACAACAAAATTTTCATTTCAGAATATTACATCTAATTAAATTTAAAAACAAAAATTTTACTGAACACACCAAAAAAAAATGTTTTTAAATATGTTCAGAGAATTGTCTTACCTGTCGATATGTATCCTCAATTGTCGGTATATAACTCTCACGAAACGTTCCTTTTACAAACCGTAGCACCAAGGAACTTTTACCGACCCCACCTGCCCCGAACACAACAACTCTATAGTCATTACTCTGCTCGGGCATGTTTGACAAGTAGGATTTAATTTTGACTGATTTTATTTAACCGGAGCAGCAGCGAAATAGGTCTTCAGGTATAAATAATATATTTTTATTACAAAAATATATTATTTATAAATGTAATAAAAGCTTTGCTTTATATAAAACTTGGAATTAATAAATTATTAAAGCGCTGGTTGTCTGTCTGTAAAGTATACACACAGTAATTACAATAATTAAAGTTTTAAATATTATTATTAATTTAATTTTGTGACATTTAAACTTTTTTTTTTTTGTATTTTTCAATTTGGGAAAAACTTAACAAAATGATTTTTTTAATTAATTCGATGTATTGTAGTTTTTGTTTTATATTTTATTTTTAATATTGGACGAATATTATAACAAACTTTATATTTATATTTAATATCGTATCTTTTATACTCGTTTTCCAAATATTTTAATAATGGATAATTTGTGTTATTTTTATTTAAACAATTTTTTTATTTTTTTTTTTTTTTTATTAATGAATTAAAGTTAAAGCAAAAATGTATATAACAACAACAAAACTGTATATATGTATGAAGATTTTCTTTGATTTTGACAGGTTTTATTATATATTTTCGTGCTAATGGTTGTATGTATAGAATACGTGTGTATGAAAGAGAAAATATAATTTCCTTTCTGTTGTTGTATGTGTACGACAAAAATGATAATTTTCGTTTAGCGCTTTTGTTGGGAAAATCGATAAGGAAATTTTTTTTCGCTCACATTATCGAATTTTCGTTTATCGAAAATATAATTTGAAAAAAAAAATGTTTATTAGAATAAAGAGTCAACAAGGGGAAACATAACAACGGACTAATTTACGCTCAAATCGCAAAAGTTTTATGTGACGCTTTTATGTATATAGTATGTTGGCAAATAGAACGTACATTAAATAACGCAGCCCCTATATTAAGCTTATAGTGCAAATTTGCAGAACAGTACATTTCTTGAAAATTTTTAAGAAAAGGCGGTGGTCTAATTAATAAAAAAAATAAGAAATCGTTCCTGTTGCAATTAAATATTTTCTCAAGACAGGGTCAATTGTTTCTTTCCAATTCCGACTCCATAGAAATAAAAATGCCTTGAGGTTCTGACCGATATTTAGATTTAGAAAAAAATTTGCTAAACTCGTTTGAAATAAAAGCTTTCGACATCAAACGACAACAACTATGCAACTGTTTGCTGGGTTGATTTATTTGTATTATACGTTTCGCGTAGCGTCAAGTTTACCACTTTTCCATTTATCAAAAATCAACCTTTTACAAATCAAATTGAGCCTTTAGCCAAACAAATTCAACCTTTTACAAATCAAGTTTTCACTTAAGCCAAACCATTCAGTCTATATAATCAATTAGCGTTCATTCGACTTATAGTTTCTCATTTAGTGGATCTTTTGATTGCCAGTAAACGGTAAATAAAAATGAAATTTGTAGGTTTATTTTAAAAAATTATTTTAAATTGGTTATGTTTGGTAGGGTTCTCCTAATTTTGGAAATTCGTGCTTAGATTTTATCATCGAAATGAGATGGCCGATGTTTGAGACTTTATTGGTGATTCAGTGTTACAGTTCCATTCTTATTGCATATCGCTTTGTTGATTTTAGCCTTAACTTGCTTATTAGTATTAGTAGCATGAAGTTACTTGACAAATAATTCCATATTTGCACAAATTTAGATTTTTACAATCTTTCCGATATTATTCATTAATATCTAGATTTTTCGGTATTATTGAAATTGTTCGAGATCAATCGAATGATTAAATGCCGTATTTATTTTATGCACTGTAAGGTTGCCGATTGCTTTTTGTGTTAATGGATTGTTGGTATTTTCAATTCAATAAAATTACAGATTTTATTTAATGCTACTGTTAACAAAAGAACATTTATTTTTTAAACACAATTAACAAATTAATCATTTAACACATATATTAACCGAACCGAAATTAATTCATTTAATTTTTGCTGTTTTACCGAACCGCATTGACTTTCCGACTGACTTTTTTTTACATTAAAATTTTGATTTTGATTTTGTACATTTTTTTAAAGGGTGGTTTAAAACAAAATATTGAATAAATAATTCTAATGATAGTGGGGTGAACGAAGTTAAGTGACATAATAAATATTTAAATATGATAAGTTACAGAATAAAATTAAGTTTTAAGTTTTTCAGAAAATCCTTTTCTTTCAGCTGGTTCAACATTCTCCTCTCCATTTAGGGAATCCTTAACCATTATTTCATCAACGTCATCTGCACTTGGAACCTTAATCAATTTGAAAATGGACCGTTTGTATGTTCTTTTGGAAGTTTTTATATCCACCACTCTGACGTAGCTGTCTTCTCCTGGATAACATCTTGCCACTTGAGCGATTATCCAAGCACCTGGAGGTACCCCATCTTCTTTCACAATTACCAGGTCGCCCTCTTTCAAATTTTGTTCTTGCCGTTTCCATTTGGGACGATGTTGTAAGCTGTTTAAGTATGCCTTGTGCCAATGACGCCAAAATTATTGCTTCATCTTGGTTACCTGCTGGAATCGATACAGTCTATTCATTGGGATCACTTCCAAGGATTCTTTTGAAAAGTGTGCCGGAGTCAACACCTCAAATTCTTCTGGCTGCTGACTTAAACGACACAACGGTCTTGAGTTGAGAAGTGACTCAATCTGCAAGAGAAATGTAATTAATTGTTCATAATTCAATAATTGATCTTTCAAAACTCTTTTAATATGAAACTTTATTGATCGCACGCTAGCTTCCCACATCCTCCCGCCAATATGTGGAGATAACGGAGGTATAAAATGCCAAGTTATGCCCTCACTGGATAAATACGATGATATGGGGTCAAATGACTGGAGTGGAGTGGAAATTCCCCTGCGTGAAATAAACCTTTTCAGCATTGCGATAAAATCTTCTGAAGTTAAATCGGTAACCAAATCTATTGTCAGAGCTTTCGTAGCTAAGCAAACATAAACTACGATATATGCCTTGTATGTGATCTTGCTTCTCCCTCTGCACATTTTCAAATTTACTGAACCCGCATAATCTAGCCCAGTGTGAATGAAAGGTCGAATTTGTGCTTCAACCCGAGGTTTTGGGACATTATCCATCAGTTGCTGCGCCATTTTTTGTTTATACTTAAAACATATCAGACATCGCTTAACAATCAGTTTTGCCACATTCTGACAACGAACAATCCAAAATTTGCGTCTGATGCTGGATGTTAACAATGTAGGTGCAGTGTGTAAGTATTTTTCATGATAATATAACATCAGTAGTTTAGAAAATTTATGACTTTGAGGTAGTAATAATGAATATTTTTAATCGAATGATAGCGTAGACCTTGCTAATCTTCCTCCGACTCGTAATAATTCTTCAGAATCAATGAATGGATGGAGTGACAATAGTTTACTCTTATTGTGAACTGGTTTACCTTGCTTCAAATCATTGATTTCTTGAAAATAGACTGACATCTGACATCTCTTAATACAAAATTTTTCCACTCCAATCAATTCCGATGCAGTAAATATACGCGAAAATTTATCCTTCTGTTTTTGATATTTGATAATTCGAGTCCAAGCTGCAACGAATTTGATTATACGACGAAAATTTATCACATATTTCATTAAAAAATTCATGTTTTTTTGTATTTGCAAGTAAAACCTTTACTCGTTTGCGGACCTCCTTTTCTACATTTAAATGGTTAGATGGAGCATGACTGTTTGAACATTCAGTTGAATTATTGTTAAGCCACTCCGGACCATGCCTCCATATATTTCGACCTAACAATTCTATTGCTTGAACACCACGTGAAACATAATTGGCCGGATTTTCTTGTGATTTTATGTATCGCCATCATTGTGGTGGAATTCGCGAAATAATTTCTTCAATTCGGTTAGCGACATAAGGTTTTAACTTGTAAGGTTCGTGAGCTAGCCATGACAAAACTGTTGTAGAATCACTATACGCAAACGATTCAGTGTTATCAAGTTTCAACACATCTTTTACAAAAATGAGTAACCGACTAAGTAGAACTGCCGCATTCAGTTCGAGACGAGATTGACGTTACTTTAATTTTTGAATTATCCTCATTATCAATGGATTTTAAATAAACTGGAGCACCGTAAGCCTTTTCGGAAGCATCACTAAATCCAACTAGTTGGTACTTTACTGCATCTTTGATTTTTAAGCACCGTGGTATTTTGAATTTCTCGACTTCACATAATCCCAATCTGATTTTTCAATCCATAACGCTTGTAATAAAATTTTAAATTTAATCACCACGGGTGATACCAATCTTATTGGATCGAATACCTTACTACCCGTGTCAATGGATGAATATCCGTATTGTAATGTATCAGCTGTTGCGTTCCATTGTAAACCTAATATTATGGTTATTGGATTATCTTTATCTATATCTCGAAGCACAATTTCTTGATGCTCATTAGGAATACGTGATAGCAGTTCAAGGGAATTTGATTTCCACTTCCGTAACCGAAGACCGTAAGCTACGAGAGTATTGATCAAATTTTCGTATATGTAAATTTCATCATTAATACAATCTGTTCCACTAAGCAGGTCATCTACATAAAAATGATCTTCGATTATCTTTGATATTTCCAGCTGTTTAACTTTGTAGTCAATAGCAATTTGCTTCAAAGATCTAGTTGCTTGATACCGTAAGTCACCGTTTTTAATTTATAATTCCTTTATAAATCCTTTGGAAATTTGTATCAGTTGACTGAATTAGCATTTGGCGGTACATCTTCTGGATATCCGAAGAGAATTTGATTAGATGAAGTCGCAATTTCAACAATATATCTATCATGTTGGGTTGGATGACTGGACCAACCATTAGCGTATCATTCAACTACGTTTGAACTACGCGCAGAACCATCAAAAACAACTCTGGTTTTCGTTGTTGTTGACTCTTTGGTCACCGCATGATGTGGCAAATAAAAACAAGAATTGATTTTGATATCATTTGATTTGATTTTCTCCATGTAGCCAAGAGATTCATATTCCCGCATGAATGCCACATAATCATTGTGTAACTGTTTATTACCTTTAAATCTTCGTTCCATCGCATAAAGCCGTGTAATTGATTGCTGCTGAGAATTACCCAACGTAGGAGAATCACTTTTAAATGGCAAGATTAGCACAAAACGACCAGTGTGATCATGATTATATGTCCTGAGGAAATGATTTTCGCATTCGATACCATTTGTTGACAATGTAGTTTTCCGTGGCGAAATTTCCTCAATTTCCCAGAATTTACACAATAAATTCGACAAATCTAATTGACCGGTACAACTTGTAACATTTTGATTTTTGTCAACTTCAATATTCGGTATTTGTCCGACTATTACATAGCCAAACTTTGTGTTATGTGCACAAAGTTTACAGTTGTTATCGAGGACCCTTCCATTTTGTAATAATTCAAAAAACTTTGGTGCTCCAATAATGACGTCAATTGATCCGGGAATGATGGCATTGTGGATGTCGATCTGGGTAGAATAAGTGCCGACGATTCACATATGATGGTATTATTAAACCGATTTTCCAATTGGAGGTGAACCATACCATTTGTAGTTCCAACTCCCGATGACGCTATTCCGTCTATTGGTATTCGAACAATGACTCTTTTTAATTGAAGTCGTTGGACACATGCTTCCGAAATGAAATTTTTCTGGGAACCCGAATCTAATAAAGCCCTGTACATTTGCAAGGTACCGAACCGATCTTTCACTCGGATTAGTGCAGTAGGTAGAACAGCGCTACATTGTTTGATTATTACATTCATTGGATCAGAAGACACCGCCGATAAAACAGCACCTGAAATATTTGGTTGTTGAGGGTTGAATGGCAATATTGTATTAAACGTATTGTTTGTCGATGATTCTCCTTTTTGATAAATTCTGGTTTCATTTCTTTGAACCTGGTTAGCAGTTGCAGGTAAGGCTTCATTCGCATTCTTCCGGTTTAATTCACAATCTTGTTTATTTGTAACACTGCTATAACAATTATCACTAATCGACTTAACATTTGCCACTGATGCACTAACGGCCTTACTTGAATTATTTCGATAATTATTAGAATAATGTAGAAGATTGTAATGCTTCCCATCCCGACCGTTTTTCTGACAAATGAAACAATTTCGTTGATTTTGACAGGTTCTGGCAGTGTGGCCTTATTTTAAACACCAAATGCATAAATTATTGTTGTAAACGAATTGTTTACGTTGAGCTGATGTAAGTGATTTGAATTCGAAACATTCATGAATTTTGTGAGATCCCTTACCTTTACCGCATGTATCACTTGCAGTAGAAACGTGGGTTTTGATAGAAGTCGTTGCCTGTCTAGTGTATGATGTTGACTGATTTATGGCGACCGAATTTTCAAAGGCATCACATCTACTTGCTAAAAACTGTAACAAGGTTTTCCATGATGGCAAATCTTTTGTATCAGTAAATTTCTTCGCCCAGGCATCACGAGTTTCATTATCAAGTTTCTGCAACACGATGTAAATTAAAAAATTATCTCTGCTTCCCGCATCTTCTCCAAGTGCCTGTAAATCACGAATATTTTCATCTACTGAATCAGTAATTGCCCATAATTGGATTGAATTTGGTTTCTGCATCGCCCGAACATTGCAAAATTCATGTATGTATGAATAAATAATATATCGCTGCGGATCATACCGATTCAATACCTTTTCCCATGCTTCTGAATAGTTCGCATCGGTAACCGGTGTATTTGTTAAAGTAGTAGCTGCCGCACTTTTTAATAACTTCTTTAGATGTTGTAATTTTTGTGCATCAGATAATTGTGTGTTATGAATTGCAGCCATGTACATATCTTTAAAGGTAGGCCATTCTTTATAATTGCCATAAAACGGATCTAACTTTAATTTAGGCAAATGAATATCATGTGAATGTTTGTTGAATTCCGAAACTTCTTCGATAAATAATTTTTGTTGCTCCGCAAGCGTTCCTCAAACCGTAATTTTGATTTAATATTGAAGTAGTCAGTTTCAAATTATTCTATTGATGTGTTAAACTCAGCAAAAGTTGACATTTCGTCTTCGACCTCGTGAAATTCTGACCATAGTTCGTCTAATTTTTCAATACGCGTTTGGATTTCATCGACCGTAGTTTCCTCATCTAACGCCATGTTTGAAATTCTTGTTAATGATGCCTTGACTCTCACCCGCTTATTATTTAACACTTGGTAGTTGTTAGCCATCTTATAACACTTATATCGCTTTATCACTTGTAACTGGGTTTTATTATAATACCAAGTTTCCTAGTAAAATGGTTTGGTTTAACTAAAAGCTCTTGATAATTTACATTGAGAACAAATATACTGAATTGTCCCTAAGTTCCGTTACCCTTTGTAAAGTCGAATTTCTGAGTAAAATGGTTTGGTTTAGAAAGCTTTTCTAATTGAAAGCCCCTGAAACTAAAAGTTCTTGTCATTTTTTCCAAAACATAATTTTTGCTCATAAAACATTTTAACAAAAACCTGAAATTATGAAAAAAATCACAAATGTTAAGCTCACACTCAAAAGGTCTCATTGAACACAAATATTCTAAATCTATCCTAAATACTACCTCGCTATATAATATTAAATTTTAGAGTTGAAAGAATTAGTTTGAAACCCTCTTGCAAAATTATATATCTGAGTAAAATGGTTTGGTTAAAAAGGTTAAAAAGCTTTCATAAGCTTTCATATAAAATTAAAAGTTCATGATTATTTCCCAAAAATATGAAAAAGGCTCAACGTTAAAAGTTAAAACTAATTGACAATTTTTGCAAATACATATTTTATGCTTATACAAATTTTTAACAAAACTTACGGATAATTCGATATTTGAGAACTTTCAAGAATATTCAAGATACTTTGAAAATTCGACATTTTTGAGATTATTTCGAAATTCTTGATATTTTTCAAATTATATTCGAAATTGGTGGTGCTTTATCGATATACTTAGAAATCGTCAGAGCATTGACTTGCAAGATGCATCGTGTCATCTACTCTCAAAATCAGATACTTTTAATTAATGCGAAACTAGATGATAGGAAAAAATCAGTTTTTCACTAAAAACCTTTACTTGTTCATAGGTAGTTACGCCACTGTTGTTACTTCCACAACTTCAACAGGTTATGGGCCCAAAACTCGTCTTATAACAATATTTTTTTGTTCATTGATTAACATTTTCGTTTGGATTGTACCAGTACGAGTGATTTCTTGTATTAAACTATGGCGTCCGAAAAGAAATTTGTTTGCATTTGCAAAATTAAATTCAACAAATTACTTTATTTTCCTTAAAAATTTCAAATGTGCTTGGCTCTAATGCGCGATGAGTTCTGGGATACAATTGAAAAAGATAGACTCGAAGACGTTAATGTAACGGGTTGGACTAAAAAGGATACAGAAGCATATTTTGTGATTGGACTTTGTATCAATTAAAATGAATTAGTACATATACGTAAGACAAAACCAGCCACGTTGAATACGTTTAATGAGAAATCTAATGCGACTTCGAATAAATAACAATTATATGGAAGCGCATATAACAAGCATAAACAATTCATACCAGCAGATCGCCGATTTGGGTTGACAGCCGACGATTGGAAATCGGCAACGATGTTGGGTAGCTTGCCAGAGAGTTATAATCACCTCGTAATGTCTTTGGAATCACGACCAGCAGGAGAATTGACGGCACCGAAGGTCCAGTCTACGCCAATTGATGAGCATCGCAGGTGTTTGTATAAAATACCAGAGGCAACAGAATGGTGGCGCAAGCATTGTTTATTGGAAATAAAAACTACAAGATTGCAAAGAAGAAATTCATTTATTGTTTTAAATGTAAAGGCGAATGTCACAAAGAGTATAATTGCCCAAATGGGGGTAATATATTGCTTTGAAATGGCGTATGAAATAAATTAATACAAATGGAAATTTATATATGTTAAAAAATACCGAATATGGCATAATCATTTATCCAGGTCATCCAGAATATTGTGTTCATTATTAACACTGGTATGCGGTCATAGTTATATTGATTGAAGGTGTTGATATTGTTGATTGCAATGTGAATGAGCCCTGTGGTATTTGCTTAGAAGAAAATATAACCAGAATCATGTTTGTGAAGTTTTTCCCAAAACGTTCCGAAAATTATACTCTCTAGGACCATAAGCCTAATGAAGATTCTAAGTTGGGTTAGACCATTGCCAATAACTCTTGCTATTTAAAATAAAAGTTTGGGCGATCATACTTAAAGGTTGATTTACATATGCGACGCGCGACGTGTGACGGAATCTTATAGCCAATTATAAGATTTACGTATGCGACGGGTGACAGGTGGAAATAAACGAGACGCTTTCTTGACAACAATTTACGTTTGTGACGGGTCGCGCCAGGCACACTAATTAAATATTTTTTGTGGTGTTCTGTTGCACTAAAAGGAAATGTGGCAAAACAATCATAAATTAAGAAGAAAAAAAATTTAAAGTTTTACTAATATTGGCTTTGATCAAATATGTATAAAAAATATGTATGAATAAAAATATGGTGTATTCAAAATCACCAAAGAACGGAAACTAAACGAGATGCCCATCCTGCTCACCATCGACTTCAATTTAAATAACGGAAGAATAACGAATAATTCATCCAATTCGTGAAATATGAACTTGATATAGAACACCCTCACGATCCCGTTCAATCCGCACGTAGATCATATCTTCACGAGGCACTGCCCCAACTAAAGAGCGAATACTACACGACCTACTTCGTATACCAAAAGCCATGGCTAATTATTAGAGACAGAAACACACTTGGAACATTTTTCAAAAAACAGAAAATATCTGCTTACATCAACTACTTTTTTCTTTATTTCCCCTTTCTCGCGCACAAGCAGCTACAACATTTTAACAAACGCAAAAACATATTGCCAGCATTGAACTTGGAAGGTAAAATTTTACATACATTTTGCGGTTCAGTCATAGCTTCTTTAGCCGTCCTGAATAGGGTCATGACTGATATTCGTTGATAAAAAATTATTCGATGGTCAACTGCTGTTTTACGAGTAAGGTATTTTTTTATATCTGATTTATGATAATTTATTTTGTAATAATATCATATTATTCTAGAAATGTGTTCATAGGAGAAAATTGCAAAAGGCTTCGGCAATTATTCGAAGAAGTTTAAATCTCAGACGATGCGAGTATCCTAACTACTCTAAACCTGATCTCTTTTCTGATAATGGTGAATTTCATGGAGATCCAGCGAAGATAAGTAAGTAACAGCCTAGAGACTGATGCAATCCTAGAAAATGAAGATTTGGATAATTTAGTGGAAGAAAATTGGCACGAAAATATAAAAACTATACCAGATTTTCCATTTTCAAGCAAAGATTAGTCGCAAAAGTAACGTTGATAAAAATTCAAGCCGACGAGATATTTTTATCAAATATTCACAAAGGATATACTTGGAAAATTATTAAATTCAGTTAATGTTTACAGGAAGGGAAGTCTTTCGCGTCACTTGTGAGAGCGCGACATAGCCCGAACCTCAAGAAGCGGATATGTGCTGTCTATAAAAATTTATGAATTCAAAGTTTACTACCATCAAATAGAACAGATTGTTCTGAGATTGAACAATTCCACAACAAATTGTTGATATAAAATTAAAAAAAGGGGAACTTGTGTGGGTGGTTGTTCAACTATATGTGTATCAAAATGAGCTGATAACGGGATATGTTAACAAATAGTACTGCAGATCACAGATATATTATTAGGTTCATTAGAACGTCGACTGGACGGTTACCTAAGTAGATAATGTATTACCTAAGTAGATAATGTAACGGTAATGTAATTTTAAATGAAATTGAAATTTTTGTGTTGTGGAAATCGCGAATTTAAATTCAATCTGTTATTTATTAAAATTAGTTGAAACCCACCAAGATTCCGTACTCAATTGCCTCAATGCAATGGGTATTGCGTCATGTATTCACTTATAACGCCTTTAGTCCTATTTCCGGCCGGTTTAACCACTATCAAAATATAAATTTTACAACACAACACACGTCAAATATAAAAAGAAAAAAAATCGTTACCGGTTTTGTTCCATATAATCGATTCTGTTCAGACGTTACCCAAATATAAATAAAAACGTCACAAGACGAAAATTAGGCCCGCAGGGTTACGAATGTAGTAACCAATTCCATGAGAAATGCACCATGTGCATTTTATTTTTAATCGTGATCGGATTATCATTATAAAACAATTGATAAATAATTATTATAATTAGTTCTTCCATATTCAAAGCAATTTTTAAAAATGTTTATTTTACATTTCGTGTCAAGTTGAGGCACATCTTCAGAATTGCATCTTAAGCTTGTATTCCATGAGACTAATTGACTGACAGTTAAAAAAAACGAAAAGAGAAAAACAATCTGATGCCCTTATAAGAGACAAGGACAACGTTTTTTATTTTATTTTTTATTTTACAGCAAAATTGTTTTTCTGACTGTCAGTGCTTCAGTCTGGACGGAGCCTCGCTGTGGATCATTCGAAAATGCAAAAAAAATTAAACCCAAGCAATAATACAAAATCAGAATTAACGTCAATTATCTTTTGTGACCGATATCCCACCTCCTTGTCACATAGCATTTCATTTGATTACCATAAATAATTTATCATTTGCTATATGCTAATGACAGCTGTAACAGTCCCATAATTAGAGTGATTTTCTTTTTAAATCTTTCGAGAAAACTTATGTTTCGATTCTGAAGTGCTCTTAGAATATTAATAAAAACTTAAAAACATAAATCAACTCCTATACATTAGATGTGACACCTTGCTATGAAATGTTCCATTTATATAATAACTGTCCCACATTCTCATGCCCAATAAGTGAAATGTGACTTTCTTGTTCTACCATATGTTCTTTCGTGACGAAAAGCACCACGATGTGTTCCAAGAGGTTTTACCATATTTATTATTAGTTTCAATTATTTTACGACTTCGAAAAGGCAGTTTCATTCCCGTATATTGCTTATTCTGCTCCGAATGCTGCTTCGCTGTCTAATAAAATATAGATCTTTCTATCGTTTAGCCCTTTAGCTATGCCTAACAAGCCGCAAAGTTCTATAGCGTTCATTATTGCTTGGAAGACGGTAGCATTCATGCCCAAGGACTTCGAAAAGGCAGTTTCATTCCCGTATATTGCTTATTCTGCTCCGTCTTCTATTTCAAGCCCTTCTGTAAACCAAACCGCTGAGCCTCTTTCAAACGACGGCTTACCGATACCATCTGCTTACACCATCTATCCCGCCCGATCTGGAAAAATGACGCAGAAGGATTTGTGGAAGTCCAGTTTAGTTGGCATTCACTCGGAAGGCATTTCAATGGAATGGTCTGTTTGAAACTCCTTAAATGTTCTCAGATGCCCCGCCATATTACCGGGCTTAATATTGTTTTCTGCTTGCATCTTCATGCAGATGCAACGGAGTGAATCCTAGAAGTGCTTCCATTGCAGCAATCGCGCATATTCTCATTGAGCCTGTATGTAATACCAAGGAAGGCTAAAAGCCCTGAATCTTATGCAATAAAGTTTGCGCTCTCTTCTCCTCAGTTTCGCCCCACCTTACTACCTATGCATAAATGATCATGTGCCGAATGAATGTTAGGAATGACCAGTAGATCACTTTTGTTTATAACCCCAAGGTCATCCATAGTCTCTAGCCGAGTATATAGTATTGTTTCCAATCCAGGTTTTGATCAAGGTTTACTTCTACATATTAACCTTCTTCAGAAAACTGAACCGCAATACAGTTTAACGAGGGAGCTGTGAGCGCAAGCTTTGTCTTCCTCGTAAAAGGCATACTAATCGTTTTGTTTGCATTCCTGGACACACCATTGACATACTATATTGAGTACATCATGATTATGACAGCTAAATAAAACACACAACTCCGATGAAAAAAGCATCGTCACTGTAGATCTACCAGTTTGATATTCCAACTGGCTCCGACGAAGCGGATTTCCTATAAGTGTCTCACTTCTTATTTATTGATTCAAACATTTTCTATGGTTTTCGGTAGAAACATTGTGAAATGGGCGAAACGACTCGGGCTGGTTCTCTGTAAGGCTCCGTTTTGTTATAAAACCCACATTTACTCTCCCCCAAAGTTATGGATTGTAGTTTAATTCATAGATTGTCCAAAAAATCGGGAGCTATCTGCGGAGAATTTCCTCGACACATTTCTGCAGTATGGGTGGAAAAGCATTATCTCTTCCAGTGGACTTGAAAGGTTTGAAAGAGCCCAGAGCTTGCCCTTCTTAGTGCGACATTATATTCTTCCAAGGCCAACTTTTATTCCTTCCAATCATTGGTGCATTTTAACTTATTGAACAATTTCCTCGACTTTCTTCTTAATTTTTCCAGCGCCCCGTTCCACCAAGGAACCATCTTAGTGAACTCTCTACGCTTCACAGGATAATGGTTTTCAAAAGCAGAGTGTATTGATTTGTGTAGCTGGTTTCAACTAAACTCTAACCCCACTGCGGGGTTTCCGCCGCCATATCAAATCGAATATGCATGTAATCGGACAAAAAAGCCTCTTCAGATACATGCAAGTTATTTACGGAAGGACTCAAATGCGGGCTGGCTAGTGACAAATCTAAGACCGGAATTAAATCTAGGACATCTTCCCTGACCGCATTTTTGAAAGTAGGTTTCTTCTCCCTAATGATAAGGGTTACATTGTTAGTATTCAAAAAGGTACTTAGCTCTGTTGTTAATATCACAGCTGCCCCACACCTTGTGGTGCGCGGTTGCACTGCACCTTATAAGGTAGCCGAGCCCGTTCCGTTTGCAACGGGTTATGAGGCGCTTAACTTCATCTGGAGGTGTTGTTTTTTGCTCATCAGGAAAGTAGTCGGAGGTCAATACAGCCCCTTGTTTGCCCCTTTCCCTCAGCACCACTACCATCACTGCTACCAAGTCCCTGGAGATCAATTCTGGAATGGGACTAAGGTTTATTTGCAAACTTGCCAAAATCTCCTCTCTTAGACTCCGAGTTTCGTTATCATAATCAACTTACCCATTTGTTTTGGTAATCCCTTAACTTGATTACCTTCCATGGTTCCTGAATAAGGACCATGCCAATGTGGTGGCAGATAAACCTGCAGCTAAGGATAAGTGCTGCCGCTTTAGCATAATGCAGTTTTATCTGTAAGCATTTAATTTGTGTCCTCATGAATTTACGGACTTGTACGAAGACGCAGGTTTTCCTTCCTCACTGAATCGTCTCCAGGGTGGAGCTGGACAAGACCAAACTTGTAATTGACCTTGTAGTCAACCTGTTTTAGCTTGTTCATCGTTGCATAATCCACCAAAAAGGTGCAGCAAACTGCTCCATTTTATCGCCTACATTCTGAAGGTATGCAGGCGATAAAATGGCCTTCGATCCTTCTTCCAAACCTTCCATCTCCGATTCCGCTAACAGTCTGAATTAATGTAATTCAACACCGAACTGCATAACCCAATCATCCGATGTTTCATCTGTCGGGATGTCCGTAGTGCAGAGAGGGCTGAGTCCTCGGAAACTCAACGGAACTTCCGCTGGTGTGCGTGTGTGACGCTTTAGGAGCGTCACTATCTTATTATTATTTATTTTCTCAATTTTGATTCCAAAGAGCTGCTAGGATAAGAGAGTCACCTATAGGACACACAGCTCTACGACAGGGAGGCTACAATGAAACTGGAGAGCACCTAGTATTCATGGTCCGCATACTAATGACTGTTTGTCCGCATACTAATGAGCCACTTTTCATCTATCGGCGTATGCTGTTCCACTTTTGGTTAGGATTTTTTATCTAGGTTTCCTCCATTAGTTACTTTAGCCTGTTCTAGAATGACAATCAGTTTCCGGAGGTTACCACAAGGAGGCACTTATAATTGCGAATTGTGATCAGATTTCCCCTTACACAACCGTGCACAGCAAAGGGCTGCCTGAAACATGAGCGGAACAGCACACTCTAGTGTGTACGCTACGGAAA
The DNA here is from genome assembly GCA_958295665.1 of Tipula vernalis. Taxonomy (NCBI): domain Eukaryota; kingdom Metazoa; phylum Arthropoda; class Insecta; order Diptera; family Tipulidae; genus Tipula; species Tipula vernalis. The sequence continues at coordinate 305,267,020 of OY282558.1, forward strand.
GCTTACGGAGCTGGTAGTTCCAACTAAACTTTATTCTCCCCTTCAACAGACTCGTTGATGAACTAGTTTAATACTAAGATAGATACTCTGTTTTTCCATATTTTGTTATCTCTTAAACCGCACTCCTTTAATAAACCGCATGCATTTTAGTATTCGCAATTTCCACCAAATATAATCAAAAATTATTTTGACAGTGCGTATGCGGTATTAACAGTAACGTGTATCAGTGATGGAATTTTGCGTACAATTTTATGAAGAGGAATAATTTGGTCCGGCGCGCTGTGTATGGACAACAATTGCAATTTGCAAGAATTATCTTCCGACATCGTGTAAAGCAACATTGTCAATATGGATGAAGTTGCCGTACGTTTTGGCGTCAAAATTTACCATCCCAAAAAGGAATGGCAGCCGTCAAAATTTCAACAACTGGTCATTAACAATGTAATTCCACGACAGCTCTTGCTGTGACTGCTGATAGCAAAAAATTGCCACCATTATACGTCAGAGACATTTTAATCAATATATTAGGTGGAGTGAATAGAAAGAAGTTCTGTTTTTACAAGTTTATACTTTTCAATATTTTCTTGATGGAGTAGCAGGTACTTGAAATTTAAGTGACTGGTTTTTCTTTAAGCAAACATTTGCGTTCAGTTTCCGAATGATCGGAATTATTATGAAAAATTAAAAAATACGTGAACGACTGGTGATGATAATATAGTAGATCCAACCAGAAGGAGATAGATTTTGGGATTTTTTTTGGAAAGTTCGTTGATACAGGTGGAGCGCTGGGTTCCTCTCAATTTTCAAAAAAAATTTTTTTTTTTGCTCTACTTAAGTGACCCTAACCCGAGTAACAATTTTTAGTTGAAAATTTGCTTATAAACCGTTATTCAACCCCAGCTAAAATCTGGCATAGGTTTTAAAATGTTAATTTTAAGGTTTACGCTTCTAAAACGTTGTTAGCCGTATTTGTCCGGGTTTTATTTAATCTTAGTCAATAACCAACTGTAAATGATCGGTTAAACATTTACTTCTATTTAACCAAAATAAAACCAGATTTTTTCTGTTAAAGTTAAACCAAATAATGGATGTCCCAAAATGAACTGGCATTTTAAAATTGCCGCCATTTTAAAATTGCTGCCATTTTCAAGATAATGCAATCAAAAAAAATGTATTTGCTGTCATTAGAAAAATTGAATAATTCTAGAAATGTCTGGACTGGTAATTTGCCGGAAATAGAAAGGTTGACTATTTTTAATTGATATTTGTTAAACGAGATATTTCGAAAATAAATGGCAAATCACTTACGTGTTATTTGTGGATGCGTGTGAGGACGCTTATTATGTTGAAGATTGAAATTGGAAACGTAGAGACTAAACAGCTTTACTTTTGAATTTGAAAATGGCACTTAACTCCCATTAGCAGAAAATGCGAAAGGAAATCGCGAATGAACTAAAGATTAATTCAATTAAATTTGTATAAGTACAATGAAATGCTGAAGCCTAATTTTTACAATTAAAACAGATAGCATTGAGGTTGTGCAATTGTGGAATTTATTCTGTGAAAATTGTAGATCATCGCCTAAATGTATGTCTAATTATACTATTTTAACGTTAAAAACATTATTCAAAAGTATAAATTAAGGGTAATTCTAACGAAACAAATATTTAGGGGTAAAATCTCCATTTTACCATATTTTTTAAGATGTTTTATTAATTAAAAATATTAGAAATTTTTATGCCGGTTTGTAAGTACTTTTGCGAAAATAAAAAAAATCTTTTTTCGGAAACAAATTCGAGCATTATAATTTTCGTTTATTAAAAATTTTTCGGTATCGAAAACAAAAAAACTCTTCGCTGGCAATACACATGTTCATTTTTTTTTTTTTTTTTTGTTCATCAATCTGACATTTGAATCCATTTTTTATTATCAGGTGACGTGTTAATATATGACGGCAAAAGTTTTGCGAGAAACTCGTAATAAAAAATATTGAATTTATAAAAAAAAACCTTACATAGTTTATTAATCGAAAGTGGTCGGTATGAGTTCATTTAAACGTGATAAAAAAGAGGAGGAAGATGGTAGGTTTTTATTGATAGAAGTTGCAAGTTAAAAATTTGTTATTGTCAATTTCTTGTGATGTGGATGAGTTTTGTGTGCCCCGGTTGCTGCAACCATTGTATTGATATTAATTTAATTTTTGCTTTTCATTTCAATTTTAAGGTGGAGCAAATCCATTTCAGAATATGGAGAAAACTTCTGTCCTACAGGAGACACGTACATTTAACGAAACACCTGTAAATGCCCGGAAGTGTACTCATATATTAACCAAAATCCTGTATCTAATTTATCAGGTAATGAATAAGCATTAGTTCTACTTTTTGCAAAGTGAATCTAATCATTTTTGTATTTTTTTTTTTTTTTTGTTTTGTATAAAGGGTGAACCACTGGTGGCTCGTGAGGCAACGGAATGTTTTTTCGCTATGACAAAATTATTTCAATCGAAGGACGTGGTTCTTCGGCGGATGGTGTATCTCGGTATCAAAGAGTTGAGCTCTATTGCTGAAGACGTCATTATAGTAACATCATCATTAACTAAAGATATGACAGGAAAAGAGGATATATATAGACCATCCGCTATTCGTGCTCTTTGCAGTATAATGGACACTACAATGTTACAGGGGGTCGAACGTTACATGAAACAATGCATAGTCGACAAGAATCCGGCAGTTTCTTGTGCAGCATTAGTTAGTTCACTGCATTTAACTTCGTCAGCTAGTGACGTTGTAAAAAGATGGGCGAACGAGGCTCAGGAAGCGTTGAACAGTGATAATGTAATGGTCCAGTATCATGCTTTGGGGCTATTGTATCATATCAGAAAATCTGATCGCTTGGCGGTCTCAAAACTGGTGAACAAGCTAACAAGACAAAGTCTTAAGAGTCCATATGCCGTGTGCATGTTAATTCGAATTGCTTGTAAATTAATCGAAGAAGAAGATGCGGCGGGCAATGCAAATAATGAAAATTCATTATTCGAATTTGTCGAATCATGTCTTAGACACAAAAGCGAAATGGTCATATATGAAGCGGCACATGCGATTGTTAATTTAAAGCGAACTGGTCCTCGAGAATTAGCTCCGGCTGTCAGTATTTTGCAATTATTTTGCGGTTCTTCAAAAGCAACACTACGTTTTGCTGCCGTCCGCACCATGAATAAAGTAGCAATGGCCCATCCAGCGGCCGTTACCGCTTGTAATTTAGATTTGGAAGGCTTAATTACAGATCCGAATCGCTCCGTAGCCACTCTAGCCATTACAACACTATTAAAAACTGGTGCCGAAAGTTCAGTGGAACGATTAATGAAACAAATCGCCACTTTCGTTGCAGAAATTTCAGATGAGTTTAAAGTGGTTGTGGTGCAAGCCATACGCGCCCTCTGCACAAAATTCCCCCGTAAACATTCTGTATTAATGAGCTTTTTAAGTGCCATGCTTCGTGAAGACGGTGGTCTTGAATATAAGACCTCGATTGTTGACACAATCATTACGATCGTTGAGGAGAACCTAGACGCTAAAGAAGCCGGCTTATCGCATCTTTGTGAGTTCATCGAGGATTGCGAGCACACATCGTTGGCTGTGCGAATATTGCATCTACTTGGCCGCGAAGGACCAATTTCAAAAACTCCATCACGATACATTCGATTCATATACAATCGAGTTATATTGGAAAATGCAACAGTTCGTGCGGCAGCTGTATCCGCAATGGCTCAATTTGGAGCCGCATGTCCTGATTTACTACAAAATATACTTGTGTTATTGAATCGATGTCAAATGGACACAGACGATGAGGTACGAGATCGTGCAACTTATTACTTAACCATCTTAAAGGTTGCAAATCCGGTACTAAACAAATCTTACATAACCGAAACTCAACAATTATCACTGCCACTATTAGAGCGTTCATTAAAGGAGCACTTAAATGGTACGACCACTGAAATTTTTGATATTTCAACCGTTCCAAATACGGTTCCAGTTGAGATCGAGGCAAATAATGACGCCATGATTATGACCAATGTAATACCAAAAATTCCAAAGATAACTCGTGAAGAAGCGAATGCCGAAAAATTAGCTCAAATTCCAGGTATTCAACGACTTGGTCCAATTCATAAATCTTCGAGCCCAGTACAATTGACTGAAAGTGAAACAGAATATACAGTGTCGTGCATAAAACACTGCTACACAAATCATTTAGTATTCCAATTCGATTGTGTCAATACCCTTTCTGATCAACTATTGGAAAATGTTAAAGTAGATTTAGTAATTCCAGAAGGGTACGTAATAAGAGCTGTGGTACCTTGTCCAAAATTACCATACAGTGACGTAGGCTCCACATATGTTATTGTTGAATTTCCACAAGATATTCCTAGTTCTCTTGGTGAGTAATTACTATTGATTTCGGAAGTATGAGAAATTTCAGCCAATATAAATTTTTGTTCTTATTTTACAGCTACATTTGGTGCAACCCTCAAATTTGCTGTTAAAGATTGTGACCCAGTGACTGGACTACCAGATTCCGACGATGGTTATGATGATGAATATATGTTAGAGGATATTGATGTAACAGTTGCCGATCAAGTGAAGAAGAATAAAAAGAATAATTTCGCTTTGGCTTGGGATACTGCGGATACTGAGGGTAAAATTATTACAAGATTGGTTTCGTTCATTAATATATTAACTGTCTGTTTGTTATTTTTTTGTTTAATAGAATGGATCGAAGTAGAAGACACTTATGCTCTGTCAGCCGTAAATACACTACAAGAAGCAGTTAATACAATTCTCAAGTTCTTAGGACTAGCAGCTGCAAACGTTACCGAAAAAGTACAGGAAGGAACCCATACACATGCACTTTTATGTTCAGGTAAGGCAACTTTTTTATTTGTTCGTTTATGTTTGCCAACGTCTTATGTGAATGAACTAAGAGATCAATACCAAAATAATTTTTTTGGCAAATTTCCGTACATATTTGTTTAATTTGGCATCAACAGCAGTTTTCGAGGAAATTGTTAATACACAATAGAAATGTATGTATATGTTTAGAAGATTAAATTCGTCGAAGAATTACTATGAATACGGAAACCTAGTTTGAAGTAAAACCACTGAGCTATCATTATGCTCAATGGTAAAACTGTGATGATGAGTGTGATGGTTTTCGAACTTCTAATCTAATAAGAGTTTGCTTAATGAAAGAAACGTCTATAAGGAAAATCTGTATTAATTTGAAATTAAATGAAAAGGTAATGAAGTGAAATTTTGTGTAATAGACTGTTGGTGAAAACGATGAAATTCGTCCGAAGCGACAGAAATGGAATTCTAACATACGTTTGTTGGTAAAATTGTGGAATATGGCCAACCGGCGGATTGGGACTGCCCTATTCTTTAGAATGTTGCCAATTAGAATGGAAATTGTGTATTCTTAAATCTTAACCATTTTAGAAATTCGACACGTGTGATAGAAATTGAGTTCTAAAATGACTTTCAGATGAATTTTATTGTGGGCTAACCCGAATGGAACTAAGCGAATTTTTAGTTATTTTCAATGGAAAAGCAGTTTTAAAATTATTGTTTGATAAAGATCTGGAATATGACAAAATTGGCTATTTCTTAACCGATTAGATGAAATTCGTTAATAACTTCGATGGAAATTGGGTCCTAAAAAAATTAAATTAAAATTTTTTGGGTAAAGATTGGTTATTTGAAATTACAGATGTTGGATTTAATTGAAAGAGTTTACAAGTAAACATACCTTGGAGTTGCCACATTGATTCATTTAAAAATCCATTGGGCCATACATCTTTGCGATTTAATGCATTAATTCAGTCGTGTTTGGTTTATTTGGATTGGGAGTGTTGAGTATCAGCTGGATGACTTCTGATCAGACGAAACGTATACTACATTCAGTGATAGGCATATAGTGATACAAGTAGAAGATTATATAAGTTAATGAGTATGTTGCCGCTTCATCTTGCACTAGTAATATACTAAAGAGCAATCCCAAAATTTAATAAACTACCTGAGGAAATCAAATACTCTGCTAACCTTAGAAAGTTCAATCAAAAAACATCTCTGAAGGTGAACGAAGGTTGGATTGAATTTAAGTAGAACTCCTTTTATTTTTGCTTAGTTTTCTAACAGCTTTTGGTTATAAAATAATAGCTTATATGTATGTATTATAATATATAAAGATATTTCAATCAGAACAAAATATTAACTCATTATATTAAATTTTCCTGCCTTGAGTTCGCTATTCAATATTTCTGTGGTGAAAAGGTAAAGTATCTTATCTCGATTTTATACAATTTTCAGGAGAGCAAAAAAACGGTTAAAATAAATCTGTGAAAAAATATATGACTATATAAGCTAGTTTTTCCAGGGTTTTCATAAGATGATGCAATGCATTTTTTTTTTAAGTATTAGTTACTTTAAATTTTATTAGAGTAATTAAGAAAATTAAGAAAAATGCAAACAGGTTATTTTACCTTTACAATTTTGTTAAAATAACTTATCTTATTTCACTTAAGCTATTTTACCAAATTTTTATGCATTTTCCAATAAATCTTAATAGGACATAAGTTATTGAATAAGCATATAATTTCAACAAAAATAAAAGGGAAAAATCCCTTGTTTGTAGATAAGTTGTTTTAAATATATTTTTTTTTGAAACACTGAAAATTATGTAGAAACAAGGTGTTTTACTAAAATTTTTTTGTTAACCTATATGTAACTAAAATGTTTTGCTTCCGAATTTTTTGATAACTTTATTTTAATTTTTAAATAAGATGTTTTTCCTTTTGATTTTATAGTTTTTTTTTTTCAAATAAGTTATTTGGACATAGTAATAACTCGAATTTTGTAATAGCTACAGGCAAACCGATTAGCTGTAATAATAGCTAATTTTTAATAGAATATGATTTTGTTAAAATCTCAAAAATGTCTTATCTCGAGATAAGATATTTTACCTTTTCACCACAGATTTATTGTCGATATTGGTTTTAAGTTATTAAGAATACTCCAAACTAGAGATGTGCTAAATTGACCTTTTTTGTTCCGTTTTATTTATTTTCTTATACTGTTTTTTACAAAAAAAGGTCGTTTTAGTCCACTCCTCCAAACTCGCACCACAATTTAAAAACAACGGGAAAGGTTGATTTTCGCAGTGCCAATAGATGCACTTATTGAATAGACGATGGAAAGTGAATCTTTTTAAAATAACTGTTTTAAAATATGTTTATATTTTGGCCAGTGTTTTTTAATTTAAGGGTTGCTAATTTAAACATTGAAAGTGTGTATTAAATGGTTACAAATTGATCATTCAAAATATCGTCCATCGCTAGCCATTATTTTCTCCATCTTTCTGGTAATAGGTGGATTCCACATGAAAAGAACGACACATCTTTAGGGGTTATTCACGAATCGACACATTTTTTTGTATCCTCAAAAGATTAAAAGCCCTGCTCAGACAAGCCAAGGGTCCTCGATCGAATTAGGTAGTAATCGGAAGGAGCAATAACTGGAGAATACAAGGTACACCATATAAAAGACAGCTTGCGGCACTACCAAGTATCTCGCGAGGAGGACTGGAAAGTACACACTCTCTAGTATGTATATTTTTGGTGGCACACCTTGGTGGCTTTAGGCCAGTAAATTCAATTTTGAATCAATAATTACGAAATTTTTTAAGTGAGAACGTACAGTGATTACCATAAAAAGAGTTACGGCACTCAGTTTTTCGAAATCATAGTAGTTCGTCAAAATATGTATTTTAATTATCAACACCGGGTGTTTAATTTAATAAAAATTTTATATAATTGAAATGTAATGCACTCAAACTGTAAAAATCCAGTTATAAAAATTCCGCCCAAATTATTTATTACCAAATTAGAACAAAAATGTATATATATAAATATAAATTAATATCTAAAATTCATTTCATTTTCTGTAATTGTGGCTGGCCTTCTAGGCATGGAATTTATTAATCCGGAGGCAAAACGTTATCACGATACAGTGCCTCCCACTTCTCAAAAAGTTGTCACAATAATTTGCTCCGAAGAGCTAGTGGTTCCCAATTTTCCATTATTTTAGCCCAGACATGCTCAATGGGGTTTAGGTCGGGACTATAGAGCGGCAACTTCAAGAGTTCAATTCCGGGTTGCATATCTGGATAAAGCATTCTTGCGCTCGGTAAAGTATCAGATCATCGAGAATTGTTGTGTTAAATCGGTTGGTTAAACCTTGAGTTTTTGGGTCGGCTCAATGGTCAGTTTTACTGTCACTGCCGGTCTGTGATTAGATAAATCATTTTTTTCCAGATTCTGCTAACGGTTTTATTACTAATTTCGTAATTTCGCGCAGCTTCCTTTGCTGTGGTAAGTGGGTGCCGCTGGAATCAGATAATTGTTGGAGGACCCATGTTTGGGGCACCTCTAAATTTAATTTATATGGTCATGTCCAATTTCCCAACGGTACACAGTGTAGATTTCTTTAAAAATAATCCGTGAAAGTTTGAAAATGAAAATTACCGCTATATTATTATTATTATTATTATTGGAGGGCCATGCGGGCGATCAGCCACTTCGCACTGCGACCTAAAAGATCTATTGTGCTGGACCCTGCTTAATTATCCGTCCAGTCAATATTCAGGTTCTTAATGAACCTGACAATACTGCTTCCCGGTAATTGATACGTACTATCTGGGCTTATTGCTCTCCCTCCTAGATGTTTACTACAGCATGTAGTTCCGCTAGAAAGACGGTAGCATTGGAACCCAAGGACCTCGAGAGGGTTGTCCCACTCCCGTATATTCCTACTCCTGCGCCGTATTCCGTTTGATTTTACTCTTACGAGTTGCTGGGAATTGCAAATCGCCTTTAGGTCACCCAGCTTTACTACAGGAACGCTAAATAAAACTGGAGGGTGCCTGGTATCCAGAGTCCGCATATTTTGGACTGATTAACCTATCAGCCATTCATCCATCGGCATATGCTGTTCCACCTTAGATTAGGGTGTTTTGTCAAGGTTTTCTCCAAATGGCCAAAAATGTACCAAATGGCCTTAGTTACCAGTGATTGCCACGAGGAGGCAGTACGTACACTTGCGAATTGTGAACAGGTTACCTCTTACACAATTGTACCCATCAAGCAGCTGCCTAATGACAAGACCAGAACAGCTCACGTGATGCGCACCCTACTGGAAGGTTACGGAGCTGGTAGATTAATCTACTCAACTTTGGTCCCCCCCTCCAATAGTCGCCAAACCACCTTCCGCTATATTATAAATTCGACCGATTTCCTACTTGATTTTCCAGTTTAACGTTTAAGTGTTTTCTATTATTTTCCCGCTGAATTTTTTTCAGACAAATACAAAATAGTATTCCTAATTGAAGTCTATTTTATTAGAAATATTGCGCAAGCTTAATGAGCTTTGTACCTACATACGATCAAAAAACGAAAAAAAACATTTTTAGATTTTCAAATGACACTTTTTATAGAACTGATAATACCTACTTATTTGAAAATGTTTCAAAATAAAATGCACACAATTTCATAACTAAATTAACATTGACTTTGAAAATCATAACATATTGTAAAACTAAATGTACCAAAAGATACACCTTGGTTGGATTAGGTTTAATAAAACTGATTTGTGTGAATTTTTCAAATTTGGTCGTATTACGTCAATCTCAGCCTCTAGTAGTATGTAGTACTTTTACAATGTTTTGTATTTTTTATGCTTTTTTTTAATTTTCATGGTAAATCATATAAAAAAAGGAATTTAATTGAAACATATCATCGATGACTTTCTATTAAAATACGATATTTCGATGTTCCTTAACGTGATTGTTGCCTTTTTGTCCTATTCTAATAAAAAAACATCCACGCACTTAAAAAAAACATAGAAAACTGGAAAACATAACAAATGTTCTGTCAAATTATGTCATTTGACAACGATTTTAACAGTGTTCAAGTCAGTTTATGAATATAACAGGAATAAAATTCATCTTTTGGCAAACCAACGACCACACAGGAAGCCCGCAGATCTCAATATTTATTAATTTTAAATTATATTGTACAATATATCGGGTGATTTTTTTAACCTGATACACTCAAATATCTCGGAAAATAAGCACTCTACGAAAAAAATGGTGTAGATCAAAATTTAATTATTTCGTGGGGGAAATACATTAGTGTTAGAACTAGTACCCCGCCCCTCCTCCTTGTATGTGGGGCTGGGGGTAACTTTGAAACTAAAATATGAACTAAAATATGTTTCAAAAACTCTGGGGACGTGCTTTCTTCTATCAGAATAATTTTGTGATCCTTCCCAATACTGTTTAAGACAGTAATTTGTTTATAGTGCAAACAAGCCGTATTTCTCGGTAGTTTGCGCACTTCTGTAACCTCCCTGTATTCTTAAAGGTAGGACATGTGGCTACTTTCCTTTTATCGGGCATTACTACGCTTTGTCATACTATTCGAATAAGGTTGAAAAGACAGTGATTGGATGTAATTGGACTGCATTGCAGCTGATTGAAGGAGTTACTTGATTCGCAAGTATAATTTTCAGCTTCCGTTGGTCTCAAAATCAACTAGTCCAAAACAAAATATCTGACCTCTGGTTCTAGAAACTATGACGCAATTGACTTTGGCAGTGCAATTGACTACATATTTGAGGGAGTGACAATATTCAAATACTTGGGATATCTTGTCACTTATGATAATGGTGAGGTGGAGCATATCAAATAGCATCTTGCGACTGGCAGCCGTACTTTGTATTTTCTACGTCCACTACTAAAGTCCAAAAATCTTGTAAATGCCGACAAGCTGGAGTTGAGCAAAGGTACGAAGGTTAGTAATGACAGCCGAGAGAGAGGAGTCTTGCGAGTGATATTTGATGATATTTGAGATTAGTTTTTCTGTTAAACACTGCATATTTGTTACTTTCCCTAGTCCCAATTGTTTAACCCTGTCATAAGTAGATTGTTGAGGTTAAATAACTTTTTATTGAAAATTGAAATTAAACCGGCACGCTACAATTACGATAATATGTATACATGTAATAAAAAAAAAATGACATCTGTGATATTTGATATTAAATGACATAAGTCATAACTCATCTATCTGATTGTAGTGTAAATTAACTGTAATTATGCCCAGTTACATTTGTGTTTCTCCTTTTAATTTATTGTGCAACAAAAAAAATATTTTTTGTTAATTGATGTCATCACATCACAACCAGAGTTGAATAATTGTTTGGAAATGTAATTTTTATTAATATAAAAAACAAAATTAAACAATTTTTATAACATAAAAACTTAATTGAGTAATAATTTTTTTATTTCATAAATATGACTAACGGCCTCCGCATTTAGCTTCAATATACAAACTACATATTTAATCTAAACAGTGAGAGTATTACGTATAGTGACTTGTTGTTGTCACACCCATTCGCTGTCGAATTTTATGCTGGCAATTATAATAAATATATATAATTTTATTAATATTTATTCTTTTGTAAACGATTTTACTTTCTTTGTAAACCAAAGAAAGCTTTAGAATAATAATTATTGTTCATGTATTAATTTACTATTGTTTACAAAATAATTTTTAATCTGATTTATTTATTGTTTGGGAACAGTTTCGAAATAATAGTAGGCTGATATGGGGCTGTATTCTTGAAATTCAATCGTTAAAAACCACCGGTGACTTTCTAGTAAAATACGTCATTTCAATCGAAAATTTAAATCGCTTTATGGTACACTAAAGTCCTAAAGTAGCCGATGACTTTTTCGATTGATTTCAAGAATACGACCCATGAGGCTGAATATCTATAGTATCTTATTTCTTAAACTAAACAAATAATGACGTTGGTTTGTTCACATGAACTGCTGAATGCCAGCCACCAAATAAAAATAATTCTCGACATTTTTTCACACAGATTCATTTATACATTACACATTATAGCAACCTAGCCGATACAAGGCTAAGATAATTCAAAAATATATTTGCTAAATTCAAGGAATGTTAAAACCATGTTTTCTTTTATAATGTTAACAAAAGCTCAATAATTATAATGAAATAATAATGCAAAGTAGAAGTAATTTATGTTGCAAAGTAGAAAAGAAAACCAGAAAAATCCTAAAATATATTTTAATTATATTTAACTATGTATAATGCGTAAACATCATATCGAATTATTTAACATCAATAAGCCGAAAATTTTTTACAAAGAAGTAGAATATGTACAATTGCTAAGTGGAATGTTAGCTGCAGGATTACATATAATATATTAACAGCTCTTTGAGGTATGCAGGCAATTTTTATTTTCATGCACTTATGAATAAGTATATTTTAGGTTAAAAAGTGTGATACAGGTAAAAAGCTTTATTCTGTTAAGCCTTGTTCTCATTAGTCAAGTTACTTGAATTTAAGTAACTTGAACCTACTTGACGAATATGTACGTGTTATTTTGCTTGAATTCAAATTAATTTTACTTGACTTCAAGTTTCAAGTAAAGTAGAAGGCCTTTCAACTTTTGTATTCAAGTTGAGTCGTCCGAGATGAGCTACATTATAAAATTTAGTAGTATGGAAAGCACTTTATCAAAATAGTGAAGCTTCATTTTTTGACATCCACAAAAATGAAGTGGAGTAGTGCAGAAATCATAATTTTTTTAGAAATTTACTTATCCTATAAAGTTTTGTGGAACGTCAATTTAAATTTTCCAACTCATCCGTTGACATTTTAAAGAACTACGACATTAAATTAACTTGAATATATATGAACGCAAACTGAATTTCGACTAACTTGGCTAATGAGAACGAGGATTTAGTGAATTTGGAAAAAATAAATTGTAATTTAGTTTATTTAAAAAAATGTAGTTTAAAAACTTATGATCATTCTGCACGCAGTTCCCTTAAGATTCTTTCAAAAGTTAATGACGGTATTTTCTTGTTACATCACTGATGTGCCAAATAAAAACAACGTAATTTTCGAATTGCAGCTTTGAGTAAATTAAGGTTTTGCGTTACGTTGTTCATAATTTTAATTAGAAGAGAGATTTAGAGGGAGTGTCAAAATCAGTATATGTATTGAAGCGTATATTGTTCAAAAAATCAAACGAACTTAAAACAATATATTCGGGGTTACGTTATTTTTTAGTACTACAGATTAGCACTTGAGTTTTTGTAAAACTATGGGAAGAGTAGAAATAAGCATAGGACATGTAAAAGGTTCAAATCCAGTGGTATCATAATAAGGCTGACTGATTTTTATCCAGGAATTTAGATGTCGCAGCTTGGTTTGATAAAACATGCAAAGTTCCAATTGTTGCTAAATAAACTGTTTCTTCCATTTGCCAACCTGATCCAACCCTAGTCAATAAGGTTCCCTTTCTACTTTCCTGTAATCAGGCGAAACGGGTAAATCTAAATTATAAAGCTCAAAGGGACATAACTTTAAAGAAAGAAGCGAGGCAAATTTTGGATAAAACCGGCAGTAAAATAACGTTTTAGACTTTTTCAAAGTCATCAATACCCAATAAAGCAATAGCTCAATATATGAAGTATATTCCACAAGAATATATCTCGAAAGAAACCAATAAAACACAATAAATAAACTAATTGATTTTTATTTCACATACATATGTAATACACTTTAAAAGTAATTTCGCGATTATCTTAGTAGTGTCTTGGGGAAACAGTTGACAGCTTGTACTGCCATACGGCTGAAATTTATCTTAATGTGGACCTGCAAAAATACAGGGCACTCATCTATTTTGTGCAACAAACAAATTCCCAAGACCACCGATTATACTGTCCCGTCACTATCTTTTGACACAAAGTTCCGGATTAGGATCCCATCCAGGGAGGACTGGATGATGTGTGCAGTTTTGGAACCAGGAGTTATAAACTTCTTCACTGATGGTTCAAAACGGGACAGGAACGTCGGGGCTGGGGGAGCTTCTGTTAAATCTCTCCTTCCGTCTCCCCGACTACTGGTAGCATTTTTCAAGTTGAAGTAACTGCCATAAAGGAAATCGTAGACTGGTTGAGGTATAATGTAATATCGGTTTGTGATATTCGCTTATATACGGACAGTCAGGCTGCCATTAAAGCGCTTCAATCACACCTTAAGTTGAAAGTAGTCCAGAACTATCTCTCATCTCTTAACGAGATTGGCAGATCAGTTCAACATCCACATTTTATGGGTGCCAGGACATTTCATAAGTACAGGGAATATAAACACCGATGAAATGGCTTGACGTGGTACAACGAACCACTTCTCAGAAAGCAGAAAGGATATTGAAATGCCTCTTGCAGTATGTAAACTGCTGCTTCAGGAAAAAGCTAGCAAGCTGACAAATGACAGATGGTCAAGTAACACCTCTTGCGTAATAACTCGGCAGGTCTGGCCAAAGTTGAATTTGGCGAGATCCAAACAGCTGATCTCACTTCAGCGAAGTCAGATCAGTGTGGTTGTTGGAGTGATTACGGGGCACTGTCTCATAGGGAGGCACGCGAGTAGACTTGGTGTCTTCTCACATGACTACTGAGTACTGTCGTAGTTGCGAGGACGAAGAGGAGGAAGAGACAGTACTTCATCTTCTTTCCTTCTGCCCTCGTCTGGCACGAAACAGACTAAAGTTTCTAGGGGCACCCCTCTTCAAGGGCCTGATGGACCCCTGTAGGATGGACGTCAGGAGTATCCAGCGCTTTGTTAACAGCTCAAAATGATTCCAATGAGTTGGCGGAAACAATTATTCGTGGTATGGCTACGAACCATTTTTGTATCTATGCCTGGGCCTAGTGGACCGCCACCCAAACCTAACCGAACATAACCTAGCATTTGGATTCTGTGACGACCAGTCCAAAGTTTTAATGTCATTTTGCTCTTTCCACTAGGTACAAGGGGGACTCCAATTTCCAATTTTTCTTTCTAAAGATCCAATCTTTAGTTCCACGACCAAATAGTCTCAGCGGACTTCAGTAAACCATTTTGGTATAATTTCACCTTGAATTGAGCATCCAGGTTTCTTGTGAAGAGGAAACATGGACCTTTTGTGGGTGCTTAACGGTTCGTTGAACAAATCTGTGACCTTTAGTTGTTCGGGCTTTCCGCCATTAATTGTAAACCACAAAAGATGGCTCGTCTGTAAACATCACGTTGCTCCAATCACGGTCCGTATTTACACGGAACTCATTGTAATATTGGTCTTTAGTATTCAAATGCTCAAATTGAACTGAATAAAGAAGTTAACGCGAAAAAGCACATAGAGAGAAGAGGAGAATTTTACCTGCCCCACCACGATGTAGCAGGTAAATTTCTCTTAAACAATGAATAAATTGAGGTGCTTGTAGAAAATTCTGTACACAACAGCGCTTGAAGTCATTGCACCAATCGATTGTCTCTTGTCTTGCAAGCGAATGCAACCTACTCATTAAATGGCAAATCCATAGTAAATTCTGAGTTGGTTCATTCGTAGGGTATGGATTGGGTTCGGAAACAGATAATAAAAGCGGCTACTAAGAGTTCGGCAACCTCGGACATCGTAAGTTCTTCTTTAATTCTTCCGAACTTCAACGATTTATAAGGCATATTCGGTCACGAACGGAGTATAATTTCACCTCTGGCAGGGGCGGCTCATTCCCATTTGAGTATTTTGTAGCGTATGCAGAATTATAAAAGCCGATAACTAATTCTTTGCCCTCTTTAGGCCATATAAATCGTAAACTATTGTACTACAACTTCTGACGTCTCGCATGAGCACATCCCTATGGAAGTATTCGGATGCATATGTAAATTTAGATCAACATTTTTACTGTGTACAACCAAACTACCAATTAATGTGGGCAAGTTAAGAAACAACGTCAACGTAAGGTTATTGACAGAATGATCATTATGGTCCAAACTTTTTCCTTTCCTTTTCTACCATATAATATCCCTTAATTCACTGTATGCCTTTAATTGTTTAAAAGAACATTGGTTTTGGAAGCAATTATCCTCCTTCCATTTCAAGGTTTCTGCATTTTCTTATGAGAAATTCATATTTCTAGCCATTTCTGCTTAATTTCTGAATAGTTCTTCCATGGAAAGTTTGTCGTTGTGAACAATAATTACTATGGAAGCGATTCGATGTGGTGTTATGGTAACAGCATATCAGCACTTTTAACTAGATGAGCACCAATCCGGAAAACCATAGTTACTCCTCTGATTTTATGGTAAATAAGTAAAATTGATTTCATGTTCTTTCACCCTAAACATATTTTTTGTAATACTGTAAGATTTACGTAAAGTCTCAATTGAATTCGTTGAGTGGAGTGTAAGAGGAAGACTTCCGGATGACATCATCGAAGGTCTGTTTACATAAACATAGCGTAAGAATAGGAAAGGTTTGTTAAAATTATAGACTTGACTCGGTTTCAAACGTGATTCCTTCATTACGGCATTTTTCAGTAAAGCGTATTTCATTCCAAAATAAGACATCTTGGCATATGGTACTCTACGGCTTACTTTTACTTACTTACAATAATTTCAAAATCATATGTTCACCATTCATTAATTTCAAAATCATTTTAAATGATATAAGGCCCGCCTAGTTGAAAAATTCTAACTTTAAGGAAAAGTGTCGATCTGTCGCACTACTATCTTTTTTTTCCCAATGTCATGAGCATACGGCATGTTGCAGTCAGGCATATTTTAATGTGGCATACGATAATCTACGGCATATGGTGCTTACTGTGAGTTTACGTAAATATTCTGCTGAACATTTTTCAGCAGGATGGCGCACACGAATAAGAATCCCGCAACAGGCACAATACCAAAGTGTAATGTACCTTATATCGTAGTGTACCATATACCTTAATGAAATATGTCATAATGAAACTGCCGTAGTGTATCATATGCCGTAATGTTCCTTATCCTTATTGAAACATGCCGTATTGTCATATGCAGTAATGAAAAATGTGTTAACACCAACATAATTTCTAAACTGCATCTCCGTTTTAAACTTGGTTGGTTTCCGAAAGCTGAGTAAGGTTTCAAAGATATAGTCGAAATCAACGAACCCTAGACATTAATAGTAGAATTAAAAACAAACATTTATCATGTCGATAATTTATTGGCATCGAGAAATACAAACGATACTTCAGTATAGCCATGACTTGGTGAGCATGAGCAAAATACAGTTCTGCTGAGTTAGTCATCTTTCCTGCCCTGGAAAGATTACATCTTTAGACTATTGAAAATAGTAAATGCTATTATCGTGACTAACGCGAAGCGGTATTGATTTGTCACCATTGATCAGACACCAGGTTTTCGTTTTCCTACGTTGTCTTACTGGAATTTCCATTTCATTTTTAATATGAATTTTTTTACTTACCTCCGCTAAAGATGTTTTCACTTCAAAAAAATGTATACGCCTTCTATGAACATGAACATATTTTTTCTCACTACTTTTATGACTGTCGTTTTCTCTTCGATATCCTAACGACTCTCAAAATTGGTGTTATGAATTTCTTTTATAAGCGGTTTTTGTCGTCATTTTAGTTCACGACAAATTGATGTGTCGATTCATTATTCATACGAAATTTCAAATAAACAACGACAATCGCGTCGATTGTTGGTAGACTCGTCAACCACAATAGAGGTCAATGTCTTTGGTCTGATAACAATGCATTGTTAAGTAATAAAAGTCTAGAGGAATTATAATATTTGTTGCAAAGTATTGATTTAACTAATTTCATTAAACAAGCCGACTTGCGAAACGTTCGCCAAATTATTTTGTAATGTTGTACATATGTATATGTATTCATTTTTGTTTTCTGATGTTTATTGTGTCACTTATAAATTATATGACCTTCAACAATATTAGCACCTCTAACGCCAAAGAGACCAATCGTGAATACTGATTACATTGATAAAACAAGCAATAGCAACATATCAATCCCTGCTCCAGTCATATTTGAAGTGTTTTCGAAACGGATGTGGCCCGAACGATATACGAGTATTTTGTTAAATCCCTTGTGTAAACTGTTCAATCAGTCCTTAACCATAATGTGAATTAAAAAATTACAAAAATATACATTTGAAATAGTTTTGGAAAATATATAAGTTTCAAAGGGTTTGGAAAATGAACAAAAGTTCATTGAATTCCATGGCTATTTTCTCTATTCTGGATAAAGCTGTATTGCATAAACACTACATAATTTTTCTAGTAGCTTTTCTTTCGTAAAATGTAGAACACGCATAGATCTAATTTAATTCAAATCAGGTATATTTAAAAAATTCCTATCGCGATCTAAAGCAGAAACGAATACTAAAAGACGCGTATTGATTTTCTCACTAGCAAAATACTCAATGAAAAAATTCTTTTCTTTGTCGAAAATAATCAAGTCTTTAAAAAACATTTTCGAATTTTTTTTTTTTTCCATTGAGAAATGTTTTCATTTTATTTTTCATGGAAACGGAATCAACGCACAGTACCAAAAAAGGTACTATACAGTTTTGTTTTTTCCATTTAAAAAATATAGATGGTCTAGATGTAATGAAAAAACTTTTTCCACTGAAATTTTTCTTCGAACGAGAATTGACCCCATGTGTCAATTCTCGTTCCGCGAAAAAATAAAATGGAACTAGTACTGTGTAAAAACCAAGCTCTAATGCGAATTCATTTTTTTTTTGCGGTTTGCACTCAATGAACAAATTCTTTTCAAATGAAAATATTTTGACGAAAGTAATCAAATTATCATAAAAAACACTTTCGAATTATGTTTATTTCCTCTGAGAAATGTTTTTTATTAAAATTTTATTTTTCATGGAAACAGAATCGACCTAGAATTCTGGGAAAATTATATAATTTTGTACGATTTGGTTTGAGGCTAGTTTTAAAGTATTTCGGCATTGAAGGATTTAAGGAAACCATTTTCAGCAAATTTGTTGTTTTTATTTTTTCCGCCGCTGCCATTTTTTGATTCCTTTACGCCCCTTTCTTTAGAATCTGAGTATTAAATTGTGAAATTAAATTTTTATTTTACTTGAATAACCAAAATTACATAACATTTTTTAATAAAGCCTCAACGTAAACAATTTGTGCGCTTTTGTTAACACCAAACCGATTCTGTTGTCGAGTCGCCTGTCAAAACAGCATTTCTTCCACTAAATTCTCGGCGATGATTGCCACTTCTCGCTTTTCCGTTAAGTTGCTATAAGGAATGTTGTTGAGTCGCCTGTCAAAACAGCATTTCTTCCACTAAATTCTCGGCGATGATTGCCGCTTCTCGCTTTTCCGTTAAGTTGCTATAAGGAATGGTAGTCGATGAACAAAACCGCTATATCTGTCATGGTTCTTAGTCGTCGCTCTACATTCGACGATTCGATATTATTTACTACACACAATATATTTAAATTGTTAATGCACGTAATATGGTATTTCTTCGATTTAAATTTCGAAATTAGTGGTGATGAAATGTAATCTCTGTCCCATCTAGACCCGCGCGTAGTGGCCTAAAGCTTAAATATTTTTTACTAAATAAATAAATCATTAAATATTTTAATTCGTAAACGTAAATAAACATGAATATTGTTTCTTTTATTTTTGCAGGAACATTTAGAGGTGGTGTGGAAATATTAGTACGCTCCAAATTAGCCCTTGCCGACGGTGTGACAATGCAATTAACGGTAAGGTCAACACATCCGGATGTAGCCGAAGTTGTAACGTCCGCAATTGGTTGAATATGTTAAAGTATACTGTTGTAAACTTAATAGAATTTAGCACATTTGATTTCTTTATTTACATGTAAGAAAAATTTATATTAAATGAACATCTTTTTAATTTAATTATGGAATAACATTAACAAGAAACGTAAAAAAAACGCTATTGAAATTTAATTCATTTTGTGAATCTAAACAAAACAAAAAAAAAAATTATTTTAGAATTTTAAAAGTAAAAACAAACAAAAAGCTGGTTAGGATTGTCTGTTACTACTACCTAAATCACGATGTATTATTTTTTTGTTCTGTTTACTACTATTATTATTATTAACTTTATTATTTGTCTCAAAATGAGTATAATTATTAATTAATTAATTAAATTTGTCATTCTTTATAATAAACCGATTTGTTTAATTTATATATTTTTCTCTACTCCATATTATATACCTGTTGTTTACTATTAATGGATAAAAAAATATAAAATATATAATACGATAATAAAATAATTGACTTTTTTTTACTAAACATAGTTTTTTAGGTAAATAAAATGAAAATGGTTAATAAGGTAGTAAGCCGAAACGATTAACTATGCCTTGGTTAATAAAAAAAGGATTTAGATTTAATAAAGAACAAGCAACATGAATAAAATTAACTCCAAAAACAACAATGTAAAGTTATAGTGTCAAAAATATTTTAAATAAAATTACGTAATTATTCTTATATTAATCGTGGTGTTACTTAAGTTTAAAGTGAAATTATCATATTAGTGGTTTTTCATTCAAAAGTTTATAATATGGCAAGCACTCTTTCCACCGGGTGCAAAGGCGATTCAGATGTTTATGGTCGCCATCCTCTTACAAAATCCAAACTTTATTTCCAGGTTTATTGTTGGATTTTTGCCAACCAACTTCCAAATGGTGAAGCGACCTTCTAAACCTTTCCAGGTAAGTGAACGACAATTCCACAGAAACAATACCGTCTAATCCACTTCTTCACAAAAGCCACATGTTTCGAGGTATTTCACTAGAACTAGAGCAAGAAGTTAACGCGAGAAACGTAACAGAGTGAAGAGAATAATTTTACCTGCTGCTTGTGGTGGGGATTAACAGAAAAATAAATTTAAATACATACTTTATTGTGGAACATGGTATAAGTAAACTCTTGGGAACAAATAAAACAAGCAAAACAAAAATACAATGACGGTAGAAAAAAGGAAGGAGATTGAAGAAACAGTTTTTGTTTACAATATATACTAATTAGAGACTTTGAATAAAAAAATTAATTACAAATTACCTAAAGACTAAAAATTTTATAATAATAACAAATAAAAAAAACTTTTGAGTTAAACACTTTTATTGAAAATGGACTAAAAAGTAAAAAAATAAATTTTTTGACTTAATAACCTTCATTGTTAATTGTAAAAAAAACAAATTTAAAGTTTTAAATATTGATTGAACCACCGACTTTCTTTTTTAGTAAAAAATGGTGAAGGAAAATTTCTTGTTCAAAAAAATTTATTTTTTCTCCCAACGTCTTAAAAGCCTCTTGTTTTAATACTGTTTTTTGGTATTAAAGTTGGCCTTTTTCTTACTATTTTATAAAATGTGTGTGTTGCTAAGCTACACTTTTAATCCTTGGTGTAAAAGTAGGTATTTTTAATACTATAGGAGAAAAATATTATAGTGAAGACACAATAATATGTATAATGTATATATGAAAGTATTTTTTATTTTTTTTATTTCGGAAAAACTTTTTTTATTCATTAACACAAAAAACTCAATTTACATACTCATTTAAAAAAATTATTTGTTCTGGATATTAATGTTAAAAGTACAATTTGAACAACTTTGATAAAAATTAAGCAAACCGGATTTGTCAACATTATTATCATTTGTAACCATATTGCCAACAATATTGGTAATTGGACTGGTACTGGGATCTTCGGGGGGTAATATTTCTGCAGCAAAGGTATCCTCATTTTCTACAGTATCATGAGCGGTTATATTTTCATGAGTAGTACTGTAGCTGGTACTAGTACTGTAGCTGGTACTAAGTTCATCGGGCCGTAATATTTTTATAGCAGTGTTTGTTTTATTTGTTGTGGAATCTTCTAAGTATCCCTCAGCTACAGTATTAGATTTCCAACCACCATGCCTTTTAAGGCAAGTGAGGTCACCGCCAGAATCTACAAGGAGTGTAGCTGAAGTTCGACGCAAGCAATGACCGGTATATTCACTTGCATTTTTTAAATTTAAATGCAATGCCACCTCTTTTGCAACGCTACTAATTTTGTGAATACCAACTACTACCCGATGACATACTCCACCCTGGTATTTTATAAAAAGACGTCGTTCCTCGAAATTTTCTGGGCGAAAAGCAAAGTACTTTCTGCAAATCCCCAAATAATTTTCTCCCAAAACAGTAAAGAGGCGCGATTTGTTTGTTTTGGAGTTGGGAATTTTTACCAACAAAGCTGATTGAACGTCTTCAATGTCATCTATCTTTAAATTTACTAGTTCGTCGCAACGACATGCACCCGCTACTCCCAGTATTAAAACAACCTGCTAGAAAAATACCAAAATATAAGTATAAATATTATCTTTAAGTTTTAAAGCTTACCTTCATCATTAAATATGTTTTATCGGGAGCAAAATTTAAAAACAAGTCGATTTGTGCTTTATCGAGAACCCTCGATTTTTTTGCTGTGTAACCAACATTCTGTTTTTTTTAAAATGCTCGCAATTTGGAATATTTTTCGATGTTTACGCCATTTTTATAATTTAATGTGGCCTTAACCATAGAATATTGCGCCCAAAGAGTCGAACTTTTCATCTTCGTAGACAAATTGGCAAAGTATGCCAATAGAACGCTTTCTGAATATAATCCAGATTGCACATTTTTTTCAGTACACCACTTCAAAAATCGGTTATATGCGCACTCGTAAATCTTACGTGATTTTGATGGCAATAGGTTTAATACAATTTCCTTTGCTGTTTGAACCACATCCGGAGGTAAATTTGATAAATCTTCTGATTCAAACATTTTGTTCGCAAGAAAAATATTATAATTATAGCTTGGCAGTTTGACACTTACAATAGTCAAACCAAACAAAAGTCATGATCTCCTTAGTTTCACAAAATATTTCAACAAAATTACTTTCAATTTTGAAATTTTAATTACATAATTTGTACTTACTTGTATAATTAGTTTATAATAAGCATTTCTTCGTTGAAGAAAAAATAGTATGTGTTATTCGGATTAAAAGTGACTTTGTTTGACTCGCAAATATTTGCTTTTGCTCGGCTACGCTGCGCTTCGCCTCGCATGCAAATATAATTGCTCGTCAAACAAAGTATCACTTTTAATCCTAATGACACAATGTACTATTTTAGTCTAGTCCGCTTTTAATAAAAGTGTTTAGCTTAAAAAGTTGTTTTTTATTTATTAATGTAAATTCCAAAAATTATTTAAGTTTAATTCGTTATGTAAATTCATAAAAGGTAAAGCATCGTAAAATATATATTTTTATTTATTGCGAAATTTTTACTTGCATTT
The DNA here is from genome assembly GCA_958295665.1 of Tipula vernalis. Lineage (NCBI taxonomy): Eukaryota > Metazoa > Arthropoda > Insecta > Diptera > Tipulidae > Tipula > Tipula vernalis. The sequence goes on from OY282558.1 coordinate 305,290,337, forward strand.
AATGACAAGATATATTCTAAGAAAATTGAGATGTGTTTAACACACAAATGTACTATGCAAATTTCGTTCAACGCCAGTCAGGAATAACTGGTCCGAAACTCAGACACTCATACTTAATTTTAATGTACAGAGACTCAGTTATACGGCGACCGGGCTATCATTGCATTAGGTGACTTGGTTGCACATTTGATGATATTTGTCTCGCTGAAGGCTGCCGTCCCATACAAACATAATCGCCAATATCTACTAGGGTTCGGGGTATCCCGAATTCCCGGGTAATTGCTTCGGGTATCACGAAAAAAATTCATAAGAACCTTGCAAAACCACAGCCCTCTAAATCAGCCGTTAGAAAAAATATTATGTCAGCACGTAGCAACGCGGGAAGGAAAAAATGCATAACTTATTCTAGATTGCCATACACGTTGGAATACGCTTATTTCAACAATAAACCGATTTCTAAAATTTAAATATTGTATCATTACTGCAATCGGTGAATTGAGCATCGCAAAAATTATCGGCAATTATCTAGAATTATTAAATAAATCTCACTTATTCTTGAACCGCTTATAGCGCTACATAAGAACTAAGCAAAGAAAGGCGGCACTAATAACAACTGAAGACACTGTTTAAAGGAGATTAATATAGTGGACCCCCGCTTTACGATGGTAATTCGATCCACTAACTTCATCATGGCTAAAATAGAGAAGGAGTAAAGGTGGATTTATATTATCAGTTCCTTTCAGTTCCTACTCGTATCGTGTCATACATCATCAATTTATACTATCCGTACTTTTCAATTCAGGCATTTTCTTCGTATCTTTTGGTTACGTATAGAGTAAAGATAACACACAAAAATACAAAAATGTTTTAGTAGCAATTTACAATTTTTGTTTGTTTCGTTATTCTTTCGTATTTTTTCGCCTACAAATATTAGACAAAACATTCTTTTCAACAATATGTGTCTGTGTCGGTACGAGTAGGAACGGATAGGAAAGGATAATATAAATACTCCTATAGAAAATATATGTAACAATGTTTTTTTTGTCTGACACGATACGAGTAGGAACTGAAAGGAACTGATAATATAAATCGACCTTAATAAATAACAAAAAAATTAAATTTGTATGTATGTACATATTGTATATACATATTATATATGTATTATGTATGTACATACATGTAGGATCGCTATACTTGGTTTTGTTATATTCAAACTGATCACAATATAAAAACACGTTTATACCGAAAATTATCTCTTTATTTTTAATTCTTCTCACTTCAACGTTTTTCTTTCGACTCTCTTTTGTTCTCCTTTTTATATGGCATCTCTGTTTTTCGCAGTGGCGGCGTAATTTAGTATGGGTTAAACGCGACAGTGGCATTACTTACCCCACACTCGGCCATCCTTCAAAATCTTCCGTCCCGGAAGATTCGGTACCTCCACTATCATACGATACCCAAGGCTTCATTAAATCGGCAGATGCCAAAGTTTTTATTGGTCCTTCGCCATCGCCTACCTTCCTACCATCGTATCTATCGTTCCCACCAAGGGCTGTTACTTCGTTTGGTCCCAAATACTTCGCTCGAATTTTCAATCCTGTCCCAAACTGCGAACGACTTATTGCTACTAAATCACCTATATTATACTGTGTAGCCATCTTCCTTTTCTGGTTAAAAGATTTTCTATTCTCGTCCTGTAGATTTTTTATGTGCTGCCTAGCGTTTTCACGTAACTCTACCCTCTTGCCACTGAACTCATTAATCAGCTATTCCTCGATTATTTTGGTCAAATCATAATTTTCTGACCTAAACATATCAACTCCAAACATAAGCTTAAAAGGTGTGTTGTTGGTACTTCGGCTAACTGTGGAATTTATCTGCTTCTGTAGAGTTGTGATTTGCTTACACCATTTTAAAGGTTCCGCCAAAGACAATTTGGTCAAGATTGGTATAATTATTCCATTAATACGCTCGACCTGTCCATTTCCCCTGGGAACACCTGTTGTGATTTTTACATGCTGTATCTTTTGTTGAGTGCAATACTCCTCAAAATTATGCGAGGTAAAAGCCGTTCCCGTATCCGAAATAATTCTTTTTGGATTTCCAAATATGGCTTGTTGCTGATCAAGTTTTTTTAACACTTCTTCTGTTGACGTCGTTTTAACTGGATATATCCACGTGAACTTTGCAAATCCATCAACAACGACAAACAAATATTTGTAATTCTTTGCGGTGGATGGTATGTGTGAAGTGGAACATCAAATTTCTCGATGGGATTAAGGTAACCTTCCTGTTTTCCGTATTTTTTTGTTGCTAATATGCAATGTACACAATTAGAAATTGTTTCATTGATTCTCTTACTCAACTTTGGTATGCCATAGTCCTGCTTCGCTACAGCTTCCACTTTCCGTCTACTGATATGCCCGTTTTCATGAATGTTTTTTAGTATTTCATGTTGCATAATTCTAAGCACTGTGACTATATGACTTCCGTTGACAAATTTAAACACGATCCCGTGTCTGGGTGTTTTTGTAGAAGTACACCTCCATATCCTCCTTTGCTTGCATCCGAATGCAATTCAGTTTCCAGTTTTGGGTTGTACATCTTTCAAATTTGTTCTTCACTTAACCTTACTTCAATGTTTCAAACGCCTGCTTTTGACAGGTACGAAATTCAAATTTAGTATGCTTTCGGGTTAAATCACTTAAAGGCTTCGCGATAGCAGAAAAGTTTCCTATAAACTTTCTGAAATATCCAGCTAAACCGAGAAAACTTTGAACTTGTTTGCACGTTTTTGGTTCTGGAAAATTTCTAATGCTTTTGGTTTTTTCAACTGACGACTTGTTTGATCCATTTGAAATGATATGGCCCAAGAAATCAATCGAAGATCGAACAAATTTTGATTTTCCAAAATTTATTTCTAAGCCATTGTCTTCTGCATTCTTAAATATTATTTCTAATTTTTTTAAATTTTCAGCTTCACTGTTAGCCACAACCATGATATGGATATCATCCGTATATAGAAGCATAATCTTATCCCTTATCAATGGTTGAAATATTGTGTTTATGTACCTTTGGAAAACTGACGGAGCATTACAGAGCCCAAAAGGTATTTTTAAAAATTCATAATACCCGTCCGGCGTAACAAATGCTGTATATTTTTGGCTACTATTCTTAACATCTATGTACATGAAAAAATCCATTTTTTAAGTCTAATGTAGAAAATATCTTCGCGTCGTATAGATTTTCAATTATATCCTCTATTAACGGCAATGGATATCTATCTTTAATTATTTTTGAATTAATCTTCCGGTAATCGATGCATATCCATCGCGTAAACCTATCTATTATTGTTAAACAATGCTGATTATTTTCTGACGGAGGCAATGGTCCAATCAAATCGATATTTATGTGTTGAAAATGTTCGGTTGGAGTCACGTATGAAGAAATTTCTGTTTTATTATGACGATGAATTTTTGTTCGTTGACACTGAAGACGTCCCTCTAACATGCTCAGCAGTGATGAAAGGTCGGATTATTTGCTATGTCACGGTAGATCTGCGAGATGAGTCTGGTATTGTGACCAAACTGAGTGACATTGTTATCCCCATTGCTGTGCCATTAATAATTGATTTGATTTTGCCATCAACACTTTGTGACTTTGCTAAACTTTCGAAGTCGATCTCATTTTCAGCAATTACATTTATTCTGGATAAGAAATCTGTGACGCTGTTGTTTAACCCAACAATATACCGTAAGTCCGTCGTGAACTGGCTAATACAGTCCAAATACCGAACTTGATGTGGTGGTGATTTGTCGCTTTGAAAATGCAAAAATCAACGGCTTGTGATCCGTGTAAATGCAACATTGACGACCTTCCAGCATATGTCGGAAAAGGACTACCGCTCGATACATAGCTTCCAGTTCGCGATCATATGTACTATAACGTTATTTTGTTGGTGGAAGAGCTTTAGAAAAGAACCCCAGAGGCTCTGGCTTACCACTTTTATTTACTTGATGAATCACCGCTCCTATAGCTACATCTGACGCATCTACGACTAGTTGAAATTCATCAGTTTTTGTTGGGTGTGTTAAGATGGTAGCGTTGATCAAGTCCTCCTTACACCGTTGGAATGCCAAACTGTATTCCTCAGTCCACCCAGTCGGTGTTTGGTCGCCGTTCATGTTTCCCTTCACTATATTTTGGAGGATCATCTGATTCTCTACTGTTGACAATTTCGAATTGCTTCGACCTTTTCTGGCAACGGTGCTATTTCCCTTTCTGTGACGAGGTGGCCCAGGAAATGTAATTCCCTTTTGTCGAAATTACATTTCGCAACATTGATGCTAAGTTGAAATTCTCCAAGGCGTTGAAACATAATTTGTAAGTTCTGTTTGTGCTTGTCTAAAGATGTTGACAGTATACCTTATTTATCAATAACGTTGTTGCGTCTGGGCAGCGTTTCGTAAACCAAATGGCATGTACGCGAACTCAAAGAGGCCAAACGGTGTTGTTATTGCCGTCATTGGTATGTCAGCAGGCTCGACCGGAACTTGGTGAAATGCTCTTTGCAAATCAATAGTTGAAAAAATCGTTTTACCGTGCAAAAAACTTCCAAAGTCCTGAATAAACGGTATGGGATACCTGTCAGGTGTGTTGATTAAATTAAGTTTTCGGTAGTCGCCGCATGGGCGCCAATCTCCGTTCTATTTTCAGACTATATGAAGTGGTGAGGCCCAATTACTGCTTGACGGCCTGCAAATGCCTTGCTTCATCATATATTCAAATTCGGCTTTTGCTGCCTCTAATTTATCTGGTGAAAGTCTTCTCTTATATTATATGGTATTTCTCTTCGCTGGCTTTCGGTTATCGTGCAACAATGTAATGTCTTGATATTGTTGAAGAATATCTGGGATCGTTCACGCTAAATGTCCGGATACCGAATGTTTTATCAGATGGAGTGAAGCCCTCAATAGACAACTTTGTTACACCATCTATTAACTTTTTACCACTCATGTCGATCAATAAGTTATAACGTGTGATGAAATACCGATGGCCGAAGAACGAAGTTTAGCAATAATCTTTTTTCCCCATACGTATTAATTTGGGAACCATTTGCAGCATACAAAAATTTGGAGAATTCGGGCGCATCTTTTCTTTTCCGTTAGGAGGCATAAAGGACACATCGGCGCCAGTATCAATCCAAAATCTTACATTTGTCGAATGATCGGAAACGTACAGTCGATTTAAAAACGTTTGTTCAACCACTTGCGCCTCCCCAAGTGATTTATTAACTAGTTCTTTTGACTCTTCGATATTACATGGTGGACGACATTTTCTGGTTGAAGCACCGAATTTGTGATGCCACCAACACTTCTCGCACTTTGGTTTACTAGCCGATGCCGTTCCTTTTACATCATTTCGCTCTTTTGATGAGGAACGTGAGCGATACTGACTTTCGATTTTATTGATCCGTTGCATCAAAGTTTGTATTTTAGTTTCTAGCGACGTAATATATGACGCCGAATTTGAAGCGTTTGCTGCTGGCGAAAATTCACTCGCTGAAGTCACGATAATTTGTGATGAATCGCATTATTCTATCAATTTATCGGCCATCTTATAGCTATGACGTCAATAAAATCGTTGCTTAATAGACTTTAATAGACTTTTTCATTGTTAATTTCAAGTCGATGAATAAAGCTTTTACTTCTAAATTAGTTGCTTGAAGCTTGAACGCGCTGCTGCAAGTTCATTTTGTTCCTCCTAGTAATGTCTTAAGTAGTTTTTCACACCTCCTGCTTTTTGTTTTTTCGGAACACTTTACAAATTCCTTCTCCTAACGTTTAGTGGTTGTAGACGTTGTTGCTGTAGATATTTTTGTTTTGGAGCTTGTTCATATAGATCTTGCCGCTACAGATATTTTTGCTGCATTTTCATTTAGAAATATCGATTGGTTTCATTTCTAAGAAGTTTAAATTTTCAGGAGATCCCAAAATGGATAAAGCCCTAAAAATCTCAAAATCGAAAATTTTCAAGATTACTAAATTTTATTTTGCTAGTGTAAAAGAAAGTAAAACCACTCACTCCCGACTGTCTGAAAATACTGAAAATATTTGGTTTCCCCAGTTTACTGTGGAAATGTTTTGTTCAAGTCATGTACTTGGTAAGGGTTCAACCAACCACAATAAACCAACTTTCAAATTGATTTTTTGAGCGCTTTGACCAATTTTATATTCCATTAATGGTCTTCCGTGCACACTTTCGGTGTTAAATATTTGAATCATGCAGATGCTATTCCTACATATATTTCTTTATAAAAAAATCTGAAAATACTATTTAGCGTCCATTTCACCAAATCGTCGTCCATTTGGGGGTCCAGTTGGGGGTCTGTAATGGACATTTTATTTCTTCACAAAATATTTCTTGTTTTTTTTACCGAAAACAAAAGGGTACCTACTTTCTTTTTTGTTTATCAATCAATAATGATAATTTGCGATGCATTTTAAATGTCGCGTGCTGTCATTGAAACTCTATTGGCATACCTCCAAAGGCGGCTTTTACTAAAGCAACGTATTATCATATAATCATATATCATCGTACTACCATATCAACGTGCCATCATACCGTGATAACATCTCATCATCGTGCAATCATACCATCATACCAGCATACGTACCGTCGTACCATAGCATACGTATCGTCGTACCGACGTACCGTCGATCATATCATCATACTACCATACCATCATACCATCATACCGTGATAACATCCCATCATCGTGCAATCTTACCATCATATCAGCATACGTACCATCATACCAGGATACGTACCGTCATACCATAGGAAAAGATTGGGGAAAAAAATTCTAAATCGGATAAGCCGTTCTCGAGATATTATGTGTACAGCCATCCAGACGTTCAGACATCCAGGCAGATGGACGGAAATATATTTTTTTTTTGCTTTTTCGGACTCAGGGACTTTCAAAACGTCGAGAAAAATGGTTTTGGGCCAATTTTGACAACGAACGCGGGCACGTAAAATCGCAGGCATGTAAAATCCTACATTTACAATGTAATCAGGTGCCTTGTGGAAGCGAATTGATCTTCTGTATTCAATTGGATTTTATGTGCCCGCGTTGGTTGTAATGGAACAACATTTTGTGAGCAATGTGAGAATTGGCCGATATAATTCGTTACTCAGTGCTTCAGTCTAGACGGGGCTTCGCTGTGGACCATGCGAGAATACAAAATAATAAAACTCAAAGAGTAAAAAATCAGAATTAATGTTAATTATCTTATGTCACCAAATCCCACCTCCTTGTCGCATAGCATTTCATTTTCTATATCTCCCGGGGCTTTTCTCCTAAACCTGTTCCACACTAATGGTGTGACGTTATTTTAAAGGTGTTTCCTAGTAATTTGCTATTAAGATTTATATACGATCTTTAATAACGCATATGGTACACTATGGCATATTTCAAAACGGCGTGTGGTATATTATGGCTTATGGTACAGAAAGGCATAACTCACAGGCACCTTCACTGCTTACAAAACGAGGTTAAAAGACGAGGAGATTTTCCGACGTGGAATCCGTATGCTGCCTGAAAAATGGGAAAAAGTCATATCTAACGATGGACAATACTTTGAATAAAATATATTGTACCTATTTCTCTAAATAAATCTTCGAAGTTATAAAAAAAAAACTAACTCAAAACTAGCCCCAATAAATAGATAATAAAAAAGTTATAGGTATAATACAAGAAGGTACATAACGAAACATAATAGCTACTGAAAAATGTAATTATGTTGTTATTTATTGCAGAGTCAGCAACAACTCAACGAGTAACGGATACATTCTCGTACATCTAGCAAGACAAACTGTTGCTATTAGCAAAAATGGCGGAATTGCTAGTGACAATTTTAAAAATAAGAAATTACATTCTCGATGCGTCTAGCAAATCCGCGATATTATTTTTGTTCAGCGCGATGCTGAATTAAATTTAGACATTAGAGTTTTACACAACGACTTAATGACACAAAAATGGATAGCCGAAATGGATAGCAGATGGACTGATATCCACTATCGCCTAAAAGCCACGTATTTTCAGGGAAATCTTGCGAATGTAGAAATGTACAAAGTCCCGAATTTTTAAAAATATGCGTATCATGTGTAAACCCTGGCCATCTCACAACAATGTCCGTAAATATATAATTAGAGTCACAAACCTAAAATAAATCCACATAGTTTTAATAATTTCGTTTTTGGTGTATTATTAAAATAATCTACCGCTTGAACATTTACCGAAAAATATCCTTTTCTATTCAAACAACAGTAAGCCTCGTCTACGTTGAATTTTTTTATTACAATATGGGTCCCTTCGATGCACTCAACAACATTTGGAAACCCATATTTTATATAAAAATCCCGCTTGACTAGATGCAAATTTTCCGAGTAAAATGGGAAATTTTAGAAACTCCTTATTAGTTCTGGAATTCATCGCGCTTAAAAATTGTTTCATCAGTTTACTTACTGTTGGTTGCTGGAGGTTTTGAAAGTTCAGTTCTCCAGAAAAAAATTAAAAATTTTCACAGCCAAAAACATTCAAACTTATAAACACCTGCAAACAACAGCAGCAATTTTATCACGCCGAAACATTAAAGTAAATATTATACCATATAAAGTTTAATTATTCCATGGAGGTATAGCTAAGGATGGATTAGCTTTGCTTGGTGGCATCTTTAGTAAACCTGAACCATTTAAAAAAATTGCATCTTCATATTCAACGGGATTCTTCCTATCACGAAACACTTTTCGTTGAATTGAAGCGATACCTTTGACGTATTAGTAACCACTCCATTTTTAATTCTAAACAAATATATAAAGGTTTAACAAATCAGTGTTACAACCGAATTTTTGAAACATAGATGGTTTATTTTTTAGAAATGTCACTCAACCTAACCTAAAAATACATTAATATTTGATTTAACATATCAAAAACTTGATAGCAAGATTTTTCCTATTTTGATTGCTAATAGCTAGCAAAAAATGGTTGAGAATGTGAAAACTCGATTTCACCTAGCAAAGTTGCTAATTGGCTTGCAATGTGGTATCGAGAATGTAGCCCTAAATCACGAATACCGTAATATATGTTGATTATTTTGTTTAGTCTTTTAATTTTTTATTGTTATATTGTTTTAGTTAGTTTATATTGTTTTAATGCATTAAAATTTAGCACTTTGCATTCAATTATTGTTTATATGCACTTATAGAATGCGAGACAATGTAATACACCATGGGAAGATTAATAGTAACACGTTCACAATGATTTATTTGCACAAACTACGTCAATAAGTTCTTAAATAATATATCACGTCAAATTCAAACAGTCATAAACGTAACACACCGATATATCACAATTTATTTTGTATCACAAATAATCACAGCTATAGAGTTAATCAAAAATCACTTAGCTCAATGTTGTGTGCACACAACAAAACCATAATAAATATTAATTTATAAATCACAACATGCTCGCTTGCTTGATAAGGGAGGGGGTTGCCAGAGTTCCATAACAATCGGCAAGATGCGCGTTTTACTTCGACTCGGAATAAATCAAAATAAGATTTGGAGAGTTTTTTTTTTACCACTACACTCCAGTCCAAGAGCTGTTATCGGTTGATTTGCTTCAATGAGCTAATTTCCGCTGTTTGCTGTTTAATAAAGAAGAGCGAAATCCAACGTATCTACCGTCAATTTTTTGAACAAACGAATCAAATTTTACTCGAGATCGACATCGATCGATTTACTCGTACATTCTCTTTTCAAAGACGTTTTGGCGTTAACGTGTTATGTGGTATAATTGGAAACACTCTAATTAGACCAATGTTTCTGCCAAACTGAATAAATATTGAAAATTACCTTGAATATATAAAATAAAAATCTCCGTTACTCTTAGATGGTGTTCCTTAGCATGAGAAATCATTTCTTACACTAACAGGATTGGACCTTGGCCTCTTTGGGGATTTTGGAAAGGAGAAGTATTTGGCGAACAAATAGAGACACGTGTCAAATTAATAGATCGTATCAAAAATGCTTGTGTTAAAATTAAAGAAAATCATCAAAATTTTAAAATGGCCAATGCCATTAAAAAACGCTTTCAACTTGGTTTACTATTAAATGGGAACCATTTTGAAAATTATTTATAACCTTTTCTGTTACCTTGGAATAATTTAGTAAATTGAAATTTCGAGAAAAAATGAGTTTAGTGAAAAGTTTTCTAATTTTTCCAATAAATGTTTAAGCCTGATCGAAATTTTCTATATGGAAAATACTGTGCATTTCTTTTTTAACTATACAAATAAAAAGAGGAACTCAATATCGTTAAAATTTTATAAAAACAATTGAGATTTTTAATTTAAAAAAAAACAACATATTAGAATAATTTTAGAATAAAATTTTGTTAAATTCACAACAGTATTTTGTGTATTTTACTAAAAAATTTTGTGAATTTCTTGAGATAACTTACACTCTCCTTCGCTCATAATTATATTTTGAAAAATTCGCAAAATTATTTTTTAAAATTCGAATTATTCAAGTAATTTTTCCTACGATATTTGAGAACTATGCATAGTTAAAGAAAATTAATTTATAAAAAACTATGGAAGTCGTGTAGTCGTAGACTAGATGAACTTACATTAAAAATCATGTTTTCTTAAACAATGAAATATATCGAAACAATTTTGAATATTCGTAGAGCATAGAAACGGTGTTGCAATAGTATTTCAACATTGTATAAATTTGAAATTTTTACTAAAGTATTTCGTTGTTTCAACTATGTACATATTTCGTTGATTTTACTAAAGATTTAGTTAATTTTGCTAAAGAATTCGTAGATTTGAATTATTTTTGGGAATAATGTGCATGAAACTGCTCTGTGTGTAGTTATTCGCTCCTGACGCAATTTTATATAAATTTGTGATTTTTACTAAAGTATTTCGTTGTTTTAACTAAATGTTTCGTTGATTTTACTAAAGATTTAGTTAATTTTACTAAAGAATTCGCAGATTTGAATTAGTTTAGAGAATAATATACATGAAACTGCTTTGCTTGTATTTATTCGCTCCTGATGTAATTTTGTATATATTTGAAATTTTTACTAAAGTATTTTGTTGTTTTAACTAAATATTTCGTTGATTTTACAAAGATTTAGTTAATTTTTCTAAAGAATTCGTAGATTTGAATTAGTTTAGAGAATAATATACATGAAACTGCTTTGCTTGTATTTATTCGCTCCTGATGTAATTTTGTATATATTTGAAATTTTTACTAAAGTAATTTGTTGTTTCAACTAAACATTTCGTTGATTTTACTAAAGATTTAGTTAATTTTATTAAAGAATTCGTAGATTTGATTTTTTTTTTGCGAATATTGTGCATGAAACTGATTTGTTTGTAGTTATTCGCTCCTGACACAATTTTATATAAATTTGTGATTTTTACTAAAGTATTTCGTTGTTTCAACTAAATATTTCGTTGATTTTACTAAGGATTTAGTTAATTTTACTAAAGAATTCGTACATTTGAATTAGTTTAGAGAATAATAAGCATGAAACTGCTTTGCTTATATTTATTCGCTCCTGATGTAATTTTGTATATATTTGAAATTTTTACTAAAGTAATTTGTTGTTTCAACTAAACATTTCGTTGATTTTACTAAAGATTTAGTTAATTTTATTAAAGAATTCGTACATTTGAATAAGTTTAGAGAATAATGTGCATGAAACTGCTTTGCTTATATTTATTCGCTCCTGATGTAATTTTGTATATATTTGAAATTTTTTCTAAAGTAATTTGTTGTTTCAACTAAACATTTCGTTGATTTTACTAAAGATTTAGTTAATTTTACTAAAGAATTCGTACATTTGAATTAGTTTAGAGAATAATAAGCATGAAACTGCTTTGCTTATATTTATTCGCTCCTGATGTAATTTTGTATATATTTGAAATTTTTACTAAAGTAATTTTTTGTTTCAACTAAACATTTCGTTGATTTTACTAAAGATTTAGTTAATTTTATTAAAGAATTCGTAGATTTGATTTTTTTTTTGCGAATATTGTGCATGAAACTGATTTGTTTGTAGTTATTCGCTCCTGACACAATTTTATATAAATTTGTGATTTTTACTAAAGTATTTCGTTGTTTCAACTAAATATTTCGTTGATTTTACTAAAGATTTAGTTAATTTTACTAAAGAATTCGTACATTTGAATTAGTTTAGAGAATAATAAGCATGAAACTGCTTTGCTTATATTTATTCGCTCCTGATGTAATTTTGTATATATTTGAAATTTTTACTAAAGTAATTTGTTGTTTCAACTAAACATTTCGTTGATTTTACTAAAGATTTAGTTAATTTTATTAAAGAATTCGTACATTTGAATAAGTTTAGAGAATAATGTGCATGAAACTGCTTTGCTTATATTTATTCGCTCCTGATGTAATTTTGTATATATTTGAAATTTTTTCTAAAGTAATTTGTTGTTTCAACTAAACATTTCGTTGATTTTACTAAAGATTTAGTTAATTTTACTAAAGAATTCGTACATTTGAATTAGTTTAGAGAATAATAAGCATGAAACTGCTTTGCTTATATTTATTCGCTCCTGATGTAATTTTGTATATATTTGAAATTTTTACTAAAGTAATTTGTTGTTTCAACTAAACATTTCGTTGATTTTACTAAAGATTTAGTTAATTTTATTAAAGAATTCGTACATTTGAATAAGTTTAGAGAATAATGTGCATGAAACTGCTTTGCTTATATTTATTCGCTCCTGATGTAATTTTGTATATATTTGAAATTTTTTCTAAAGTAATTTGTTGTTTCAACTAAATATTTCGTTGATTTTACTAAAGATTTAGTTAATTTTACTAAAGAATTCGTACATTTGAATTAGTTTAGAGAATAATAAGCATGAAACTGCTTTGCTTATATTTATTCGCTCCTGATGTAATTTTGTATATATTTGAAATTTTTACTAAAGTAATTTTTTGTTTCAACTAAACATTTCGTTGATTTTACTAAAGATTTAGTTAATTTTATTAAAGAATTCGTAGATTTGATTTTTTTTTTGCGAATATTGTGCATGAAACTGATTTGTTTGTAGTTATTCGCTCCTGACTCAATTTTATATAAATTTGTGATTTTTACTAAAGTATTTCGTTGTTTCAACTAAATATTTCGTTGATTTTACTAAAGATTTAGTTAATTTTACTAAAGAATTCGGACATTTAAATTAGTTTAGGGAATAATGTGCATGAAACTGCTTTGCTTATATTTATTCGCTCCTGATGTAATTTTGTATATATTTGAAATTTTTACTAAAGTAATTTGTTGTTTCAACTAAACATTTCGTTGATTTTACTAAAGATTTAGTTAATTTTATCAAAGAATTCGTAGATTTGATTTTTTTTTTGTGAATATTGTGCATGAAACTGATTTGTTTGTAGTTATTCGCTCCTGACACAATTTTATATAAATTTGTGATTTTTACTAAAGTATTTCGTTGTTTCAACTAAATATTTCGTTGATTTTACTAAAGATTTAGTTAATTTTACTAAAGAATTCGTACATTTGAATTAGTTTAGAGAATAATAAGCATGAAACTGCTTTCCTTATATTTATTCGCTCCTGATGTAATTTTGTATATATTTGAAATTTTTACTAAAGTAATTTGTTGTTTCAACTAAACATTTCGTTGATTTTACTAAAGATTTAGTTAATTTTATCAAAGAATTCGTAGATTTGATTTTTTTTTTTGTGAATATTGTGCATGAAACTGATTTGTTTGTAGTTATTCGCTCCTGACACAATTTTATATAAATTTGTGATTTTTACTAAAGTATTTCGTTGTTTCAACTAAATATTTCGTTGATTTTACTAAAGATTTAGTTAATTTTACTAAAGAATTCGTACATTTGAATTAGTTTAGAGAATAATAAGCATGAAACTGCTTTGCTTATATTTATTCGCTCCTGATGTAATTTTGTATATATTTGAAATTTTTACTAAAGTAATTTGTTGTTTCAACTAAACATTTCGTTGATTTTACTAAAGATTTAGTTAATTTTATTAAAGAATTCGTAGATTTGATTTTTTTTTTTGCGAATATTGTGCATGAAACTGATTTGTTTGTAGTTATTCGCTCCTGACACAATTTTATATAAATTTGTGATTTTTACTAAAGTATTTCGTTGTTTCAACTAAATATTTCGTTGATTTTACTAAAGATTTAGTTAATTTTACTAAAGAATTCGTACATTTGAATTAGTTTAGAGAATAATAAGCATGAAACTGCTTTGCTTATATTTATTCGCTCCTGATGTAATTTTGTATATATTTGAAATTTTTACTAAAGTAATTTATTGTTTCAACTAAACATTTCGTTGATTTTACTAAAGATTTAGTTAATTTTATCAAAGAATTCGTAGATTTGATTTTTTTTTTGTGAATATTGTGCATGAAACTGATTTGTTTGTAGTTATTCGCTCCTGACACAATTTTATATAAATTTGTGATTTTTATTAAAGTATTTCGTTGTTTCAACTAAATATTTCGTTGATTTTACTAAAGATTTAGTTAATTTTACTAAAGAATTCGTACATTTGAATTAGTTTAGAGAATAATAAGCATGAAACTGCTTTGCTTATATTTATTCGCTCCTGATGTAATTTTGTATATATTTGAAATTTTTACTAAAGTAATTTGTTGTTTCAACTAAACATTTCGTTGATTTTACTAAAGATTTAGTTAATTTTATTAAAGAATTCGTAGATTTGAATTATTGTATAGAATAATAAGCATGAAACTGATTTGTTTATATTTATTCGCTCCAGATGTAATTTTGTATATATTTGAGATTTTTACTAAAATATTTCGTTGTTTCAACTAAACATTTCGTTGATTTTACTAAAGATTTAGTTAATTTTACTAAAGAATTCGTAGATTTGAATTATTGTAGAGAATAACATACATGAAACTGCTTTGCTTGTATTTATTCGCTCCTGATGTAATTTTGTATATATTTGAGATTTTTACTAAATTATTTTGTTGTTTTAACTAAACATTTCGTTGATTTTACTAAAGATTTAGTTAATTTTGCTAAAAAATTCGTAGATTTGAATTATTTTTGGGAATAATGTGCATGAAACTGCTCTGTGTGTAGTTATTCGCTCCAGATATAATTTAAATTATATATATATATAATTTAAATTGTGTGTTTTATTCATGTAATTATAAAACCATAACATGGTGTCAGATGTGTAATAACATGTTACAAATAAATACATAACTACGTGTTGGACAAATAAGTTTCATCGAAAATAAATTAGTTTCCCTTAAATAAAACTCAAACTAAAGAAAGAAAAAAAAGCGAGGTTAAGTTCTTGTTAAATAGTAAAAATAATTCAGAAATTTGTCTCAAAAATGGGTGAAGAACTTACAGAAGTTATTAAACTGTTCACTAAAAGTTGTAATGGCATTAATGAAAACATGCAGTTGGTAAATCAAGGTCTAAAAGCATTACGTGAGGATTTTGATAAAGAACGTGTTTACGATCACAGTACACCAATGCACCATGTACCGTTTCCGAAGCCACTGGAAACTCAAGGCAATATCGACGAAAATTTTGAATTATTCAAAAGAAATTGGCACAAATATGTGACTGCAGCTGGCATTGATAAATGGTCCGTCACGGGAGAAAAAAACAAAATCAATTTGCTGTTGACACTCGTTGGAGATGAAGCGAAAATTAAATATACACATTTTTCATTAACCGAACAGGAAAAAGAAACAACGGAAAATGTTCTAAATCTGATTGGAAGTCGTCTAGTGTCAAAAAGGAACGTGTTATACGATAGATATTTGTTCCACATCTGTAGTCAGAATGATAACAAATCGTTCGATACATATTTGATTCGTTTGCGCAAAATCATCGACGGGTGTAAATACAATCAAGGCGTCACAGCTGATCACTTGTTGCGGGACCGTAGCATTTGGCATTAGAGATACGAATCTTAAAAAGAGATTCCTGTCACAAGATCCCGATACTTCAACACTGGATAAGGTAATTCAAGAGGTTAAAGTCAGCGAGGTTATGAAGGATCGATTTAAATCCATAATAGGCGCCAAATTTACAAAAGTTAATAATGTGATGAATACTAATAAACATAAAGATAATAACAAACCGAAAAAGTGTAAATTTTATGCGACGTATCATGTGTTAGATTAAAATCATTCATTTATGTCCCGCGTTTGGAAAAAAGTGCAAATCATGGAACGGGAATAATCATTTCGAAGTAGTGTGTAAAAAGAAAACTAATAATAATAATAATAGTGATAGCGAGAGTTAATTTACTATATCTACCGTGATTGAATCGAATAAGGGTAATAGCAGAGCCTTCTAGAGTATAGAGCCATAATCTTAATGACGTATTTTTAGAAGCTTTTTTAGTGGTATAACTTTCACTGATTTTCATAGGAATCCATAGTAAAAATGGTGTTTTTTAGCTTCAAGTTTTTCAATGAAAAAAGCAAAAATATTATAAAATGTTTGTATAAAAGTGTTCTACATATCTTTAAGAACAATATACAAGAAGGCCATATTGGTATTAAGTAAATATTATTAGCAGAAATATTAAAATTAAATTATTTCTAAAATATATTTTTTCGAACTTTCATTTTGAAAAATACATCAAAGTTGGCTCTGACGAATTAAAATAATACTTGCTAAATTTATCTTTAGTCTTACTAGTGTACGTAAGATGTCTAAAATGATTACAGAAAATTACGAAAAAAAATTATTTAATCGCAAAATTATCACACGTTCCTATATTTTGTGAATTGGTTTTGCTTTTCCTACAATTTTTGAACTTGAAATTTCCCTAGGTGGTAATTTTTGGTACGATTTTTCCATATTTTGGCCGCCATCACTGCCATCTATGTAATGTATATTGACTTAATAACCAAACGAATCGTAGTAAGCTTTTATTTCAATTTGACCAGGATGCTGTTGTTATGAATTTTTTTTAATATTTTGGTTTAAATAAATCAATTATTACAAGAAAATGAAAACAATTTATTTAAACGGTATTCATATATGTTGAAATTCAAACATTTATGAAAGTATTTCAGTAATCATAATTAAGAATTTGTAACGTTTTCATTTAAAAATTTGTCAGGAAAAAAAGTGATTTCCCATATGTTTTGTGTGTTTTACTATGAAAAGTTTCGTTTTTTCCTCGTTTCTAATTCCCTTATAAAAGCTCAGATTTTTTGATTATGGCTCTATAAAATACAGGGTGCTCTGGTAATAGTCGTGCAGATCTATCCTTAAAATTCAATGGAGAATGGCAAAAAGTGACGTGTGATCTTGATTCGTGTGCACAAGCTTGTTTCATTGGGCTTAATCAATTACGTAAATTGACTAATAATAATTTTACGTTAAATGACTCTAAAGTGACTTTGGCGGATTATGATGGTCATCCGATAGAAGTTTTGGGACAAGTGAAGCTTATTCGTTTTGATAAGTGTGTTTTGCGGAATGAACATGCTTTAAATAAAATAACGAATGATGACAGTATAAGTCTAAGTGATAAGGATCCGAAGTATAAAAGTCTTTTAAATCAAGCCAATCAAATTATACAGACGTATAGCGACGTATTCGAGGGTTGTGGACACTTACCAGGAAAAGTGGAAATAGAAGCGGATGAAACAGTGAAGCCTGTTATTCAGTCTCCTGGTCGTATACCCATGGCACTACGAGCACAGTTAAAAGCCGAATTAGATGGACTTATTAAACAGGGTATAATCGCACCTGAAAAAGCTAACACAAAGTAGTTTAGTAATATATTACTTGTTAAGAAAGCGGACTCATTTAGAATCTATCTAGATCCCATACCTCTAAATGTCGCAATAAAAAGGCCTCATCGTCAGAGTACAACAATTGATGAAATCTTGCCTGAGCTGGGAAAAGCAAAAGAATTCTCCACGGTCGATACAACTAAGGGTTTTTGGCAGTTGAAATTGTCAGTTAACAACCTTTTGGACTCGATGTCCTGTTGGTATATCATCGGCTCCGGAACTGTTCCAGATGAAAATGTATGAAATTGTACATGACTTAAAGGGTATTGAAATACTAGCTGATGACATATAATTTTACGGAATAGGTGATACTATGGCCGAAGCAATAATGGATCATAATGTAAAATTGGAGAAGTTACTAATACGTTTGCGTGAGAATAATTGCAAACTTAAAAAAAAAAAAATTAAACCTCTGTTGTTCAGAAGTAAAATTTTTCGGACATGTGTTATGAAAGGTAGGTCTGAAAGCTGATGAAACGAAAATTTCAGCAATTGAAAATACTATTTTTTTTTTACCCTCGATAAATTTCGGTTCAATGTTGTAGCGCTGGAGTACCATAAGCATTAACTGCAATCGCTTTGGTGCTTTTAACAGTGGTTTATTGAATATTGATATGAGCGGTTTATGATCGGCCTTTATCAGAGTTGTTACATTGCCAACGATGAACTGATCGAATCTTACACATGCAAACACTATGGCCAACAACTCTTTCTCGATCATAGCATAATTTTTTTCCTCTGCTGTTAGCGTACGAGATGCATACGCTATTATTTGTTCTTCAGGATGAACGATTTCAGGATGAAAGAATTCGTAGATTTGAATTATTTTAGAGAATATTATACATGCAACTGTTTTGGTTGTATTTATTCGCTCCTGATGTAATTTTGAATAAATTTGTAATATTTATTAATAAAGTGTTTCGTTGTTTTAACTAAACATCTCGCTGATTTTACTAAAGATTTGGTTAATTTTACTAAAGAATTTGTAGATTTCCATTATTTCTGAGAATAATGTGCATGAAACTGCTCTGTGTGTTATTCGATCCTGTTACAATTTTGTATAAATTTGTGATTTTTACTAAAGTGTTTCGTTGTTTCAATTAAATATTTCGTTGATTTTACTAAAGGTTTAGTTAATTTTGCTAAAGAATTAGTAGATTTGAATTATTTTAGAGAATAACATACATGAAACTGCTTTGTTACGGCGGTGTATTATTCCCAATATGATATCAAACGATAGCTTAACGATATGAGAACGATTTAAATAACAAAACAAAGTTATAATTTCCTTCGGTCATTGACCTTAAATTTTAATATTTATAGATCTCGTTGACTTCAGCTCTGCACAATGGAATTTTTAATTGTACATAGATACCTTGGTGTTGCGCAAACTGTATAAGCTATGTATAACTTTAAGCTATGTATTGTACCACACAAACTGTATAAGCTATGTATATACTTTGAGCTATGTATTGTAAGCAAATACATTTGATATTCATAATACCTGTATATTGCTTAATATACAAATTAGGTAGCGGGGCATATTTAATGTACTTGTACATAATTATTTATTGGATTTGTATGTATACATAGGTAGAATTTTTTTATTGTAAATTTCTTAACTAATATACCAATTTGAATTGAGAGGCCGAAGTAGAAGCATTTAAATTGTGGCCTAAATTTTGCTTGGTTTATACATATTTGTACCACACCACATAGAGCAATTTTGGGAATATACCAAATAATTTCTAAAAGAAAATTTTGGTAAGTTATTCTGCCTTTTTAGCCATTGTTATATGATGAGCTTAGTGATTGATTTTTTTTAATATTTGTTTCTATCTATAATCTATCGTTAGATAAAAGTTAAAAGAATAGTGTCTGGTGTAAAGCTAAAAGCTCTAATAGGGATAGAGGACAGGCCTCTCAGCTTCTATTCAATAAAATTTATAAAAATATAAATCGTTTTTAAAAAAAAAAATTTGTTTGATGACGCTACACAACAGAAGTTGATCCATTTATTAAATACAAATAGTAACACTGTGACAATGAGATATTCGGACTAGGGTGCCGCATCCTCAACAATATTGGATATAAATACAGTGGATCAGTGACCAACTATCATTATTAGAAATAGAGGATTGTGTAGTATGCTAGTATGTGTTAACATACGAGAAGCATTTTCTTTTTCTTTGAAATGAACTGTTTTTAATAAAAGTTAATTGTTTGATAAAAAATATATTGTATATGTATAAAGGAAAGAAAAGAGAAAAAAATAAGATTACCTTAAGAAATTTTAGTGCGTAAGGAAATGAAATTTTCATAAAAAAAAAATATAATAACGGTGTTTAGAACGGTGTCAGTTTTTATAAATTTTCAGCACGAGGACAGATGGTTGAGGAGTACTCTTCGAACACATTGTCTGGTGAGTTTTTTTGTTTACAAGAAACTAAATTATATTTTTTTTTGGAAATTTCATGAAAATATTTAAAATTTAATCATTAAATTATAAAAATTTTTTTTTTGGCATATGTATAATTTTGAGCTGAATTTTTTTTTGTGAAAAATTTTCTTTAAATTATTAAAAATTGGTTTTAAAGTGGAAATGAAGTGAATTAATTATTTATTGGTGATGATGATGTCTGAAGGGTGAAGCATTTGCAGCTATTTAAGCTTTCTTAAAAGCACGTACTTTTTGGTTGGCTCTTCCACAAGAAAATGTAAGTGACAAAAACCCCCCAGCCGTTGAGCCTACCCGATACTCAGAAACGTGCAGTCACTTATAATGGAAGGTTACAGCTTTGCTTGCAGAGAGAAAAAAAAGCATGTGAAAAGTCACATTTTTCATACAAAAATTATCGGATTTCCCTATGATTTTTATCCAAGAAGAAAAATTCTTAAAACAATATGATTTTCCTTATTAATTTGTTAATGTGAGTGATGCCCTTTTGAAATATTCGGATTTCCCGATCAATTTATGAAATTTTATTGGATATGCATGTTGTTATTAAGAAGGATTTCGTATTACATATTAATGTGAATATCACATTAATATTTATTGGACGACCTCTTGATACACAAAGAGATTTCTGATTAAAAAACGTAGTTCAAAAGGAATTTCTTATGTTTCCAAAGATGTACCCTTGCTAATTCAAGAAACAAATCACATTTAATTAAATATATATTTTATTTGGTTTTTACTTATTTATTTATTTTTATGAAACTATTTTACATTTAATTCATTCTTTATTATTATAATATTTCATATAGCAAATATAATAATTGTTGATGAATTACAAAATTATAAATTATAAAAATCACAAATTTAATCCATATAATATTTCAAAACTTAGACATGAATACTTAAAAACTAATTTAATTAGAAAAGTATAATTTAGGATGAACTACTTTCTGTCCATTATTTAGAAAATAAAAATGGATTGGTGGATCATCAAAGGTCTGAATATTATTAAACACAAAACTCAAAGGTTCTCCTATTACATATGATTGGAAATGGTTGCAAAATTTTGTAACGTTCCATTCTTGACAAACAACATAAGGTGTTTTATTTGATAATATAATATCAGTAACCTCACATACTCGTAGGTTAGATGCATCAAATTGTGCAGCTTTTGTTAAAATATAACCCTTTTTATATTCTAATCCTCGAAATATAATTGAATCGCTTGATTGAGTTTCTGAACTTGGGTATTCTACCCAAAATTCAAGTTTATTAAAATATGGTTGTATGGAAATAGAAAATTGGGCACTTATATGGAAGATCAGCTCTTCTTGGAAAAAATTTTCAGATATTAGGAGGTAAGAATGATTCAATCCTGCTTTAATGGTTAATATTAATGGAATATTCCTTCTTGAAGTAATATTATGCTCATACAATTTTGACAAATGATGCTGGGCTTCATATCTAAAGCACCACAAATATTTTAGCGGGCCTAATTGTTTTATAATGGTAGGATAGTGAAGCATCAAGTGAAATTTTGGTTTAAGCGTGTCATTAAACAAACTATGATAAAGCCTGTGATGATTTTCAATGAGTGAGGATAATTTATCCAAATGTTCTTGCGTAAATACTGGTAAAAGTAGCATATCGATTATTTGAATTAACAATATTAAAAATGTATATACTGGATCATTTAAACTAATTAAGTCGCCAACTATGAGCCAAGCATCACGAATATGGTTTTTTTCAATAGGAGGACTATTATTTGAAATTTCTGTTTTACCATAATTAAACATTTGTTTTCTATAGTTAAGTGTATCAAGTGTTAGAAATTTTTTTATATACAGGGAATAATTTAGGATTTTAGCCAAGTCGTATTTGCAGACACCAATATAAATATCGTGCATGATATCACATGCAATATTTATTTAGTAACGTGAAAATTATTGATTTCATTTATTACAGAAAATTCTTTTACAGTAGATTCGTTGCTTCCTATCATTGAAATAACATTGTTATAATTGTGTATATTTCTAAGTGCCTCAGTTATCTCTACACAATCAACTTGGGTTTGGGTTTTATTCCTAATGCAGATCCTACAAAAATGATTTGCGCTAAAGGATTTAGCGTAACCTAAGACACCGTTCAATGCCAAATTATCACCGAGTATTTGTGCTATCCTTTGTTCGTATTTACTTCTAAGCCATCAGACTGCAATTCATTTATTTGTTGGACTAATGGTCTTAAACATTTGGTCATCCCATATTCTTTAATATCACGACTCATTATGAATCCTGCTACAAATATATTGTTAATTTTTGATAATTGATGAGTTGGTATTACAGGAAAATTATAATAAATACCGCATACTGAATTTACTCCAGACTTTGATCCTAATGGATCGTTAATTTCAAAGTCATCTAGATAAAAAAATATTGGCAATACAACTTTGTCAGGTGGAAATTTCATCTCAGCCCAAAATTTTCCATTGATGAAATTAGATATTTTAGTATTCGTTTTCAAAAAAATTAAGTTTGCCAATATTTTATCTAAAATATTTGAATTTTCAAGAAATGTGTTGATCTGAAATTTTAAATCTAACATGCAAATTTCTATTTTATTTTCAGCAAACGTTGGAGCGCTCCTAATAATTATATTAGAAAGTTCTTTTTGGATAATTATTTTTAAAGGTGGCTTGCACACTCCCAAGTTCTCGAGATATTTTAATAGCTTATAATCTGTACTAATTTCTTTAAAGGGATTTGATATACTTTCAATAAATTCTTTAATTTCAGTTTCCGGTATATTAGTACTCTGATTATCCAAAAAATTTGAAATTGAGACAGATATTGGTTTTGTTACAAGTTCAGTTGTATGTCTGAAATTACTTTCCTAGAGAGTGAAGGGTTTGCATGTAATTTTAGTATAAATTGTACCACTGATTTTTCCAGTTTATGAGAGGCAAATTTAGATTTTATTTGTTTATATCTAATTCGATAGGTTTTTCTAAATTTATTGCAGAATATTCAGCCATTCTTGATTCAGATTTATTTGTTTGAAAAATTGCAGATTGTACATTTTTGGTGTAGTCTTGCTCGTGCTTTAAAATATGCTTTTTAAACGCATAAATATTTAATTATTTAATTTATATATGGCAGGGAGATTGTGAAAAATTTTGAAATGTTTGATAAGATCGGCTGTAATTAAACTAAAATACTCACACTTAAAACAATTTAGTCGTGTCATAATAATTTTACTTAACGTGGTTTAGTTAATTGATTAAATTGGTTACCTCAGAAAATTTTTCTGAAGACAGACCAAAAAAAAATTCTTCGAAAAACGACCAAATTAATTTAGATATGTGTGAGTAATTTAATCTATAAACGTAAACTAATTTTCTAATGATGTCAACACATTTTACAAATGTGCAAACTTTATATTTAATGCTGTCAAAATAAACGTAGAATTCCTTTATATTTTCTAAGGTAGTACCTACGACTATGATCTTCGGTTGAATATTTTCGTTGTTTTTGCGACATTTTTCTTTTAACAATTCCAATTTTGGTTGTAAATCATTAATTGTAGAAATGTGAATGACAAAATCCGCCTGGGAATCCAAAATGGTTGGTTTATAGGTTTTTGATATACGATTCGGCACCAAAACACTATGAAGTAGCATTGCTATGACGCAATGTTGCGAATCTGTAAACAAAGACTTACTAAAATAGGATATTTAATAAAAATTTGTAATAGTTACTCGTATCCAATGTTTGCTCTTTTAAAGATTTTAGAAGTTGCTTCGATTGTTTATCTTTAATTTCCGACTCGAATATTGGTAAAATTTTCTTGCAAAATGTGTCGTAACCATTAAGCAGCAAATTTTGTTTATTGGGTTATTGAATCTTAAAATCAATATCAATCTATAAAAGGAAAATATTATACAAATATATAAACATTAAATTTTTAAACATAGATATTGTGACCTTACCAATTGATAACCATCAGGATCATCAAATCGTGGCCAATCTGTTAGAAGTTCCTGAATAGGATCATCATTTCCCATTTTTCACACACTTCTGTCCATGGTGAACAATTATTCGATAGCCAACACTTTAGTTCCAGCAATTCATCTAAAAGTAGATCGTATCATTATTATAATTTAATTTTCAACTGTAATTGAAAAGAACAAACCATTTTCTTCTTTTTCTAGTATTTCTATCTGATCTACTTCGTCTTCGTTTTGTGCGTTGACCTTTTCGTGAATATTAGCCCAACGAGAATGGAGCTTGCCTGTTGGATTTTTTTTTACCTGCCTTGCGTGCCATATAGTAGGTGGTCTATAGATTAATAAACATTTTATATTATAAATTGTTTTTACATTAAAATTGTAAACTGTTAAGAATATTTATGGAAAACATTGAATACTTACAGATTTTTCGTTGGGAAATAAATGTTCTATTCATTTTGCCCAATTACTCATGTCCGAGTAACTCATTCTTAATTGTTTCGTTTTGTAGAAATTAGTGATTATGTGACATAAATTTCGTTGAGAATTAGCTTTCCCTTGTCACAGCTCTCGAATAAGTCCTTTAACGGTTGGTTTTGTAATTCAATACTGCTTTGGTCTTGAAAATCGTTCGAACAACTTGCAGAGCTCGATGGTCGGCTAATATTCGAAATTTCACTGGAAATAGTTTCCAACCAATTCAGTATTTTACTGGTGTTGGAAGCGCTTTCTGTTTCTTTGTCGCATTCCATTGGAATATTCTGAATTTATTTGGAAGAAACAAACAAATAACGAAAAAAATTCACAAAAATGATCAATAATTAATAAATACCATAATTTTTCATTCCAACTTACTTTAGATTGCCGCCATTGTTTTAATTTATTTAAAAATAATGCCTTTTCCCCAATGAATATTTTACCAATATCAGCGAAAATTTCATTCACGCCGTCCAGTTCTAAGCATTTTAAGTGCTGGATTGTCAATATACCACCAGCTAGTATAATATCACAAGTTGGCTGAGCAAGGTCCCACGATTGCAATACTTTTGTGACCTCGTCTGTTTCGGCTTGATTAAATTCAAGCGGTTTTATATAGAAAACCGTGATTGGCGTATCATTATTTTCTTGTTGTTCTTCCATTACGTAACGCCACAAAGTAAATTGTACAAATACGTACAAATATGTACGTTTAATTTAATTTTTAATTACAATTATCAAACACAGTATTTTTTTCACAGCACTTAACACACTACACTGTACATGACAAACTAAACATGGCGTTATTGTAGTTGAAAAGAATGACATATGACAATAAAAAAAGCAAAACGTAACACGATGAAACACGATATACGATACGATCATCGAATAAGGAGAATTTACACATTATTTTTTTGTGGTAATATGAAATTCTTCATAATTATATATTTTTATAGGAAATACTTTATATTTTAAGGTGGGAATCTTTTTAATTTTTAATCTGTAAATTCCTCTCGAGTTGATAGGAAATCTGATTAAATATTAAGTGGATATCATTTTAATGTTACACTGTCTCAAAAAATTGTCCGTACACCCCTCGGTTAAAGAAAAATTGATGAATAAAACAATTACAAATCAAACAAAAATTCAGTTTTTATTTTTTTTAAACTCAAATTACATTTAACAACCTGAAACTAATAATTATCATGAAGCAAATTAATTTACTTTTACATTTCATATGATTTACTATTTAAACATCTTAAAACGATCTCAAATAATTGTCCGTACACTTGCAATTTTGTGAAAATTAACACTAGCGCACTAACAATTTATTATTTGTTGTACTCCTATTTTCAACTAACGGTAAAATACGAATTTTTTTTTTGCGTAAAAGTTAGTTAGTCGTACTTTTTTCACGGCGAATGAAATATTGTCCTGTTAATTAAAAATGTGTTATTCCCGTACCAAAAATAGTGTAGAAATTAAAAAATTGATCATTAAATTGGAGAGTGAAGGTAAAGGTTTACAGGAAATTTCCAAAATAACTAATCGCCTGCGATCTTCGATTCGATATATCATCCAGAACTTCCAAAAAACCAAATCACTAGAGATGGTTGTTGGGCATGATCGCAACCGAAAGCTTATCACTCCTCAAATACATCTAATAGAGAAGGAAATAAAACAGAATCGAAAGCTAAGGGCTCCAACGATCGTTGCCAAAGTTTATCATTACAAAAAAGGGGGGATAGAACCTCAGACAATACGCAATATTTTGCATAAACAACAGTATCGTCGATGTGCGACACGCAAGAAATGTATTTGCCGACAAAAAAAATATTAAAAGCGCTTGGAATATGCATTGGGATATGTGAGTGAGCCCGAAGAGTTCTGGGAAAATGTTATTTCCTCGGACGAAAGTAAATTTAATATTTTTGGTTCAGATGGGCGAGTTATGGTGTGGCGGAAACCCAACACTGAACTTAAGTAAAACATGGTGGCGGAAGTATAATGGTTTGAAGAGCTTTTAGCTGAAGGGGTGTATGACATTTCACCTTCATAATGAATCGGTTTAATTATTTGGATATTTTGAAGGGTAATTTGTTAATAAGTGCAGAGAAAATGGGACATGTGCAAGATTTTCGCTCCGGACATGACAATGACACGAAGCATTCATCAAAGCTGATAAAGGAATGGTTATTGTACAATGTAAAGTCAATACTTCCTCATCCTCCCCAGCCACCAGATCTCAACCCCGTTGATAAATTATGCCATTATTTGGAGCGAAAGATCCGTGAACACCAAATTAGCGATAAGGAACAATTAAAACGGGCCATTGTGGAGGAATAGGCCAAAAATTCCCCCCGAAATAACTCGGAAGTTGGCTTTCTCAATGAAAAGAAGGTTGCAAAGTGTCATTTCTTGAATAGGTTACAACACGAAATATTATACCTAACTTTTTTACCAAATTCCCTCAACTTCTTTGTGTGTACGGACAATTATTTCAGATCGTTTTAGGCGGTTAAAATAGTAAATCATATCAAACATGAAATTAACTTAATTTATATTATGATTATTATTATTTTCAGGCTCTTAAATGTAATTTGAGTTTTAAAAAAATTAAAACTGAATTTTTTGTTTGATTTGTAATTGTTTCTTTTATCAATGTTTTCTTAACCGAGTGCTGTACGGACAAGTTTTTGATACAGTGTATATAAATAAATGGGAATCTCACAAAATACAGTAAGACGGAATTCCCTTTAGTTTTTTTTTCTCAGTGTGTATTTATTCGCTCCTTATGTAATTTTGTCTCGTATTTGTGATTTTTACTAAATATTTCTTTGTTTTAACAAAACATTTCGTTGGTTTTACTAAAGATTTAGTTAATTTTACTAAAGAATTCGTAGATTTCAATTATTTCTGAGAATAATGTGCATGAAACTGTTTTCGTTTTTTATTCGCTCCTGATAGAATTTTGTATAAATTTGTGATTTTTACTAAAGTATTTCGTTGTTTGAGCAATACAATTTTAAATTTCCCATACTAAATCGTTGATTTGGATTATTTTTGATAATAATGTTCAAAAAATATCTTTGTTCATATTTATTCTTCTGTCCTAACGCAATTTTTCACATATTTGTGATATTTTAATGATTTGCTTGCGACAAATTACTTTTGCATTTTTTTCTTGAAATCACTAAAAATAAATAAACTTTTCCCTTTAATAAATTGAACAATCATTCTAAAAATATTAACAAATAATAAATTATTTTCCCTTGCGAAACTGGGCAAAATGTGTATAAATAAAAATATAAATCAGGTGAACGCATAAATGGCATAAAACTTTCGCTTTCAACAACAGGTATACGAGTAGTTTATAAAAAAAATCACCTTACACTGGCAGATCCATAAATCAAGTACATCAAAACTGCCAATGCCAATCGTATTATTGGCATAATATAGTTCTAATAATTGGCATAGATAATTGTAATTACCAGCTAACACATAACTTTGCAGGCATAAACGTCTTACGTAAAATACATCACTTGATTTAAATATGTACATAATAAGGTAATATATAAAGCTAAACTATAAATGTTTCAAACATGTTGTCTTATCAATATGTTGTCAATAAGAAAAAAATATTAAAGATTATCACTTATCTGTATACATAATAGTTTTTGTTGTTGCTATTTTTAAATCGGAAAACAATTTGTTTGCTTTTAATAATCATTTACCTGTGCACGTTGTTTATTTTTCCGATCTAATTTATGCATGTTTTCAAGATAGTTGTTACTTGTTAATAAATTAATCACTTTAATATGTATAATGTTAAAATAAAATTAATTTTTTCATCTTTTACATTATAACTCGTACCCATATACAAAAGTCTATTATTTTAATTATACTTAATAGTTAAAGCGCAGTCTTGTAAGTTTCATGTTTTTTGTATTTATTTTAGATTTTTTCTACTAGCTATACCATGGTATACAAATAATAAATAATTTTTAAATATACAAAATATTAAATGTTGTACAGCTTAGCACCTTCAGAACAAGTTTTCTGCAAAAATATTTTAACAGCTGTATGTTTTCTGTTTTTTTTTGCAATTAAATGACTTGTGCATACCGTATAATAATAATGATCAGTTTGGGTCAGGAAGCAAAAATATTTTACCATAAAGGTAAAAACGTGTAACTAAAAACTAAAGAGAATTATTGAAATACACATTTAGGAAATTATCAATTTCAAGAAGCAAGATTAGAAGTTTGTTTAATTTAATTAAACATCGTTGGCATTAAAGCTATGGTTGGTGATGCGAGGTGGAACATGCAGTAGCGTGGTGTACAATTTGGAGTGCTTCACTGATTGTTGCTCCAACTTATTCCTTATGTTTTATGACCATATAATTTCTTTAAATCTGACTCCAATTGATTTTTGAGACGTTCCGGGATAGATATTGTTTAGCGTAGATTAACACGTGATATGTGCGAAACCGATGATGTATGCGATAGATTCGCTTTTGATTCACAACGATCAACCGAATATACACCAAAATTAAATGAATCGCATGTGCCACGATGTGTGTGGACGAAAACAGAGTTTGATACAATGCTTTTTTCGATTTGCCGTTTTCACTAAACCCACAACATAAGAATTATTTTAGTTTTACAAGATTTATCTATTTTAAAACAACAAATTCGTTTACAAGTTAGTTATTACAAAAAAAAATTTATATTTTTATACAACACTAGAATGACTACAAAAAAAAAATGGCGTCGGATTTTTTTTGTGTTAACAAGAAAAAGTATTTTTTGGTAATGATTATTTTTTTATCAACAAAGATAACATCGAATACGTGTTACCCGATGAGTAGTTTTTTCTATATTTTTTAACATTGACATTTTCCCAACAAACAATGATTTGTAATTCCGTACACTACAAAGCTATAACTAGTTTGTATCGATGTTCTCGTATAACCTAAATATTTGATAGACAAAGATTTCTGAAATGAGTTTAGAATTACAAGCTTGGATTTAGGCTTTGAAAATTAAAATATTCTCTTTGAAAGTTTCTAAATACTGACTTGACTTTACACTAGCAACGATGAATTTATTTCAAGCAGACTTTAGAGCTCGTATTCTTGAAATTCAAACGAAAAAAATGTTTTATCTCACGGCCACATTTTTCTATAGAATTCAAAATAACGGACCCTTATCATGCAACTCAGGAAAATATTTAATTTGTTTAATTTATGTATGATTTTAATAAGTTCCGAAAATGTTAAGTGAATTTAATCCAGTTTCGAACTGATGAGCCTTTGATTATGAAAGAAATCAAACCTGTTATACCACAATTTACATTTCTAAAAATTCTAGAAATTGCAAGAATTAATTATATTTTACAACGGAAAATACATATTCACCGATTACAATATTCGTAAAGTAGTATTATAAAAAGAAGACGCTTATGGTGGTCTCTTAGGCTGCGGTTATATTGGATAAGAATCCGTACGGAAATTTGTTCGCAGTGGTTATATTAGAGCACATTAATTGTGGTATAAACAAACAAACGCGTTGCTTTCAGTTTGTGTCGAAGTCAAAATGGATCAAGATTAATATTTTAAGAGCATTGAAACTAAACTCTCCCTCAAACTTTCGAGGATCCTTTTCACCACAAGCAAAATTGGTTTTAACAATACGGTAAGTAATACCACTACATATTTTTAAAAAACGTTTATTCCAGTTGTGCGCTATTAAAGTCTCGATTTTCCGATTATCAGGTGGAAATTGAGAAAAATATGTTGCACTTTGTGAATTCATATCGCTGATTGACTGGATCGAAAGTCGTCACGGTATTTTTCTAATACAGGGGGATCATAAGTAAACAATAGGTAATATTTATAATAATACACTGTCATGTGGTACCCTGCTTTGAATCCTTTCAATCTAGAAAAGGTATTATCTAACTTGTGGTTAAGTCTTGCATGTCACACTGTCAAACGCTTCTGCAACGTCTAAAAATATCGTTAAAAAGACTGTCTTCTCCTTTAGTACTTTTTCTCTAGTATTGGTTACCAAAATCGAACTGTTGATTTGGGATCAAGTTTTTTCTCTTGGAGTTGGACATGAATGGAAATAGCGAAATAGGTCTATAAGAAAATGTTTCGTGTGATGATTTCCTAGGTTTTGGGATCATGATTACTTCTACAATTGCACTAAATGTTGCATTTAAAAGATTTTTGAGCTTTATCAGTGCTTTCCTTATCTTGTTTTCTTAAGATTTCTGAGAGAGATCAGGAGCTTTTTACGTATTCATATATTAACATTTATCTCACGTATAACTTCTTTAGGTGTTGTCCATAGGGTTGTCTTACTTTCTTGTACAGTTTGTTCAGTTATTAGTTCAGCAAATCTTCGAGCTTTATCTTCGTCATTTCTAGCCAATTTCTCACCTATGCTATTCTTATTGGAGGAATCTGGACATTTGGTCTTTTCATTCTTTTGGTTGCTTTCTAAAGTGGTTATTAGGGTAGGTTATTTTCTTAGACTGTTACTGATTGGCCGTATTCTTCCGGCTCTTCTCTTTTCTGCTAGGAGTTCTCTAATTTCCTTAGGGTAGTTATTTCCCTTGATTTTCTTTTTAATTTCATGGGTATTTTCTCAAGCTTATTCCTGTATATCATTTATAAATTTATGAACTTTTTTTTCAAATTGCTTCTCATTTCTTAATGGAACCATTAAGTTAAAGTATTCTCAATTAGTATGATTATTTACTAGGAATGGGTTTCTTTATTTCTCAATGATTGTTTCACTTAATGTAAAAAGTATCGGAGAATGTCGATTGCTTAACTCCTGGCTTTCATATACTTGCGCATGATTTCTTTATTATGAATAAACTTTGTTTCAATCAGTTGGCCAGTAGTTGGATTTTCCAGTCGATAGGGCTTCACAACTGGATTTCCTGATAGCTTTTGTGAGTTTTTATTTTTATTCGTTGTTAACCTAAAACCGCAGTGGATATTTTTTACATTAAACTCTCCAAGTACAATTCTTTCGCCTAGTTTACTGAGGAACTCGAGATCATTTTTTGGGCAAGCAATAGGTAGTAAATATCAACAATACACAAATATAACTATTTTCTGCCGTTTCAGATTTCAACTCCTTCATTTCACATTTCAACTCTTCATAGTGATTTCTACATTGGCATTTCACCTTGAAATTCTAAGATCGTTGGCCCTTTTTCTCTTTACGGATGGCTCCCTTAGTGCTTTACTCTAATTTCTGTAATCGTTCATCAAATGTATTGAGTCTGCTTAAAATTAATTTAAGTGTTTGATTTATATCTTAACTGCTTGCTTCCTGATTAAACTTGGTTTTTTAGCATTCAAATTTTTATTTTTGATGTTTTGCAGTTCAATAGCAACGCTACATCCTCTTAGCCGAATGGTTTTCGCCACGGCAGCCGAATGGTTTTCCAGTCGTTTGACTCGTCTGTGTTCCTTGTTGCATTATTTTTGTGTATTTCGATAGTGTCTTTTACCACAAGGTCAGATTCCAAAATAAAATGGCAAACGTGGTACAAGAATGAAGGTGCAATAAACTTGGTATCGGTACGGTAATATATTGGTTGGTTTTGTGGATTAAAATACTTTTTTTAAAGCACGATTGTGTTATGGTTTTTATAACAATTTTATTTTTACAAGCTTTGATTTCGCACAATAATTTAATTTTTATAAGTTGATGTGAACTCTTCGATGGTTGATTTTAGAAGACAGAGATTTTTCTTTTTCTTTAATTTTACAAAATTTTCTTATTATAGTAACATTATTGTTAATTTATATGGTTGATGGCAGATGGCCAAAAGTCTACACAATATTTAAAAGTTTTGTAAGTTAAGATTAATTAACATTTATAATGTTTTTAATGCATTCTGGGTAATTTATGTGTCATTATTAAAACATAAACAAATTCAGTCAAAAGGTAAACAAGGTAAATTCCATTATTAAATTAATTCAAGTTTTGTTTGATTTCAGATTAAAATATAAATTTAAGGTATTACATATCAATATAAGGTAAGTATTCAAAATGTATTAATTAAGTAAAATAGAAAATTTAAATAATTAGTAATTTGATTTTAGGTTATGATGCATATTATGGGAATTACAGTGATATTTCGATGGAACATCAAATTTAAGATAAGTGTCTGGTTATGTGTTGTATACATATAATTTCTTCTAATTTAATTTCCTTTATTTTTAGGGTTTATCAGCTTTAGTGGCTTTAACATTCCGGCCGCCTTGAATCGGTTGATTCAACTTACTGGGAGTAAACATAATTTATGTATTGGTCGTTTTATAACTCCGTTTGTTTTTTTTAAGGTAACGACTCTGATAATCTTGTCTACTCCGGCATGGATGTCTGTGACTCGGCCCATAAGCCATTTTGATGGAGGTAAATTGGTCTCCTTGGTGAGAACAATATCGTCAATTTTAAGGTTGGTCTCTTTTTTGTGCCATTTGCTTCGATTTTGTAGGTTGGTCAGGTATTCAAGATGCCATCTCTTCCAGATATCCTGATTCATTTCTTGTACTAGTTGCCATCTGGATAACTTGGATAACTTGACGTCTTGTAGATCATATTCTGGAAGCTGTGTTGTGGGGCGACCGATTAGGAAATGCGCTGGTGTTAAGTATTCCAGGTCTTCACTAGACAGCACACAAATTGGAGTTCAGGATAGCCTCGATCTCGGCCAACAGGGTTGTCATTTCCTCCGTATATTAAGTGTGTGATCGTTGGTCACTCGTCTCAGGTGGTATTTGACTTGTTTGACGGCGGCTTCACATAGTCCGCCGAAATGAGGTGCGCTTGGCGAGATAAATTGAAATGGTATCTCATCTGTCAATAAAAAATTGGAAAATGTTGTTTTATTATTCTTGAGAAATGAGTATAGTTCGTAAAGATGGTTGCGGGCTTCCGGGTTCCGTTATCACTAAGTAACTCTTTACATATGCCTCTGCGGGCTATAAATCTTCGGAGAGCTGCAATATACGATTCAGTGGTTAGTTCGGAGACCAGCTCAATGTGCACAGCTTTTGTGGCTAAACAAACAAATATACATATATGGCTTTTATATGTCTTCTGGCCTCTTCCTTTGACTAGGCGGGTTTGAAAGGGACCTGCATAATCCACGCCAACTTTAAAGAACGGCCGCACTAGTTGAACTCTCGGATTTGGAAGATTGCCCATTAGTTATGTCATATTCTCTCCTTTATATTTCACGCATCTCACACAACCATGGACTACCCTTCTAACTAGTTGTCTGCAACCCAAGATCCAATATTTATGGCGCAACGTAACGATCATTAGGGTTTGTTCAGCATGAAGATAACGTATGTGATGTTCTGTTGCAACGAGTTTGGTGAGGTCATCTTTTGCTGGTAATATTAATGGGTACTTAATATTATAAGTTACTGACGCATTTGTGATTCTTCCTCCAACGGGTAGTAGGCCTGATTCGTGAAGAAACGGTTTGAGATATTTTAGTTTGCTAGAGGCTGGTAACTCTTTGTTTGCTGCTATCAGATTAATTTCCAACTCGAAATTTCTTGCCTGTACATATTTAAATATCAAGTGCTGTGCCTTTTGTATTTCTTGAGTGTGTAGATACGTCGACTGCAATTCGCTTTAGTCTTATGTCGATGAATCGATTAATGTAAGCAAGAATACGAATGATTTTGCTGAGGCTTGAGTTTCTTCCGATTAAATCGTCGATTATGTTTGGTTGTTGAAGTTGGGCATGTATTGATTGGCTACGCATTTCTTCGATTGCATTTATTTGATTTTCGGGATGTTTTGGCGAATTCTCTCGATTTGGTATAAATTTTGGCCCGTTCCACCATAAAGTGAAATCTAATAATTTATCTGGTTCGATTCCTCTAGACGAGCAGTCAGCTGGGTTATCTTTGGAATCAACGTGTCTCCATTGTGACCTATTCATGGTAGTTAGTATTTCCCCAGTTCTGTTGTCAACAAACGTATTCCATTTTGTTGGAGGTGCATATAACCAATCTAGTACAATGGTGGAATCAGTCCAGGCAGTGATTTCAGTCACTTCGACCTTCAGAGAATGTTTGATATTTAGTAATAATTTATTAAGAAGCACTGCGCCGCAGATTTCCAAACGTGGAATGGATATTTGTTTAACTGGTGCTACTTTTGTTTTTGCCGATAGTAATTTAACGATCGATTCCCCATTTGGTTTTGTTATGTGCCCGTAAACCACTGCTGAATAAGCATGTCTGGACGCATCTGAGAACCCATGTAGAGATAATTTTGTGTTAATGTTGGTGTATAAGTATCTCTCTATTTCGATTTGTTGTATTTTTGGTAGGTTGTCACGTAATTTTCGCCATTCCATCGTCCATGATGATTGGAATAAGATTTTTATACCTATGGTTATTGGAACAGGCGACTTGCTTCCGATAACATTTTTTTTTTGTCATGATAGGTTGCTCATTTAGATTCACTTTAAATTGAAAACAATCTTTCTGTGGATTCCAGTGTAACCCCAGTACTTTTATTGAGGTCGATTTTTCAATTTCTAGGTTGTTCGATACTTCGGTGGGTTGGGATGGATTCATTAGGATTGACTGATCGTTTGCTAACCATTTCCTATGCTGGAATTCGGAACGTGAGAAAATAGTGTCTATGTTATTCTTCAGTGTTATTGCTTCGCCTAATGTGTCTGCTCCTGTCATGAGGTCGTCTACGTAAAAATCATTTATAACATGATTTGCTGCTTTTGGTAAATCATCTTTGTATTTTGCTGCTGCCTCGTTAAGTGCACGTGTGGCTAGATAAGTTGCACTTGCTGTACCATAGACAACTGTCTGGAGTTCATATGTGGTAAAATGTTTGTCAGTGGAATCTCGCCATACTATCCTCTGATATTTGGTATCCTCTTCTGCCATTGAAACTTGTCGGAACATTTTTTCAACATCGGCTGTAAACGCTATCTTAAATAATCTAAAGCGACATAATATTTCGTACAAGGTTGATTGTACCGTAGGACCGACTGCAAGACAATCGTTTAATGAAATTCCCGTTGTGGTTTTTGCGGAGCCATCAAAGACAACGCGCAATTTCGTTGTTGTACTTGAGTCTTTTATGACACCATGATGCGGTAGATAGTACCCATTTCTTTGTTCTTCATTAACAGCTTTCATATGCCCCAAACTAAGATATTCTGACATGAAATTCTTGTACATCGCGGCAAACTGTTCGTTATTCTTAAATCTTTTTTCCATAGAGTATGTACATGCGTTTAACTGCCGTGCGAAACGAACTTCCTAGATCTAATGGAGAGCGCTTAAATGGGAGGCGTACTTTGAATCGGCCAGTGTCATCTGTGGTTGTGATAGTTGCAAAGCTATTTTCACATAACTTTTCTTCTTGTGATAGCTGGTGTGTCAGATTTCCTGAATCCTCAATCTCCCAGAATATTCTTATGAGGTTGTCTAACGTGTCTTCTGGATTGCATAAAGTAGTTGTAATTGTTTGACTCGTTTTTGGTTCATTAAATCTGTCCGCTACAATCCATCCCAGAATGGTTTTTTGCATTGTGAAATGATTTGGTGCTGTAATTTTACCTTCAGCTAGCAACTCAAAAAAGATATCTGCTCCAATGATGATGTTGATTTCTTTGCCCTTATAAAAATGGGGATCTGCAAGGTCATAATGATTAAAATAGGCAAGATCGATGCGTTGTGAAATTGATGGTTGTCTGGCAGTTAATTTCGGTAGGATAAATGCTTCGATTTCTAGGGTTGGGTCGTCTTTATTCCACGGTGACACTTTTAACGTTAATGATCATCCACCTGCAGTAGCTCCAATGCCCATAATGGCCAGTTTGGCTCGGTTTCTTGGTAATCGTAGTCTCTGTGCACAATTTTCAGTAATGAGGGATACTTGCGATCCAGAATCTAGTAGTGCTCTACATAAATATTTTTGGTTTAGTGCATCGGTTACATGTACTAAGGCAGTTGGAAGTATTGAGCTTCCTAGTTTGGTGCTTGTGGTAAAACTGGATGCATTCGGTTCTGTTGCTTGTCTCTCAGGTTGAGCAGCGTTTGTTTGAGCTGGTGTATCTGGATTATCGTGTAATAAGCTGTGGTGTTTTCTATTACATACTGTGGTTGTTGTTCAAGCAGTTGAAGCAACGATTTTGTTGAACTAGCAAAGATTTTCTATGAGCCACTGACATTTCTTTAAATCTTTTACACTCAAATAATTTATGCTCTTCGTTGCATGCTGAACATATTTGATTATTATTTGTTTGATTTGTAATGGCATGGCTTCTAATGTTTTGTTTGAAGTGAGTTGATTGAACTTGAGGGCGTTTGTTTTGGAATTTTAAAGATTTTAATGCATCGATTCTTCTAGCGAAAAAGTCAAAGAATTGTTTCAAAGTTGGTAAATTATATTCTGCCGAAATTTGTGCCCATAAACTATTGGTCTCGTTGTCTAGCTTGCTCACTAAAATATAGTATGTATCAACCAATGGTCTCTCGTTTCCGCTTCTTCACCCAACGCTTTTAGTCCTCGAATGATTTCGTCTGGTGTATCTAGTAACACTCGGACATTTGTGCTGTTAGGTGTGGTGATTGCTGGTTAAAACATAAAACTTTTTATGAATGCGTATATTGTATGCTTTTTACGATCATATCTCTCTCTCAACTTTCCCAGAGCCTCGATATAATTTGCATCCGTAATGCTAAAATGCTTTAATAATCCTGCTGCTTCTCCTTGCAATGAGCCCTTTAAGTATTGAAGCTTTTGTGATGGTGTTCATCTGGGATTGTCGTGAATTGTTGAACAATATAAGTCGTGAAAAGACTGCCATTCAGTGTAATCGCCGGTGAATATCGGTATTGCTATTTTGGGTAGTTTTACGTCCACGTAGTTTGCCGTCATAGAAGCATCTATCAACGTATCATTGTGCGAGCCCGTTGGCTCCACCCTTTTTCTTAATGCAAGATTTAATGCGGCTACAATTTTGTAATAATTGTCCTCAAAGTCTTCGTCTAGCTCCTCTTCATTATCCAATGCGACAATCTTGTTTTCCAACTCGAAATATTCATTTCGGTAACGTTCTACGTTTGTAAGTCTCACTTTAATATCTTCTGCATTGATAGTTTTTTCATTGATAGTCTTGATAAAATTCAGCAACTTGGTGATACTACCTAATTTTGAGGCAGAGCATACTGATAAATGAGTATATGATCTAAAAAAAGTGGATCGTCATTACTAAACCAAAAGTAATTGTTAATTGTTAAAATTTTGGAAGATTTATTAAAACGACTATTAGCGGTCTGTTAGAACTGTTACTATTTAGGTGACGTTTCATTACTGAACGGGATGTAGGGCCCTGAAGTAATCATTTAATTGTTGATTAAGTTAATTGTAGAGAAAAGGGAACCCATTGCAAATCAATAAGAAGCAGTACAAGTAGATTATTTCTCAAGCAATATTCAAAATGAATTTATTTCATGCTGTGCCGAAAACGAGTGTTTGATCAACACTACTCCATCCTCCATATTCGGGGCATATGAAGCAAACTACATGTAGGTAAGGCTGTATTTATACTTTGCCTTATGCTCTGCTACAAAATTACGTCAAATACAAGCTGAAGTTAGTTTTTCTCCAGTGCCCACTAAGAGTTTGTGGTCAATCACGTCAATGTTTGTGTTAATTGTTCAACGGCCGTTAAAAATGAGTTGGATTCCATCATGACAACGCTAGACCATTCAGATCTTTGATGAAGTTTTAATGCATCCACCGGATAGTCCTGATCTTGCAGTTCCAAACTATAATTTATTTCGTTTACTTCAGAACTCTCTTAATCACTCGCAAAATTGACTTTAACTTACTTAGTGCAGTTTTTCACCCTAAAATCATAGAAATTTTATTGTAACGAGATAATGGTTTTACCAGAAAAATAACAACAAATTGTCGACCAAAATGGTTCGTTTAATAATAAATTTAATTAAAAAGCGACGGAAACTTTTCAGACCATTCAATATTCCTTTAAAGCCTTTATTAATGTGTTAGTATTTTTCGTTCCTCATAATGGAATCTTTTGAAGCGATTTTGATGGCTTCAAATTTTAACGGTAGTAAACAATGTAGGTACTCTTTTGCAAAAGAGAAGTTTAAAAACGAAGTCTTTTCTTGTATTTTAGGCTGTGATTAAAATTATAAATAACAGATTGCAGGCTGTTGATCAAATTAATACGTAGCACATTTGATATTTTGTGGAATTGTATACCAATGACCATAGGTTAGCGAAGAAATCCAATTAATAGAGTTATTTGCTAATAAAAAACTACTAACTAGAAAAGCTAGCATTTTTTAAATTTTCGATTTATTGTATAAGATAAATAATGTTAAACTGAATCAAAATAAAAATCAATTAAAAAATTAATGTTTAAAGACCCAAAATGTGTTTTGTAATTATTTATTTCGAGTTTCATTTGCTCTTGCAACATGTTAGGCGACTGTGAAGCTAGAACCTCACTGTGAGCGTTTAAGTAAGAGATTTTGTTTAATTAATTAAATTAAAACCTAAATTAAAATAATTTTAAAGTAGAAGCCAACAAATAACTGAAACATTTGAAGAAAATAAATAAATAAAAGATCATTTTATGTGAATAATTTTGACATTTAAATAATCTATATTTAAAAATCTATCTGTTCTTTTAACTTAATAAACCGGATTTATGTTTGGCTTAAGGCCAGCAAACAAAAAAATAAAACAGAAATCTAAATCGATTAACGAGTGTAAGTAATCTGTACTTAATAATATTAAATAAAATAAACTCACCGCACCAAAATTAGCCAAGCGCACATAGTTTTGTTATTGAAATGATCTTCAATTTAAGTTACTTACAGAAAAATCTAAAATCTAAATAATATTTATCTTAAATTATTCTATTTATGATGAAAGATGTATTCGATCTTTCCATATGATCGTTAAAAATTAATTAGGTCAATAGGAATGACTAAGCTGAATATGTTCTCATCACTCTTTTTAATTGTACATTACAGTATTGTGATTTTATCACTTAGCTAAACTGATATTTATATGTACTCAAGTACATAGGAAGCTCTATGTGTAAGTTTATCATTTGGAATTGATTTTTGTAAAATTTTCACTGTAAATAATATTGTATTACAAATTACTCAATTACTCTCTCGTATGTTGGAAGTGGCGAAATTAACCCTTTTTTGTTATTTACATTACACATAGGTAACCTCAATTTTTGTATACATTTTGATTAATTTTGTTCGCATTAACATTAAGTTCAGAAACATTTAAAATTCATCAGCATTAATCATAAATATACTGTATCTGTATATAAATGTCTTAAGGGCACAATGGATTGCATAGACGCATAGCAAAAATATAAATATTTCAACAAAGGATTATCAACTTTGTCTAGATATGGTGCACTTCCGTAATTATACACGAGGTTATCACAGTTTATTACCATGTGTTGTTGAAAAATCAAGCAGCATATCTTTCAACAGAAAATGACGTAGAATTAAATTTTTACTACACATTCTGTATATACACGGTTAAAAATGATAGGATAAAAACCATTTTTACCCTAAGGATAAAATCATTTTGGATAAACTTTGGTAAATTTGTAAGATTAAATTTATTCTTTCCCGAAACCTAATATTTGTTTCGACTAAAAGATTGTTTTTCATAAAATTTATTATTTTCGTTAAAATTTATTTTATTCTTTTAATTAATCTTTGAATGCAGCAAAATTTATCCATTTGTTATGAGTTTCTGTACTTATTAGACGTAAAATGTTTTGTTTACTTTAGTAATGTTAATAATGTTTGGCGAATGATGAAACAATTATACAAATAGACAGAGAAATCACATTTTTGTTGCGACTGCGCAACTAGAGAAACGTTAGTATCGTTGAGCGTTGCGGTTATTTTTACATTAATTGTCTGCTTTGAAACTATTAAAAATTCAGAGGATCGAAATGTCGAACGTGATAATTCACTTATGCCGAATGATAGTGTTGTGTCATATGTACCTGATGAGATAAATACTCTCTCAACCGGACAATATGGTCTAAAATTAACACCGAAGCAGCACATGCTTATTCATTATCCGACAGTTATAACCAAATTGAGACCGTCAGCACATTTTTCTTGTTTGAGATCCGAATCCAAACACTATTTTTTTATAAAATTATCATCCAAAATAAATAATTTTATAAATATTTGTAAAACACTTACCATTAGACATCAACAATTTATGGCAGATCAACAAATCATATTGGGTATCGAACATGAATATGGTATTTTAAAACCCAAAAAGTTGAATTTCTTTATAGATTTAGGCGGAAAAATCACAAAATATTTAAAAATTTCAATAAATACTGAAATACAAGTAGCCTCTTGGATGAAATGCAATTACTTTTATAAAAGAGGGATGTTCGTGTGCAATTCATTTAACAAGAATAACTATCCTGTTTTCCAAGAAATTATTGAAATTTTTAATATAAGAAATAACACATATTTTCTCACAAAAATATGATCTACTGATTCATTTAGTAGTAGTCGCCATTCTTACAGAATTATGATTACTGAAGAGTGTAATGTTATCGATTTCAAATCTTTGAAAATCAAAATTTCTCATGAAAAACATATTGATTATACCGAAAATTCACTTTATTATATAATTTTCAAATATAAATTGTTGTAGTTTGTTAAATAAGCAAATTTGTGTAAATTAAGATTGCTAAATAAATGTATAACTTTCAAAATAAAGTAACCGCATCACTGTAATATATTTATTTCCTTGAATATAATTTATAAGAATTATATTCCGTGTACTTAATCATATCTATATCATCATCATAGAAGCCGTAGTTTAACCAGATTATTTTATTTAAAATGGTTAAAGCTCCTTTTTGTTGTATGTCTACGCTAGGAAATTACGCAAGGAAATAAATCTGCGTTATTAGATCCATATTTTACTCTTTTTAGATTAAAATCATCATGATCCATATTATTGTCCTTTATTGCAAAAGATGTGAATTGTTATTCACATTTTATGCAATAAAGGACAATAATATGGATCATGACTATTTTAATCTAAAAAGTGTAAAACATTGCTCTAATAACCCAGATTTATTCAAAAAAGTATGAATTAGGATGGTTATCGTTGAGTACATTTTGTAAAAAGCTTTAACGTTTACCAAATAAAAATGTGTAGATATGTAATAAACAATTAAGAACCGCTAGCTACTAGTTCAAAAAACTGTGTCTTTGTATTTTATAAAAGTTTGTTGATGACTTTGCGAGCAGTTTTTAATAATATAAATATGATATAAATTGATAAATTTATCATTGATTGACGTTTTAAAAGAAATTACAAAAGTATATGTACACATTCGAAAATTTGATTGGTAAACAGAGATAAGAAAATTCAGGAATTTCATTCCTTCATTGCGTCACTGCTGTTTACGGCCCTTACTAATCTCTTGTGATGAAGTATTTCTAATTTCTTTTATAATACCCTGCTCGTTTAATACGAAATAAAATTCACGGACAGAAAAACGTTGCATAATCGCGACTGCAATACTCATATTACTGCTTTTGGTTGAACATACGCATAAGGAGCCATGTATACTTACAAGAAGTAAGTGAAATGTGAAATAATCGCATCGCATGCGGTATCAATCCGTAGTGTTCTTTGACGTAAAATATAATAATTGAACGCGAAAAACGTGAAAATCGATTAATCGACAAAACCAATCGCAAGAATATGTTCTTGAAAAATTTTTAATTTCCGGTTCAAGGAATTGCAGTATAACTGTGGGTTTCCACTTGAGATGCCTTTGCGAATGATCGCAATCTGTTTTAAATTTTTTCACATGTATAGTATACATATAAAAAATACATATCGGTAATAAATTTGTCTACGCAGCCATAGGCAAATTTACAATTCGATTCGCAATCAAAAGTAGTCATGCCTATACACCTTTCTCCATTGTGAATTTTGCATTTAGAAAACAAATAAAAATTTCCCTTATTTTGTTTAGGAAATTTTTCAATCCAGCGAAAAACCAACCAAGCTGAAATATTTTTCCTATCCGATGCGAATATTCGCAAAGCATCCAGCTGTAAACTGTTAGCTACCCAAATAAACAGTAGCTAGGTAGCCATGGATTAAAAGTTAGGCAATGAAAACATTAACATGTTATTTTATTTTATTTTTGTGAACTTCACAGAACTGATCAATTCTAAATTTGCAACCAAACGGAAAATAATTTATTGTTCTTTATCACCTTTGCATAAGATTAGGTTAGATCAGCCTGCCCGATCAATCGTCCATCCAAACAAGGAAATCAACTTGTGTATAATGTTTCCTAACGACAACCTGTCAGTCGTGATCATGAAACGTGCATGGATAATTGAATATATCATGTACAGCTGAAGAATCCGGAAGTAGACGTTTGTACATAACATCGTAAACACAAGATTCCATCGTAACAGAAATCCATTTATTTTAATTGGTTATGCTTGATTCTTAAATAAAGTTTATTTGCCTAATACCAAGCAGCACAACTTGAAACTAAGCAATTCAAATTATTACGAAATACTTCAGAATGGGAAATGATAAACATAATTGTGACTTAAACATTCAAAACAGGATATTTCAAGTAGAAATCTTGAATTTTCTGCATTTATTTTAGAAAGAATAATTTAATTTTAACTCATGACGGTCGCTAGCTTTTCATACATGATTCTCAACTGTTCTTGACAAAAAACAATTTCCTATGAATCTTATTCTAAAAAAATTAAAAATATTATAAAAAAAAATTTAAATAGAAAATAATATTGGAAAATTTCCACTCATTAGGAATTCTTAAAAAACATATTGTTTATCTCATTTTTATTGCAGTACCTCTATAAAAAAAATTGGTTTTACATACCTACATAGGTATTTCTTAATTAGGTTTTTTTTTGTATTTTAGCACAAGGGCCAAGTAGTTTGCGTTTATTTTAATGGTATATAAGGAATAGTTTTACTAGCTAAAGACACATGTTTTATTATTTATGAATTTCTCCAATTCAAATTCATAAAATTTTCTTTATTCATTTTTTTGGGCCAAAATATTGAAACTCGATTAAAAAAGACACTGCTATATCACTGGAGATGTTAATTGCTTAGTTTTTAATATTCAATTGACAAGAAGATTGTGCACACATTCCACAGGCAACGAATTTCGACATGATCCGTCTTGTCACCTCACACGTGTCAAACGACCGCAACGACCAACTACTGTTGTCATGTCAGAGGTGAGTTGCGACCGTTAAGGGTTAAATTTTATTTCTAAAATATGTAAATTAGTCTGTTAAGCCAACGCACCGAGAGACAAATTGGTTATTTACATGAAAGATTTAGGCATTAGTATATATGTAGGTGTACAACTGGTTCCAAATTTCGATACGACATTATTTTTTTCCACTTCGGTGAACTGTTTAATTTATGTAGTCAGTAGTGATCCTTTATTTTGATACTTACAAATATATTTTATATTATAACCGAAATGAAGTGTACAACATACTCATTTATTTGCAATAGATATATTTTTAAAATAAACTAAAAAACGATCGGCCAATTTCTCTTTCTCAAATTCCTAACTTCTGTAGAACACCGCAAAAATCTAATTTATATTTCATACTT
The DNA here is from genome assembly GCA_958295665.1 of Tipula vernalis. Lineage (NCBI taxonomy): Eukaryota > Metazoa > Arthropoda > Insecta > Diptera > Tipulidae > Tipula > Tipula vernalis. The sequence goes on from OY282558.1 coordinate 305,334,976, forward strand.
TTTAGAATAAAATTTCATTATTTCAATTTGTATTCTGTTTTGCATAAAAAGCTAATGAACATGATGTTGAACGAAAAAGGATAATTTTTATTGTTTTAAGATTAAGGTGTTTTTTATTTTCTGCATTTTCTGTCTTTCTCGTTTGTACTTCATGTGTGGGAAAAGAAAGAGATAGTTATAATCGTTTTTTGAAATTACGTTTGAAATTGAATTATAACTTCAGTAGGCAAGTGGCGTTCATCCGTGGATACAGGTTTTTAATGTGTTATTTAAAATGATATTAAAGTTCGTGTACCTTAATCGTGCAAAATTATTAAAAGTGAATAGTTTGGTAGGAGATATTTTTACTTACGATGATTTTGTGTTGTGCGGTAAGTTTTCAAATAAATTGATAATTAATTAAATATTACTAGTGTTTTTGGTTTTAAACGTTCTCGATCATAAAAATAATATTAAGTGATATTAAAACCCAATTTACAGTACAAAGGTTTTGCTTTGCAGAATATATTTATTATTATTTTATTAAAATGATTAAAGTGAAATTTATTTTTATCAAATTAATGGTGATAATTATACAAAATGTATGCCGATTACTATTCACATCAACGCGTTTTCGATAATATAACGGTATTTAAGTTGTAAAGTATTTAATTTATTCAATCAAAGGATTACATTTGCTTCTTTTTCAACATTCATAAATTTGGCATTTAACCATGATTGATTTTGCGACAGTTATCACATAATTTTTATAAATGTGAAATATAACCTTAAAACCAAAAGCATCACGTGTAATCTGAATAGTTTAATTATTCTGATTTGACTTGTTCTTGATTTTTAATTTTAATTGAGAGAAATTGATTCTAGAACCGCTCTCATATTGCGTTTATTTATATTATTTTTAATATAATTTTTATTCGTTATTATTCGACGGTTCCAGAAATGTATTTTCTTGTAAATGTAAAATCACAAAAATAAAATTTTTCATATAAATTTATTTCGAATTTTTAGTTTAGCTCAAACTGGATTTTCCCTAAATGAACCAATATCTTTTTACGATAAAAATAACACGTGCATTGGACCGAAATTTTATTGGAGTATTTAACACAATACAAAAGCGATACGAGCTTTGAGCTACACATTCAAAGTAGCCATCACATAACTCAGAATATGGCCGATATACGAGGTTTGTTATACAATATTTTGTAAATAGCTTACCGACTAAATAAAATTATTTTGAACAAACTTTTACAGGTTCAAACATACCATCAACATTTAATGAGTTTCGGTGCTCTCCATTTAATGAAATAATTCCACTAGAGAGTGTTTCGCAAAGTTTTAGCGAAGGTTTGTTCAATAATAATTTAATAATCGTTTAGTAAATAAATTAAATTTATTAACATATTCATTTTGTAATATTGCAGGAAGCTCGACCGCACCATCTATACTATTATCATGTACCAATTCGGACAAATCAGAGTTTGCGGACCCCTAGGCCATAACACTTCGAGAGAACCTCTTCGTCGACTTACAGCAGAGGTAAATAAACAATAAAAATTCTTTGATTGTGTTTTTTTTAAATAATGATTAACACTGTAATTTTTCATTTTAGAAATTGGAATCATATATTAGGGGACAAGACCAAGGGGAATATATTTCAAATTTCTATAAAGAAAACATCCTTCTTTCTACCAAAGAAAGAAATTCATTTAATCGTCTGGTGTGCCAGCACATGATATTGACATGTGGGTATTATCCTACGTCGGCTGAATTCATAATTCATATTCAATTATTATCATCGTACCAAAATTTAAAATCTGAGAACGAATGGGTAAGATTAAGAAAATATTATTATATTAGTCACATATTTTCATATGGTGTTTTTTTTATTTATTCGTATGTTTATTATGTTTTAAATATTTAATATTTCTTTTTATTATTTTCCATCTGAACAGGATTTATTTTTTGACCCTAAATCACATTCTGGTTGGTTACATGATAGAATGAAATACTGTCAATCCCTAAAAAGGAAATTCACCAACAAACTTAAAAACGGCAAAGACGTGATTTATGTTGTTCAATTAATATAAAATATAAAAAAAACATTTATTTCACTTTTATTTTCTTTACATTTATTATAATTAATTAAACTTTATTTATTTTTTAAAAAGCCGGTCTCTTTAGAGCCGGGAATCAATATTTTGTTACTGTGCTCTTTGGAGTCAGTTTATTGAATGATTTCTTAAGTTTTTAGTTACATGATTTTTCTTTATAATATATTTTATAAACATGGTTCAACATGTTATTTTATAACTGATAATGCTTATTGCTTATTAATTAAAAATGAATATTTTGTTAGACAAAACAATAATTTGATTTACATAAAATATGATACATTAAATTTATAATAATAATTTTAGGTCATGATAATATTTTATGTTGTTAGTATAAAATTGTATTATGAGCATCTTTACTTTGTTGCGTTTCAATTTCTTGGAATTCTTTATTTTGTTGCGATTCCATTTCTCGGAATGTAACTCTCCCTTCGTTAAGAGTAGAGTTCTCCTGAACTCTATTTGTAAATTTAATATTTATTTTATTTTGTTTAAACTTTATATAGATAATCAATATTATTATTAATGCTATTACTATAATTAATATTATGCTTATTCCTGAATATGCTAATATTTTATGAAATTTCAACAATTTTATTTCATTTATATTTTTATTGGTTTCCAAAATTATTTCCTTAAATGTAAATGTGTTATTCTCTGACTTATAATCTAGATTTTGAATGATGTAATCATTATTTACTTCCTTTATATTATTATAAAAGGTTTTGTTATTTATGCTAATGCTACAGTTAAAAAATTTTACAAAATAATTTCCATTCAATTCGAATGTTCTTTCATCATAATTTGATGTTAAAATTACTTTATTAGCCAATTGTATTAATATACTATTATCATTGATGCTATAAATTTCTGTATCACAGTTTTTAATATTTTGACAATTTTTTGTTAATATACAGTGTTTTAAATTATTTAATTCATGAAATGCTTTATTTGTATTGTATTCATAATAGGTATTGTTAATTTCAAATGTTTTAGTGATCTCATAATTTATTGAACTACAATCATTAATATTTGACAGGGGTATAATTAATTTTGTATTTGCTTTTTCCATGCAACTGGGAATTTTTATTAAAAATATCAATTTATTATTATTAGTTTTAGAATATCCTACTTTTAAATTTTTTATTTTACTAGCATCTATTTTGTATTCTACAATCTCTTCATGAGTTAACAAAGATGAATGTATAATGTTAAGATTACTAAATACTATATTATCTTGTAATTCACTTATAATTCTATCTATTTCATATATTTTTAATTTTATATCATATATCATTAATCTAAGTATAGTTTGGTTATCTCTGTTTATAATAAAATCCTTAATAATTTTTCTATCTTCCAACATTGTATTATATAATTTGTTTATAGTGTTGTTAAAGTTATTATTAATTTTAATTTGTTCATTTATGTTTACAGCTAGATTTTCGTTATTCTGATCAATTATGTATAAATGTTTATTAATTAATTGTCTGTCTTCATCGTCCATTGTTCCTGATATCCACTTGTTTATTGTTCCTATGAAATTTACTAAACCTCGTTTATGTATTGAGTGATGTCCGTCTTTTAAAGTCATTAATTTATAAAGTAAATTGTCTACGTCTTTAAATAATGTAGATTTAATAAAGTGTTTTGTAAGCTCTACTGTCATTTCCCTCACTGTTGACCTCAGGTTTAATATTAGAGTTTCTATTTCTACTATGTCGATTATGTGTAATGAATAATTGTAAGATTTGGGTAAAAATGTCTCGCTTTCTCGAAGAATAGTATATCCTGTGTTGCTTTCAATTTTCTCTACTTGAATTTGTGCTTTTGTTAGTTTCGTCATTGTTAGTATTAAGAGCAATGTTGTCATTATTATCTGCGAATTTTAACGCTCTTTTAATATTTGTAGGATGTATATTAGTTAAATTAAGTAATCTGAATTTTGGTTGGTCTTTATGTCTGAGTGATTTATAATTTTTTATGTAACCTTGTTCCCTAGTTTCTGTATATTCCTCTCTATTTTTGTTGTGTATAGTTAACCTTTTTGTTTGGGAATCAACTAAATTCTTGTAAATTTCTTCTTGATTAATGCCTTCTTCTGCTTTTATTGGGGTGCATTTAATGGTATTGTGATACTGATTATTGTAGCTTTTTATTGCTTCTAACATTTGATACCTTATAGGACTGGGTTGGTCTATATTTAAAACTCTTAATTTTTCTGTCAGTGTATTGTTAAGTCTTTCTACGTCGGCATTACCTGTGTGGCTGTTAGGTTTTGTTAAATGTAATTCTATACCTTCTTTATCTAAAAATTCTTTTATATTGATATGCTTAAATTCATTATCAGCTATTATTTTTCTGGGTTTCTTGTGGTTAATATACATTTTAAATTTTTCAATAATGTCTGTAAAATTTCTGTTTTCTAACGGATAAGCCGTTGCGAATTTTGTAAATTTGTCAATAAAAATAAGAAAAGGTTGTTTTTTATTAATATACGTATCTATATGAACGATTTGATTTTTGTTTGTCGGTATTTCTGTCTTTTGTAGTTTTGGTTTGATTGGGTTCCTATCGTATTTCCCTGTGTTACAAACGTCACAATTGTTCGTAATTTTATTTATTGTAATTTTCAAATTTTTACTGTAGATTTTAAACTTTAAATCTTCATAAAGTGCTATGATACCGGGATGTTTCTGTTTTTTGTGTTGTATGGATAAAATCTTAATTAAGTCTTCCTCTGTTTCTATGTCTTGTGCAAAATGTCTGCATTTAATGAATTTGGTATTTGGAAATTCTTTGATTAATACTTGAAATATTACATGTAAATCGTGATCAGATATTTCAGAATATATGGCTACTTTTGTTGACGATATGTATGTTTTAAGTTTATTAATTAACTCTATGTGATTTATATTTGGATTTATGTTAATCCGACGATTCCCTAATACATTTTCAAGTTCGTTAGTGAAATTTTCTGTAATTATTATCTGTGTTCTAAATCGGTTTACTATAGTGTCTAAGAATGTTAGTTCGTCGTTTAAATTTTCTTCTTGTGAATGTATTGTCGCTTGAATGGATATGTTGTCTTGGTTTTCGTTTACTATTTCTTCATTATTAACTTCATGTTGGGAAGGGGGGTTTTGTAGGAAATTGTTTCTCCCTTCGTTAGCTTCGAACATTTCGTTAATTCCAAAACTTCCACTAATTTCATTTATTTCGTGTTTATCATTGTTTATTCTACTTAGAAAATCTGCTATTTTATTTTCCTTTCCTTTTAAATAATTTATTTTTATGTTGTACTCTCCTAAAGATAGTATCCATCTTTGGAGTCTTGGGTTTAAATCTTTGCCTAAATATTTAGTGTGTAACCATTTTAATGCTTGATGGTCTGTTTTAAGTTCGAATTCTTTTCCATATATGTACGGTCTAAAATATTTTACTGACCATATGACTGCCAATAGTTCTTTTTCCGTAGTGTTATATCTAATTTCATGATCATTTAGCGTTCGGCTGGCGAATGCTATGGGATGGTTTTCTTGAAGCAAAACTGCACCAATTGCAAATTGACTGGCGTCTGTGTTTAATACGAATGGTTTGTTGAAATCGGGATATTTGAGAATTGGATGGGTAGTTAGTAATAATTTTAGTTGCTCAAAAGCATGAATATAAGATGGATCTAATTTATTTACTTTACTATTCATTTTGAGATATTTTGTCATAGGCTGCGCTATTCTGGCATAGTCCTTGATAAATTTTCTATAGTATCCTGTGATACCTAGGAATGATTTAATTTGTTTTTGAGTTACTGGGAGTTTTAATTGTGCTATATCATCTATTTTCTTTGAATTTGGTTTTACACCTTCTGTTGTTAACAAATGACCTAAATACTCGGTCTCTTTACAAAAGAAGTTACATTTGTCTATTTGTATTTTTAAATTTGCTTTTCTTAAATTTTCAAATATTTGATTTACATTAATTATGTGTTCTTGTAGAGAAGTGCTAAATATTAATATATCATCAAGATATACTACACATATTTTATTTATATGTTCCCTTAGTACTGAATTTATTAATCTTTGAAAGGTGGCAGGGGCGTTTTTCAATCCAAAAGGCATTCGAACATATTCGTAATGTCCGAATGGTGTGGAAAACCCTGTTTTATTTTGGTCTTTTTTGCTTACTAGGATTTGATGAAATCCCTTCGCTAGATCCAAAGTTGTAAAATATTGGGCTCTACCCAATTTATCTAATATATTTTCTATATTAGGTATTGGAAATTTATCATTTATAGTAATTTCATTTAACTTTCTATAATCAATGACAATTCTCCATTTTTTTGTATTTGAATTGTCCATTTTCTTCGGTACAATCCAAAGGGGAGAATTATAGGGTGAATTCGATTCCCTAATAATTCCTTGTTTTAACATATCCTTGATTTGTTTTTCGATTTCTTTTTCGTGTATTTGCGGATATCTGTATAATTTACAATATATAGGATTCTCATTTGTTAATTTAATTTCGTGAGTTATTTCGTGAGTGAAAGTCAAATTGTCACCTTCTTCATAAAATAAATCTTTATTTTTGGATAATAAATGTTTTAAATTTTCTTTTTCTTCATTGTTTAAACTATTTTGGTTTATTTTAGAGAAAATTTCCTCTTGTGAAACAATTGGTTCTAAGTGATTTACTTCGGTAAGATCACGGGGATATCCAATTATTTCGAAAGGGATTTTATGCTGATTAAATATCTTCAGATATTCATTTTGTATATCAACTTCAGCTTGAAAAGGAATTAAAAAATTCATTCCGATAATCGCGTCATATTTTTCACTCTTTAGAGGAAAAATTTTCCATTCTAATGTACCAGTTTTTACTAGTTCCTTTGGAATTGGCGTGATTATTTTTTTATTTACAAAATTGGGACCTCCTAAAGAATTATACATAATAGGAGTTTCTAATTCTATTTCTTTAAAATTAAGAGTATTTGGTTTTAATAAACTGGTATCTGAACCAGTATCTATTAAACAATTAATAGATTTATCATTAAATGTTAGTTTTACTATCGGTAGCTGGTTGATGGTGTGGGGTTTATAAAATTTACCTCCTGATTTAAGGGATTTACTTGATTTATATTATCGACTTCCATTGGTCCTGGTTGTTGAGTATTGTTTCTATATTGTCCAGTTCTATTGTCATTAAATTGTCGTCTAAACTGTCCTGAATTATATCCGTTATTTCTGTGATCTTGTATTCTAAACTGTCCTGAGTTATTGTTATTTCTGTAATCTTGTGTTCTAAACTGTCCTGAGTTATTATTATTTCTGTGATCTTGTGTTCTAAACTGTCCTGACCTATTGTTATTATAATTATAGCTATTATTATTACCATTTCTAAATTCCTGGTTATAAACACCGTTAATATTGTTGTTCCTATAATGGTTTCTGTTTTGAAAATATGTTTTATTATTTGTTTTAAAATTAAATTCTTTATTTCTATTTATTCTAAATTCGGATTTAATTATATCCTCTGACAGGTATATTTCCGATTTACAAAGAATATTGTCTAATTCGAATAACGATTTCGTTGAATCTATTTGTAATTGAACTAGAGGAATTATTTTTGATTTTAATATTTGCACTAATTCCCTATCTATTGAATAATATGTGAAATTATCCTCGTCGTCAAAATCGCATATTTCGCTACATTCACTCTTATATTTATTTAATTTATTAAAAATATCTTTAAGATTAAATACCTTTATTTCCTTGGCATTGTAGAGTAACTGATGGATGGTGTTTTTAGGTCTGTATCTCAATTTTAGCTGCCTGATGACGTTTTCCCAGGTGCGTTGAGTTTCAGGTATTTCCATGATGGTTCCTCTGGCATTTCCAATTATTTTTGTGTTGATTAGCTTTCTTAAGCAATATTGTTTAAGTTCCTCGTTCTTATTACCGCATAGACTTTCGGTATCTACGATGGTTTTTAGGAAAGATTTTAATTTGTAAGTATCTTCCCCTGAAAAGGCTTGGATCTCACTGAAGTTTCTTATAATTTGATCTGGACTTAGATCAAATCGAGTGGTTTTAATGCCTTGCATTATTGTTTCCTGGTTTACCAGTTGTTGTTGCAACACTGTAATTTGATTTTGTAATTGTTGTTGCTGTTGTTGCTGCTGCAACAATTGTTGTTCGACTTGTTCTGTATTCATTTTTGTTGTAGCTTTTAGTTGTCGATTTAAGTCGAATACTTTGCTTCTTTTACTCGCAATCTTGAGATTATTGATTTTAAATTGTTCACTTTTAATTAACACCCACTTTTTATTACTACTTTTTAAATATTATCACGTTTTTATAAGTTTATTATTTTACTTTAACTATTTAGCACGAAATTAATTAATTTTTTTTTTCACTATTCAATTATTTACGTGAAATGATTTTCGTGTCTACGAAAAATCAATTTTTACTTATTTTTCTTTGTATCTTATCACTTCACTATTTTAATGTTCTTTTACACTGTTTTCTCTTCTTCGGAGGAGAAAATTACCAACTGCGCCATTTATGTTGTTCAATTAATATAAAATATAAAAAAAACATTTATTTCACTTTTATTTTCTTTACATTTATTATAATTAATTAAACTTTATTTATTTTTTAAAAAGCCGGTCTCTTTAGAGCCGGGAATCAATATTTTGTTACTGTGCTCTTTGGAGTCAGTTTATTGAATGATTTCTTAAGTTTTTAGTTACATGATTTTTCTTTATAATATATTTTATAAACATGGTTCAACATGTTATTTTATAACTGATAATGCTTATTGCTTATTAATTAAAAATGAATATTTTGTTAGACAAAACAATAATTTGATTTACATAAAATATGATACATTAAATTTATAATAATAATTTTAGGTCATGATAATATTTTATGTTGTTAGTATAAAATTGTATTATGAGCATCTTTACTTTGTTGCGTTTCAATTTCTTGGAATTCTTTATTTTGTTGCGATTCCATTTCTCGGAATGTAACTCGTGCGATTTATGTTGTTCAATTAATAGAAAATATAAAAAAAACATTTATTTCACTTTTGTTTCACTTTTATTTTCTTTATATTTATTACAATTAATTAAACTTTATTTATTTTTTAAAAAGCCGGTCTCTTTAGAGCCGGGAATCAATATTTTGTTACTGTGCTCTTTGGAGTCAGTTTATTGAATACTTTCTTAAGTTTTTTAGTTACATGATTTTTCTTTATAATATATTTTATAAACATGGTTCAACATGTTATTTTATAACTGATAATGCTTATTGCTTATTAATTAAAAATGAATATTTTGTTAGACAAAACAATAATTTGATTTACATAAAATATGATACATTAAATTTATAATAATAATTTTAGGTCATGATAATATTTTATGTTGTTAGTATAAAATTGTATTATGAGCATCTTTACTTTGTTGCATTTCAATTTCTTGGAATTCTTTATTTTGTTGCGATTCCATTTCTCGGAATGTAACTTGCGCAACCAGACGGATTGGTTGAGCATTCCAGACGGCCCGGAATCAGAAGAAGAGCCGGATGATTTTGATAATTTGGCGGATATTTCCTTTTTAAAGAGTGCCTGTGCATTGACGCACAAACCATCGATTTTTGAAAAATTTAAAAATACTTTTAAATTTAGAAGTTTGATTGATTGCGATGTACGATCAAGCATTAAGCAAGTCTCCCGTATTATAAATGCGAATACCACATCACTATACCCATGTTACACAACACGACACCATTCATCATGAAGCCAAACCCCGTAAAGAAAGGCGCCACATCGATAACCACATAAGTCTAGTTGTGATATCCGCCCCTGGCCAGGCCGCCGTCGTACACCTTTTTACATATAACAAGATCGAGGGATGGGAAAGGAATGTTAGCAACAAAGACTCAACCCGGTTCCAGACACCTAAGTAGTTTGATAGTTAGTAAATTTGTTAGTAATATATGTTTTAGTAATTTATTTAGCACAAGACAATACAATTTTTTAGTTCATCTACTGCTCCAACCTGTAAGAAGACACAATGACAACACAAATTTCCTGGTGCCGTAAATTCTATTTTCTGAAAAGCTGTAAACAACTATTATTATTCCCCTCCACCATTTTTTCCATCGGCGGTTGTGAGAGGGGGGCGAGATTTCGTTCCATCATCATGTTCCCATGCGGTCACCCAAATTTGTACTAACTGTAGGTAGTGTTGCTTGACGTTGTTGTTGAAATCGTTGCGTCTCTCCTGTCCCTGCTACTCGCCCCCCACTTTTAAATTTAGAAGTTTGAATATAAAAAAATATTGGAGGATTTTCCAATAATAAAGGCGCTGCCAGAATTGGTATTATTAATTTTTTTTTTTTATTAAATCGGAAAACTAAAAATCTTTTTATTTTGCAGATACTTACTGATTTTCAAGTAATTGCGGAACACAACAATTTCAAGATGTTTTAGAATTTTAAAGAGAAATGGAGACAACATGCTTACAAAATAGATGCCATCTTTAAAAAAAACTTTTAACAGTCAAACGAACCAGTCATCGCTAAAATATTAGGTAAACTTCTTACATACATAAATATCATAATATCTTTATATCCTAATAATTTTAAATGTTGAATTATGTATTAAATATATTACTGTTTTATTGTTTTACTAATAGAATGGAGTGATGACATACAGTTATACTTGAAGCTATTGAGCTTGCTACCACCAGTTAACTCAAAAGGAGGAAGGCAAAAAAGATGTACAACTTTAAATTCGGTAGAAACTTTTATTGTTTTTTGTACCCTAACGACCCCCGAAGCTGAAATAGTAGATATTTGTATGTGTCAACCACAGTTAATTGCATTTGGACCAAATAAAAAGGCCATTTCATATTTCGGGTTAAAAGTTGATGATACGCTTGTTCCCAAAAACAATAACGAACATTGACGATGCAATCGATTTTTTTTAAAAACTACATTTTGTAATGCAAATTGATTACGATCCAGCTCATGCACAGTTGCCGAATTTTGTTCAGTATTATAGCCAGATTAAGATAAAACTGTTGCCTACAGGGTTTATTTTAAGTAAATGTTTAATATTACTGTATAAGTATTATTTTTTTTTCTAGATTTTGTTTTAAATTGAAATGTACAATATGAATTATTTTTACTTAATTTTTAATTATTTAATTATTATTTATTGTCCAATTATCTGATTGGATTAATCAGGATATTTTTGAATATATAGTGTGATTATTTTATATAACTTATAATGTACAAGTAATTTTATAATCTATAATATATATATACATATATATATATATATATATATATATATATATATATATATATATATATATATATATATATATATACATATATATATATATATATATATATATATATATATATATATATATATATATTTATATATATATATATATATATATATATATATATATATATATATATATATATACAGTATGTCCCATAAATATATTTATATATATATATATATATATATATATATATATATATATATATATATATATATATATATGTATATATATATATATATATATATAAACATATATATATCTATATATATCTATATATATATATCTATATATATATATATATATATATATATATATATATATATATATATATATATATATATATATATATATATATATATATATATATATATATATTGTTACGTTTTTGCCTTGTCACTCAAGGTTCGTATCACTGGATTGTGAATAATACAAAATCAATTTAATTTATCTCCAACGAATTTATTTATTTTACAAAATTTATTACAACACAGTTTATCAATCAAAATTCACAAAATCACTTTATATAAATTATTCTTAAATTTTACTGATCACTTTTACTTTATTTATCGCACTACAACACTTTTTTAATTCACTTTTTAATTCCTTTTAATCTTTATACTATCGCTTACCAAATATTACTACTAATCTTACAAGTTTACACTATCGCATTCCAAATACTAATAATCCAATTCGACCTTGTTCGCCTTTTTATATACACAAACCAAGCTTCTCGAAAGTTCACGACTTTTCCAGTTGGAATAGCGTAGAAACATTACGTAACAATTTTTATCGTGGAAAATTCCATTTAGTACAGTAAACATTGAGCTATTAGTTTTACTTATTCTAATACACACTAGGTGTCACCGTCACAATACACAATATATATATATATATATAATATATATATATATATATATATATATATATATATAGATATATATATATATATATATATATATATATATATATATATAAATATATATATATATATATATATATATATATATATATATATATATATGTATATATATATATATATATATATATATATGTATATATATATATATATATATATTTACATATTTTTTTGTCTTTTTTATTCTAATACATTTCAATACACTTCATCTATTTTTGTACAAATTTTACAAAACATAATAATGAATTTTTGTTACAAAACATAATAAAAAATATGTTTAACAACATCTAAATTTGTATAGTTATTTTTCTTTTTCCGCAAAATTTGGTTAAAAAATGAATGGTTAATATTACTGCAGCCTATCGATTTGTGTGCTTCTAAAAGATTAATTCACCCTTTATAAATATACATTTTAACCTTTAAAAAATGTTTATTCTTCTGAAATGAAGTTATCTTATCTCATATAGGTTGATTAAGATATTTTCTTAAAGATTTTTACACTAAAAGTAATGAAACCTATTCTAAATAATAATAAAACACGTTAAAATTTATTAAACATTTTAATTTTTCTTAATTTTTCTCAAAATTTTACTCCAGAATTGTTAGTTACTATGCTTCAGATATATCGAGATTTGTCTTATAAGGGGATCAATTCAATCCAAATAAAATTAAAATACAGCAGCGATTTAAAACGAATTATAAACGTAAAAATATATTTTGTTTAAAAAGCATAGATTTTACTCTTTAAAAAAAAGATAATTTACCTGCGACAGGATACCTTTAGGTATTTTCATATAAACATTTTTATACTCTGGCTTAATATAATAATTATGTTAGTTCTACGCAATTTTCGCCCTTTTGGATAAGTGTAATACATAATTAAGAAATATTGGATAAGATGTTTAGTTAATTACAAAAATGAATTGCATACTTTGATAAAGTATAATTTTACATCTAAAAAAAGGATGGACGTATAGTATTCCGCAAAAGGATACGAAAAGGATAGTCCCATCCCATATTTTTAACCGTGTACGATTAAAAATTAGCGTATACATTAGACCATTTTAAGCAAAAAACTGAATTAGAATATATGTAATTGTTTATCTTATAAATTTTGCATATTACGGTGGGATCTTCTAACATAGTGTTCGCAAGTCCTTTTTGCGCGCCAAATTTTTCCCATAAAATAAAAACAAATATTAACAGTGTGGAAGTGTGGAAGATAGACGTGATCTTTTAAAGTGAAAATATAAACGTGTTTGAAAATTCAAATTTATTAAAAAAACTAACTGAATATAGAATATTGGATAATTGAATATTGTGCCGGTTTGAATATAGTGTTGTGCCAAGTGCCCAGAATCTCAAAATTATAGTTGCCTGAAATTAGTGTGCCGTTACAATTTCAAGTGAGTAGTTTTTTTTTTTTATTAATTTTTATTTTTAACAGTAATAAGTGTGTGTAGCATTTTTATCGTATCGTATAATGTGATGTAATTTTGAGAATTGCGTCTAATATGTGGCTTTGCCTAATTTTAGAGAAACAATCAACGAGGCTTTTTATTGTTAATAACGGTCCTTTATTGCAAATATAACGGTGTTTTGTCAATTGTTTGTGAATAATAAAATATTAAAATTGTTGTATATAGTGTAGGTATATAGTGGGCTCTAGCCCTGTGCGGATACGGTTTTTCGTATTTCGCATCCGCTGAAAAGAAATTTACCCGCATCCGCCCTCACTAAAAATTCTTTTATTCGCATCCGCAAATTGTAAACTAGTGTAGGAACTTTCAAAATTTACCTTTTGTAATCGGTGTAATTCTACCCACACTTAAACATAAATTATTAGAATAATTTAGTTTTTTATTTCACCCGTCGATTTGAAATCAATTGATTTACATTCCATATTACATAGACTGACAGCGGAAATGCGGATAAAAAATAAAAATCACTAAAGATAAAGATTACTGATCCATATCGACACATTTTTATTGCGGATATATCCGCTTTCACCCGCGGATAGCGGATAAATGCGGGTATCCGCGAAATAAAGTTACATAATTAAAAAGCAATTACTGCAAAAACTGAAGCGTTGAATGATTTTGTGTTTATTATTATTAGAAATCGGGAATAATGGCCGAAAACACAACTACAGAGGCAATAAACAATCTAGAGACATATGGAGTCATATTTATCAGTGATAGTGAATTTGATTCATTATTCAGAAAATGGGATTTGCTGCATTTAAAACCATATTTTGCCAGTAGGTTTTAGTTGTACAAAACATTCTTATGATTTGGATATTTTTTTTTTAAATTATTAACTTTATCATACGGAAAGCGGATTCGATGACATTAACGATTTGAGAAACATAACAGAACGAGAGTTAGATTTAGTATTTCCTCTAATAAGTGATGCTGCTTATAAAAGCAGAATAAGATCAAAAATAATTGAATGGTGAAAGGAAAATGTATAGCTAATTTTAATTTTCTAACCTAATTAAATTAATTTCAAGAATGTTTTTTTAATGCTCGACAGGGTTACAACGTTAACGTGGAATTATTAAGTACAACAACAACGACCCAGTCGCTTAATTCCTCTGTGCTTGATTGGATTCAACTACAAACTGAAGTTTCAAAAAACCTAGATACTCCTGTAATTGTAATGATCGATAAATTTATAAGTGAGCCTTCTTGTCTATTTGGGGAAAATGTATTTTCCTTACAGATTAAAGCCACAAGAATAGATTTATAAATCTATTGATTGAAATAAATGAACTTAACCAAATTTTAATTACAACTAAAATGTAGTTTCATTAATTCAAGAATTTAGCCTCATTTCTGAATGCACAAAAAGGACAGAAGATCCTGAAAATTTATGAAGCATCCAGTCCACCAGAGTTAACCGAGCCAGCCCGAAAGCTTCTAATTGACGGGTTATTAGAATATTTTTATACAAACAATGTACAGATGAAGCACGAGGATTTTTATAAAATTTCAACCGACATATCAACAACATATCATAACGAATTGAAAGTAAAGTTATAAACTTTTAAGCAATTCGTTCAAAAATACATTATTTTAAAATATTTCAGAATACATATTACAACACAGAAGGGGACAGATCAACTGGACGATTGTACAACCGGTACCGAAATGAGCTGGCAAAACTGCGTCAAATTGGCTATATAAAGCCAGCCAAGAGAAACATCTCAAAGTGTATAGAAGAACCAAACACAATAATTGTCAAGATAGAAATAAAAATATCGCACTATCAAAACATTAATTAGTTATGATGTTCACCAATAGGGTGGATTGAATCTTCTATTCATTCTACTATTTTTTAAAAAGTGGAATGACAAGAAACGTGTGTGCACATCATTCTATAATTATAATAATTATAATAATAATAAATATCAAATAGAAAATATTACACAACCTGGTTTTAAAAATCCAACAGGTTATGGGCACAGGTATCGCCAGTAACAAATCATAAGCGATAAACAGTGTAATTAAATTCGTAATTAATAATTTCTCTATCGAAAATAAATTGGCAGCCATCTTTTATGATCGCATAAAGTTCGCGACATATATAATAATTTTTTGTGAAGTTAAAAATATTATTGAACGTTATAATGGCTGATGACAAAATTGATGTTATGAGCATCACGAAATTTGATGGACGAAACTACTGGCAATGGAAATTTCAAATGACTTGTGCACTCAAAGCAAAAGGATAGCATGATATTGCAAATGGCGTTAAAGTAATGCCCGAAATTGACAAAGCAAATGAGCGTCAAAACTGGATAAAACAAGATGCAATAGCAATGTTCACATTAACTTCCGCAATGAATTTGCACCAAATCACGCTCATTGAAAACTGTGAATCATCGAACGAAATTTTCACCAAATTGAATTCAATATATGAGCAAAAAAGTGAGACAAATAAGATGCTGGTACACGAAAGGTTTCATCAATATAAAATGGATTTAAATGATTCGATCTCGCAACACATTGCGAAAGTTGAAAATCTTGCAAAACAAATAAAGGATACAGGTGAAAACTTAAGTGACATTGCAATAATGACAAAAATATTAGGAAGTCTTCCAACCAAATATAGAAGTTTGAGGCAAGCATGGTTATCAATGGATGAAACAAAGCAAACCATACCGAATCTCACAGCAAGATTATTAGATGAAGAGGCGAGCCTGACATCATACGAAGATACAGAAACTGCATTATCAGTTTCCACCCGAGGGTCGAGTAAGCCAAATACAAATTCACACCATCTGAAATACAATAAGGGTAAGCGGCCTAATGTAACCTGCTACAATTGCCAGAAAAAGGGGCATTTTGCCAGTGTCTGTCGAGCTCCAAAGAAATTACGAAATGAAAAATCATCAGAAAGTAAGGAGAAAAATACCCAGTCAAATGTTTCAGCATTTACGATCGATATCAATAATACAATATTAAATACATTTGACGATAATGAATTCTGGATCATGGATAGTGGTGCATCCGCCCATATGACTCATAAATTGGAATACTTCCACACATTTGAGGAAATTAAAGACGACACGACCGTCAAACTTGGAAATAACCAAGAGCTAATGGTGAAAGGAAAAGGAACTGTCAACGTTCAAAAGCTGTTATCCGGAACTTGGCATGATTCCACAATAACCAACGTACTATTTATTCCGGGACTGAAGAAAAATTTATTTTCGGAAGGCGTCATTACCTCAAAAGGTATGAAAATAATCAAGTCAGGCAGCACCGCAGAAATTTTTAACGATTCAAAATTAGTTGCAACTGCAATAAAGGAACCTAATAATCTCTACAAACTACACTTTCGAACAATGATCAACTCGGAAGCTAATACTGCCCATTCAAATGCTGTAGATAATTTAAAGATGTGGCATGAGAGACTTGGTCACATAAGTAACAAAACACTACTGGGATTAGTGACAAGTGGATCAATCAAAAACATTGACGTCTCCAACATTAAAAATTTCTTTTGTGAGGCATGTACATATGGTAAACAGCATAAGTTACCATTTAAGACAAAGGTAAATCGAGAAACAAAACCAGGAGAGTTTATTCATAGTGACATTTGTGGACCTATGTCGACATCATCAATTCAAGGTGCGAATTACTTCATCTTATTCAAAGATGATTGTTCTGGATATCGTGTTATATTTTACATAAAACACAAATCAGATGCATTGACCTGTTTTAAGGAATTCGTCAACTTGGCGAAAAATAAGTTTGGCGAACATCCCAAAGTTCTACACATCGATAATGGCAAAGAATATTGCAACAGAGATTTCAATGAGTACATAAAGAAAACCGGTATCATTCTAAAAACAACTGCTCCATATACCCCAGAGCAAAATGGAAAAGCAGAAAGGGACATGCGAACCATTGTTGAATGTGCTCGTTCCATGTTATACACAAAGGATCTGCCAACTTATTTATGGGCAGAAGCCGTTAACACCGCTGTTTACATTCTAAACAGAACCCCAAATACGCAGTCACCGAATTCCTCACCATATGAGAAATGGACCGGCAAAAAGGCTGAATTTGATCACATCAAGACTTTTGGTTGTGATGCATATATGCATGTGCCGAAAGAACTACGAAACAAACTGGCACCTAAAAGTAAGAAATTAATGTTTGTTGGATATGATGGAAATTCCAAAAACTATCGTCTTTACGACACAGAAACGAGAAGGATTAAAATATCAAGAAACGTGATATTTAATGAAACAGCATCTGTGGTCTTCCCAAGACAAAATACTGTTCAAATAAAAATATCTGAAATCGACTCAGAAAACAATGAAGTTATTCCTGACATCGATGAGGCTGAAGAAATTAACCTGCAAAACGAAGTAAACATGGAAGGTGAATTGATTAAAAGTCAAATTAAACATTTTAAGCCAAGTGATCAAAATTCACATGCATTACGTGATCGCAGAAATATTAAGCCACCTGCACGATATGACCTAAATATGGTTGAGATTAAAATTCCTCAAACATATGAAGAAGCTATGGCCAGTCCAGAAGCAGAACAGTGGTCCAAATCTATCAATGAGGAATTGGAGGCATTAGAAAAGAACAACACTTGGAGTATTGTTACATTACCGTCTGGTAAGCGTACAATAGGATCTAGATGGGTATTTAGACTCAAACACCATCCAAATGGAGAAATATCTAGATATAAATGTCGATTATGTGCAAAAGGATTTGCTCAGAAAGAGGGCGTTGATTATAATGAGACATTCGCGCCAACCATTCGATTTGATTCGATAAGATTGTTGCTCGCCATGGCAGCACAAAACGATTTTGAAATAATGCAATTTGACATTAAAACTGCATTTTTATATGGTGACCTTCAAGAGGAAATTTACATCAAGCCACCAAAAGGTTTTGAAATTGAAGCAAACAAAGTGTGCAAACTTTCCAAATCACTATACGGATTAAAACAGGCATCCTACTGTTGGAATAAAAAGTTTCATAACTTTTTGAATGAATTCGGATTTGTCCAAAGCAATGCGGACAAATGTGTATACAGAGGATACTTCAACAAAAACGAAAAAGTGCTATTGGCACTATACGTCGATGATGGCTTGGTGATTGCAGAAACAGGAGAAGCATTGCATGTTGTACTGAATCATTTAAAGGATTCATTCGAAATTAAATTTGATCATCCGGACTGCTTTGTTGGCATGCAGATTGAAAGAAACCGTTTAGAACGAACGATATTTATTCACCAAACGAGCTATATTAAAAACATCATCAAAAGATTCAATCATGACACAGCAAAACCCATAAGTGTTCCAGCCGATTCACATGCACATTTGAGTTCAAGTGATGACAGCGAAAAAGGGGAGATCGCAGTTCCGTATCGCGAGGCTGTTGGCTCATTAATATTTGCAGCAACAGTAAGTCGGCCAGACATTTCATATGCAGTGGGAGTCGTGAGCAGATTTTTGAATAAACATACGAACTCACATTGGAATGCTGTAAAGAGAATAATTAAATACCTCATTGGAACATCGGATCACGGGATTTTATACAAACGTACTCAAAGCACATCCGTAGACTTAGTTGGATATTCTGATTCAGACTTTGCGAACGATCTGGATACTCGACGATCAACTACAGGCTACATCTTTACCATCAACAATGGACCAATTACATGGTCAAGTAAACGACAACGTACGGTAGCGCTTTCCACAACTGAATCCGAATACATGGCAGCATCAGAAGCTACAAAAGAAGTTATTTGGTTACGCCAATTACTACAGGATATCGATAATCCTGTGACTGAACCGTCAGTAATATTTGTGGGCAACCAAAGTGCTATACGTCTCATCCATAATGCTGAATTTCATAAGAGGACAAAGCACATAGATGTGCGATATCATTTCATTCGAGAAAAACTAGAAAATGATAAAATTAACATTCAGTACAAATGCACTGAAGAGCAACTTGCTGACATACTCACCAAACCATTACTACCGGAACGATTTAAAAATCTACGACGTTCATTATTCATCAAAGCAAATGAATAAGAAAATATTAAGTGAATTAGTTTTTTTTTACTTGTTGCGATTTTTGATAGTTACTCATTTAGTGGGAGTGTCAAGATAGAAATAAAAATATCGCACTATCAAAACATTAATTAGTTATGATGTTCACCAATAGGGTGGATTGAATCTTCTATTTATTCTACTATTTTTTTTAAAAGTGGAATGACAAGAAACGTGTGTGCACATCATTCTATAATTATAATAATTATAATAATAATAAATATCAAATAGAAAATATTACACAACCTGGTTTTAAAATTGTATCCAACAATAATTTTAGGTATATAAGTTATACGTAATCTTCATTATCAGACCGATTAATGTATCCGCAGAAGTGGATCAAATGTGGTTTGGAAACTTCAAATGTACAAAAAATTGGAAACAATCGTTTTACGTCAGTTGCAAAGAAAATTGTTTCATATCCGCAAAAAAAATATTGCGTTTGATCGATGAACAAACAACTTAATGAAAATATCTGCTTTTCCAATCCGCTTTTAATAGTCACCGATGCATTATTAATAGAAGACAAGAACTGGTTGAAAGTTATAAGCTAACCATGAGCGACGGTGTTATACACTACGTCGCATAGAATTTAACCAATTTAACACGAACTGGCTCGAAAATTGGCCGATTTATAAACATCCAGACGCCTTTAGACTAGTACACTGAAAAAATTCTTGAACATAAACTTGATGCCCCATTATGGTCACTTCAATGAGTCTAACTTTTCCTTAGAATAAGTCAAAAAACAATGGATTCACATAATTTATATGGAAAACGTCATTAAAATTATGCATTGATCAAAATTAAATTCAGTTGGAAAAAAACATTCTCTGATGTATCTTATTTTCATTAAAATATGGATTATTTTTATAAAAAAATCATTAATTATAGGATATAGACATCTAATTTAATAAAAATACACCTAAAATTAAAGCAAACATTACTTCATAGATTTTAAGAATTTGTTTGCCTAAAATTTGATCACCCAAGTTAATACAACTAATGTTTTTGTTGCATAAAAGTTAATAAAGAAAAATTGCTAAACGTATTCATCTTATTTGCACATTCGAGATTTAAGTCGGTGAAGTTAGCCCGAAATATCAGCCCGAATTTTTGGTTCGTTTCTCGGATAAAATGTAGCTATCCCGAAAAAGTGTAAATTTTTTGTAAAAAGTGTAGGCTCATCCCGAAAAAAATATTATAATTAAAATGTATCTAACACGAAAAACAAAACAAGTTTAATCGAAATGAAAATTAATAAATTTCTTAAAAAATATTTGTAACAAAAAAAATTAACTTCTATAAAAGTAAAGCCTTTCAACATATTCTACAAATTTTTATAGCTATACTAATGTACTGTTCTGTTGATAGTGTATTCCATTTACTATGAAGAAACCTTAAGTTATATACTGCCAATACTAAATACAATGCTTAAAGATTTTGTATTTGGGAAGATAGGCCATGATGCTAGTTAAGAGGTAGTCAGCATCCCACGGTCAAATCATGGGAATAAACATTTGATTTTTAAAAATTTGTGTTTTTAGTATCGCGCGTGTGATATGGAGAAATCTTAAATTATAAACAACCAATACTAGCAGAAACTTAAATTCTGTGTGGCGATGCTAGAGATAAATACCACTAACGGTATATACCACCTGATAGGTCTTGGATATGCTAATGAACCATGAATAGACCATATCCATATCATGGAGATAAGACATATAATTTTCAGTACACATAATACGCCATTTCGTACACTGCATCCAGTTGAAACTAAATTCTGTGGCGATACTAGAGATAAATACCACTAACGTTATATACCACCTGATAGGTCTTGGATATGCTAATGAACCATGAATAGGCCATATCCATATCATGGAGATAAGACATATAATTTTCAGTACACATAATACGCCATTTCATACACTGCATCCAGTTGAAACTTAAATTCTGTGTGGCGATACTAGAGATACCAGGTGGTATATACCACTAACGGTATATACCACCTGGTAGGCCTTGGATATGCTAATGAACCATGAATAGGCCATATCCATATCATGGAGATAAGACATATAATTTTCAGTACACATAATACGCCTTTTCATAAACTCAGTCCAGTTGAAACTAAATTCTGTGTGACGATACTAGAGATAAATACCACTACAGGTATATACCACCTAATAGGTCTTGGATATGCTAATAAACCACCATATGGGTGGTATTTATCTCTAGTATCGCCACACAGAATTTAAGTTTCAACTGGACTGAGTTTATGAAAAGGCGTATTATGTGTACTGAAAATTATATGTCTTATCTCCATGATATGGATATGGTCTATTCATGGTTCATTAGCATATCCAAGACCTATCAGGTCGAAATACCGTTAGTGGTATTTATCTCTAGTATCGCCACAGAATTTAGTTTCAACTGGATGCAGTGTACGAAAAGGCGTATTATGTGTACTGAAAATTATATGTCTTATCTCCATGATATGGATATGGCCTATTCATGGTTCATTAGCATATCCAAGACCTATCTGGTGATATATACCGTTAGTGGTATTTATCTCTAGTATCGCCACAGAATTTAGTTTCATGTGGCCCTATTCTGGTTTTCCCAGGGAATTGGGAATTGGGAAAAAATATTACTGTAATTCCAAACTACAATAATTCCCAATTTTTTATTCCAAATTTCCCAAAAGTGAATTCTGGTAGATAGGGAATTATTTCTTTTGGAAAAAAATTTAGTTCTAATACTCACCGCTAGATAAACCAAAGTCACAGAGAAGCTGTCATTTTTGTAGCAAAATAAATCAAGTTTATTCGTGTTTTCAAGTTATATGTAAATAAATGTATGAGTTTTTTTAAACAATTATAATTTTATTATTATAAATTACTTCAAATTAAACAGTAAAAGTCATTTATAACGAAATAATTGTGCCGAGAAGTTACATATTAACAAGTGTATAGTGCGTTAGAGATTGTAATTTTTTTTATAAACCAAATGGCGCGTAGTTTACTTGGCCATATGAATGAGGACGAAGAGGAAAGTCGGTTAAATTTAAAAATACAAAGGAAAAGATTGCGAGATTCATCCGACCCTTTTGATATTCCCGAAGCGGAATTCATAAGCCTTTACAGAATGCCACAAGAGCTAATCTTACTCTTAAGGGACCTAATTGCACCGCATATGGAAGATTCAGACGTACCAAAAGAAGTAAGATTATTGATTGCCGTAACCTTTTTGGCTGAAGGTATGAAATTAGTTTACCAAATATGTACTTGAATATTTTAAAAAATATACTTTTAATATTAGGTACTTTCCAGAAGAAAATCGGCCTCAGCTATTTGACTTGCGTTTCGCAGAGTGTGGTTTGCAGAAGCATTTAAGAAATCTGCAAAATCGTTGACAGCAAATTAATGTCTGTCTATATTAAGTTTCCTCAAACGACGCCGGAAATGAACAACATAAAGAGACAGTACGATATTTAATGAATAGAATTTGAATTTTTAGTAATTAATTTTTAATTTCAGGTTCTACGAGAAATTCAACATTCCAGGGATAATTGGGTGCATTGATTGCACACATGTTTCAATGTACAGACCGTCTGCCAGGATAGAGCATGTGTACCTCAACCGGCATCACTACCATTCTAAGAATGTACAATTGGTAAATAAACTAAATAAACATATTTTTATTGTTTTTTCTAAAGATGAGATTGATTTACAGATTTGTGATTATAACCTGCGCATATTAAATATTAATGCTAAATATGGAGGATCCAACCACGATTCTTCTATATGGAGGAAATCGTTGGTAAAAGCATTTCTACATAATAAATATGATGCGGGTACATTGCAAAATACTTATTTGTTAGGTAATTCATTTATTTTTTACTTAAGTTTCATTTTCAATGTGTATACACATATGTACATAATTTAAAATCACAACTTAATTTTATCAAAACTTCAATTCAAATTTCGTATAACACAGAAAAAAAATTAAACATACTCGTATCCTCTAATTTTATAAAAATTTAAACTTAATCATTTACTAATACATAATTCATTAAATATCACAATATCATAATTTCAATTTTTTATATAATAAACAAAAATAATTTAATCTTAATAACTATTTTAAACTATTTCTAAAATTTCCTCATTTTGGGAATTAGAATTTGCATTGTAGCTGAAACAAAAAAAAAACAAATTAATAAATTTAATCATTTTTTTTTATTACAATTAATTACAGGTGACAGCGGCTACCCGCTTCAACCTTGGTTGATGATACCAATACAAAATCCCGCAAACGAAAGTGAGGAGAGATTCAAGGTGAAACACAGGCAAATTAGGAACTGTGTTGAGAGGTTAAATGGTGTTTTGAAGTCAAGATTTAGGTGTTTGGCAAAAGATAGATGCATAAAATATTCCCCATTTATGATGGGACTTATTGCAAACACCTGTGCCACCCTGCACAATTTTATAAAAGAGCACAATTATCACGATGACCATGATGAAGCTCAAGGCGATGAAGAAGAAATCGATATCGAGACCGATGAAGAAATCATACAAAATGTCACTGATGAACGATTACTGATCATGGGTCGAGAACATCGATCTTTCTTAGTAGAAAACTATTTCTCAAATTGAAATGATTTATTAAATAAAAATTAAATTATAATACCTACTTGCCAGACAAGAAAATTTGTTTTAAAATACTATTCCTCTCTTCCATCGCCGCAGCCATTCTCTGCTTTGCCTTGACCTTATCCTCCTTAGCTGACGCTAAACGATTAAATGCATCAGCTTTATCCCGTTCAATCTTATTGGCTTCCTTTAGAATGTTGTCCCGTGTAAAAGCGGATCCTATAAATTCATGAAAATAATTATAATAATGGTATGTATTCCGTTATTTCTACCACATACCTCTAATGCGTTTGGAACGCACATGCCTAATTAGTTCGTCTTCAATTAATGTCCGGGTACCGTCAACAGGCGCGGTGTTGTTAGCCGTTTCTATTACATCAGTTGCTCGAGTTGGAACCTGCTGTAATTTAAATCGAAAAAAATGTTTTTTAATGGATTTTATTAATTATTTTCAATTAATAAATGACCGTTAGTGTGGTGGGAATATCGATACCGCCTTCACGGTTTTCTGATCCTTCACAACATTCTAGAGTTAGAATGCCCAGAATTCGTTGGTCGATAGCGCTTAATGGGGCTGGCCTTCTAGAGGTACATTCTAACCCTAGTCCCGTACGGTTGTCGTACTCTTTTAGTGCAACCCACTGGCTTCTAGCATATTTTCTGAAATTAAATGAGATATAATAGCAAGAGAAATTTTTTTAAATTTCATATCAATACAAACTTCATGTCGTTCCACGCTCTTCGCCATTTCTCCGCATCTTTATGCGCGCCTCCCATACAATTTATTTCAGTGGCAATATTCTGCCACTTCTGTTTATTTTGTTGCTTCCCATCAATTCCATTAAATCTATTAATTTGAAATGTAATATAATTATATGAACACAATTAATTACACACAATTACTTAAGATAAATACCTATCATTTGCCAGCTCTATGTCGTCGTTCATCATTTCGACCAAATGCTCCTTCTGCTCTTTTGTGATATTTCTACCCTAAAAAAACATAATATACAGACATTATTAAATTTATATACACACATATTTAATATTGCATTGTTATTATCCATTTCAGTTTATGTACTTACTCTGTTCACAGCAGCCATTATAAAAATATAATTGAACTTATAAAAATATGAAAAATATTTACAAACGTTACATCCAAAATGCAAAACAAATATACTAAATTACTTATTCCAATTCAATTCCCAACAAACATTACGTGGAAAAATATATGTCAAAAACTGCTATACAATGGAATTTTTTTTCCCAAGATACAAAAATTCCCAATCGTCAGAATGCACTTTGGAAAAAATTATTTCCAAACTGCTAGAAAAACGTCAAAAATTCCCAATTCCCTATTCCCAGGGAAAACCAGAATAGGGCCGCTGGATGCAGTGTATGAAAAGGCGTATTATGTGTACTGAAAATTTTATGTCTTATCTCCATGATACGAATATGGCCTACTCATGGTTCATTAGCATATCCAAGACCTATCAGGTGGTAAATACCGTTAGTGGTATTTATCTCTAGTATCGCCACAGAATTTAGTTTCAACTGGATGCAGTGTATGAAAAGGCGTATTATGTGTACTGAAAATTATATGTCTTATCTCCATGATATGGATATGGCCTATTCATGGTTCATTAGCATATCCAAGGCCTACCAGGTGGTATATACCGTTAGTGGTATTTATCTCTAGTATCGCCAAACAGAATTTAAGTTTCTGCTAGTATTGGTTGTTTATAATTTAAGATTTCTCCATTTCACATGCGCTATACTAAAAACACAAATTTTTAAAAATCAAATGTTTATTCCCATGATTTGACCGTGGGATGCTGACTACCTCTTAACTAGCATCATGGCCTATCTTCCCAAATAAAAAATCTTTAAGCATTGTATCTAGTATTGGCAGTATATAACTTAAGGTTTCTTCATAGTAAATGGAATACATTACCAACAGAACAGTACATTAGTATAGCTATAAAAATTTGTAGAATATGTTGAAAGGCTTTACTTTTATAGAAGTTAATTTTTTTTGTTACAAATATTTTTTAAGAAATTTATTAATTTTCATTTCGATTAAACTTGTTTTGTTTTTCGTGTTAGATACATTTAATATTTTTTTCGGGATGAGCCTACACTTTTTACAAAAAAATTACACTTTTTCGGGATAGCTACATTTTATCCCAGAAACGAACCAAAAATTCGGGCTGATATTTTTTCGGGCTAACTTCACCGACTTAAGAAAATTGGATTTTTTTCACTGAGTGAAACCAAATAGTTCATTTTTTCTAAGAGAGAAATTTTGTCAGTCATGATGCTTTTGTTAGATGAGTTATTTCTGGATTAGTGTTCATAGTAGTTAATACAACAATATCAACCAAATTTAGTTATGTATACATTTTTGTTATTATTTTAAATCTAAAATAATAATCAGGGTGGTCATTTTGTGGTGCTATATCACACCTTTATATCACTAGTGGAGACTTGTTTTTTGTGATATAAAAAAATGGAGAAAGTCTACAAACACAACCCTGCAAAATGAATTTTAAGGGGAAAATGATGAATCAAAGTGATAAGTTGACGTTTCCACATAACCTCAAATGACATTATATGAAAATTTTATACGAAGTGCTATTTGTGTGGTGATAAAGTAATACTTTAATGCAAAGGTGTTTATTATTTACATAAAATGTTAAAAATATAATAATCAGTCCTTTGTCAATCATCAATTTTATTTTGCACTTGGTTTCATGATAATTTTCATTCATTTTTTTAAAACCCCAATTTAGTTGTTTTCCATCAAACTATTTGGAGTTTGATCAAAAACAACTAAATTAATGTTTAAAAAAAATGAATGAAAATTATCATAAAACCAAGTGCAAAATAAAATTATCGATTGAAAAAAGACCAATTAATATATTTTTAACATAACATAACTAGAAAAGCCTTTGGGATGAAAATGATTACTTGTAACAAGTCATTGCATAATTAAAATTTAGTGTTGGTGGTTATTTAACAATAAATTTATTGAATTTATTATTTAATAAACTAAAGAAAGAAGGTGTGTGGTTTTATATATATTTTAAATACAATCGTATAAAATATAAAACGAATAAATTAAATTGGGTACTGAAAAGCCAATACTGCATGCAAAACTATCCCTGGAGTGTTAGTTATTCAATTAACATTATTAAAACAATTATTAGTGGTTCCAATAAGGTTGTGTAATTTCACTAATTTCGAATTTACTTTTACCTAGAAGTAAGTTAGTTTTCCAATGCAAGACGGCATGGAGCAACAGGTGGATCTTAGAATAATTGAAATTCCAGGAAATGGAAATTGCTTGTTAACGGCAATTGCAAACCAGCTTTATGGAGTACATCCCTTTTCAAAAGAATGTGCTCATATGTCAAAAATAATGCGGATGGAAGTAATCGATTATCTATATGAGAACCGCGGTACGCCGAGGTATAATCTCAGTTTACTTTCGTCGGCGCAAGAAGTGCTAAGTATTCAGGGAACGGAGGACGAAATGATTCTGGCTTACATAGCGCACATTGCTGAAGATGGAGTTTGGTTAGGAGAGGAAACTTTATTGGTTGTATCGGAAAAGTATCAGGTAAGAATTGAAATATTTCAGGATTATAATATGCCGATCATATTTGGGGACGACTATAATTGGATATTAAGACTATACTATAGTAATAATCACTATAGTACAGTAATAAATTCATTAAAAAATATTGGAGAAATGCCATTACAAACTTTACCAATCATTGACAAATACAGCAACGTGTACACAGATTCAAGCAATTTTAGACTTATGGACGAGTTAAATTTCCCTTCGCTAAACGAAAGTGTCACATTAAATAACATCCCCAAGAAGATTAGATTGGGCACAATGAATGTTAGAGGCTGTGCAAACCTTAAAAAAAGAGAAGAATTAGACAGATTGTGGATTGAGAATGAGTTAGATATTGTGGCTATACAAGAAACAAATATAGTAGCTTCTGAATTTTTAAGCACCAATTATAGATGGTTTTTGAGTGGAAATAGGAAAGAAATAACCACTACAAGTAGAAGAATATCAAACAGAAATGGGGTTGCATTATTAGTTAGACGGAACAGCAACATACGAATTATAAGATTTTTTGGAATATCGGAGCGTATGTGTTATGCAACGATATGCCTTAACGAGAGTAAGCAATTCATTGTAATAGGCGTTCATATTCCACCAGGACTAAATGCAAAAAGGGCCCATTCATATTTCACAAAGCTTTCAATTTACTTATTAAAATGTCGAGAAACAAGGAGTTGTTGATTGTGGGGGACTTCAATGAACATATTGGAAAGGATCAATTGAGCTTAGATGAACACAAACTACTCGGGCCAAATTTGTATCATGTAGAGTCTAACCAAATTGGACAATTAATGTTTGATTTTATAAATCAGCATTTTTTGATAAATTGCACTTCTTGGGGCAGAAGATCTTGTCTGGTGACATGGCATAACAAGCACACTACATCACAATTAGATCACATCCTAATGAAAACGAGATCTTCTTTAAAAATTGGAAAATTACGTGGGAAATGGTCGCCACTATCAGATCATAAACTAATCTTATGTTCAGTTTGGAAAGATGTGAGGAAAGGAATGACTTTAAGGCAAGAGGAGATAACGGATAGAATGGGCAATACACATGAACTAGCAGCAAATACGTCGGCAAAACAATGGTCCTTAGAACAACTTAAAGACAAAGTATACCTAGACAAGTACCAAGAAGTGGTGAAATTTGAGATATCTCAAGTTGATACAAAAGGGTTACCATCTGAAGCACTCTGGCGATTATTAGTTAACGCTATGCGCACTGCTGCAAATTGTCACTTAAAAAAACCACTTACACTTACTCCGAGAAGAAGAAAATGTTTAGCAAACCTTCGACATGCCACTTATTTGATGAGAAGAAATAAAATAGACAGAAGTGTGGTGGTTCAAAAAAGACAAACTCTTAACCAGCAATATATTAGAGCAAGATTGGAACAGTGTCAACAATTTTTTACAGAGATCGGTCAATATAAACCCCAGGAAAGAATGAAAAGAACATTTCATTTTCTGAAACAATTCAAACGAGACAGCAGCCAGAATTCGTCCGGTTTTATTTCTATAGCGCAGTGGGAGCGAGAGTTACAAAACTCTCGAGGTACCCAAGTACCACTAATAAAAGAAAATGACTATTGGCCGATGGAGGAGCCGCCAAGTGCAGAGGAAATCTTGGATATTGTAAAGGGAATGAAGGCAGGAACGGCAGCTGGGTTAGACCAGATACCTTTACAACTAATAATCTCTTTGCCTGAGGAAGGGTGGAATCTGTTAGTAAGGGCCTTACAGTTAATCTGGCTCACTAACTCTAATCCAGATGAGTGGATGGAAACAGTTCAAATACCACTGAAGAAGATTCCTAACCCATGAACATTATCTGATTTCAGAAGAATCACAATCACCGATGTAGGATACAGAATTTATGCCAAGATATTGCTTAATAGAATATTAAAATACTCGGTAACATTGGGTTCATATCAAGCGGCTTTCCTAAAAAATAGATCAACAGACGATCACATGTTTGTGGTAAGAAGAGTGATGGAAGAGGAATGGCGACATGGAAGAACGCTTTTCGTATTGTCTTTGGACATAAGTCGGGCTTTTGATAGCGTTGATTTGGCATCTGTCACCAGTATGCTTAAATTTGGAAATATACCGCACCACTTAATCAACAGGATTGTAAAAACATGTCTTTGGGAGAAAACATCTGTAATGTGGTACCAGCAAAGAACGCAAATGATAGATAAAAATATTGGAATGAAACAAGGTTGTCCACTGTCACCCCACCTGTTTAATATCGTTCTGGATAATGTGTTACAAACGTTATCAGAACTGCTACCATATGTTAAATTGAACCAGTATGAGGACATTATGTTGCCGTTATTACTAGCCTATGCTGATGACATAACAATATTGCACACTAATATGTCACAACTGTCAAATATTTAGAGGAGATCGTGTCGTTATTGGAATCGGTAGGTCTTACAATAAACGATAGTAAATCGGAGATTCTTATAAGATCTCCCTTAGAAGATTATCAGGATGTTCGAGAATTGAATATAGGAGGAAAGTGGATCAAGGTAAAAAAAACTATAAAATATTTGGGTACGCATATTACGAGCGGTCTTAGTAGAAAGGAGACGGTGAAAGTGAGATGTGGTAAGGCATTAGGAGTGAGCAAAAGTTTATCGTTATTTATTAGAAAAAATAAAATACCTTCGGAGACTGCCATAAAAATGTATAAAGCCATCATAGCTCCACTATTAACGTACGGTTTAAAAGCAGCAACATTAACAAAAGCTAATAGATTAAAGCTTAAACGTTATGAAAGAAGAATTCTTTCAGAAATGTTAAAATTTTCATCCGTCAGACCGTCCAGAAAAAGTGTAAGAGAGGCACTATCAGGAAGAATAATTACAAAGAGGGTAACAGTTTATCGCATTTGCTATTGGGGTCATGTCTTAAGAAGAAACAGAGGCCATATGTTAAATTCGGTGATAAGATATACACATGATAATAAGAAAATTGGACGTCCATGCTTCACATGGAATACATCGCTAAGAAGAGACTTTAGTAAATATAACGTATCTGATGAAGAATGGCAATTGCTCGCAGGAGACAAAAAGAAGCTAAAAGAAAAAGCGGAAATGATTTACGATTTAATAGATGCATCTTCAGGGGATTCATCGAGTCTGGATTGGTCAAGTGAGAATGACGGGGTTTTAGATGTTAACCGAGATCATCGGAGCAGCCAAAACTGAATGGATTATTATCATATTGATGAATTTTATATTATTATTCTTATTTTGTTTAATATAAATTATTATTTTATTTTAATCTATTTATGAGTGAATTAATGAAAATTTAAATTTTGGTAGATTTTATTTATTAGGATTATGGAGAGGATGATCTGAGTAGATGTTTCTGACATTGTTGAAATAGATTGCAGATCCGAACCAAGGGATGAATTGGAGGAGGATTTTAATGCTAATCTTTGCATGATTGAAGAATTAATTATTTTTAATCTAAATTAGTTTATAACGTTATAGGTAGTACTTAATATTGTAATACTTTCTTGATCAAGGTTTTCTGTAGTTTTCATTGGTCCTAATCCACTGATAAGCCTTGATTACGTAAATTTCTCGCGATTAGATTTTGTTAGCCAATTTTATAACTAAATAAATATCAATGGATTAGAGAAATCTGAGTAAGTAAAGCGAAGCCGGCTACAGACGCAAAGAAAGTAAGTATTATTACTTGCAATCTTTATGTTAACGAATAAAATTTAAAAATATAGTAGAATGGATTATGATTTTCTCAAAATTAGAACAAAACTTGACATGTAACTGAAACAGGGTTTAAGGATGATGATCATGGGGTAAGTGTTCGGGGTCATAAGAATGTTCGTGGATTTCATTGATTCTAAAGGCGAAAACCAGAAGAAGGATGTAACAAATAATCATAAGCAATTGTTTGGGCGAAGTACCCTCCTCATCTTTATGGTGAGTGGAAGGAAGATTGACAATAGAAGTGTCCCAACTAACCAACTAACTTTAATAATATAATAATTCTTTACTAACAAGGGTCTTTTAAAGGGTTATGGTGCACTTGTGAGAACAAAACACCGAGCTGTAATGTGGATATACGACAGTTCGCTCAAGTAGGTTCTTCTATAAGTTAAAACATTTAATAAATCCTTATCCAGTAGTATTAGAGACCCTCGCAGGTTCAGGATTCCTAGTCAGTTCGGACACCGAATCGTGTCTTATGTAACAGATTTCGTCGAATAATTAGGTGATAATCGAATGAAGCAGCAGTAGTTGCATGTGCTCAAGTAACTCAGTTGCCGCGTTGCTCGAATAAATCTGTGATCATTTGACATGGGCATACTTAGCATGAAGTATGTTATAGGTAACCAGCTTAACAGCTGCCCTGCGTTGTACAAATCTTATCTTATCTTATCTTATCTTAACATAACTAGAAAAGCCTTTGGTTTGTTAGAATTTGATGTTTAAACAT